>CM038143.1:497952137-498552137 GCA_021437245.1 Aegilops speltoides
TTTTTAGGAAATAAATAATAACTTTATTATTGCCTCTAGGGCATATTTCCTTCACTCAATTGGCGGCTCAACAACAATCTCCGGTTTATCCTTCAGCGTCTGTGGAGGCAGGAGTGACCTCTAGAACCTTGGGTGTGCCATGTTTAGTGTCGGCTCTACGCAATGAGCGCTTGCCTAAGGATTTCAAGGTACCTAATTACACGGTGGATCGGCCCCCAGAGGCTTGGATTGAGAGTTATGAGATGGCTATGGAGATGCTAGATGTCGGTGATGCTGCATGTGCTAAATATTTCACCATGATGTTGGATGGCTCGGCTCGTACTTGGTTGAAAAGCCTGCCCGCTAACTCTATTGGATCATGGGCAGAGTTGAAGAGGCGTTTCATCCAGAATTTTAGAGACACGAGCAAGCAACCTATGTCAATCCTAGATTTGGATTCTTGTGCCCAAGGTGAGGGCGAGTCAACAACCCATTGGGTGCGCCGGATCTCAACTATCATACACTTGTCGGATAGTATCAGTGCTGGTTCAGCAGTCCTAATGTTGGAGAAAAATTGTCGTTTCATCCCCCTTAAGCAGAAGCTGGGGCAGCTTAAATGCCACTGCAACGACATGGGGGAGCTAATGGCAGCTCTCATAAAATATGCCGACTCTGATAGTACCAAGGACCCCAAGTCTGATGATGAGAAGCCGTGTAAGGGAAAGAAGGGCGGCAATATGAAAGGGCAGTAGCATAACCCAACAGTCGAGGCGGTAATGGTAAGCGCAAGGCTGATTGAAACGCCCTCGATGCGGCTATATCTCCCACGTGTCGAAGCACGACTTAGAGGCATAACCGCATTGAAAGCAATGTCGCAAGTGAGGTAATCTTCACACAACCCATGTAATACATAAGGGAAAGAGATACATAGTTGGCTTACAATCGCCACTTCACACAAATACATGAATAAAGCATTACATCATCCAGATACAATCAAGGTCCGACTACGGAACCAAAATAAAAGAAGAACCCCAAATGCATAAAGTCCCCGATCGACCCCAACCGGGCTCCACTATCGATCAACTAGAACGAAACAATACAAAGGGCAAGATCTTCATCGAGCTCCTCCTTGAGCTTGGTTGTGTCACCGCCGTAACATAGGCACCGCAAACTGATTTTGAAGTATCCGTGAGTCACGAGGACTCAGAATCCCATTACCATGGGTATCAAGACTAACAAGGCTTAATGGGAAAGGAAATGGGTAAAATGGTAAGGTTGCAGCAGCGACTAAGCAAGTATGGTGGCTAACCAACGCAAATAAGAGCGAGAAGAGAACAAGCGGAACGGACGTGAAGCTAGCAATGATCAAGAGGTGATCCTGAACACCTACTTACGTCAAACATAACACAGAAACCGTGTTCACTTCCCGGACTCCGCGAGAAGAGACCATCACGGCTACACACTCGGTTGATGCGCTTTAATTCAATCAAGTGTCAAGTTGTCTACAACCGACATTAACAAATTCCCATCTGCCACATAACCGCATGCACGGCTCTCGAAAGTTTATACCTGCGCAGGTGTCCCAACTTAGCCCATGACAAGCTCTCGCGATCATCGGCGAATAGACCTTCACCCGAGACACTCCGATCAAACTCGGTATCCCGTACATCAAGACATTTCAACAATGGTAAAACAAGACCAGCAAGACCTCCCGGCGTGCCGATATCCCGATAGTAGCCGCAGATCTCGCCTCGTGCCACGACCGGATGAGCACTACGCATAACTAGAACCAGCCCTCAAGTTTCCCCGAGGTGGCGCTGCAAGTGGCTCTAGTTTGGACCAACACTTAGACAAGCATTGGCCCGGGGGGGCTAAAATAAAGATGACCCTTGGGATGCGCGACTCCCAAGGGAAAAAAGGTAATAGGTGAGGCAAATGGTAAAAGTCAATGTTGGGCCTTGCTGGACAAGTTTTATTCAAAGCGAACTGTCAGGGGGGTCCCATAAATCACCCGACCGCGTAAGGGACGCAAAATCCGGGAACATAACACCGGTATGACGGAAACTAGGGCGGCAAGAGTGGAACAAAACACTGCATAAGGCCGAGCCTTCCACCCTTTACCAAATATATAGATGCATTAATAATATAAGAGATATTGTGATATCCCAACCAAAATCCTGTCCACCATGGAGAAATCTTCAACTTCACCGCAACTAGCAACGCTATAAGAGGGCTCAATAAAGCGGTAACATAGCCAAACAACGGTTTGCATAGGAAAGGTGTCAAAGGTTAGGGGTTCATGGCAATATGGGATGGCTGGACAAACAGTAATAGGTAGCGCAAAGATAGCGAAAGAACGAGGCAACTAGCATAGCAATGATAGTAGTGAGATCTAGGGTAGCGGTCATCTTGCCTGAGATCCCGCAAGGAAGAAGAACGAGTCCATGAAGAAGATGAACGGATGAAGCCGAACCAAACGTAGACGAACGAATCCTCACGAACGCAACGAAACCGGAACTAACAAGAAGAAGCACACAACATAGGTAAACACACCACACATGAACAAGGCCTGATGCACCACAAGCATGATGCATGAGAAAGCTACATGAAGCTACTCATGACACGAGATGATGCAAACAAGAACAACACATCAAGGCAAGTTTAAATGAGGCCGGGAACAACATATAACAATTCCGGTCATATGCAAATTTCGAAATTGGTCTAGAACTGAATAAACCTTATGTTCAAGTTGTTAAACAGCAAGTTAAGATGCACCAAGATGATCTACGGGCTAGAAGATATGAGCAAAACAAGTTAAACATGGCATTGATGCAAAATGCACCCAAACATCAAGCAAACACACCAAAACAAGGATGCAACATGATAATATGAAGCTACATACAAAATCAAGCAAGTTTCATATAGAGCACACTCAAAACGGAGCAACGGGGCAACACATGCACACTATACAAGTCATAGCAACAATCATCCCAAAACAAAGAACTAGGCATCTTGCAAGCATCAAAACAATATGCTACAGCACCCCAACATAATAACAAAAGGCATGGTCATGAAGTACACATAAAGCATAACAAAACATGAATACTGAGCTATCTCTAGAAACAACTAGAACATGCTCAAAATGACATGGAGATATTGCAAGTAATAACAATTTCAGACTTTAGTAGAAATAACATCAGGTTGCCATGTTTAGAGCAAGAAAAGAACATGTTACAGGAACTTATCATGGCAAACAAAGGCATGGCATGAACCTACTAATAGCATATATCAAAAGACCCTTACTGACCATGAGCCAAAAAGGCACGGAAAATATGATGGCACCCATGTAAACATGGCAAGTTATATTACAGATTTGAACATGGCAAGAACAACAATAAGTAGGCATGTTCGTGAGCTCGAACCACTCACTACAGAGCAATACATGGCATGGCAAGGCAACCAACAGTAAGAAGGCATGATTATGAAGCTAAGCATGGCAAGAGCAAGGTCATAGCATACACGGATCAACTACAACGACCTCGTGAAAATTGAATCTCATGCAAACAATCTGTCAGGAAACATTTTCAAGCAACTTTGGAGCAAGAAATGAACATGTTCCAGCAGGCTATAATTGCAACCAAGGGCATGAATGGATAGAGCAAGACATGTATATCAAAACATGTTTATAGAGCATCTTCATATTATGCATATATTGATTACTGGAAGCATGTTAACATGGCAACAAAATATAACAGAATCTGTCAGGAAAACAACAACAGCAACTACCCTACTTTACAAGCTCAATGCACTCAGCACACAACTCACAAAAATACAAGGTCAACACCCCTGGAAAGATGGCATGGCATAGTCCAACATTCATGTAGAGCTCATACTCATAGGATGCACACATCAATCATGGCAAAATGACAAAACAAAGAAGTTATAACAGTTTCAAAGAGATTAACATCCTGAAGCACTCTTCCAACAGCATTTCGGACATCAAGATGATCTCAAATGAAAATGATGCAATGGAATGACATGATGTACTTGTCGAGGCGAACAATTTGACATATTATACGCACAAAACGGAGCTACGGTTGCAGAGATGTGATGCAATAAAAATGGCATGAAAATTACTGAAATCTGGGACTTAGCAGATTTTCACCTCGCGGAAAAGTCAACGGCGGAGTGGATCGGTCCGCGAGGTGGATCCGGCGCAGGCCCATGGATCGGTCGGGCGGACCCGACGGCAGCGGCTCCGCGGGGTCGCGGAGGAGGCTCGGGACGCAGCACCGTGGCCGGATCCGGCGAGCCAGAGGGCAGCGGCCCATGGCTCCATGGCGGCCGAGCCGGGCCGGAGCGGCAGCGGAGGCGGCAGGAGCCGCCGGCGAGGGCGGGCGCAGGTCGCCGGGACGGCGGCGCGAGGCGCTGCAGGAGGCGGCGCCCAGCCACGGCCACGTGGCCAGGGAGCGACGGGCGGCAGAAGGCGGTGGCGGCGGTGTGCGGCAAGGCGATGGCGATGTGGCAAAGAATGTGTGGCGGCGGCGGCGGCAGCGGCCGAGGGCGGCGCGGGAGCCGGAGCTGGCGGGCGGCGGCCGGAGCACGCCGGCATCCATGGCGGCGGCGGCGATCCGGCCCGCTGGGCCGGATGGGCTCCATGGGCATGGGCAAAGGGAGGCCATGGTGCCACGTGCGCGTGGGGAGTGGAGGAGAGGGCGGCGGCGGCGCGTGGCGCCTGTGATTGGCAGGAGCGATGTGGCGGCGGACGCGTCGGCGGAGGGACGTGTCCAAGGCAGAGGAGGAGATCTAGGGTTTCGGGGGATTAGACCGCGAAAATGGAAGGGGAGGGCATATAAATAGGCATAGAGGGAGCTAGGAGAGTCCAAATAAGGAGCGGTTTTCGGCCACGCGATCGTGATCGAACGACCAAGAGCATGGAGGGGAGTTTGGTGGGCTTTGGGCCACTTTGGAAGGGGTGTTGGGCTGCAACTCAAAGAGGCTTTACTTGCACCTTGCTAACTGTTGGAGTACCAAACGACCTCCAAATGGCACGAAACTTGACAGGCGGTCTACCGGTGCTATACCAAGGCCGCTTGGCAAACCTCGGGCCATTCCGAGAAAGTTTAACACCCGCTCACAACAGGAGAGAAGAAGGGGAGGACGGGGAACATAGGAGTGCCGGATTGCAAAATGGACAACGGAGAAAATGCTCGGATGCGTGAGACGAACATGTATGCGAAAAGAGATGCACATGATGACATGATAAAATGCAGATGATGACATGGCAAAGTGCAACACGCAAGCAAATGACATGGCAACGACGGCGAATAATCAAGGACACTGGCGAACGACTCAAGGCGTTACAACACTCCACCACTATGAGAGGATCTCGCCCCAGATCTAGGATGGCACCGGAGGGAAAACGAAAGAGGAAGAGGAGAGGTAAAACTAAGTAGCTTCTTTGACCAACGTGTGAAACCACGAACCTTGAGAGGTTGAGCAATTTAAAAGAAAGAGTACAACCGAGATGAACGAGATTGCAAACAATCCGGTAGAAAAGAGGAACAAGGAATATGATGAGAACCAAGAGGTTGAAAGACATGGAAATAAGAGCTTCACGAACTAAAAGAATATGACCACATCGGTATAATGAGATAGCCAAGGAACAAGAATTACAGAATTTGGACAGCACTCCGGTATATAAGAGAAGAAAACTTGATGAGATGAAAAGATATTGAAGAGATGATACAACACTCCGGTTAAATGGATAAGCAAGGAAAAGAACACGATCCTCACAATTCGAGATGATGAGTGAAGAGAGCAACATCACCATGCCTCCGGAAGGAAAAATAGAAGATAGATCATTGGAATAACAGAATGGAGAAGAAAATGCCAACATCTGTCACCAACGGAAACAAATGATTGGATTGATATCAACAAGGAGACGAGAAACCTATTTCACCGGAAGGACAAATGAAGAACTTGGGTCATTTATAAGCACCATAAATAGCAACAATCCTTAGGGAAAGCTTTAGGTGAAATATAACCCAAGATAAGTCCAAAGAAAAGATTGATGGATATAAAATACCTCATTCTTGACAACATATGAATCATGAAACATGAAGGAAATTGTCAAGAGTGACATAACACCACCTCAAAAGATAAGATAGAAGGAATTGCACTCCGGAATGCAAGATGAAGAATACTTGAGCTCCTCAAAACAAAACATGTGTTAAGCAGCATGTTTAAATTTTGAGTATAGCTTGACGGATCATAACTTCGAGAGAAAACTTGAAGAACAATTGAAGAATGAAGGAATCCTTGACGAACCGTCATGTAGTGCAAAAACGAGAAAAACGAGTGAAGATATTTGAGGGGATTTAGATCCAAGTGAACGCAGAGATCCCGAGCTGATTAGATAATACTTGAATGATGCACCGGTATGATTTTAGAGAACGAGAGCTGAAAGCTGACAATGACGAATTATGACATGATGACCTTCGGAGGAAAGAAGTGGAAACAACTCATGAGATGCTCCGAATGGGTGAAAAGAATTGTCACAACCAAAAACCATTATGAGAGGATGGCATCAAGCTAGAACCATGAATCTTGAAGAGAATAGAGCAAGATTAAAGAGAAACTCTTCTTCGGTCTTCAAATGTTGAAAAATGACGAGAATGATGATGGGAAACACCACCATGAATTATTGAGGCACACCGGAAGAATCAAAAGCGAAGAGGTTGAGCCAATTATGAAAAGAATTTGAAAGATCTTGGAGAAAAGCATTTGACTGATGATAACTCATTCTTACGACAAACTTGGAGAAGAATTTAGGATAGCTCTGGGAAAATAGAAGAGTCAGGTAAGATCCTGGAAAAAGACCTGTGGGTTAGGGCCCACTCAAAAGAAACACCATTGGAAAAGATTTAAAAGAGATGTTGCACCGGTTGAATTAAATGACTTGAATGGGATACCAATCTCGAAATATCTTGAACGGATGCAGAGTGGAAACACGAATCTTCGAGATATCATCAGCACTCCAGAACAAATGAATAGGAAGAAGTGAATGATTAAGAGGTGCACTAGCATGAGAAAGCATTTGAAACAAGGAAAGGAATATGATGAATATTGACAGCTTGAATTGGAACCACCGGAGAAGAAACAACAATGAAGAATGATGAACCTGAAACTGTTGAGCATCTTCATGGGAAATCACCGGATCAGAACATTGATTGAAAAGAATGAAGAGACTTCACATGAATTAATGGATACTTGATTAAGAAATCTGTGTCCTTGAAGAAAAAGGGTGGGAGGGTGGGGAAAAACAAAGACAACTTGGGATGAGCGAAACAAACACCGTTGAGAAAACTTAGATTTGATCTTGCGGATGGGAAAAATGATGGGATCCACTCGAAGAGAAGCGCACCGGTTGGAAAAGAATTAACATGGCAACCTCAATGATCAAGAAGGATTAGTATTCACATAGAAATATGAGAACACCATTTAGGAAAAAGTATGGATTCAACATTTGACTTCGAAGCAACTCGAATACCACGAATAACACAAAACAAAGGATTTGGCTTGCAGAATAAGCCGGAACAAACATATGATACAGATTTCGTCCAAGTTTTGTGGTGGGGCCTACACGGGCTCAATCGTCAGCACCATCATGTACAAGGCAAAGGCACATGACATGACGAAGCGTCCCGAGTCGGCATAGCCAAGGACTCTTTAAGACACAACGAGACCATCAGAAACCAACCGTGAATAGGCGGACCACTAGACGTCGAACCCCAATTTCATATCATACATCCGTCGGAAAGATATCCTAAGAGCTACTTGAATTCCCACCTATGAAACTCCCAAACTTTCTCGTTATGCAATCGGTGTTGGGGATACAGGGAGCAATATATCTCACCCAAACTAACAATCCCTACATCCAAGCTGTATCCATCCGTCAACACATAACCAAGAAACCTTCGAAATCGTCTACCTCAACCTTCAAAAGCATCCGTTATACGAAGTCATGGCAATACTCCCGTACTCACATCAAGATCGGGTTAGCGGGGTTATCTCACCAACAAGCTGCATAAAAGAGATTTTCGATGTCGGCGCTTAAACTCGGTATTCCGAACTGCAACGATAAAATTATGACGACAACACCTCGGAGCTCAACTCCCGGACACCGCCACAACCCCTAAATGACAGAGGCACCAAGAACAATGTTCTCGCCATAAGAATATCGGAACGATCCCAAGATACCAGCGTGATCCTAAAAAAATAATTTAGTGAAATTTAAGAAGAGAAGAGTCAAAACTCTCGTCAGATACCTCACCGTAAGGTCGAAGGACCGGGAGTAAAAAGAATTCCTAAACTCTCCGATATATATAATCCTAAATGACTCAAAACATTTTTCTAGACACAACTCGCCACTAAAAACGATCAAGCAAAGGGGCTCCTAAGGTCGGGAAGGCTCGATTACCAACTTGAACGCCTCGATGCGGCTATATCTCCCACGTGTCGGGCACGACTTAGAGGCATAACCGCATTGAAAGCAATGTCGCAAGTGAGGTAATCTTCACACAACCCATGTAATACATAAGGAAAGAGATACATAGTTGGCTTACAATCGCCACTTCACACAAATACATGAATAAAGCATTACATCATCCAGATACAATCAAGGTCCCACTACGGAACCAAAATAAAAGAAGAACCCCAAATGCACAAAAGTCCCGATCGACCCCAACCGGGCTCCACTATGATCAACTAGAACGAAACAATACAAAGGGCAAGATCTTCATCGAGCTCCTCCTTGAGCTTGGTTGTGTCACCCTTTCGTAACATAGGCACCGCAAACTGATTTTGAAGTATCCGTGAGTCACGAGGACTCAGCAATCCCATTACCATGGGTATCAAGACTAACAAGGCTTAATGGGAAAGGAAATGGGTAAAATGGTAAGGTTGCAGCAGCGACTAAGCAAGTATGGTGGCTAACCAACGCAAATAAGAGCGAGAAGAGAACAAGCGGAACGGACGTGAAGCTAGCAATGATCAAGAGGTGATCCCGAACACCTACTTACGCCAAACATAACACGAAACCGTGTTCACTTCCGGACTCCGCGAGAAGAGACCATCACGGCTACACACTCGGTTGATGCGTTTTAATTCAATCAAGTGTCAAGTTGTCTACAACCGACATTAACAAATTCCCATCTGCCACATAACCGCGGGCACGGCTCTCGAAAGTTTATACCTGCAGGGTGTCCCAACTTAGCCCATGACAAGCTCTCGCGATCATCGAAGAATAGACCTTCACCCGAGACACTCCGATCGACTCGGTATCCCGTACATCAAGACATTTCGACAATGGTAAAACAAGACCAGCAAGACCTCCCGGCGTGCCGACATCCCGATAGTAGCCGCACAGATCTCGTCTCGAGCCACGACCGGATGAGCACTACGCATAACTAGAACCAGCCCTCAAGTTTCCCGAGGTGGCGCTGCAAGTGGCTCTAGTTTGGACCAACACTTAGACAAGCATTGGCCCGGGGGGGCTAAAATAAAGATGACCCTTGGGAGTATGCGCGACTCCCAAGGGAAAAAAAGGTAATAGGTGAGGCAAATGGTAAAAGTCAATGTTGGGCCTTGCTGGACAAGTTTTATTCAAAGCGAACTGTCAGGGGGGGTCCCAAAAACCACCCGACCGCGTAAGGGACGCAAAATCCGGGAACATAACACCGGTATGACGGAAACTAGGGCGGCAAGAGTGGAACAAAACACCAGGCATAAGGCCGAGCCTTCCACCCTTTACCAAATATATAGATGCATTAATAATATAAGAGATATTGTGATATCCCAACCAAAATCCTGTCCACCATGGAGAAATCTTCAACTTCACCTGCAACTAGCAACGCTATAGGAGGGGCTCAGCGAAATAGGTAACATAGCCAAACAACGGTTTGCATAGGAAAGGTGTCAAAGGTTAGGGGTTCATGGCAATATGGATGGCTGGACAAACAGGTAATAGGTAGCGCAGCATAGCGAAAGAACGAGGCAACTAGCATAGCAATGATAGTAGTGAGATCCGTAGTAGCGGTCATCTTGCACGAGATCCCGCAAGGAAGAAGAACGAGTCCATGAAGAAGATGAACGGATGAAGCCGAACCAAACGTAGACGAACGAATCCTCACGAACGCAACGAAACCGGAACTAACAAGAAGAAGCACACAACATAGGTAAACACACCACACATGAACAAGGCCTGATGCACCACAAGCATGATGCATGAGAAAGCTACATGAAGCTACTCATGACACGAGATGATGCAAACAAGAACAACACATCAAGGCAAGTTTAAATGAGGCCGGGAACAACATATAACAATTCCGGTCATATGCAAATTTCGAAATTGGTCCAGAACTGAATAAACCTTATGTTCAATTTGTTAAACAGCAATTTAAGATGCACCAAGATGATCTACACGAAATTCTAGTCAAGTTACATATAAAGTTCATTAGATTCGGAGCTACGGGCTAGAAGATATGAGCAAAACAAGTTAAACATGGCATTGATGCAAAATGCACCCAAACATCAAGCAAACACACCAAAACAAGGATGCAACATGATAATATGAAGCTACATACAAAATCAAGCAAGTTTAATATAGAGCACACTCAAAACGGAGCAACGGGGCAACACATGCACACTATACAAGTCATAGCAACAATCTGTCCAAAACAGCAACTAGGCATCTTGCAAGCATCAAAACAATATGCTACAACACCCCAATATAATAACAAAAGGCATGGTCATGAAGTACACATAAAGCATAACAAAACATGAACACTGAGCTATCTCCAGAAACAACTAGAACATGCTCAAAATGACATGGAGATATTGCAAGTAATAACAATTTCAGACTTTAGTAGAAATAACATCAGGTTGCCATGTTTAAAGCAAGAAAAGAACATGTTACAGGAACTTATCATGGCAAACAAAGGCATGGCATGAACCTACTAATAGCATATATCAAAAGACCCTTACTGACCATGAGCCAAAAAGGCACGGAAAATATGATGGCACCCATGTAAACATGGCAAGTTATATTACAGATTTGAACATGGCAAGAACAACAATAAGTAGGCATGTTCGTGAGCTCGAACCACTCACTACAGAGCAATACATGGCATGGCAAGGCAACCAACAGTAAGAAGGCATGATTATGAAGCTAGGCATGGCAAGAGCAAGGCCATAGCATACACGGATCAACTACAACGACCTCGTGAAAATTGAATCTCATGCAAACAATCTGTCAGGAAACATTTTCAAGCAACTTTGGAGCAAGAAATGAACATGTTCCAGCAGGCTATAATTGCAACCAAGGGCATGAATGGATAGATCAAGACATGTATATCAAAACATGTTTATAGAGCATCTTCAGATTATGCATATATTGATTAGTGGAAGCATGTTAACATGGCATCAAAATATAACAGAATCTGTCAGGAAAACAACAACAGCAACTACCCTACTTTACAAGCTCAATGCACTCAGCACACAACTCACAAAAATACAAGGTCAACACCCCTGGAAAGATGGCATGGCATAGTCCAACATTCATGTAGAGCTCATACTCATAGGATGCACACATCAATCATGGCAAAAATGACAAAATAGCAAGTTATAACAGTTTCAGCAGATTAACATCCTGAAGCACTCTTCCAACAGCATTTCGGACATCAAGATGATCTCAAATGAAAATAATGCAATGGAGCGAAATGATGTACTCGTCGAGGCGAACAATTTGACATATTATACGCACAAAACGGAGCTACGGTTGCAGAGATGTGATGCAATAAAAATGGCATGAAAATTACTGAAATCTGGGACTTGGCAGATTTTCACCTCGCGGAAAAGTCAACGGCGGAGTGGATCGGGTCCGGCGAGGTGGATCCGGGCGCGGGCCCGCGGATCGGGTCGGGGCGGACCCGGACGGCAGCGGCTCCGCGGGGTCGCGGAGGAGGCTCGGGGCGCGCCGGTGGCCGGATCCGGCGGAGCGAGACAAGCGGCCCGGCTCCATGGCGGCGGCAGGCCAGGGCAGGAGCGGGCGGGAGGCGGCGAGAGCCGGCCGGCGAGGGCGGCGCACGGCCGGCCGGGACGGGCGGCGCGAGGCGCCTTGAGGCGGCAACTCCGGCGGCCCGGCCATGAGAAAGACGAAACAGGAGCAGCGGCGACGAAGCGTCACAGGCAGGCAGGCCTTGGCGGCAAGGCAACAACAGAATCATGCAAGGCGGCGGCAGCGGCCGAGCGGGCGCGCGAGCCGGAGCTGGCGGGCGGCGGCCGGAGACGCTGGCGGGCGGCGGCGGCATCTCCATGGCGGCGGCGGCGGATCCGGCTCGCGGGCCTCGATGGGCTCCATGGTCGCGGCGGCGGAGGCAGCGGTGCCACGTGGCGCATGGGGAGTGGAGGAGAGGCGCGGCGACGTGGCGCCTGTGATTGGTCGGCGGACGTGGCGGCGGACGTGTCCGTAGAGAGAGAGATCTAGGGTTTCGGGATTAGACCGCGAAAATGGAAGGAGGGCATATAAATAGGCATAGAGGAGCTAGGAGAGTCCAAATAAGGAGCGGTTTTGACGCGATCGTGATCGAACGACCAAGAGCATGGAGGGAGTTTGGTGGGCTTTGGGCCACTTTGGAAGGGTGTTGGGCTGCAACTCAAAGAGGCTTTACTACATACTTGCTAACTGTTGGAGTACCAAACGACCTCCAAATGGCACGAAACTTGACAAAGCGGTCTCACGGTGCTATACCAAGGCAGCTTGGCAAACCTCGAACCATTCCGAGAAAGTTTAACACCCGCTCACAACAGGAGAGAAGAAGGGAGGACGGGGAACATAGGAGTGCCGGATTGCAAAATGGATAACGGAGAAAATGCTCGGATGCATGAGACGAACATGTATGCGAAAAGAGATGCACATGATGACATGATAAAGTGCAGATGATGACATGGCAAAGTGCAACACGCAAGCAAATGACATGGCAACGACGGCGAATAACTGGCGGACACCTGGCGCAACGACTCCGGGGCGTTACAACACTCCACCACTATGAGAGGATCTCGTCCCGAGATCTAGGATGGCACCGGAGGGAAAACGAAAGAGGAAGAGGAGAGGTAAAACTAAGTAGCTTCTTTGACCAACATGTGAAACCACGAACCTTGAGAGGTTGAGCAATTTAAAAGAAAGAGTACAACCGAGATGAACGAGATTGCAAACAATCCGGTAGAAAAGAGGAACAAGGAATATGATGAGAACCAAGAGGTTGAAAGACATGGAAATAAGAGCTTCACGAACTAAAAGAATATGACCACATCGGTATAATGAGATAGCCAAGGAACAAGAATTACAGAATTTGGACAGCACTCCGGTATATAAGAAGAAAACTTGATGAGATGAAAAGATATTGAAGAGATGATACAACACTCGGTTAAATGGATAAGCAAGGAAAGAACACGATCCTCCCAATTCGAGATGATGAGTGAAGAGAGCAACATCACCATGCCTCCGGAAGGAAAAATAGAAGATAGATCATTGGAATAACAGAATGGAGAAGAAAATGCCAACATCTGTCACCAACGGAAACAAATGATTGGATTGATATCAACAAGGAGACGAGAAACCTATTTCACCGGAAGGACAAATGAAGAACTTGGGTCATTTATAAGCACCATAAATAGCAACAATCCTTAGGGAAAGCTTTAGGTGAAATATAACCCAAGATAAGTCCAAAGAAAAGATTGATGGATATAAAATACCTCATTCTTGACAACATATGAATCATGAAACATGAAGGAAATTGTCAAGAGTGACATAACACCACCTCAAAAGATAAGATAGAAGGAATTGCACTCCGGAATGCAAGATGAAGAATACTTGAGCTCCTCAAAACAAAACATGTGTTAAGCAGCATGTTTAAATTTTGAGTATAGCTTGATGGATCATAACTTCGAGAGAAAACTTGAAGAACAATTGAAGAATGAAGGAATCCTTGACGAACCGTCATGTAGTGCAAAAACGAGAAAAACGAGTGAAGATATTTGAGGGGATTTAGATCCAAGTGAACGCAGAGATCCCGAGCTGATTAGATAATACTTGAATGATGCACCGGTATGATTTTGGAGAACGAGAGCTGAAAGCTGACAATGAGGAATTATGACATGATGACCTTCGGAGGAAAGAAGTGGAAACAACTCATGAGATGCTCCGAATGGGTGAAAAGAATTGTCACAACCAAAAACAATTATGAGAGGATGGCATCAAGCTAGAACCATGAATCTTGAAGAGAATAGAGCAAGATTAAAGAGAAACTCTTCTTCGGTCTTCAAATGTTGAAAAATGACGAGAATGATGATGGGAAACACCACCATGAATTATTGAGGCACACCGGAAGAATCAAAAGCGAAGAGGTTGAGCCAATTATGAAAAGAATTTGAAAGATCTTGGAGAAAAGCATTTGACTGATGATAACTCATTCTTACGACAAACTTGGAGAAGAATTTAGGATAGCTCTGGGAAAATAGAAGAGTCAGGTAAGATCCTGGAAAAAGACCTGTGGGTTAGGGCCCACTCAAAAGAAACACCATTGGAAAAGATTTAAAAGAGATGTTGCACCGGTTGAATTGAATGACATGAATGGGATACCAATCTCGAAATATCTTGAACGGATGTAGAGTGGAAACACGAATCTTCGAGATATCTTCAGCACTCCAGAACAAATGAATAGGAAGAAGTGAATGATTAAGAGGTGCACTAGCATGAGAAAGCATTTGAAACAAGGAAAGGAATATGATGAATATTGACAGCTTGAATTGGAACCACCGGAGAAGAAACAACAATGAAGAATGATGAACTTGAAACTGTTGAGCATCTTCATGGGAAATCACCGGATCAGAACATTGATTGAAAAGAATGAAGAGACTTCACATGAATTAATGGATACTTGATTAAGAAATCTGTGTCCTTGAAGAAAAAGGGTGGGAGGGTGGGGAAAAACAAAGACAACTTGGGATGAGCGAAACTAACACCGTTGAGAAAACTTAGATTTGATCTTGCGGATGGGAAAAATGATGGGATCCACTCGAAGAGAAGCGCACCGGTTGGAAAAGAATTAACATGGCAACCTCAATGATCAAGAAGGATTAGTATTCACATAGAAATATGAGAACACCATTTAGGAGAAAGTATGGATTCAACATTTGACTTCGAAGCAACTCGAATACCACGAATAACACAAAACAAAGGATTTGGCTTGCAGAATAAGCCGGAACAAACATATGATAGAGATTTCGTCCGAAGTTTTTGTGGTGGGGCCTACACGGGCTCAATCGTACAACACCATCATGTACAAGGCAGTGCACATGACATACAAAGCGTCCCCGAGTTGGCATAGCCAAGGACTCTTTAAGACACAACGAGACCACTGTAAAACCAACCGTGAATAGGCGGACCACTAGACGTCGAACCCCAATTTCATATCATACATCCGTCGGAAAGATATCCTAAGAGCTACTTGAATTCCCACCTATGAAACTCCGAAACTTTCGGTTATGCAATCTGGTGTTGGGGATACAGGGAGCAATATATCTCACCCAAACTAACAATCCCTACATCCAATCTGTATCCATCCGTCAACACATAACCAAGAAACCTTCAAAATCGTCTACCTCAACCTTGAAAAGCATCCGTTATACGAGTCATGGCAATACTCCCGTACTCACCTCGATCTTTGGGTTAGCGGGGTTATCTCACCAACAACGCATAAAAGAGATTTTCGATGTCGGCGCATTTAAACTCGGTATTCCGAACTGCAACGATAAAATTATGGCGACAACACCTCGGAGCTCAACTCCCGGACACCGCCACAACCCCTAAATGACAGGAGGCACCAAGAACAATGTTCTCGCCATAAGAATATCGAACGATCCCGAGATACCAGCGTGATCCTAAAAAAAATTTAGTGAAATTTAAGAAGAGAAGAGTCAAAACTCTACGTCGGGATACCTCACCGTAAGGTCAAGGGACTGGGAGTAAAAAGAATTCCTAAACTCTCCGATATATATAATCCTAAATGACTCAAAACATTTTTCTAGACACAACTCGGCCAATAAAAACGATCAAGCAGTGGGGCTCCTAAGGTCGGGGAAGGCTCTGATTACCAACTTAAAACGCCCTCGATGCGGCTATATCTCCCACGTGTCGAAGCACGACTTAGAGGCATAACCGCATTGAAAGCAATGTCGCAAGTGAGGTAATCTTCACACAACCCATGTAATACATAAGGGAAAGAGATACATAGTTGGTTTACAATCGCCACTTCACACAAATACATGAATAAAGCATTACATCATCCAGATACAATCAAGGTCCGACTACGGAACCAAAATAAAAGAAGAACCCCAAATGCGACAAAAGTCCCTGATCGACCCCAACTAGGCTCCACTACTGATCAACTAGAACGAAACAATACAAAGGGCAAGATCTTCATCGAGCTCCTCCTTGAGCTTGGTTGTGTCACCTGCTCGGTAACATAGGCACCTGCAAACTGATTTTGGAAGTATTTGGTGAGTCACGAGGACTCAGCAATCCCATTACCATGGGTATCAAGACTAACAAGGCTTAATGGGAAAGGAAATGGGTAAAATGGTAAGGTTGCAGCAGCGACTAAGCAAGTATGGTGGCTAACCAACGCAAATAAGAGCGAGAAGAGAACAAGCGGAACAGACGTGAAGCTAGCAATGATCAAGAGGTGATCCTGAACACCTACTTACGTCAAACATAACACAGAAACCGTGTTCACTTCCCGGACTCCGCCGAGAAGAGACCATCACGGCTATACACTCGGTTGATGCGTTTTAATTCGAATCAAGTGTCAAGTTGTCTACAACCGGACATTAACAAATTCCCATCTGCCACATAACCGCGGGCACGGCTCTCGAAAGTTTATACCCTGCAGGGGTGTCCCAACTTAGCCCATGACAAGCTCTCGCGATCATCGAAGGAATAGACCTTCACCCGAGACACTCCGATCGACTCGGTATCCCGTACATCAAGACATTTCAACAATGGTAAAACAAGACCAGCAAGACCTCCCGGCGTCGACATCCCGATAGTAGCCGCACAGATCTCGTCTCGAGCCACGACCGGATGAGCACTACGTCAACTAGAACCAGCCCTCAAGTTTCCCCGAGGTGGCGCTGCAAGTGGCTCTAGTTTGGACCAACGCTTAGACAAGCATTGGCCCGGGGGGGCTAAAATAAAGATGACCCTTGGGATGCGCGACTCCCAAGGGAAAAAAAAGGTAATAGGTGAGGCAAATGGTAAAAGTCAATGTTGGGCCTTGCTGGACAAGTTTTATTCAAAGCGAACTGTCAGGGGGGTCCCATAAATCACCCGACCGCGTAAGGGACGCAAAATCTGGGAACATAACACCGGTATGACGGAAACTAGGGCGGCAAGAGTGGAACAAAACACCAGGCATAAGGCCGAGCCTTCCACCCTTTACCAAATATATAGATGCATTAATAATATAAGAGATATTGTGATATCCCAACTAAAATCCTGTCCACCATGGAGAAATCTTCAACTTCACCTGCAACTAGCAACGCTATAAGAGGGGCTCAACGAAAGCGGTAACATAGCCAAACAACGGTTTGCATAGGAAAGGTGTCAAAGGTTAGGGGTTCATGGCAATATGGGATGGCTGGACAAACAGGTAATAGGTAGCGCAGCATAGCGAAAGAACGAGGCAACTAGCATAGCAATGATAGTAGTGAGATCCAGGGTAGCGGTCATCTTGCCTGAGATCCCGCAAGGAAGAAGAACGAGTCCATGAAGAAGATGAACGGATGAAGCCGAACCAAACGTGAGCGAACGAATCCTCACGAGCAACGAAAGCGAGCTAACAAGAAGAAGCACACAACATAGGTAAACACACCACACATGAACAAGGCCTGATGCACCACAAGCATGATGCATGAGAAAGCTACATGAAGCTACTCATGACACGAGATGATGCAAACAAGAACAACACATCAAGGCAAGTTTAAATGAGGCCGGGAACAACATATAACAATTCCGGTCATATGCAAATTTCGAAATTGGTCCAGAACTGAATAAACCTTATGTTCAAGTTGTTAAACAGCAAGTTAAGATGCACCAAGATGATCTACACGAAATTCTAGTCAAGTTACATATAAAGTTCATTAGATTCGGAGCTACGGGCTAGAAGATATGAGCAAAACAAGTTAAACATGGCATTGATGCAAAATGCACCCAAACATCAAGCAAACACACCAAAACAAGGATGCAACATGATAATATGAAGCTACATACAAAATCAAGCAAGTTTCATATAGAGCACACTCAAAACGGAGCAACGGGGCAACACATGCACACTATACAAGTCATAGCAACAATCTGTCCAAAACAGCAACTAGGCATCTTGCAAGCATCAAAACAATATGCTACAGCACCCCAACATAATAACAAAAGTCATGGTCATGAAGTACACATAAAGCATAACAAAACATGAACACTGAGCTATCTCCAGAAACAACTAGAACATGCTCAAAATGACATGGAGATATTGCAAGTAATAACAATTTCAGACTTTAGTAGAAATAACATCAGGTTGCCATGTTTAGAGCAAGAAAAGAACATGTTACAGGAACTTATCATGGCAAACAAAGGCATGGCATGAACCTACTAATAGCATATATCAAAAGACCCTTACTGACCATGAGCCAAAAAGGCACGGAAAATATGATGGCACCCATGTAAACATGGCAAGTTATATTACAGATTTGAACATGGCAAGAACAACAATAAGTAGGCATGTTCGTGAGCTCGAACCACTCACTACAGAGCAATACATGGCATGGAAAGGCAACCAACAGTAAGAAGGCATGATTATGAAGCTAAGCATGGCAAGAGCAAGGTCATAGCATACACCGATCAACTACAACGACCTCGTGAAAATTGAATCTCATGCAAACAATCTGTCAGGAAACATTTTCAAGCAACTTTGGAGCAAGAAATGAACATGTTCCAGCAGGCTATAATTGCAACCAAGGGCATGAATGGATAGAGCAAGACATGTATATCAAAACATGTTTATAGAGAATCTTCAGATTATGCATATATTGATTAGTGGAAGCATGTTAACATGGCATCAAAATATAACAGAATCTGTCAGGAAAACAACAACAGCAACTACCCTACTTTACAAGCTCAATGCACTCAGCACACAACTCACAAAAATACAAGGTCAACAACCCTGGAAAGATGGCATGGCATAGTCCAACATTCACGTAGAGCTCATACTCATAGGATGCACACATCAATCATGGCAAAAATGACAAAACAAGTTATAACAGTTTCAGCAGATTAACATCCTGAAGCACTCTTCCAACAGCATTTCGGACATCAAGATGATCCCAAATGAAAATGATGCAATGGAGCGAAATGATGTACTCGTCGAGACGAACAATTTGACATATTATACGCACAAAACGGAGCTACGGTTGCAGAGATGTGATGCAATAAAATGGCATGAAAATTATCAAATCTGGGACTTGGCGATTTTCACCTCATGGAAAAAGTCAACGGCGGAGTGGATCGGGTCCGCGAGGTGGATCCGACGCTTGAGCCCTTGGATCGGGTCGGGCGACCCAGACGGCAGCTCTCAGCGTGGAGTCGCCAGAGGAGCTCGGGGCGCCTGGCGGTGGCGGGATCCGCGGAGCGAGACAAGCGGCGTCTTCGGCTCCATGGCCAGCCGGGCCGGAGCCGAGGCCGGGAGGCGGCAGGGAGCCGGCCGGGCGAGGGCGGCGAGGGCAACCGGGGGGGCGGCGCGAGGCGCTGCGTGGCGGCGGCGCCCGCCGCCGCCAACGGCAGCGAGAAAGCGAGAGGCGGGCAGGCAGCAGCGGCCGCCGAACAGCAGTGACAATATGGCGAAGGCAACAAAATGGCGGCAATGCGGCCGGCGGGCAGCGGCGGAGGGCGGCGCGCGGCCGGAGCTGGCGGGCGGCGGCCGTCGACGCAGGGCGGCGGGCGGGCATCCATGGCGGCGGCGGCGGCGGATCCGGGCCAGCGGGCCCGGATGGGCTCCATGGCCGCGGGCGGGGAAAGCGCGGGTGCCACGTGGCGCGTGGGGAGTGGAGGAGAGGGCGGCGCGGCGACGTGGCGCCTGTGATTGGCCGGGCGGCGTGGCGGCGGACGCGTCCGGCGGCGGGGCGGACGTGTCCGTGCCAAGAAGGAGGAGATCTAGGGTTTCGGGGGATTAGACCGCGAAAATGGAAGGGGAGGGCATATGAATAGGCATAGAGGGAGCTAGGAGAGTCGAAATAAGGAGCGGTTTTCGGCCACGCGATCGTGATCGAACGACCAAGAGCATGGAGGGGAGTTTGGTGGGCTTTGGGCCACTTTGGAAGGGGTGTTGGGCTGCAACTCAAAGAGGCTTTACTGGTTACCCTTGTTAACCGTTGGAGTATAAACGACCTCCAAATGGCACGAAACTTGACAGGCGGTCTACCGGTGCTATACCAAGGCCGCTTGGCAAACCTCGGGCCATTCCGAGAAAGTTTAACACCCGCTCACAACAGGAGAGAAGAAGGGGAGGCCGGGAAACATAGGAGTGCCGGATTGCAAAACGGACAACGGAGAAAATGCTTGGATGCATGAGACGAACATGTATGCGAAAAGAGATGCACATGATGACATGATAAAATGCAGATGATGACATGGCAAAGTGCAACACGCAAGCAAATGACATGGCAATGACGGCGAATAACTGGCGGACACCTGGCGCAACGACTCCGGGGTGTTACACTGATGGTAATTTAGACTTTGTGGCTAACACCAACACGTAGAATAATTATCAGCGTCACAAGGGAAAGGCGGCCCGGTTTGGAGGACCGAGATTTAACCTTGAGGCAATGATGAATCAGCCTTGCATAAAGCATGGTACGCGTGAGAAGCCGACTACTCATATGTGGAAGGATTGCTTCATCATGAATGAATATAGGAATTCTATTTTTTTCAGAAACAGTCATGGCCCGAATGGCGGTTCCAGATCCGGCTCTCATGGACATGGCTTTGGTGGTGGCGGTTCAAACTCTGGCTACCAGGGCCAAGGCAATCAAGGTGGTTTTAGTCAGTAGTCTGGTCAAGAGAATTAGCAGCAGCAGTCTGGTTATCAAAGTAATGCAAAGTAGCTGAATAGTGGTCAGTATCACGTGTTCACCAGAAGTCTGTGCAAGCGAGATTAGAAAATCCATAAGCGGGTGGTGAACTCTGTTGAGCCGGCGGTGCCTCGTTATTTAAGGTGGTCTGAGCAGCCTATTGTATGGAGCCGAGAGGATCACACGCCCTGGGTTGACAATCCAGGTCAGTTGGCATTGGTGGTTGCTCCATAGGTAGGAGGATATAAGCTCATGAAGGTGCTCATGGATGGAGGCAATAGTATCAGTATCCTTTACTATGAGACCTTTTGTCGTATGAATTTGACTGACAACGATCTTAGGCCGTCTTCTACTGTCTTTCATGGGGTGGTGCCTGGTAAGTCGGTGTATCCAGTGGGAAGGATAACACTGGAGGTGGCTTTCGGAGATGACAATGATTCCAGAGCTGAGAAATTAACCTTTGAGGTGGTGAAAATCAAGAGCCCATACCATGCTTTGTTTGGGCGGCCGGCTTACGCCAAGTTTATGCCACGACCATGTTACGTTTATTTGCAGCTCAAGATGTCGGGTCATAAGGGCACCATCGGTGCATTGTAATAGAAGAATCGCTCTGGATTGTGAAGAAGGTGATGCTGCTTGTGCTGAGTCGGCTTGTGCCACTGAGGAGTTGAAGTTTTATAAAGATAACATTGACCTGACGGATATGACACCTTTGAAGAAGCCAACCACAGAGAATGAGCCCTTGATGAAGTTTAAGTCGGCAGATGATACTAAGAGATTTTGTTCCTGGCGATTCATCAAAGCAGTTTAGCATCAGTGCTAATATGGATCCGAAATAGGAAAGCACGCTCATCGTGTTCATCCATGAGAACCGGGACATCTTTGCATGGAAGCCTTATGACATGCCAGGTGTACCGAGGGAACTCGTTGAACACACTCTTAATGTGGATCCCAAGTTTAAGCCGGTCAAGCAGTTTCTTCGTCGGTTTAATGAGGAGAGGCGCAAAGCAATTGGTGAAGAGGTGGCCCGGCTCTTAGCGGCAGGGTTCATCATTGAATATTTTCATCCTGAGTGGTTGGCTAACCTGGTGCTAGTACTTAAGAAAAATGGCACTTGGCATATGTGTGTGGATTATACAGGCCTTAACAAGGCCTGTCCGGCTGATCCTTTTGCTCTCCCGCATATTGATCAGATTATTGATGCTACGATGGGTTGTGAGCATTTGAGTTTTTTGGATGCTTACTCTGGTTATCATCAGATCAAAATGGCAGTGAAGGACCAGGAGAAGACAGCTTCCATCACTCCCTTTGGAGCCTTCTGCTATGTGTCTATGCCTTTTGGGCTCAAGAGTGCCCAGGCGACTTACCAACGGTGTTTGCATAATTGCCTCCATGGCCAGATTGGGCGCAATGTTCATGCTTATGTGGATGATATTGTTGTGAAATCCAAGAAGAAGGAGACATTGATTGATGATCTGAAAGATACCTTCGACAATCTCCGAGTCTACAAGATGATGCTTAACCCGGCCAAGTGTGTCTTTGGCATGCCAGCAGGCAAGTTATTGGGTTCTTGGTGTCTGAGAGAGGCATTGAAGCTAACTCGGAGAAGATTAAGGCTATCACCTCTCTGGCTAAGCCGGCGTGTATCAATGATGTCCAGTGTTTGGCGGGTCGTATCGTGGCTTTGAGCCAGTTTATAAGTCGCCTGGGAGAGAAGGCTATCCCTTTGTATCAGATGATGAAAAAGACAGATGACTTTTTCTGGAGCGATGCTGCTAATGAGGCATTTGAGGAACTTAAGAAGCAATTGGCTGAGCCGCCGGTTTTTGCAGCTCCCATTGAGAAGGAGCCCTTGCTGTTATATGTGGCTGCAAACAACATGGCTGTTAGTGTGGCAGTTGTGGTTGCAAGGAAGAGTTAGGCAAGGAGTATCCGGTTCAAAGGATAGTTTATTATGTCAGTGAGGTGCTCATTGAGTCTAAGCAGAGATACCCACATTGGCAAAAGTTGGTTTATGGCGTGTTCATGGCTAGTCGCAAGTTGAAACAATATTTCCTTGGTCATCCCATCACTCTGGTTAGTTCTTACCTTTGGGGGATATTATTCAAAACAAAGAAGCCACGGGTCGGGTAGCTAAGTGAGCCATTGAGCTTGGACCCCATGGTTTGAAGTATGTGCCTCAGATGGCTATAAAATCTCAAGCACTTCTGGACTTTATCAATGATTGGACAGAGTGTCGGTGTCAAAACCGGCGGATCTCGGGTAGGGGGTCCCGATCTGTGCATCTAAGGCTGATGGTAACAGGAGGCAAGGGACACGATGTTTACCAAGGTTCGGGCCCTCTCGATGGAGGTAAAACCCTACTTCCTTCTTGATTGATATTGATGATATGGGTATTACAAGAGTTGATCTACCACGAGATCGTAGAGGCTAAACCCTAGAAGCTAGCCTATGATGATTATGATTCTCTCTCTAAGGACTAAACCCTCCGGTTTATATAGACACCGGAGAGGGCTAGGGTTTACATGGAGTCGGTTACAAAGAAGGAAATATAATATCCAGATCGCCAAGCTTGTCTTCCATGCAAAGGAGAGTCCCATCCGGACACGGGACGGAGTCTTGAGTCTTGTATCTTCACGCTCCGATAGTCTGGCCAAAGTATCTAGTCCGGCTGTCCGGACACCCCCTAATCCAGGACTCCCTCAGTAGCCCATGAACCAGGCTTCAATGACGATGAGTCCGGGCGCAGTTTGTCTTCGGCATTGCAAGGTGGGTTCCATCTCCGAATACTCCAGTGCCCGACTTCCCATCAATGTTGTACTCCTTGGCTTCTGTGCTTTAATAATGACCATCTCCACGTGTCGAGAAAATACGAGGAGCCGGGGCATTTTTGCATTTGCCACCCCGGTCCGGCAGGCAAACCATCTATTTGAAGAGACGGGGATTCTCAAATCCAAACCTCACCTTCTTCCCTCGAGCAAGCATCCAGTAGAGCGCTCCGGAAAAAACCATTCCAACATGGCCGGTCGCCGCAGCTCTTCTTCTCGTTCCCTTGCTCCAAGCTAGGCGACTGGGAAGAGTGTTTAGTCCCTCAAAGTCGTTTGATAAAATTATAGACCCAAGGGTTCCTTTCCCCGGCGTTCATGGTCCCCGTCCGAGCCGGACTAGCCACCTATAATGGCGGGGAGCAAGCGGAGAGATCTTCTAATCCATCCCCGGGGGAGCGAATATGCCTTATCCCGCATCTGCTAAGAGGCGTCGGGTTTCCAATCCACCCAGTTCTACAGCCTCCAGTTGCACAACTTCACCCCTGCTCCCGTGCTGCATGTAGTAGGATACGTTGCCCTTTGTGAACTATTTCTAGGCTGTGAGGCTCACTTTGGGTTATGGAAGAAGTTGTTCTGCCTCGTCCCTCACAACCAGGGGTAATCCCTATGTCAAGTGGGCGGAGCCGAAGTATGGCGCATCACCGAGACCGGATACCTATCCGGTACTCCCAAGAAGGCACCGGAGAACTGGCCTTCGGAGTGGTTTTATGTCGACGACGTTCCCCTTCCGGATCCGGTCCGGAAAGGTCTCCCTGAGTTCAGTAACGCCCCGCCGAAGGCACGTCTAAGCTAGCGCCTCGGGGCCCCCAAGAGGAGGATACCAGAGAAATACACTTCCTGATGAGCAGGATAAAGTTACTGGCCAAATCCAGGCTGACGATAGTCGAGGTTATGGCAATATGCATAATGCGGGGAGTGCATCCGCTTCAATATTGGGGGAAGCCCATGTGGCACTACAACGGGGAAGATGATGCCACCCGCTGTGGCCGTAAGGGTCCGGACTCCGCCACTGCTCTCGCGAGGATATTGTCCGATCTGTATAAAGGAGAAGAAGAAGAATTCCTTCATATTAAACCGCGGGATGGGTTTTCTATGTACAACCCCCCAAGCTGGGTAAGTCGTATCTCTTTTCCCCCGCTTCATTCATTCCGGCGTCCTTCGTCAAGATTATTTACCTCAATACTTCTGAGCAGGAACTGGGGAGGGTCGTAGAAGGGTTCAACAGCCCCTCCCCGCAGCCAGAGGACCCCGGAAGGGTCTTCGATGCTGGACTTGAAGAAGATCTGGATATTACTATGGACCTTGTCAACGGGACATTTTATGAGGCCAACTCTGATGGTGTCTTGGTGGCAATTGTCGCTGACTATCCCGGACTGCTGCCTTCATCGCGTGTAAGCAAGGCCAAAACCCTATCCTTCGAAGAGGACTCCTTTCTGATGTCATGCCTGAAATATCGTATTTTTTGTAGAGACGACCATCGGAACGTGGCGCCGAGCCCCTGGGGGCTCGTTGGCAAAGGGCGTCCGGATCGGGCAGGCTTAAGAGGAACGCAGTTAGGGCCGAAACGCCGCTACACAGGTATGGTAAAAACCTGCTCCGTGATTATTCTGTTTGAAATGTAACAGCATCCTTCGTGTCCTGGCAGAAAGTGGAGTAGTCGGACTATATCCGGAGGTCCTGCCAACCACGCCTCCACCAACCGGATTCCAGAACCGGTTTCGAGAGAGGACGCGGACGCGGGGCCGATGCTGAATTGTCCTCCGATAGAGGATGCGGATATGCTCTCCACCACAAATTCCGAAGTAGAGAGCGCCATGAATCACCGGCGTCGACGGGCCGTACTTCACAACAATGTCTTTTCCGAAGAGGCTTTTAATGCTTTCAATTCAGGAGACGCATACATCCGAGATGCTCAAGGCAGGCTTGCCCGAGCGACGGACCAGTATGCCAAAGACATACGGGTAAGAAAATTTGATAAGGATGTATAGCAGTAGCCCCTGAGACTTGAAACTATTGGAACAACTGTTTTAAGGATCAATTTATGCGCAGGTCCTTGTAGATAAGAATGCCCAATTGTCTCGAGAGCTGGAGGAGTGCAAGACCCAGCTGAGGCCCACGGTTGCCAAGTTAGAGGAATCCTAGAAGGCCTCATCTGGTAACATTTGTCTCAGTTGTACAGAAATGTACCAGTTAGTGAGTGGCTTGTATGATAAGTCTAACAGAAAATTCTGCAGACAATCCCGGGGTGAATCCGGAGGTCGTAAGAGATAACGAGTCACATCTCCAAAGGCAGCTAAAAGCTGGCGAGCGTGTTCTTGCGCAAGTTAGGCAGGAGAAGAACAATCTTCAAGATGCCAATGTCCAACTGGGCATTGAATTAAAATATGTTCGCGCTCAGCTGGCGGACTCCGTAAAGGAGAATAGAAGGCTTCGTCGCGGCATTTATGGTGAGTGCCTAAACGAACTGTAGTACAGCTCGGTGAGGAAGCCTATTGAAAAAAGTTTATGTCTGTAGGTATGTTGACGGGCCGCCATGAAGAGGAGATGCCCGCATCCGCAGGTGATATGCTGCAAGACCTCTCACAGTACCTGCAGCGAGCTCGGCGGTGATCTTGGTATTGCCTGTGCCTTGTGGCCATCCACCTCCCTGCCAAAAGGCATGGGGGAGCTCGTGGATGTGCTCTAAGGAGCACAGCGGCGCTTCCGATTGTGGAAGATGTCAGCCTGCCGACAAGGTGCAAGAGAAGCTTCGGCCATGGTGAAGACGCGGTACACCAAGCTTGACCCGAACCATATGGCCGAGGTTGGACCAGCAGGGCCAGATGGGCAAGAAATTCCCGTTAGTCTGGTGTACGACCAGGTAGCATTAGCCGCAAAGTATTCCCAACAGGATTGCAAGCTAGATAGCCTGTTGGACGGTATAGAGGAAGAATATAGTCAGTCCAAGTGACTATGTAATTCAATGGACATATGTAGTCCCTAGCCGGATTAAAAATCATTTGTCATGGCGGACCTTTTCGCTTCAGCCCCTGGATCCGATTGTCCGGGGTGTATCCAAATACCCGCTCAGTTATGCAGAACCGGGGTATGCGTGGAAACCAGGCGTAGGGGTCATAAGTGCTTGAACAGACAAGTATCCAACTAGCTATGTTATATTACATGGATAGTAAGAAACATCTTCCAGGGAGAATAGTTCCATTAGGGGTTCCTTTCCTTGGGTATGCATGCATCGATGTACATGTCCGGACTGCGAACAGAGATGCAGGATACAAAGCTTCTGGGGATTTACGTTGTAATAAACGAAAGGAACATCTTTTGTTCATCGACCGAATATTCCCTTAAGAATGCTAGCTTTCGGCTTCACCCAGTCTGAGGTACACATCCGGCTGAACCGGCAGTAACAATCGCAGAGGTGCTCCCTTATGCCCTAGCCGAATTAACGGGAACGTAGGGCATAAACACAAGAGCCAGGCAACCCAGCATGGCCACATCTTAAGTCATATCGATGCATATAATGGTGAAGAAAAGGCACATATGGAAAAAGAACGCATATGTGATAGGCAAAAAGCCATTAAAGTAATTATATTTAGCTTCCGTATAGGAAGCCCCCAGGTATGGCTTACACACATAGTGCGGCAGGAGTGATCCGGGCATCCGCACTGTATTGAGTACTTTGTGTGAAGGAAAAAGGTCGAGAAAGGAAAAAGGAGGGAACATAATTAAAAAGGAGGGGGTAAGAAGACGAACACTGAGTTCGGCGCTAGGCATAGAATCTCCGGAGTCTGGCCGCGTTCCATGGGTTCGGCTCGAGTCTGTTATCGGATGCATTACGTAAGCGGTACGCTCCTTCGGTGAGAACTTTATCAATAACGAAGGGACCCTCCCACTTAGGTTTGAGCTTGTCCTTCTTCTTCTCCGGTAGGCGTAGAACGAGTTTTCCAATATTATAGGTTTTGGCCCACACTTCTCTGCTTTGGTACCATCGAGCATGGTGCTGATAGAATGTGGAACGGGCTTTTGCAATGTCGCGCTCCTCCTCTAGGGCATCTAAGTTGTCCTGCTGATCTAACTCGACTTCCTTCTCTTCGTACATGCGCACGCGAGGCGAATCATGTATTATGTCGCAGGGTAGTACGCTTCTGCGCCGTACACCATAAAAAATGGTGTGTATCCGGTGGTGCGATTTGGCGTGGTCCGCAGCCCCTAGAGTACGGAGTCGAGCTCCTCGACCCAGTGCGTGTCTGATTCTGTCAAGGATCACACTAGTCTGGGTTTGATGCCGCTCATGATGAGACCATTTGCACGTTCGACCTGGCCGTTTGTTTGGGGATGGTAGACGGAGGCGTAATCGAGCTTAATGCCCATGTTGCCGCACCAAGTTTTTACTTCATCGGCTGTGAAGTTTGAGCCATTGTCAGTGATGATGCTATGGGGGACGTCGTATCGGTGTACAACCCCGGATATGAACTCTATCACTGGTCCGGATTCGGCCGTTTTGACTGGTTTGGCTTCTATCCATTTGGTGAATTTGTCTACCATGACCAATAAGTATTTTTTTCTTGTGGCTTCCCCCCTTAAGGGGTCTGACCATATCCAGCCCCCAGACCGCGAAGGGCCATGTGATGGGGATTGTTTGGAGAGTGGTAGGGGGCATGTGGCTCAGATTGGCAAAGAGCTGGCAATCGACACAGTGTTGGACGAGGTCATGTGCGTCCGCTCGGGCTGTAGGCCAATAAAAGCCTATGCGGAAGGCCTTGCTGATAAGAGCCCGAGCCGCAGCGTGGTGTCCGCTGAATCCGGCATGGATTTCAGCCAAGAGCTGCCGCCCTTCCTCTTCGGAGATGCGCCTTTGGAGCACTCCGGTCGCACTTTTCTTATAGAGTTCCCCTTCATGGACTTTGTAAGCTTTAGAACGCCGCACAATGCAACGTGCTTCATTTTGGTCCTCGGGGAGCTCCTGCCTATTTAGGTAGGCCAAGAAAGGCTCAGTCCACGAGGTGATTACAGCCATGATTTCGTGGGCCGAAGGTGTTATTTCGGTGGCGGAGCCTCCGATTATGTCTGATGGTTCGGAATCCGGGGGTGTATTCGGATCCATGCTAGTGTTGCCGCACTCCCCTTCCCATACTACGGATGGCTTGAACAGCCTTTCCAGGAATATGTTAGGTGGGACAAGGTCGCATTTAGCGCCGATGCGGGCGAGGATATCCGTTTATTTGTGAGCCACATGGTGGAATTCGAGCCCCTCGAACTGAGCTGACATTTTGAGGACGACGTTACGGCAGGCCGCCATTTTCGGATCCTTGGCATCAAAGTCTCCGTTTATTTGTGATATTGCGAGGTTTGAATCCCCGCGCTCCTCCAGGCGTTGAATGCCCATAGAGACTGCCATCCGAAGATCATGCAACAGAGCCTCGTATTCGGCTGCGTTGTTGGAGTCTGTGTATAATATTTGGAGTACGTATTGGACTGTGTCTCGAGTGGGAGACGTCAGGACTACACCTTCTCCCAATCTGGCCAGCATTTTAGAGCTGTCGAAGTGCATGATCCAGTTAGAGTACACGCCGTACTCTTTAGGGAGTTCGGCTTCTATCCATTCGGTGACAAAGTCAGCCAGTACTTGCGACTTGATGGCCCACCGTGGCTTGTATGTTATGTCGAACGGAAGGAGCTCGATGGCCCATTTAGCAATCTGGCCCGTAGCGTCGCGGTTATTTATTATGTCATTGAGTGGTACTTCGGAGGCCACCGTAATCGAACACTCTTGAAAGTAGTGTCATAGCTTCCGGGATGCCATGAAGACCGCGTATGCTATCTTTTGATAGTGTGGGTATCGGGATTTGCATGGGGTGAGGACCGTGGATACGTAATAGACCGGCTTCTGGAGCGGGAATTTGTATCCGTTAGCCTCTCGTTCGACGACGAGCACTGCGCTTACAACTTGATGTGTTGCAGCTATGTACAATAGCATAGGTTCGCCAGTATTTGGCGCTGTTAGGACTGGATTACTGGCCAATAAGGTCCTTATTTCATCCAGTCCGGCCGCGGCTGCATCTGTCCACACGAAGTGTTCGGTGCACCGAAGAAGGCGGTAAAGAGGTAATGCCTTTTCTCCTAACCGGGAGATAAAGCGGCTTAAGGCTGCCACACATCCAGCTAGTTTCTGGATATGCTTGAGGTCTGTTGGTATAGCCAACTGCGACAGAGCTCAGATTTTTGCCGGATTCACTTCAATTCCCCTATTGGAAACAATAAAGCTGAGCAGCTTCCCCAGAGGGCACGCCGAAAACACATTTTTCCGGGTTTAGCTTGATGTCGTATGTTCGAAGGTTATCGAACGTAAACCTCAAGTCGTCTATTAGGGTTTCAACTTGTCTTGTTTTTATGACCACGTCGTCCACATATGCCTCCACTATTTTGCCGATTTGCTTTTCCAGGCATGTTTGAATCATGCGTTGATAGGTTGCGCCGGCATTTTTAAGCCCGAAAGGCATAGTGTTGAAGCGGAAAGGACCATATGGCGTTATGAAAGCCGTTGCAGCTGATGAATTCATGTACCTAGGGTAGGGTCACAGACCTGTCTTAAGTACCCTTCCCAAGGACACCCTCAGAAGAAGCGGCCTTCCAGTCGACAAAAGAGAGACTTCACTCGACAGACTTGAAGGACTCGACCATGAAGACTCACTCGACCACCAGGAGATCAAGAGCCACTCTGCATCCAACGGTCTGTAATTAAGTAGTCTTTATGGCCATGATGACACTTTATGTAAGGCGTTACTGTAAATGCAGAGCCTTAATGTACTTTAAACCTGCATAATCGAGGGCCGGAGGGGTCTGGCAGACACTATATAAGCCACCCCCTCCTCAGTGGAAAGGGTTCGCACCCCTGTAATCTATACTCACATAATCCAGTCGACCGCCTCCGGGCACCGAGACATAGGGCTATTACTTCCTCCAAGAAGGGCCTGAACTCATACATCCCTTATCCGTACAACTGCTCCATAGCTAGGATCTTGCCTCTCCATACCTACCCCCCATTCTACTGTCAGACTTAGAACCACGACAGTTGGCGCCCACCGTGGGGCAGGTGTCTTAGCGATTTTTGGAGAAGTTGCAGTAGTTCCGATTGCCTTCATCATGGTTTCTGGTGGAGTTTTGGTCGAGGGCCGCGAGATCCGTCTCGGCGCGCTCACCTTCATCGCCGACGACTCCGCTTGGCTCCAGGAGGCTCCACTCGACATCGACGCGCTCCCCGTCCGCGGTGCGACGCATTTTCAGGCGTGTGTCTGCGGCGTTCTACTGCGGCAGCCGTCGACTCCGTATCGGCCGACTCCCCTGTCGTCCTCCTTCCCTGTCTCCCGCCAGCGCAAGCGCTCTGGTCGGTCGAGGCTCCAGCGGTGGGTGAGGCACGCGGTGGCTCGTCAGTCGGCCACCACTCAAGTCGCGACAATCGAGCCCGACGAATCTCTCTATGGCCTGTTCGATCTGTCGACTGGCTCCGTAGAGACTGCATCCGAGTGCGATAACAGCGATCTGGCGGCGGAGGTCTTGATGGTCAATGGGCCTCGCAGCCCTCCCGTCTTCCCCCGCGACGACGGAGTGGACGGTGGAGGCAACCCCGCTCAAGCCCATGAGGAATATCAACCTGAGCCGCTTAATTCCCTGCAAAGGGAAGAACTTCGCCGCAGGAACATGGATGCCCTGCATACTCCTATTGCAGGAGAAACCCCCGAGGCTCGCGCCTTGGAGGAGGCACGTTTGGCCAACTTGGCTGAACGCACTCGTCTGGAGAACCTCCAGCGAGCACTTGACGAGCGCGCGCGGCAACGAGTACCCGACTCCAGTCAACGTCAACTCTTCTCGCAGCCGACTCAGGTATATCGAACCCCGATTCAGAATTTAGCAGCTGCAGCCCGTATAGCAGAGTCAATTCAGCCCTCTCAGTCGGAGACTGGCAGAGGCTTGATGCAGATTAGAGATTTGCTCCGAGCAGTAGGAGATCAGAATTCAGCCGTGTCACAGTCACGCAACAGGATTCACAGTCGATCCGTCGCTGCGAATACGGTTCAGTCGGCTCACAGTCCTAGATTGCCTCCGCGGCGTGAGGGACGCGAGATTCGACGTGACCAATATGGTGACCGATACGATCGTGATGATAGGCGTCGAGTGCCCACTCCTCCCCCAAGAGGTGGGTCTTACGCTCATCGGCAGCAAGATGACAGGCGCCAGCTCAGTGTGGGCGAAGAGCTCCAGTCGACCCCAGGGAACCAGGCTTTGACGCGCGATCCATCATCGTGAAAGGCCTGGTCGATCAGAACAGGGCTCATCGAGGTGGCCACGACAGAGATGCGCCCACTAGCAGCCGAATACATGTTTCAGGTCCAGAATGTTTCAGTAGGGCTATCAAAGCCGCGGTGATTCCCCCCAACTTCAGGTTGGCGACTGGAGTAAGTAAGTTCACCGATGAGTCTAAGCCTGAAACTTGGCTTGAAGACTACCGAGTGGCGGTGCAGATTGGCGGCGCAAATGATGAAGTGGCTATGAAGCATTTACCACTCATGTTGGAAGGTTCGCCGTATGCGTGGTTGAATCGCTTAGCTCAAGCAGCATTTACACTTGGGAAGATCTTTCCCGAGTGTTCATCAGGACATTTGAGTGAACCTGCAAGCGACCATCTGGATTGACAGAGCTGCAAGTCTGCGTGCAGAAGTCGAATGAAACCTTAAGAGATTACATTTAGAGATGGATTAGTTTGCATCATACCGTGGAGAACGTGTCTGATCATCGGGCAGTCTGTGCTTTCAAGGATGGTGTTAAGAACTGAGAGTTAAGTTTGAAGTTTGGGCGGACCGGAGATATGACCCTGAGTCGAATGATGGAAATTGCCACCAAGTACGCCAATGGTTAAGAGGAGGACCGACTCCGGAGCGGCAAGTACAAGCCGAGTCAGTCGGAGAAAGGAAACTTCAGTCGGAAGCAGAAGCGGAAGGCCGAGCCAGCAGCTCCTGGAGAGGCTCTGGCCGTGACTCAGGGCAAGTTCAAAGGAAAACCCAATGGATCCTGGAACCCCAAGAAGGTGAAGGATAAAGAAGGAAATGACGTGATGGATCTGCCGTGTCACATCCACACGAAGAAAGATGAAGAGAGTAATTTCATCTACCTGAAGCATACCACTCGCCAGTGCCGGCTCTTGATCCAGCAGTTCCAAGGAAAGCAGCTCAAGGACAAGGAAAAGGAGTCGGACAAAGCTGAGGACAAGGAGGACAGTGATGGAGGATATCCTCATGTTAATTCCACTCTGATGATCTTTGCCGATGTGGAAAGCAAAAGCCGATTGAAGGTTATCAACCGAGAGGTCAATATGGTCGCCCCGGCGACGCCAAGTTATCTGAGATGGTCCCAAACTCCCATTACATTCGACCAGTCCGATCACCCGACTCATATAGCCACTCCTGGGAGGCAAGCTTTGGTGGTCGACCCGGTCGTTGAGGGCACTCGACTGACGAAGGTGCTAATGGATGGTGGTAGCGGACTGAACATATTGTATCTTGAGACGCTGAAAGGAATGGGCATTCGATGTCGGTGGCGCCAAACAACATGAGTTTTCATGGAGTTATACCTGGAAAGAAGGCTGAGTCACTTGGCCAAATAGCTCTGGACGTGGTGTTCGGTGACTCGAAGCATTTCCGCAAGGAGAAGCTGACATTTGAAGTCGTGGATTTTTAGAGCGCTTACCACGCCATTTTGGGGCGACCAGCTTACGCCGCGGTTCATGGCTCGACCATGTTACGTGTACCTCAAACTGAAGATGCCCGCCCCAAGGGTGTGATCACAATCACCGCAATCGGAAGAAGGCGTAAGAGTGTTTTGAAGGCTCAAAATTGCGATTCCCAGATAACGATGGTAGAGCTGGAGGGGTACAAGAAGAATGCAGACCCGAGTGATTTGTTGCGGGCCAAGAAGCGTGCCACTGAATCAGCATTTCAGTCGTCCGGTGAGACGAAGCCTATTCACATTCACCCAACCGACCCCGATGCGGCTCCGACCCATATTTCCACAACACTCGACCCTAAATAGGAAGAAGCGCTCATCCAGTTCCTCCGTGAGAACTGGGACATCTTTGCATGGAAGCCAGCTGACATGTCGGGTGTTCCCAGGAGGCTGGCTGAGCATCGCCTTAGAGTCGACTCAACAGCAAAACCAGTCAAAGAACATCTTCGACGGTCCGCCGTCCAGAAGAGAAAGGCCATTGGCGAGGAGGTGGCTCGACTGTTGGCGGCAGAGTTTATCCGAGAGATATACCACTCCGAGTGGCTCGCCAATGTCGTCATGGTTCCCAAGAAGGACAGGTCACTCTGCATGTGCATTGGTTTCAAACACATCAATCGGGCCTGCCCGAAAGATCATTTTCCTCTCCCTCGCATCGACCAAATTGTCGACTCAACTGCGGGATGTGAGAGATTGTCTTTCCTAGACGCCTATTCTGTATACCATCAGATCCGTCTGTATGGACCGGATGAGATCAAAACAGCTTTCATCACTCCATTCGGGTGCTTCTGCTATGTCACCATGCCATTCGGCCTCAAGAATGCCGGAGCCACGTTCATGAGGATGATTCAGAAATGTTTACTCACTCAAATCAGTCGGAACGTTGAAGCGTACATGGATGATATTGTGGTCAAATCACGAAAGGGTTCCGACCTGTTGACTGACCTCGCTGAAACATTTGCCAATCTCAGGAGGTATGATATCAATCTCAATCCATCAAAGTGCACATTCGGAGTTCCTGGTGGAAAGTTACTCGGTTTTCTTGTTTCCGAACGAGGAATCGACGCTAACCCAGAAAAAGTTGGCACTATACTCTGAATGAAACGCCATGTGCGGGTGCATGACGTCCAGAAGCTTATTGGATGCTTGGCCGCGTTAAGTCGATTCATCTCTCGACTCGGTGAAAAGGCATTGCCTCTTTACCGACTGATGAAGAAGGCAGACAAGTTCGAGTGAACTCCAGAAGCTGATGCAGCGTTTGCCGAGTGCTTGCTGCTCCAATCAGCAAAGAGCCTCTGTTGCTTTATATTGCAGCCACAGGACAAGTCGTCAGTATAGTACTTATGGTCGAGCGGGAAGAAGAAGGGAAAGCCTTCAAAGTTCAGCGCCCAGTGTACTATTTGTCTAAAGTTTTGACTCCATCAAAGCAAAGATACCCTCATTATCAGAAGCTTGTGTATGGGATCTACATGACCACGAAGAAGGTTGCTCATTATTTCTCTGATCATTCCATTACAGTCGTCGGTGACACTCCACTTTCGAGATTCTCGCTGTGAGAGATGCAAGTGGTCGAGTGGCGAAATGGGCGATTGAACTCCTTCCCCTTGATATCAAGTTTGAGGCAAAGAAAGCCATTAAGTCCCAAGCAATAACAGATTTCCTTGCCGAGTGGATTGAACAGCAGCAGCCAACTCAAGTTCACTCGGAGCATTGGACCATGTTCTTCGATGGCTCTAAGATGTTAAATGGTTCCGGTGCTGGGGTAGTCTTGGTTTCCCCAGAGGAGATAAGCTCATATATGTGCTCCAGATTCACTTTGATTCCTCCAACAATGAAGCAGAATACGAGGCCCTTTTGTATGGGTTGCGCATGGCCATTTCACTCGGCGTCCGTCGCCTTATGGTTTATGGCGACTCAGATTTGGTGGTCAACCAAGTGATGAAGGAGTGGGACGTTAGAAGCCCAACTATAACCGGATACTGCAATGCAGTGAGGAAGCTTGAAAAGAAGTTCGAAGGGTTAGAGCTCCATCATATACCCCGACTGAAAAATCAAGCGGTTGATGATTTGGCGAAAATAGGTTCCAAGAGAGAAGCCATTCCCAGTAATGTGTTCTTGGAGCATATCCATACTCCATCAGTCAAAGAAGATCCTTTTACCGAAGAAGCTCCGCAGCCCAAGAGTGCCACAGATCTGACTGAGGTTGAAGTCAGTGGTCGACTTGGTCATGGAGGCTTTAGTGATCACTCCCGATTGGACAGTTCCATATATCACGTATATCTTGAGAAAAGAGCTCCCGGAGGACGAGGAAGAGGCTCGACAAATCATCCGCCGATCCAAGGCCTTTACTGTGATCAAAGGGCGGCTATACAGAGAGAGCGCGACTGGAGTTGGTCAGAAGTGCATAACGCCATAAGAAGGTCTGATAATCCTTGATCACATCCACTCGGGGACCTGTGGCCACCATGCGTCCTCTCGGACCATCGTGGCCAAAGCATACCGAGCCGGATTTTACTGGCCAAGGGCGAATGAAATGGCAAAGGAGATAGTCGACAAGTGCGAGGGGTGTCAGTTTTACTCCAACATGTCACACAAGCCTGCATCGCTCAAAGACTATACCACTCGTCGGCCCTTCGCAGTATGGGGATTAGATATGGTTGGACCCTTGAGAACAGGCGGAAGCGGTTTCACACATGTACTAGTGGCAGTCGACAAGTTTACCAAGTGGATCGAGGCTAAACCCATCAAGAACCTTGACGCTGCATCGCTGTCGACTTCATCGAGAACCGATATTAAGATATGGAGTCCCACATAGCATCGCCATCGACAATGGATCAAACTTGATTCGAGGAATTCAGGCGCTCGCACATCTCGTAGGCACACGAGTCGACTATGCTTCAGTCGCCCATCCCCAATCGAATGGACAAGCAGAGCGGGCCAATGACTTGATTCTCAAAGGGTTGAAACCCCGACTGATGCGTGATCTCAAGCATGCGGCTGGAGCATGGGTCGACGAACTTCCCTCGGTGCTTTGGGGTCTAAGGACCACGCCTAACCGGTCGACTGGAAGAACTCCATTCTTCTTGGTCTATGGAGCTGAAGCGGTCTTGCCGAGTGCCCTGCTCCACAACGCTCCTCGGGTCGAGCTCTACACCGAAGCTGAAGCAGAACAAGCGCGACAGGATGCAGTCGACCTTCGAGAGGAAGAAAGGGAAATGGCTCTGATCCGATCGACCATTTACCAACAAGATTTGCGTCGCTTCCACGCCAAAAATGTGAAGAGTCGAGCCTTCCAGGAAGGAGATTTGGTTCTCCGAGTGGATCAGCAGAAACCACACAAGCTTGCTCCTTCTTGGGAAGGTCCCTTCATCATCACCAAGGTTCTCCACAACGGAGCGTACCATATCTACAATGTCGAACACAACATCGAAGAGCCCCGAGCTTGGAACGCGGAGTTGCTCCGCCCCTTTTACACTTAAGTATTCACTCGGATGAATTGTAATAAAAGTACTTCTGTAGTTCATGTTTCACAAGATAATAGTGTCATAATTTCCCCAATGATTGTTGTCACTTTTATTTGTTCAGTATAATTCCCCCTCAGTGGGTGGCTTAGCTGCGAATCCGTTTCGCCTAAGTTTGTAAAAAAAAACCTTACCGAGTGGCGAGCCGGCCTCCCACTCGGAGGCTTAGCTGCGAATCCGTTTCGCTTAAGTTTCAATAAAATCCTACCGAGTGGCGAGCCAGTCTCCCACTCGGGGGCTTAGCTGCAGTCCAAGTACTCGCCTAAGTTTCAATAAAATCCTACCGAGTGGCGAGCCAGTCTCCCACTCGGGGGCTTAGCTGCAGTCCAAGTACTCGCCTAAGTTTCAATAAAATCCTACCGAGTGGCGAGCCAGTCTCCCACTCGGGGGCTTAGCTGCAGTCCAAGTACTCGCCTAAGTTTCAATAAAATCCTACCGAGTGGCGAGCCAGCCTCCCACTCGGGGGCTTAGCTGCAGTCTAAGTACTCGCCTAAGTTCAAATTCAACGTGCGCTCCGCAAGGAGGACGAGGTGCAGGTCGACTGCTACCCTCTCCTCCGAGCTACGCCACAAGTACAACGTGCGCTCCGCAAGGAGGACGAGGTGCAGGTCGACTGCTACCCTCTCCTTCGAGCTACGCCACAAGTACAATGTGCACTCACAAGGAGGACGAGGTGCAGGTCGACTGCTACCCTCTCCTCCGAGCTACGCCACAAGTACAATGTGCACTCCGCAAGGGGGACGAGGCGCAGGCCGCCGCCACCCTCTCCTTCCGAGCTACGCCACAAGTATAATGTGCTCTCCATACGAAAGACAAGGACGATTAACGCATTTTCCTTCACGGAGGCGCCGTAAAAATCCTACCGAGTGGAGAGCGGACCTCCCACTTGGAGGCTTAGCTGCAGCCCAGTGCTCGCCTAAGTTTTGAAAATCCTACCGAGTGGAGAGCAGAACTCTCACTCGGGGGCTTAGCTGCAGCCCAGTGCTCGCCTAAGTTTTGAAAATCCTACCGAGTGGAGAGCAGACCTCTCACTCGGGGGCTTAGCTGCAGCCCAGCGCTCGCCTAAGTTTTGAAAATCCTAGCGAGTGGAGAGCAGACCTCTCACTCGGGGGCTTAGCTGCAGCCCAGTGCTCGCCTAAGTTTTGAAAAATCCTACCGAGTGGATAGCAGACCTCCCACTCGGGGGCTTAGCTGCAGCCCAGTGCTCGCCTAAGTTTTGAAAAATCCTACTGAGTGGAGAGTAGACCTCCCACTCGGGGGCTTAGCTGCAGCCCAGTGCTCGCCTAAGTTTTGAAAAATCCTATGGAGTGGAGAGCAGACCTCCCACTCGGAGGCTTAGCTGCAGCCCAGTGCCTGCCTAAGTGTATTGGGGAACAAGTCGATTGCAATAAGCACCTCGCTTTAACCTGCAAAGGATACCTCAAACCAAATGCAAGCATATTTAAACGTCGAATCCAAGTTCGGATAACACCTAATGGAACCGAAAGTGCTCAGGCGCTAAGCCTGTTAAGGTTTGTCGGTTACAAAAATCACTCGGCATACCGAGGCAAATTTAAAGTGTCGAGCTCAGAAGTTTTTACCCTCCCGTGGAGGGCTGGAAGGTGCAACAAACTCATCCAGTCGATTCCATCAAGAATCCGAGTGGCAGGCGATGAAGGTCTCCATGAAAGACCGGAAATCGTGCTTCTTGGTGTTAGCCACCCTAAGGGCCGCCAAATTTGTCCTCTCGCATCCTTGCAATGAACTCGCACCGAGATAGAGCGACGTCTGCGCCACACCGGCAGAAGACTTCTTCCACTCCTGCACTCGACCGGGATCGTGTTCACCGACTCATCGAGACTCGAGGTCGCTCGAGCGCCTCTCGGTCCAGGCGTGGTGTCGATCGCGGAAGTGGCGACCTTCAGCCTTGCGAGATAATCAACAACGGCAAAGAACACGAGATTCGAGCGAGCACGCTCATGGCGACTTCATCCTTCACAGAGAGTTGATGGGATCCAGTTTACTTCCAAATGACCAGCCTCCTCTTCAAAGTTCGCAAAATTCTGCAAGCACAATCACCGAGTCGACAGCGATAATGGAAAGATCACAGTTAAAATACCTGTTTGGCGCAAAAGATTACCTTCGAGCATGAGGAATAGCTTCTTGGCAAGTCCGCCCAGATAAGCCTCCAGATCGTTCTTCTTTCCCACCAACTCATTGGCCTTGTCACTCAAGGCAATCTTATCACTTTTCAGTCGACTGACCTCTTTGTTGGCAGCATCGAGAGCAGCTTTCAGATTGGTGTTTTCTTCTTCAAGCTTGGTGACCGAAGCCAACTTCTCATCTGCGAGCTTGGTTTTCTAAAGCCGCTTTCTGCGTTCAGCCAACTCAAGGTCTTTCTTCTTCGGCATCCTTCACTTTCCTGCGCAGTTACAAACAAGGTCGACCTTTGAAACAAACGAGGGCAAAGGCGTTCGTCGAAAGCCTCACCAAACATACCTTTAGCTTCCTCCTTCGCCGTTAAATTCTCCGGCCACTTCAGATCAAGCTCGAGCTGGATGTGTTTGTTCTCCAACTCAAGATAACGAGCCGCAAGGTCGCAGGATTTCTACGAAGAATCAATCGACAGATGTCAAAGACAATTCACTTCCGAGTGATTAAGGAAAAATCATACGTTTCTAAGACTACGGCCGAATACAAACATTCGACCATAGTCTCGGGGACTACACCCAGTGGGTGCACTCAGCGTGCCCCCACTAGTTCTATCAAGTTAGAGTCGACCAGTCGACCAACAAAAAAAAACAGGAAGTGTTCTTCAGACTATAGTCAACTGCCAGCAGTCGACCACATTCTCAGGGACTACACCCAGTGGGTGCACTCAGCGTGCCCCCACCGGTCTGTAAATCCATTCGACCCAATCGAATGAAGGAAAAACTTAAGATATAAAGACTATGGTCGATTGCCAGCAGTCCACCATAGCCTTGGGGACTACACCCAGTGGGTGCACTTAGCGTGCCCCCACTAACTCGGAATTTCAATCGACACACCCAGTGGGTGTAGGACAATCACTAGGAATTTCAAAAAGAAGAATCTTCAGACATCATATCCTAACAGAACAAGCGGTGACCGACTGACCTGAACTTTACTCTGAAGAGCTGAACTGGCATCATAGGCTGCCTGGCTGGCTTCTCGGATGGCCTTCACTTGCTCCATCATGACCCCCGCATGGCGTATTGCTTCTTTCGCAGCACTGGCTTGGTCCTCTGGGACGTAGTGGGTCGAGAAAAGTGAAGGCTGTGCAGCACTTGACGACGAGGGGCGAGCACTCGTCAACGGCACCGCAAAAGATACGGTAGGCCGAGTGATGTTCTCTCCCTCCGCGACCAGTGTCTCGGGTGCTGGCACATCCTGAGTCGCCTTGCCAGCAGACGCTTTCCTGCTCCTCCTTTGCCTCAGTGGTTCCTCATCGTCGTCGTCAGGAAGGTTAATAACGACATTAGACGGAGCTACAGAAAAGAATCAAAATTAGAGACAAAGAGCCAATCGACTGAAGATGGAACTATGAAAGTCATACCAGGTTTTGAAGTGGCAGCGTCTTCCATCTCATGATCTTCAGCCCTGGCCGAGGTATCAGAAGTAGCAGCGCTGCAGTTCCAGAAGTCAGTCGGTTGATTCATGAGTCGACCAAGAATAAGTTCATGTGGAACAGAAAAACTCAAGTAGCATCATTACCCTGAGATAGTGGGGATCACCATCTTCATCTTCGGCAAGACCTTATCCGGCTTTGACGGCACCACTCTGGATTGCTTCGGAGCTTTCTCAGTCGGCACCGAAGAAGTGGTTCGAGGGTGCTTGGTCGACCGAGCGACAGCGATCGCGACCCCTTACCACGCCGGTCGCAGGATCATGGACAAGCTTCGCGTCTTTCCGAGCGAGGAGGCGAACTTCCTCCTCCTCCTCCTCCTCTCCCTCCTCACCAGAGTCATCGCCCTCATCATCATCGACAGCATCCGAATCCCACTCCTCCTGGCTTTCTCCCCCACTTCCTTCCTCCTCCTTAGTCGGTGTCTGTGCTCCATTGGGCATCGAGTATAATTCAGTGGTGGCCTGACAGACAACAAAACAAAGATTAATTGACCAATTTGCAGCAAAAGCAGAATGAGTAAAGCAAGATTACAATTGAGGATAAAGTGGGCATACTGTGTCCGGAGTGTAGGAATGGTCGAGTGGTGGAATCCTCCTGGCTCCTCGAGGGTTGTCCTTATTCCCTGTGATCGCGGTCATCCATGTCTCCAGTGTGGCGTCGTCGACTGCTTCTGGATGGACCCGAGTTTCATCCTCGGTTCCACAGTACAGCCACATCGGGTGGCCTCGGTACTGAAGTGGTTGGATGCGCCGCCTAAGGAAGACCTCCAGAAGGTCCATACCCGTCACTCCTTCCCAAACTAGCTGGACTACACGCTCCATCAACATTTTTACTTGGGCTTTCTCCTCAGGGAGCACCTTCAGAGAAGAGGGCTTGCTCACTCGGTCCATGGAAAACGGAGGGAGACCAGTCGACTGTCCCGACGTCGACTCGTCTTGACAGTAGAACCAAGTCGACTGCCATCCTCTGACCGACTCAGGAAGGGTCATGGCCGGAAAAGTACTCTTGCTCCTCATCTAAATCCCAAGACCCCCGCACATCTGAATAACCTTAGTCCTATCGTCATCCGGACTCGCCTTTTTCACTGTCTGTGAGCGACAAGTGAATATGTGCTTAAAGAGACCCCAGTGTGGTCGACAACCCAGGAAGTTCTCGCACATGGACACGAAGGCAGCAAGATAGGCAATGGAATTTGGATTGAAATGGTGGAGTTGCGCCCCAAAGAAATTCAAGAACCCACGGAAGAAAACACTCGGAGGTAGGGAGAACCCACGGTCTACGTGAGTAGCTAGAAGAACGCACTCACCCTCCTGCGGCTGCGGTTGCCACTCATTCCCCGGAAGCCTCGCTGCCCCGTGTGTGATCAGGCCCTCGTTGGCCAAGTCATTGAGATCCGTATCGGTGATGGTCGAGCGGATCTAATCCCCTTAGACCCAACCTTACGGCAGGTGGGACCTTAACGAGGATCCGCCCCGACTGGACGCTCTCCCTTTCGCCTTCCCCATCGTCGTCGCCTTCTTCGTGCGCTCCAAGGCCGCCGTCTTCTCCTTCACCATTGTCGCCGGCGAAGCGCACAAGGAGTGGATGGGCGGGGGCGAGAGCAGGCACGGCGGGCGGATATGGAGAGGGCAGAAGGAGAAATGGGGGGAGGGTACTGTTCAAAAACCCTCGCCCGACGCCTTTTATAAGGACGCTTCCGAGTGGCGGACGAGTGGGCCCGGGCGATCCTATCACATCCTGAAACAGTCGCGCACGCATGATACGTGGCGAAAAAGGCGGCACGGAAATCGAGGCGTCTACGCCTTATCCCATCCGAGCGTCGCGGTCTGCCCCGCTTCGCACGCTTCCCAAAATTTGGATCCCATGAAATCCGCTAACAGCAGATCAATCTGTCAGACGGTAGATTTCTTGCGATCCGTCGCTCGGAAGTTTACTAAGTTCAAAAGTTCACTCGACGGGAGAAAAGAATGGATCAAGGCGACTGAAAGAAAAGTTGCTGCCATCAACAAAAAGATTATTGGTCCAAGATGAGACGTGTTCAGAACACAAAAGCAGGTCGGAAATATTATCAACTCCTTCCTCACTCAAACCTCGATCCATTCGGGGGCTAATGATGAAGTCATGTACCTAGGGTAGGGTCACAGACCTTTCTTAAGTACCCTTCCCAAGGACACCCTCAGAAGAAGCGGCCTTCCAGTCGACCAAAGAGAGACTTCACTCGACAGACTTGAAGGACTCGACCATGAAGACTCACTCGACCACCAGGAGATCAAGAGCCACTCTGCATCCAACGGTCTGTAATTAAGTAGTCTTTATGGCCATGATGACACTTTATGTAAGGCGTTACCAGAAATGCCAGGCCTTAATGTACTTTAAACCCTACATAACTGAGGGCCGGAGGGGTCTCGCAGACACTATATAAGCCACCCCCTCCTCAGTGGAAAGGGTTCGCACCCCTGTAATCTATACTCACATAATCCAGTCGACCACCTCCGGGCACCGAGACATAGGGCTGTTACTTCCTCCGAGAAGGGCCTGAACTCGTACATCCCTTGTCCGTACAACTGCTCCATAGCTAGCATCTTGCCTCTCCATACCTACCCCCATTCTACTGTCAGACTTAGAACCACGACAACAGCTTGGTCGAAATCTTCCATCTTTATTTGATGGTATCCAGAGTATGCATTGAGAAAACAAAGTGAGTTGTGTCCTGCGGTGGCGTTGATGATTTGGTCGATGCAAGGGAGGGGGAAGGGATCCTTGGGGGCAAGCCTTGTTGAGGTCTTTGAAGTCGACCCATAGGCGCCAGGATTTGTCCTTCTTTGGTACCATTACCATATTTGCCAGCCAATCCGGATGCTTGATATCTCTGATGAATCCGGCCTCGAGTAGCTTGGCTAGCTCTTCCCCCATGGCTTGCCGCTTGGGCTCTGAGAAGCACCTAAGAGTCTGTTTGACAGGCTTGTATCCTTTCAGTATATTGAGGCTATGTTCGGCCAGTCTGCATGGGATTCCCGGCATGTCCGAAGGGTGCCAGGCGAAGATGTCCCAATTCTCGCATAGGAATTCTCGTAGTGCGGCGTCCATTGTGGGGCTCAACTGTCCCGATGGAAGCTGTCTTCATGGGGTCTGTTGGGTGGAGCTGGAATTTGACTATCTAGTCTGCGGGTTTGAATGAGATGGACTTGGGTCGCTTGTCGAGTATCACGTCGTCCCTGTCCACGGTGGCACGCAGCGTTGTTAGTTCTTCGGCTGCTAGAGCTTTAGATAATGCTTCCAGTGCTAGTGCTGCAGTTTTATTTTCGGCGCGAAGTGCGACGTCCGGATCACTGGCTAGAATGATGATTCCATTGGGTCCGGGCATTTTAAGCTTCATGTACCCGTAATGGGGTATAGCTTGAAAGCTTGTGAACTCGTCCCGCCCTAAAAGGGCGTGGTATCCGCTGCTGAAAGGATCCACTTGGAATGTGATTTCTTCAGACCTGTAATTCTCCGGAGTGCCGAATACCACATCGAGTGTGATTTTTCCCGCACACCGTGCTTCCCGACTAGGGATGATTCCCCTGAAGGTTGTGCCGCTTTGCTCAATGCGGCTTTTATCAATTTCCATCTTGTTGAGTGTTTCTTCATAGATCAAGTTTAATCCGCTTCCGCCGCCCATGAGTACCTTAGTGAGCCGAAAGCCGTCCATGATTGGGCTAAGGACCAAAGCGGCTGGTGCCCGGACTGTCTGGAATTGAGGTTCGTCACTGACGCTGAAAGTTATAGCAGTGTCGTTCCACGGATTTATTTTTGCCACGTGGTAGATTTCAACGAAATTTCAAGGAGCTCGCTTACGCCTATTGTTTGAGGCGAAAGTCTCGAAGACTGTTAGTACCGTATTGTTTTCTTTGGCGGGATGTTGTTCTGCTTTATGGCTTACAAGAAGATCCTCACCACTTTTTGCTACCTGCCGGAGTATCCAACATGCTCTAAGGCTATGTGTTGGTAGAGTGTCCGGCGTGCTGTGGAGCTTACATGGCCCATTGAGCCATTCTTCCAATACGGTTCCACGCCCTAGGGTGTGCTTTGGTTTCTTGGGGATTGGATCGGCTGACTTATGAGAGTTCGCCCGTTTAGCTCGGACAAAGGTTTTGGTGAGAGCCGGACTATCCCAAAATTCTATTTGGGTTTTCCAGGTGCTTTCCATCGCACAGTACTTCTGTACTATGGCTGCTAAGTCAGCAAAGTGCACTATGTCACGGCGACTTATAGCATTAAGGATCCCTTTGTTCGTGCAATTTTTGCAGAAAAGTGAGATTGCGTCTTCCTCACGATAGTCCGTGACCTTGTTTAGCACAAGGAGGAATCTGGCCCAGTAGCGATGTACTGTCTCTTGGGGCTCTTTTCTGATATGGGAGAGACGGTTTAAGTCTGGGTGGGTGGGTGTAGCTGATTCTGGATTCTGATCCGATCTAACGCCCAGGGGCAGACGAGCTTCCGGGCTTGATAGCTCGGGATCTGGAGTGCTGGCCGATTTTTCGGGCCCGATACCCGATTCTAAGTCCGGGGTCTGGGTCACGTTCTCCCGCGAGCGGGTGTTTGGCTCAGAGAGCTCGGTAGTCCGGACATGATTCGTCCTCAAAATAGAGGGATAATCCGTATGCGGCTCCTCCATTACCGCTATCTCGTGGGTGACCGGTGGGGTTTTAATATCCCTCTGGTCGGGTTTAAGCCTGACCTGATCATAGTCTATAGCGACTCCCAGAGCGGCGATGCGATCCAAGAGCTCACTAAGGGAGGAGAGCTCTATTGGATTCATCTGTTCGGCGAGTTCCGAATTGATGTGGAGGCTGTTTTTGATGACTTGAGAGGTCATCGCCGATACGGGAGCCGATCGGGCGGCCATGACGAAGCCGCCTAATAGGAGAGTTTGGCCTACCGCCAGCACTCCCCCAGAGGTGACGTTGTCCTTGACAACGAGACGGGCCATCGAGCCTTGCAGCGACGGCACAGAGGAACTCTCAATATAAGCACCAATGTCGGTGTCAAAACCGGCGGATCTCGGGTAGGGGGTCCCGATCTGTGCGTCTAAGGCTGATGGTAACAGGAGGCAAGGGATGATGTTTACCTGTGTTCGGCCCTCTCGATGGAGGTAAAACCCTACTTCCTGCTTGATTGATATTGATGATATGGGTATTACAAGAGTTGATCTACCACGAGATCGTAGAGGCTAAACCCTAGAAGCTAGCCTATGATGATTATGATTCTGTCTCTAAGGACTAAACCCTCCGTTTTATATAGACACCGGAGAGGGCTAGGATTTACATGGAGTCGGTTACAAAGAAGGAAAGATAATATCCGGATCGCCAAGCTTGTCTTCCACGCAAAGGAGAGTCCCATCCAAACACGGGACGGAGTCTTGAGTCTTGTATCTTCACGCTCCGATAGTCCGGCCAAAGTATGTAGTCCGGCTGTCCAGACACCCCCTAATCCCGGACTCCCTCACAGAGCTGCAGATGCCTCAGGATAAGCCGGACAATACATATTGGACTATTCACTTTGATGGATCCAGGCAGTTGGAAGGCTCGGAGGCTGGAGTTATATTGACTTCCCCACGAGGTGATAACTTTTGTTATGTTTTAAGGTTGATGTTCCCTTGTACTAACAATACAGCTGAGTATGAAGCCTTACTCCATGGTCTTCGGATGCCCAAAGAGATGAATCTAAGCCGGGTAAGATGTTTTGGCGACTCAGATTTGGTGGCTCAGCAGGTGTCAGGGACTTGGGATTCAAAGGATCCACTCATGGCGGCTTATCATCGAGAGCTTGATACTATTGCCGGTCATTTCAAGGGTTATCAAGTGGAGCATGTTGATCACAGGAAAAATGAAGTTGCTGATGAGTTAAGCCGGCTAGGGTCTCAACGTAAGCCCCCCCCCCCAATGTTTTCCTTGATATTTTGCATAACCATCAGTAAAGTTGCCTGCAGAGGAGGACTTGGCAGTTCCTGACCCGGAGGCACAATTGGTGGCAGCTCTTCATGTTATCCCTGATTGGACTGTTCCATATTTGGCTTATATGACCCGAGGCGAGTTACCTGAGGATGAAACTTTGGCCAGGCAGATAACCCGGAGGTCTAAGTCAATGACTACTGTCAATGGTGAGCTTCACAGATGCAGTGTTACAAGGGTGTTTCAATGATGCGTTTATCCCGAGGAGGGTCGTGAAATTTTAAGGGAGATTCATGAAGGAGATTGCGGTCTTCATGGGTTTTATTGGCTGGCGGCTCATGCTGATGTAGAGGATCTGGTCAGTAAGTGTGATGGTTGTCAAAAAATTTCTAGACAAGCTCATGTGTTGGCCCAAGAATTGAGGATGATTCCAATTACTTGGCCGTTTGCAGTCTGGGGGCTGGATATGGTTCGACCTTTCAAAAGGTCCAAGGATAAAGAGACTCATCCCTTGGTGGCAGTTGACAAAATTTACAAAGTGGGTTGAGGCTGAGCCAGTTAGAAAATGTGATGCAGCCACGGTGGTTCAATTCATCAAAAAGGTGATCTTTCATTTTGGATATCCTCATAGTATCATCACTGATAATGGTACTAATCTGTCTAAGGGAGCAGTGAAAGAATTCTGTCAACAAGAGCATATCCGGCTTGATGTGTCGTCAGTGGATCACCCCGAGTCCAATGACCAAGCTGAACGAGCTAATCAAGAGATCTTGAGAGGTATGAAGCCCCGACTTATGGTTCCTTTGCAGAGGACTCTGGGGTGTTGGGTGGAGGAGTTGCCCTTAGTGCTTTGGAGTATCAACACCACCCCCAACAGGTCTGCGGGTTACACGCCTTTCTTCATGGTTTACGGAGCTGAGGCGGTTCTCCCTAGTGACATACGCCACGATTCGCCTCGTGTGGCGGCTTATGTTGAAGCTGATAATGATAAAGCACGTTAGGATGCTATTGACCTGTTAGATGAGGAGCGTGACCTTGCAGTGGCTCGTTCGGTGATTTACCAGCAAGATCCGCGTCGTTATCACAGCCACCGGGTTAAAAGCAGGACCTTTCAAGAAGGAGATTTGGTGCTCCGGCTCATCTAGGATCAAACTGACATGCACAAGCTATCCCCACCTTGGTAAGGGCCCTTTGTGGTCAGCAAAAATTTGAACAACGGGTCATACTACCTTATCGATGTTCGAGACCACAAGGACTCACACACGTCGGAGGAGGAGACCCGCCCACCGTGAAATATTGCTCATCTTCGGCCTTATTACACCTGAGTCACCGGCTCTTGTGATGTACATATTTTGTCAATGTATATATTATAATGAATATAATAAGACGACATTCCTGATAATTCAGGGTCTCTGTCATTTCATTTCGGAGAATATGAGTCTTTATTGTCACTTCATACGATCACTTGGGGGCTTCCTGCTCATTCAGCATAGCTTTGATTACCCTCTTGATCCGGCTTGTATTCCATGACTAAAACATACTTGGGGGATTCCTGCTCATTGAGCATAGCTATGAATACCCTAATGATCTGGCTTATATGCCTGGAATGAAATATTACTTGGGGGCTTTCTTGTTCATGAACAGAGCCTTCATGACCCTTGTAATAGGCTTGGACGTCGGGTGTATTCAGCAAAAAATCCGGGTTATCCTGCCTTTGTAAGTCTGCCACTCCACCTAGGTAATCCTGGAATGACTCGTCGTACTTGACAGTCAATCTTATAAAGACCCTAAACTTGTCAAAGTTAAAACGTCGATTGGTCATGTGAGGCCCGGCTTACAAGTTTGAATGAAGGTTTAACTCAGTGGTTGTGCGGCCCTTGAAAGCACTTGACTTTGAGGCTTGGCGGCCTATGAAAGCCTTGTTTTCTGATTTATATTTGATTTGAACATTTTTTGAGGTTTGTCCCTTGTGACATGTCAATACATGGTTGAAAAACCGATGAAGGCCATGTTGCCTTATGGTTCATGTATGACTTTATCCAGAGTGTTATTAACCCAGCCTGGTTGTGGACTTTAAGTCACCAGGGTATACTGATTATATGCTTAGAGCGCTGTGCGTTTTGGGGTATTACCCCTTGCTGCATGCGGTGTTGTAACTCGGCAGTATGAATAAAGTGAACAGGGCATTGTGTTTCTGTCTTTGGGCTGTTATCCTTGCGACACGATGTATGATAAGTCGACAGTATGAACAAATATCACAGGTATGATATTTATTTTATTATGAATATATGAGGTTTTGACAAACCAGCCCTGATTGTGGACTATTTAGTCATCAATGGTTTTTATATGGGGTATTGTGACCTGCCGTGGGGTAAGCCGCCAGGGCACTTGTTATCTGTTTATATGCAGGGAAAATGATAAATCTGACTTGCATAATTGATAATACTATAAAGCATAAGTGGCAGATCTGTAACTACCGGAGCAGCAGTGTTATGCAAACAAAACATGCACGATGGCATGGTAGATCAGTATTTAGCTAGTCTGTTACAAGGCAACTAAGGGCCCAAAAGAATAATTGTTTTGACAGTTTCACAGAAAGCAGATGCTAAGCTGGCCTGTGGCTCATTGGTCTTGGCCTTGATGAGTTCAAGGTTGTGGATCATCAAGCACCGATTCATCTTGCTCCTCTTGAACCAATGGCTGGAAATCAGTGGTTGCCCAGTTGATCCCAGTCAAAGCTCTGAATACGGCTTCATCACTTATAAGTGTTGATGAGTCAACATCAGGGGAAAAAGTATGCTTACGGATCGGAGGAGTTAGGTCTTGTGAATCATGAACCGGCGCCTTGACCTTCTTGTTCTTGGCATCGTAAACCGGCTGATAATGTGCAAGATTGGTATCTTCGGCCAGCTTACTGACCAAAGGATGCATTTCCCTTGCAATTGTGGCAAAGTCTTCTGCGCTACCCGTCTTCTTTTACGCTCGGGCAGCCATTTGCCAAGTCTGCCGGCTCAAGATCGGCTTGCCATGCTTTGGCCCGGGTTAGCGCGATGAGTGCACCGGCTCTTGCAGTTGATTTCTTCAACTCTTCGATTCGCAGAGGCAGCACAGATAGCTTCTCCAAGGTATTCTTGATGAGGGTTGGAGGCTGTTTTTTGTGAGCAGCTGTGCAGGCGGCTTTCAATTTTTTTCCGCATGTCTGAGCCAAGGTGGGCAATACTGGAGCCTGTATCATCAAGGAAAGTTTATAAATCAGGAGCACATTGATTAAGCATACATTGAAGGCAAATATTGTGATGAAGTTATTTACCAAAGATGGCAGCAGTTATGGCATTCACTTGATGTTTTAAGCCGACGAGCTCTTCAGCTACCGGCTTAAGGGCTGCTTCAGCATCCTCAGCTCTCTTCAATAGGGCTGACTTCTCTGTTTCCCAGCCTGCTTGATCAGCTTTGAAGTCTTTCTTCAGCCTCTCTATATCTACTAAAGCAGTGGTCAGCTCATTTTTGGCTTTGGAGGTTTTTGCTTGCTAAGTCTTGATATGTTCTTGAAGGTCGGCGACTTGTGAGTCTTTGCCATTAAGCTCGGCCTACAAGATATAAACAATGATGGGAATTGCAATGAATTTATTTGAAGTCCCAAGCACAATACAAGTATTTTACTTGGCACTTGGGGGCTAATGCATCTTTTCTCTTTTTCAAGACAAGTTTCTGATGACCTGATTGTTATATGCTGATTATAGCCGAGTCATGGGGGCTATATGATTAAGTTTTCCGGATATGTATGGTATTGAGACCCGGCTCGTCTTGACAGATTAAGCCGACCCTTGGGGCTACTGATGCAAAGTTGAAGTACTGCTATTGAAAGTCCCAGTTTATCTTAGAGAATAAACCAGCCCTTGGGGGCTATTGGAATTGATCTATGAAGCTATTAAAAGTTTACAACACATTTTATTCTATCATGTCCAATAAAAATGGCGGCTAATGGAAGTATATTCATATGAAAAAGAAGTTGCATTGTTCACCCCATAGCACTCCTTCATCAAATTTACTAAGCCGGCTTCATAGTTACGGCTTGTGTAAAGACGGTTCAAATACCCAGAATGAATCTCTTGGGCACTGAAATTAGCGTAGCTATCCAGATTGGCTGACCACTTGCCCTTGTCAGCAATGGAAATTTCTTCCTTAGCGCTTTGCTTGGATAGGACAGTGGGTTTGCCTGGCTCTATATAGCCATGCCCAGTGATGGTAACATCCTCATCTTTTTCTTCAGCCGGCTTAATAGGGCTTGCTAGCTTGATGGGGCTTGGCGAATTGGTGATGGCCGGGTCGATGTCCATCTGGTCCATATCAACATTGTGATCAACCAGTGGCGGTTCATCAACTGTGGCTTCAGGAGCTTGATGAGAGGTTTCAGCTGATTGCTGCTCCGGCTCAGAAGGATTCTTAGGAGTTTTGGTCACCTTCACCTTTTTGCTGGGCTTTGCCATGGCCCTGTTGTGGGGACCCCGACTCATAAGTCGTGATCACCGAATGCACGTGTACAGTGATCCCAGAGATCAATGCTCACTGAACACACAGAAGCTAAATAACAAGAGTCTTACATCCATACATACCGTCTTACACAAATTATGACCATTATGGTCAAGTTTTACATAGATAAAGCCACAAGGGCTGAATACCAAATAAACTTAAGCAGTGGAAATCTTCGTCGATAAGTAGAACCCATGCCATCTGCCTTAACCCTATAGGCATTCTGACTGGGAAACGTCCTAGTTCGCATGTTCGTCTCCAAAGAACTCTTCTTCAAACTCCTGTTCTTCCATGCCTGGTCAATTAAATAACCAGTGGCAAGCCAATGAGTACTTTGAATGTACTACTTAAGCAACCCATGATTGGAACAAGGCACAACAATGCATGATATAGGTAAATTTTTGCAGAAAGCTAGTTTTGAGTGCAATGACATGTTCAACAACTTGTAAGACATGCATCAGGAGAATTCAAGTAACCATGAGGACAGGTTACAGATATCAACATAAATAGAGTGGGCATCAACCCAACTCAATCATGTCAAGTCCCTTGACTTGACCCAAGTAGTTTTTCCCATTTATCCAATCACACACACTGGTTTGTAAACAAGTGGACGTAGCCCAAGAGCGGTTACCCAACTGTCCTTGACCGTGGAGACGGCTATTCGAATAGTTTTACACTCTGCAGAGGTTGCACACTTTACCCACAAGATCTGGGGAACTTCCGTGTCATCCACGACCCGCGGTACCTCAAGTACCAGGGGTAAGCACCCGATCACTACCTTTCCCTAGACGACACTAACAAGGAGTCCACTCGTTGTTCCGTATCCTCACGATGTACATCATGCGAGACTCACTCGAGACCATAACATCCGAGAGGGGACACAACAGTGTATCTGGTGCCCTGTAAAAACAGTCATGGCCGCCCTACCTGGCACGACCCCGTCCCGAGAGAGAGCACCACTCTCCCCGTCACTAGTAATGCAGGCTCCAAGCTAGTATCGGCCTAGGTAATCAATAATGCCCTTTCCCATACAAGGGTAGAGTGGTTGGCGCATGTAAGGTTGGAATAACGGTCGCAACTTAAACCAATCCGTTTGAAAACAACACACACTTGCCTCGGTACACCACTTCGTCATCAAGTGGCTACCCAACTCATCATCTCCCCCGGGCATAAGTGGCACCCGATGGGGTTTTCGAAAAGTCTTTTGAAAATACTTTGTCTCCATGACCATGCATATCCCCGTCCCTCTTTGCGTAGCACTACTTAGCATCCTATCTACCCCCACCGGCATAACCCTCATAAGGAGGTAGGGTCATACACAATGCAAGTATCAACGAGGAAGTACGGTGGCAAACCATCAAAGTGGTTACAATCTCATCATGATTCCGTTGCAACAACAATATGGTGCTATATCACATGCATAAAAAGGGTTTCATAGACATGGTCAAAGGGCTGCTTGCCTGTTTTAACAAAGTCTTCTAGGTCTTCAAATATCTCTGGTCCAACTCCGAGCATTTTGTCTACTTCGTCAACTATCGTCGAAAACAATCATAATAAGCAACACGACAAGGCAAAAAAAAGTGCTCTAAAAATGTGAGTTGGACTTTTCTAGGATACCTCTGGTCATATGAGGAATGACCAAGGTGATTTCGTTGGAAGTGGATCAATGGATATTTCTAAACATTTCGATATGATGGAATCAAGGGGTTAATGGATTTGCAAGAAGTGTACAGAAAAATTATTTTCAAAAATGAGCAGAGGCACTCATTTAACAAATCATGATTTTAGAAGAATCTGGGAGTTGGTTTCACTGGATTTGGAGTTCAAATGAATTTCCTATGAATTTGCAAACTTGACAAATATGAAGAAATGGCTCATTATTTTATGTGGTACAGAAAGTATTAAGAAAAATGTTCATAAACTAAGTTATGAACTTAGAAACATCTAGGAATTTGATTCATGGCATTTGGATCAATTTTGAGCTCTCTGTGATTTTCTAAAGTTTATCACAGAAATGGAAAATGGGGTTTTGATAAATATTCCTGAAGAGAAAGTTTCTGAAAAAAATGTGAAAATGGCACCATGTGATAGATCATGATTTGTGGATCCCCTAGAAATTTGAATCATCAAATTTGGAGTTGATTTGATTTATTTAAGTGCTTTTGAAGTCTATTGGGAAAGAGAAAAATACAAAGGGTTTACGGAAACGGGCCAGATCTGGGCGGCGGCGGCGCACACTGGGCGAGGTTTAGCAGCAGGGCGCCACTGGGCCGGCCCAGCGGCTCGGCCGTGCGGGCGACAGGGGCGACGTCGATGGCGGATTCGGCGAAGCCGTTTCCACTTAAACGGAGGGGCCCGCCCACCGGTCGCCGACGAGGGGCCCGTGCTCAGTTGCCTCCTACCTCCCGCTCGAACAGAGCAGAGGCAGGGGAGGCGAGGCCGAGCAGGCGCCGGCGTTCCCCCGGCGGTACCTGCCACCTCCGGCGACGCCTGGCGTACAGGCGGGCTCAGGAGAGTGTGCCGCATCCTCCAAGGTGCGCCACGACCGCAGGGGTGGCTAGATGCGAGCGCATCTTCAGTCGTGGTGGACGGCGGTGCCGGTGAGTCCAGGGAACACAGCACGGCCACGGGGTGGAGAAGGAGAGGCGCGGGAGGGTCCCGCAGTGACGTTGGAGGTTCTCTGGTGCGGTCTAGAGGGGAGGAGGAGGAGTGGTGGGCGCAAATTTAGGCGGAGTCCGGTGGCTCGGCTCCGGCCATGGGGAGCAACGGAGGGCTCGGCGAGAGGGTTGGCTGGGTCTGGGTGATGTACGGGAGGGAGAGAGGGCGAAAGGGCTCCAGAGAGAGGCCTCGGGCGGCCTTATATAGCGAGGCCGTGGCTCACCGTGGACGTGGCCTACGGGCACCCACGGAAATGGCCGCAGTGGCCACGGGAGGACGCTCGGGGCTGTCTACGGTGTTCGTGGGAGTCGAGTAGGGTGCCAGGAAGGAAGAGAGGGAGCGGGGACGGGTCAGAGGCGTCGCGCGTGTGAGGCTGCCCATTGGAGCTCTCGGGCGGCCGGCGCGTGTGCGAGCTAGGGCGAGAGGAGGGAGAATAAGGAGGGGGACAGAGGCGTGGCGTGTCCCAGACGTCGAGGCGCATCGTCGGGCGCACTGGGGAGGACTGAGGTGGCTGGAGGCGGTTGAGAAGGCGGCTACAAAGGTGTGTGCATCAGAAGGCTTAGAGCACGCCAATTGCATGCCAGGGCATGCCTTTGGCTTGTTGTAGGATCGAAGAAGGTGAGAGTGTCTAGAGGGGGTGATTAGACTACTCGACAAGATAAAAATTATGCCTTTTGACAAAGACAAGTTTTTGGCAGAATTTGCATAACACACACAAGTCAAGTAGCATACTACACATGCAATTCTAGAGTATGGGCAGCGGAAAGTAAATTGCACAAGTAGTAAAGAGAAGTGGAGAAGATCAAACGCAATTTGGAGACGCGGTGATTTTTCTCGTGGTTCCGATAGGTGGTGCTATCGTACTTCCACGTTGATGGAGACTTCAACCCACGGAGGGTAACGGCTGCGAGAGTCCACGAAGGGCTCCACCCACGAAGGGTCCACGAAGAAGCAACCTTGTCTATGCCATCATGGCCTCGCCCACGGAGGGCTAGCCTTACTCGGGTAGATCTTCACGAAGTAGGCGATCTCCTTGCCCTTACAAACTTCTTGGTTCAACTCCACATCTCGACAGAGGCTCCCAAGCGACACCTAACCAATCTAGGAGGCACCACCTCCAAAAGGTAATAGATGGTGTTGATGATGATGAACTCCTTGCTCTTGTGCTTCAAATGATAATCTCCCCAACACTCAACTCTCCTCACTGATTTGGCTGTGGTGGAAGAAAGGATTGAGTGGAAAGCAACTTGGGAAGGCTAGAGATCAAGCTTCATATGGTGGGAGTGGAGCAACTTGATCTCAACACAAGGGTAGGTAGTTCTCTTCTCGTAAATGTAAGGTAGGAGTGGTAGTTCTTTCGATGGCTCTCTCCACGAGTGAAGAGGGGGTGGAGGGTATTTATAGCCTCCACACAAAATCCAACCGCTACACACGTTTGACCAATCTCGGTGGGACCGAAGTTGACAACTCGGTGAGACCGAAAGTTCAAATCATGTGAACGTTGGGATTTTCGTGGGACCGAAAATACAAACTCGGTTAGTCCGATTCGTGCAAAGACAGAGCTTGCCAATCTCGGTGGGACCGACTTCATCATCTCGGTGACACCGATTTGATGACGTATGTTCTGAAGCTTGGCAACTCAAGTTTCGTGAGACCGAGTTCGAATCGGAAAATCCGAGATTTCTAGGGTTTGGCTTTATAGCTGAGGTGGTTCATCTCGGTGTGACTGGGTTTGGAATATCGGTGGGACCGAGATTACTTATGAGTGTATATGGCAGTGAAAGTTGCTGATTGTTTAGGAGATGTATCACTAAGCACTTTGAGCAACCAGATCATCATCATAACCTCATCCCTTTTAATAGTATTGGCTTTCCTATGGACTCAATGTGATCTTGGATCACTAAACCAAAAATGGAGTCTTGAGCTTTTGCCAATGCTTGCCTTAGTATTTTGAGGGTCCACCTCTTGATCCTTTTGCCATGCCAATGTGATTGAATTTCCTGAAACATACTTGATAAAAGCATTAGTCCAACCACAAAGTATGTTGTCATTAATTACCAAAACCACCCAGGGAGAAATGTGCTTTCAATCTCCCCCTTTTTGGTAATTGATGGCAACACACAAAATAAGACATCAAAGCTATCTTGAAAGAAAACAGAATTATCACGAAAGCTTTGACAAACATGTAGTACACAGGCTCCCCCTACAAGTGTGCAAGATTTTCATAAATTATGGTTTTGGACTACCACAAGCACACAAGAGAGAAAAGCAAGATGTGCTACATGCAGCTTGGCTATATGCATCAGAGCAGGTGAAAAGAAGTGAGTGATAATGCATATGTGCATGGTGATTTCTTGCAAACAAGTATTCACAGGCAAGTCACCATCATGCACATTCTGCAAGGTGCATATACTTACCTTGAGGTTCCTTGGCATTGTACCTGAAGAAATAGACTTGGGAAAACAAGGTTAGATAACACAAGAGTATTTCTTCAACCAACTGCAAGAACATCAAGAGTACCAAGCCAGGGATGACATGTATAAAGAGTGTCTCAAATTGAGCACAAGCTTGAATCAGCAAACATGTCTCCGAAACTAAAAGATTTTCAATGAACTCTGAGATATTTTGCTTTCCATAAGATATGAATTGTGAAGATTCCTCTCCCTTTGAGTTGTCTCAGATCAAGGGGTTTGATGGAAAGAGCAAAATCAAATGCCAATTGTAATATCCAATGTGGAACACGGCAAAGCTTTGATGTGATTCTCTCCCCCTTAAGGTAAGATTGCTCTTCTTCTCCCCCTAAATCTTCTCTTCTCCCCCTAAGTCTTCTCCCCCTTTGACATCAAGTGCCGAAAAGGACAGCAAACTAGGAAGGTTAGGGAAGATGGAAAGAAGTGGGATCCTTAAGAATCACAACGGGGCAATAAGAAAACGTGCAAAGAGAATCATTGAGTGGAGCTGCAGAAGATGTTATCCTGAAAGAAATAAATCGGTGACACCGAATTGATATGGATCGGTGTGTCCGAAAGTCAGAGACTTAGGGCAGATCCTTTTCGGTCAGACCGAAATATTTAAGTCGGTGACGCCGAGTTTAATTCCAAGGAAATACAGAAATAATTCAGCTCACTTTGCAAGGAATGTTTCAAAGGATTTGCAATGAATTTGTAAATGATTTTCAAGGAATTGATCAGAGCCAAAAAGATATTCACAAAGACAGAAGAATAGAAATGAAAAAGATTCCTAGATGAAGTTTTTTTTCTTTTTTTTTAATTAAAACTCAATGAGAGAACATAAGAGAAAATAGAAAGACTCCAAGACATATGTACTTCATCTAGATAAGGGTCGGCGACAAAGTCACCTATGTTTGAGTATATTGACTTAGGAGTCAAATGAGGACATTTGATCATAGGTCATACTCATCATTTAAGCTCAAAATGGGGTTCCCATTTTTCGATTAAGCATTTGATGTGATCACATCTTACGAAGCTGCTTGTACTCATGACTTTGAGCAAAGCTCCTTAAAGATGTGAAGAACATACCTTGGGCTTGTTGTTGCTTTGTTCATGTAGGTGAACTTGATGTAGGTGCTCATTGAATGTGAAGTTGGAGCACCATTTCAACTTGTGTAGTTCATCTTCCTACATGGGTTAGGCAAGCAAGGAAATACTCAAGGATATCCAAGATGACAAGAGTGAAATACTAGATGTATATGGTGTCAAAAAGGATATGTGGAATTTTGTTCCTTGAACTCAACATCCCAAAGGGCTAGATACTTGGTCAATGACAAGATTACTCAAGATTTGAGTGTGTGATAATCTTGTGGAATGTAGATCATCCAAGTACCTGCAAGGAGTTAGATGCAATATAAGGAGGCAAATGTGTCCAAGACATATGATCATCATCATAAGAGAAATATCAAGGATTAGTCAAGTAGGCTCATGCCTTGCATGCATCAATGGAGTTTTCACTCCAAGTTTGAAGCATCAATGATGTTCAACTCACTCCTTAAGCGACAAAACACCTTCTCATCAAGAGGTTTTGTAAAGATATCTGCAAGTTGTTTGTCAGTACGAACATGCTTAAGATTGATGTCACCCTTGGCAATGTGATCACGAATGAAATGGTGACGAATTTCAATATGTTTCGTTCGAGAGTGTTGCACTGGATTGTGTCCAATCTTAATCGCACTCTCATTGTCACAAAGCAAGGGAACATGTCTCACATGTATCCCATAATCCTTAAGCGTTTGTGTCATCCATAGCAACTGAGCACAACATGAACCAGCAGCAATATATTCTGCTTCGGCAGTGGATAATGACACCGAATTTTGTTTCTTGGAGGACCAAGATACAAGGGATCGACCAAGGAATTGACACGTACCCGAAGTTGACTTTCGATCAACCCTGTCACCGGCATAGTTCGAGTCGGAATAGCCAACAAGGTCGAAAGATGCCCTCTTAGGATACCAAATGCCAAAGTTTGGTGTGTGTATCAAATATCTCACAATCCTTTTAACAGCTTTAAGATGACATTCTTTAGGGGCAGCTTGATATCGAGCACACATGCATACACTCAACATTATGTCAGGACGAGAAGCACAGAGATATAGTAGAGAACCAATCATAGATCGGTAAACCTTTTGATCAACAGGTTCTCCATCTTTTGTCAAGTCATTATGTCCACTTGTAGGCATGGGGGTTCTCATACCTTTGCTTTCTTGCATGTTGAACTTCTTGAAGAGATCCTTGGTGTACTTTGTTTGTGAGACAAAGGTACCCTCCTTAGATTGCTTGATTTGCAACCCAAGGAAGAATTTGAGTTCACTCATCATGGACATCTCAAATTTCTCTGACATTAGCTTCCCAAACTTTTCACTAAAATGAGGGTTAGTTGAACCAAAGATAATATCATCAACATATATTTGGCACACAAATAGTTCACCATTAACCCTTTTAGGATTCACAAATCCGGGAGGTTGTTTCACAAATACTTCTTCCTCAATTTCACCATTTAGGAAAGCACTTTTAATATCCATTTGATAGAGAGTAATATCATGGTGATTGGCATAAGCAAGAAGAATGCGAATGGACTCAAGTCTACCAACGGGGGCATAGGTCTCACCATAGTCCATACCTTCGACTTGTGTGTAACCTTGAGCTACGAGACGAGCCTTGTTGCGGATGACTTGTCCATCTTCATCTTGCTTGTTCCGAAACACCCATTTGGTTCCAATGACATTTTGATCATCCTTGGGCTTTCTACCAAAGTCCATACCTTGTTCCTCTCGGTTGTGTAGCTCTTCGTGCATAGCGCTCACCCAATCCGGTCTTCAAGTGCTTCTTCTACCTTCATAGGTTCAATACTAGAGATAAATGAGTAATGCTCACAAAAGTTAGCTAAGCGAGTTTTAGAGCGAGTAATTCTCCCGGAGTCGATGTCGTTCATCATTTGTTCCACGGGATGATTTTTCTTGACTCTTGCTCGGACTCGGGATAGCTTTTGTTGAGGTTGTGGCTGAGCTTCCTCATTATCCTCATCTTCCTCTTCTTCTTCATTGTTGTTGGTGTTGTCTTGGGGCGGTGGAGAAGAAGGTTGTGGTGGATCTTCTTGTTGCACTTCCTCATCTTGGTGAGTTCCACCTGTGGAAGCCTCCATGTTGCCTTGAGGTTCATCTTGCCGTGAGGTAGGGGGCTCCACATATGTAGATGAGGTACTCTCCTTCACTTCCATGGGACGGATCTTTCCAATAGATAAATCTTGGATGGCTTCCGATGGGTCCTTGTCTCCTACATCAATAGGCATTTGCTCTACTTGCGAGCCATTAGATTCATCAAACTTCACATCTACCGTCTCTTCAACCTTTCGAGTGAAATTATTGTAGACACGGTAGGTGTGGGAGTTTGATCCATAACCAAGGAAAAAGCCTTCATGAGTTTTAGGAGCAAATTTAGACCGACGATGCTTATCAAGGATATAGCATTTCGAACCAAAGACACGAAAGTATCCCACTTGGGGTTTGTTACCGTGAGGAGCTCGATGAAGTCTTGCCGAGGAGCTTATGAAGATAAAGCCTGTTGATGGCATGACAAGCTGTCTCGACCGCTTCCCCAAGTGCTTGTGTCTTGTATTCATCAAGCATCGTTCTCGCCATCTCAATGAGCTGCTCGGTTCTTCCTCTCAACAACTCCATTTTGTTGAGGAGTGTACGAGTCGAGAACTCATGTAGAATCCTTCCTCATCGAGAAAAGAGTCTAAATTGGCGTTCTTGAACTCCATTCCATTGTCACTCCGAACTTTCTTGATCGTCACCTCAAATTGATTTTGGGCCTTTCTGGCAAAGGTTTTGAAGATTCTCTGAACCTGCGATTTGTCATCAAGGAAAAATACCCACGTAAATCTGGAATAATCATCAACTATAACTAGACCAAAGGAGTTACCACCAAGGCTTTTGTAAGCATTGGGACCGAAGAGATCCATATGAAGAAGCTCAAGCGGTCTCCTCGTGGTCATGATGTTCTTCACGGATGACTTCCACCTACTTGTTTTCCCTTGACAGCACTACAAAGTCTATCTTTGCAAAGAGGACATCTTTAACACCAAGAATATGATCACCTTTGATTAGCTTGTCTAGATTACGATACCAACATGTCCAAGCCTTCTATGCCATAACCAACCTTTAGCGGATTTAGCAATGAAGCAAGTTCTAGGTTGGGCTTTCTTAGTGAAATCAACAATATATAGATCACCTCTACGGATACCGTAAATGCCATGTTATGATTGTCACGACGAAAGACTTGGCAATCTACTTCGGTGAATAGCACATTGAATCCAAAGTCAGCTAATCGAGACACGGAAAGTAAATTGTATCCAAGTGATTCTACAAGCATGACATTTTGAATAGAGCTATCATGAGATATGGCCACCTTACCAAGGCCAAGTACCTTACCCTTGGAGTTGTCTCCAAAAGTCACATACTTGCGTGGACCATCGTTCTTTGCAAGCTCTCGAAACATGTCTTCATCTCCGGTCATGTGATTGGTGCATCCACTATCAAGAATCCACTCTTTTCCACCGGATATGTAGTCTCTCAGATTCACCATAAGATTGAGACTCTTCATGATCTTGTCTAGCTCGGTGTTCGAATCGGAGTAATCATCATCATGCTCATGCTCATCATCATATTGACCCATAGATAGTTCATCATCAACACCTAGGTCAATTTGACAAGCACTTGCATTAGTTTTGTCAATGTGACAATAATCATCGGAATGCAATACAAGAGCATTTCTAATTAGAGCATTGATAAGACAAGGATCACCCTTCTTTTTCATAAGATCACGAAGCTCAAAGAAGCAGTTATCAAAGTTGGGATCATTAAAGATCATATCAAATTCAATAGTCTTGTATAGAATTTCATCAAGACCTCTCAAAGAGTAGTCCAGATAAAGTTCTTCCAAGAACTTCCACATAGCATAGGCGCACTCAAAGTTTGTAACGAGCTTAAGCAAGTTATCGGGCAAACCTCTAATGATAAGATTTACAGTTCTAAGGTTACGAAGCAAATCAAGCTCTTCATCCATGGTAGGGTGCAAGGGGTCAAATGGAGGCACATATGGGGTTTCAACATATTTTCGCAAGTTATACATCTTAAAGATAATAAGCATTTCAATCCTCCATGAGTTATAGGACACTCCATTAAGAATAGGCACTCTATGACTAACACTCCCAAACGTAGACACGTCCATCTTCCTCCAATGGTGTGTAAACCAAAGCAATGGAGACCAAAGCTCTGATACCAATTGTAGGATCGAAGAAGGTGAGAGTGTCTAGAGGGGGGGTGCTTAGACTACTCGACAAGATAAAAATTATGCCTTTTGACAAAGACAAGTTTTTGGCAGAATTTGCATAGCACACACAAGTCAAGTAGCATACTACACATGCAATTCTAGAGTATGGGCAGCGGAAAGTAAATTGCACAAGTAGTAAAGAGAAGTGGAGAAGATCAAACGCAATTTGGAGACGCGGTGATTTTTCTCGTGGTTCCGATAGGTGGTGCTATCGTACTTCCACGTTGATGGAGACTTCAACCCACGGAGGGTAACGGCTGTGAGAGTCCACGAAGGGCTCCACCCACGAAGGGTCCACGAAGAAGCAACCTTGTCTATGCCATCATGGCCTCACGCCCACGGAGGGCTAGCCTTACTCGGGTAGATCTTCACGAAGTAGGCGATCTCCTTGCCCTTACAAACTTCTTGGTTCAACTCCACATCTCGACTGAGGCTCCCAAGCGACACCTAACCAATCTAGGAGGCACCACCTCCAAAAGGTAATAGATGGTGTTGATGATGATGAACTCCTTGCTCTTGTGCTTCAAATGATAATCTCCCCAACACTCAACTCTCCTCACCGATTTGGCTGTGGTGGAAGAAAGGATTGAGTGGAAAGCAACTTGGGAAGGCTAGAGATCAAGCTTCATATGGTGGGAGTGGAGCAACTTGATCTCAACACAAGGGTAGGTAGTTCTCTTCTCGTAAATGTAAGGTAGGAGTGGTAGTTCTTTCGATGGCTCTCTCCACGAGTGAAGAGGGGTGGAGGGTATTTATAGCCTCCACACAAAATCCAACTGCTACACACATTTGACCAATCTCGGTGGGACCGAAGTTGACAACTCGGTGAGACCGAAAGTTCAAATCATGTGAACGTTGGGATTTTTGTGGGACCGAAAATACAAACTCGGTTAGTCCGATTCGTGCAAAGACAGAGCTTGCCAATCTCGGTGAGACCGACTTCATCATCTCGGTGACACCGATTTGATGACGAAGGTTCTGAAGCTTGGCAACTCAAGTTTCGTGAGACCGAGTTCGAATCGGAAAATCCGAGATTTCTAGGGTTTGGCTTTATAGCTGAGGTGGTTCATCTCGGTGTGACTGGTTTGGAATATCGGTGGGACCGAGATTACTTATGAGTGTATATGGCGTGAAAGTTGCTGATTGTTTAGGAGATGTATCACTAAGCACTTTGAGCAACCAGATCATCATCATAACCTCATCCCCTTTTAATAGTATTGGCTTTCCTATGGACTCAATGTGATCTTGGATCACTAAACCAAAAATGGAGTCTTGAGCTTTTGCCAATGCTTGCCTTAGTATTTTGAGGGGTCCACCTCTTCAGTCCTTTTGCCATGCCAATGTGATTGAATTTCCTGAAACATACTTGATAAAAGCATTAGTCCAACCACAAAGTATGTTGTCATTAATTACCAAAACCACCCAGGGAGCAAATGTGCTTTCACTTGTAGGGCGCGGCCACTTGTGTCTAGGTTGTTAGGGAGGAGTAAACAAAGGGGAGAGGGCCTTGGATGCCCTGGACAGCCAGTAGGAGAGGAGAGAGGTTGAGGGAGAGAGGGAAATGGGCTGTCCAGAGAGAGAAAGGGGGGTTTTACCCCTCCAATAATTGAGCTATGGATTTTCCATTGCTACTGGAGGTGCAAGGGGACTAGGAAGGGCTGTGGTAAAAAGTTGAGGCCATGGAGAAGAGTGTAAGTGGTCAAAACAAGGGTTCTAGTAAAATGGCAGAAGGTGTTTGTTGCTGGTTTGGGCAAGAAGAGGAACTCCTATTGTCATGAGGCTTGACAGGGTCAAATGGCATGAGATAATAATAGGTTCCACCAAGGTTGAGTCCATTTGGGAAAAGTTGCCAATGCAACTTTTGTAAACCCTAGAAATTAGCAGAAATGAACTTGTGTAGATCTAGTTGAGCAAATCACTTCTCCTTGATGAACCACTTGGTGTAGTGGCCTAATTTGGTCATGTGAATATGCTCACCAAGGTTGGGGTCAAGGAGAGAAAGTTGGTAGTACAAAGTTGTTCAAATTAGATTTTGGTCAGAGAGGGTTTTGGGGCACTTTGATCAATATAACAATTTATCCAACTTGTGCCATTTGGTCTGGATGAATTATTAGACCATTTGAGAATGTTCACAAGATTTGAGAGCATTTGGACATGTTTGGCAATGTAAAGTTGCTCAAACTTCAAAATGGACAGAAATGGTTTTGAGGGGATTTCATGGGGTTATACTGTTCTCCATGACATGAGACTTGTCAAGATCATCAAACATGTCATATGTGACATGCTAGAATTTTCTTGGAATTTTTGGAGAATATTTCCTTTGTAAATATTTTTTGACCAATATTTTGAGCATGACCATGTGTTGAAACTCTTATATATGGACAATATATGTCCACTGAGTTTCCCTAGGTTTTTGTAAAATATTTTTGAAACAATAAAATGATTTTTCCCTATTAAAGACCATTTCTGGCCTTAAGAAAAAGCTTTTAAATAAAATAGGAAAATAACTTTTAAAATAATATTTTTGTGGTTTATGGGAGTCCTACATCTAATAGGATTCAAATATACCTTTTGAATGATTTTTCACACCCCAAGTCAAGTACTTGTAGTGCAAACCTCAACTCAGGGTTTTTGAAAAACTAATTTTTGAACATACTATTTGGCCAAAAAAATTTTGTAAGAAATTATTTTTATGTCCTACACACATGGCATGATCATTTGTTCAAGAGTTTGGAGCAAGGAGATGAAGTATAGGAGTTGGAGGATTTATTTGATTTTTAGAGCACTTGCAAACAGCAGACAAAAACCGATCAAGGCAAGGTCCAAAACACCCAAAAGTTTTTGTCAAACCACATTTTATCATGATTGTTAGCTTAAGTGTTGTGCCATGAAAATCAGGGTGTGACACCTGTGAATGAAACACAAGACAAGGTTAGTACAACAGTTGAGTATATAATTGAAAGCAAAAGCTTGATAGTCTTACCCAGGCACCGGTTTGAAGGCCGCGACATGAGTCCCCGTTGAGTCGCCAGAGGAAGAGTGAGATGTTCCCTCATAATTTGAATCAGAAGGATTAAGAGGTTGTCGGTAAAGACCGGCCTTGGGATAAGTTAAGTCGGAGTTGGTTGAGACCTCTGGATGATGTTTACGAGGGGCCGGGGTGTTCGATAAGCCAGAGGAAAGGATTCCGCTTCCGCTGTTCTGGGTCATGCGGCGAGCTTCATGTTGCTCCTTCTTCAAAATAAAGTGGGGATTCAAATAAGCCAAAGGATGAGAAAACCTTACTTTCCGGCTTGCTTGGTGAGTTTTCTGTTTTGGCACAGACTCTGAGCCGGAGGAAAGAACAAATACCTCATTGTCACCCGCACGGCTGGCTTCGGCTTCCTCCTGATAACAATCATTGTCAATGAGATGCATAAAAAATGAGCCAAGAGAGTCAGGTTCTACCTCCGACTCATCATCATCACCATCATCATCCAAGTTTAACTCGGCATGCTCGGTGGTGTTCTTCTTGGCAGGCTTCTTGTTGGCCTTGGTTTTGGTACGAGCCGGTCTGGCCGGTTTATCTTGTGGTTTCTTCTTCCAAAATGAAGAGTCGTCCTGTTGAGGTCAAAAAAGATCATAAGTGGGCAGTGTTAATGCAAATGAGATTGGATGGAAGATGTGCAACACTTACGGCTGGCGGCTTGTTGAAGGCGCGGAAAGGACTAAGTCCTGTTTTACTACAGTTTGCCCAAGATTCGTTCAACAATGCCTTGGTAGCTTCAGTGATCTCTGCGTCAGAAAGTTGAATGTTGTAGTGGTGCTGGGAATCTTTTAAATCGCTGATCCGTGGGGGCAGAGGATGTGTGTTGCTAAGCCGGTGATCGCGGTAACCTGGCAGAGGATTTTCATCTGCTGGAAATGTGTTTTGACAGTAGAACCAAGTTTGGTTCCAATCTTTGGGATGGCTCAACGGCTTGACGTTGGGAAAGCTGGCTTCTTTCCTCTTCTGAATTGAAACTCCACCGAGTTCCAAGATGGGCCCGTCAGTAAACTCTGTCTGATGGTTTCAGTAGTAAAACTCTCTAAACAATTCAACTATGGGCTCCTCTTGAAGGAAAGCTTCACAGAATACTTGGAAGTTGCAAATATTGGATATAGAGTTGGGGCCAATATCTTGAGGGTGAAGTTCGAAAAAATGAAGAAGTTGCAAATATTGGATATAGAGTTGGGGCTAATATCTTGAGGGTGAAGTTCAAAAAAATGAAGTACATCACGGAAAAACTTTGAGCCGGGAGGGCTGAACCCCCGGATCATGTGGTCAGTGAAAACAATCACTTCTCCGTCTTTAGGCTTAGGTGGATTTTCTTCACCAGGGACCCTCCAGTGGATGTCCTCTTTCTTGGCTAGGGTGTCAATTGCAACAAAGTTGTTCAGGTCTTCTTCAGTGACCCGGGATGGGACCCAGTTGCATGTCTTAGTCCTTTTTGATGATCTGAAAGGAAGATTATGCCTGTTTAAGATTATGTGGTTAAGCCGACTGTTGATTTAAAGGCAAATAATGAAGAACATGCATGCAAAGGTGTTAAACCGAAGGATAACATTAAAACTATAGAAGGTGAGCTATTGGCGGCTTAAGAGGGGAGTAATGGTGCCTGATGGGTTGCGGTTTTATGAAGTTAAGCCGCCCACATAGTTATGGATTTACAGATCTGTGAGCGAAAAAATCGCTAAGTATTGGACAAACAGATTTCACAGATTGATGCTATGATTTTGGATCTATGGCAGTTCAAGTAATGGAAAAATATTAAAACCTAAGTCGCAGTAGTGGGGAAGTTCATGTGTCCAGATTGGATCTCTCTCACAAAGCAGATGCTCAGATATAAAAAATGAGCACTACGATTAATGCCGCACAGGAGGAATACTAGGCTTGGATTAAAACCACAACCTACGACAAAGAACGAAGAAGGGCGGAGATGAACTCCGACGAACTCGTGGAAACCCTAATGGGATCTACGGTAAGAGGAAAGGGGAAAACTCACCGAAGCTGTTGAACAGGCGGAAGTGCACAGACAGATTCTGGTCAGTCCAGGTTGATGCAGCGGCCATTGTCGATGTAGTGGCGAAGATCGACGGCGGTGGCGGAGCTCAGGCGCTGAGGCGTCGTGAGGTAGAAGACAGAGATGAGGAGGCAAGGGGGGAAAGTGAAAACGGACCCCTGACCCTATTTATAAGGCCGAAAAGATAAGTGGCATGCGCGGGAAAGGAGGCTAAAAAATGGATATGTAACAACACCGATGCCTCGATTTTCGGAGGTTCATTAAAAGAGAAGGCATATTAAGATTTGGGCCTTATGTGAAATTAATGATAGGTGACATCACGGCGGGTTACCACAATCCTAGGAGATGACGTCACGACGGGTTACAAGATCTCTTAAGAACAAATGAGGAAGGATTTTTCTAAGTTTTGAAGATTGATATGAACAAGTTCACATCAACCTAGGGCCTAATGTTGGGGATGTAACTATTGGGTATGACCAGCCTAGGAGAGGCCGGGTCTTACCACTGGCGGTCGTAAAGACAAGGCCTATTAAGATGGTGGTTCATGAAGCAAGCTTACTGAAGGCCCAAGACCCAAAGGCGACTTGAGGCCCATGGGCGTAAACCGCCATATGTTAACTTCTATGTTAAGGAAAGTGTAGATTCTGTCACCGAGCTGGACACGTTGTGTCTGAGCCGGCCGGGACTCTGTAGGCCGTCGGGCATTAGCCTATGTATGTAAAGGGCTGACCCGGCGGTGGTTTAGGGCAAGAAAGAAGAGATTGAGAACTAGGTCAAGCGTATTCGCTCCCTGGTAATCGAAGCACAAGCAATACAACCCTAAACTGGAGTAGGCCTTTACCTCCACCGCGAGGGGCTGAACCAGTATAAACTCTCTATGTCCCTTGTCCCGTTTAATCCCTTCGAGCTAACTACGTGCTATGGATCGACACCTAAGTCCTCATGCTAGGGCATCTGACGTGACAATTCCACGATAGGTTTACAGCCAAGTCTGTAGCTCTTCTTCTTCTAAATGATTTTTGTACGGTAACGCCTATGTGGTTGAGGCAAATACAGTTCTCAGGGTCGTATGAAATACGTACCTCTGGGCATTTTGTTTGATCTAACAACAATTATAATTTCTGCAACTTCAATGTTTTTTCGTGCAGTTGCGTACTGCTCCACATCACAAAACCAATATAGTGACATAATATAAAACCATAGCAAATGGTACCATATTCAAAATGGTTACAACTTTGTGTTGTTAGTTAGAAGACGAGCATAGTTAGAAGACGAGCATGGTTAAAAGACTTCTATCCCAGGATTGTTATGACAAAATTACAGACGGTGCAAAAAGTACAAGGGTTGTTTTATCATGTTTAGGCAAAACCCAGACTCAAAAGGGTGCACCAAGATCTAACTCTGCAAGCTTCAACAACTAACTCCAGCCCTGTACAGCAGTCACAGCTGAATGGATCCATCAAATCCAGGTATTCAACACGTGTGCGTTTTAAATTGATGCGTCGATGCTTGCACCCTGCTGAACATGAAGAAGAGTTCAACACAAAGTTGAGCTTGCATAAATTCATTACTGTCTATGAGAAGCTGACAAAACCTTAGAAGCAGCTTGTCAGAGATATTGGTTTTGGATACCTTCTGGACCTGTGCTGCTGCGAGCTTCCGAGGTGTTAGGTTTACTGGCTTATCCGCTACTTTGATTGCCTCTCCCGGTGTTTCGTATTTCCTGTCGACGTTCTGGGAACGGGGGTCCCCAGACTTGCCTGCCTGCGGCGTGGCTCAACCAATGGCCCAGTACGGCCCGTCTTCATCAACCCAAGTTCAAGACCCTCGTGAGGGGCCAAGCCTCGCGGGGCGGACTGCGCAAGGCCTCCTCAGGGGCGGCCTTGCCAGGCAGGCTTGCGAGGAGGCGGAGAGATCAAGGCAAGGAGTACCTCGTAAGGTGCTCATGACGCAAGCCATGACGATCAAGACCAGGCGGGCGCCAGCCTGCGCAGTGTTCTCGTTTCCACTTTGGTGCAAAGGGGGCAAGCACAGGCGCGGAGTACCGAGGCATCAAGCAAAGGTTTTCAGATCGGTGCAACAAGACCAAGACCAGCAGAGCGGCAGGACGGAGGTCACCATGGATCCCAAGACGGCGTCATCGCTAGTGAATTTGGCAGTCAAAGACCACCTTTAGTCAGGATAGCTTGTACTAGTTGTCCCCTTACAAAATGGCCGTTGTTGGCTCCCTTCCCACTCAATATATGGGAAGAGGACCAGGGCCTCTATAAATAGAGATAGCCACCACAGTAGAAAGGGGGATCTCATCTAGAGCCAACAGAGATGGATCAATTCCTCTTCGAGCACACCACCACAAGAACACCCCTCGCGAGACTGTTCTTCCTTTGTACTGTTCATCATCAGCCCCAGAGGCAATCCACCACACCACACACTGGATTAGGGTATTACACCACAACGGTGGCCCGAACCAGTATAAATCTCGTGTCCCTTGTGTTGTTCATCACGCTAGCTTAGATTCGCGGCGAGGTTTTGGGGTGTGGATCGGTAGGGAGAAGATTTTCGTGCGCACCCCAGAGTTCGAACCTTAAGGGTTTTGCCGGAACCCGATATCCGACATTTGGCGCGCTAGGTAGGGGTGCGGCGGAGCTCTCCCTTCTGTCGACCCGCTCTCCATCAACACCGCGCTTCGCCCTCATGGCGGACAATGCGTCGCCGGCTCTGGTGGCCGACGCCAGCGCTGGGGCCAGGGGGCTCTGAGCCTTGGCCCCTGCCTTGCGACAGGTGCAGTGGCCGCACAAGTTCAAGCCAGATATGCCGCTGCGCTACAACGGCGCGACGGATCCGCTGGCTTTCCTGTTGGCGTATGAGGAGGCTGTCCTCAAGGCCGGGGGCGATGACAAGGTCATGGCCAACTGGTTTCCCATGGCCCTCACCGGCATCCCGCGCGTGTGGCTGCTCCACCTGCCAATGGCTTCTGTGGCCTCCTGGGAGGAGCTGCGCAACCTCTTCCTCACCCACTACGCTGCGTCAGCGCCCCCGGTCGTCGCAGCTCTCCTGGGTGGCTCGCAGGCGCCACCCTTAGGCCGTCACGTCAAGCCATTCATCTGCCAGTTTGGCACCGCCCTCACGAGGCACAGAGCTCCTCCGGGTTGGGCGGCACCCAAGGCCGACCTGACCTTCAGCTCGGACGATCACCCCGTCAACACCGCCTGCTCGGGAGCGCTCCCAATGCTTTGCACGCCCACCATCTACCAAGTGGCCGTCACCAGGACCCTCATCGATGGCGGTGCAGGCCTCAACATGCTCTCGGTGGAGGCCTTCAGCCTCCTCCATGTACCGCTGGAACGACTCCAACCCAGCAAGCCCTTCTCAGGCGTCGGAAGTGGTTCCTCCGGCTCCCTGGGGCAGATCCGCCTCCCGGTGACCTTCGGCACCCACGACAACTTCCGCACGGAGCTGGTCAGCTTCAACATCGCCCGCATCGGCCTCCCGTACAACACCATCCTCGGCTATCCCGCCTTGGCCCAATTCATGGCAGCGACCCATTCAGCCTAAACCTCATGAAGATGCCCGGGAGCAGCGGCGTCCTCACCGTAGCTGGAGATACCAAAGATGCTCTACTGGCGCTCAAGCTCGCCCTCAAGATAGCCGCAACAGCGCAGCCCGCCGGCGCCGACACCTCCAAGCCCAAGGGGGCTGCGCCAACCAAGAAGAAGCAGTTGTTCACCCAGGACAAGGCGGAGACCAAGCAGGTACCAGTTGATGAGGATGGATCCTCCGGCGCCACCTTCACCATAGGTGCCAATCTTGACCCCGACCAGGAGGAGGCACTGGTGAAATTCCTGCGCTCGAACAAGGAGGTGTTCGGATGGAAACCCAAACAGCTAGCGGGGGTCCCAAGGCAAGTGATTGAGCATCACCTGAAAGTGTGCCCTAATGTACGCCCTGTGAAGCAGAGAGCAAGGCGGCAGTCCACCAAGAAGCAGGCCTTCATTGCCCAAGAAACCCGCAAGCTGGAGGCGCCATGTGTTATTCGCGAGGTTCGCTACCCTGAATGGCTGGCAAACCCTGTTGCTGTGCCGAAAAAGGGAGGAAAGGAGCGCATGTGCGTCGACTTCAGCAACCTCAACAAGGCCTTCCCTCAAGATCCGTTCCCACTCCCTCGCATTGACCAAATTGTCGACTCCACCACTGAGTACGACCTGCTATGCTTCCTTGATGCATTTTCGGGCTATCATCAAATCAAGATGGCGATAGAAGACATGGAGAAGACGGCCTTCCTAACCCCATGCGGGGTGTACTACTACACCTGCATGTCGTTCGGGTTGTGCAATGCGGGTGCAACCTTCCAGCAACTGATGCACATCGCCTTGGGCCAGCAGCTCGGGAGAAACACCGGGGCCTATGTAGACGACATTGTGGTGAAGTCTCGGGAGGCGAAGACCTTGATCCAGGACCTGGAAGAAACCTTCGCGAGCCTCCGTGAAGTGGACCTGCGGCTCAACCCAGAGAAGTGTGTGTTTGGCATTCCTTCTGGCAAGCTACTGGGCTTCCTCGTGTCCCACAAAGGAATTGAGGCCAACCCAGAGAAGGTCAAGGCAATCGAAGACATGAGTCCGCCGCAAACCCTCAGAGAAATGCAGAAGCTCATTGGGCGTGTAACCTCGTTAGGACGCTTCATCTCTAAGCTGGGGGAGCGCGCCTTGCCTTCTTCAAGCTGATGAAGAAGGGCCCATTTGAATGGACACAAGAGGCCGACAAAGCGTTTCAAGACCTCAAGAAGTACCTGACCAGCCCTCCTGTGATGGTGGCACCGCGCCCTCTCGATCCCCTGGTGCTCTACCTCGCTGCCACACCCTACTCCGCCAATGCAGCTCTGGTGGCAGTTCGGGAAGAGTGCCAAGTCAAGGCTGCATCACAACCGGCCACGGCCCCGGCCACGGCCCCAGCCGCGGCAGCACAAGACCAAGAAGGCCTCACGAAGACCACGACCTTGGCAGATGGAGACCAGCCTCAACAAGACGACACCCCCAGGGCTGAAGGGGCCTCACCAGGCAGCCAGGTGTTGGGGGCCTCATCAGCACGCCCACCCTCGTCGAGCATCCGGTGTACTTCGTCAGCACGGTGCTGCGGGATGCTAGGGCTCGAAACCCCATGCCTCAGAAGCTCTTGCTTGCACTGCTGGTGGCCTCGCGTAAGTTGCGGCATTACTTTCAAGGTCACCCCATCAAGGTCGTCTCGGCCTACCCATTGGAAAGGGTACTCGGGAGCCCAATTCTGCTGGAAGGGTCGCCGAATGGAACATTGAGCTGCAAGCATTTCAGTTGGAATTCAGCACAACCAGGGTCGTCAAGGGAGCCGCACTTGCAGATTTTGTGGCAGAATGTACAGAGGCACCAGGGCTCGAAGCAGGCGAAGATCAGTCACTTTCCCCAGGAAGCGAGGCACCAGACGGCTGGGTCATGTACTTCGATGGAGCATTCTCGCGACATGGCACGGGGGCTGGCGCAGTGCTTATTTCCCCCACTCGGGAAAATCTCTATTACGCCATGCAGCTCTGTTTCCAGCATGGCGAGAAGGTCTCCAACAACATAACAGAATACGAGGGTCTCATAGCGGGCTTAAAAGTTGCAGCAGCATTGGGGGTGAAGCGCCTCATCATCAAGGGTGACTCACAGCTCCTCGTCAACTTCTCCAACAAAGTGTACGAGCCAAAGGACGAGCACATGGAGGCGTATCTTGCGGGGGTGCGCAGGATGGGAAAGCAATTTGGGGGCTGGAGTTGCAGCATGTGCCCTGCGGCACCAACCAAGAGGCTGATGACATTTCCAGGAGGGCATCCAGGCGGCTGCCTCAGGAGCCCGGCGTTTTCGAGGAACGGCTCTTCAAGCCCTCGGCAGCACCGTCACTATCAAGCACAGCGCAACCTCGGGAAGAACTCCCTCAACCACCTGCCACAGGAGCCCCAGCCTGTGGCCCAACCTAGGGAGCACGCTTGCTCCTAGCGCTGGAGACTCAGGAGGGATGCTGGACTACGGAATTCAAGGACTACCTGATGCAAGGGACCCTACCAGAGAAAGAGGAGGGCACGGAACATGTGGCCCGGCAGGCCACGACCTACTGTATCCAAGACAGAGAGCTCTACCAGAAGCGGCCAAATGATGTTTCCTTGCGTTGCATCTCTAGGGAACAGGGGAAGGAGCTGCTGGCTGACATACACGATGGAGACTGCGGACACCACTCGTCATCACGGACCCTTGTCGGCAAGGCATTTTGCAGCGGGTTCTATTGGCCCCCGGCACTCAACGATGCAATCAAGCTGGTGAAGGCTTGCGAGGCCTGCCAATTCCATGCCAAGCAGATCCATCAGCCAGCTCAGGCCTGCAGACCATCCCACTCTCGTGGCCGTTCGTGGTCTGGGGGCTGGATATCTTGGGCCCGTTTTCCCGAGCACCTGGGGGCCACCGCTACCTCTACGTCGCCATCAACAAGTTCACCAAGTGGGCGGAGTTGGAAGCCGTTCGCACCATCCCCGTTGGCTCTGCAATCAAGTTCATCAAGGGCCTTGTGAGCCGATTCGGGGTCCCAAATCGCATCATCACCGACAACGGTTCATAGTTCACCAGCAATCTCTTCAAAACACATTGTGCTAACCTTGGAACGCAGATATGCTACGCTTCGGTGGCACACCCCTGGAGTAACGGCCGGGCCGAACGCGCCAACGCGGAGGTCCTGAAAGGCCTCAAAACTAGGACCTTCAAGAAGAAGCTGGAGGCCTGCGGCAGGGGCTGGCACGACGAGCTCCAGTCTGTGCTGTGGTCCATCCGCTCTACTGCCGCCAAGTCGACTGGCGAGACCCCGTTCTTCCTCGTCTACAGAGCAGAGGCGGTCCTCCCTCACGAGGATAGGCGTCGCTCCGCACGGGTCTTAGCGTTTTGACGAAGCGCAGCAGGACGCCATGTGGGGGATGGACCTCGTTTTAGGGGAGGAGCACTGTCGAGAAGCCGCACAACGAGCAGCAAGATACTAGTAGGCGCTGCGGTGGTATCATTGCTGCAACATCCACCCCAGGACTCTTGAGGTAGGTGTCCTCATGCTCAGGCGGGTGCTCTCCAGGGAAGGGTTGCACAAGCTCTCGCCCATGTGGGAGGACCCGTTCAAGGTTGTTTATGTTTCCAGGCCTGGGGCCGCGTGCCTGGAGACTCAGGAGGGGGTGCCCGTCCCAAACGCTTGGAACATTCAGCACCTCCAGAAGTTCTACCCTTGAAGAAAGGCCCGGTGCCTGTGAAGAAGGCCCCGTGCCTGTGAAGAAAGGCCCAGTGCCTGTGAAGAAGGGCCCATGCCTGTGAAGAAAGGCCCAGTGCCTATAAAGAAGGCCCGGTGCCTGTGAAGCTCGCCGCCCCAAGAAAGGCCTGGTGCCTGTGAAGAAGGCCCAGCGCCTGTGAAGCTCGCCGCCCGTGACACTCTCACGTAATAATGAGTTGGGGTTGTACACTCCCCAGAGTCTCCACAGTGCCACCCTTGGGCCTCGGGGGTTCTCGCCCACGCCCAGTGGCAGCACTTAGCTCCGCGCTGGTGAGAAGACGTCAAAGACTAGACTAGGTGCCGGACGCGGCTTTTCATTTGCTTTCCGCAGTTGGCTTGTTCTCCCTTGTTTGAACCTTTATTGCAGTTGCTTCTAGTGTTGTTTTCCATCCTCTTCCCCTGTTCTCTGTCTTTGGCTTTTGCCCGGCTCGCTCTCTCTCTCTCTCGCAAGCCTCGCGAGGGGGCTGCGCGGGCGCCCTTGTGAGCCCTTTCTCGCCTGGTTTTCGCGAGGCTCCCTCGCTCAAGTTCACAGCGGGAGCACCCCTCCCGGTCCGTGCCCCACGGGCATCGCGACACAAAGCGCCGGACCTAAGCTGGCCACCCTCGCGACCAAGGTTCGGAAACTATTCTCCCAAGTGATCTTTGCAGACCTTAAGACGCCCGGCGAGGCCTTGAGCAGGTACCTCGCGATGCGAAAACTACGACAAACATCCCGAGCTAAGTTGTTCCTACGCGCAAGCACATAACCGCAACACCATAACACAGCACAGGGACGATAAAAATAGCATGATAATTAGGGATCATAGTCTGTTGCACGCCCCCACGGGGCTCCATACTTCTCTCTCTCTCTCAATGCAGGAAAAGGAGAAAAAAAATAAAAACAGTGCGCGCCCTGTGACAGCTCGCGAGGAGGGATCCGCACCATCCTCCCGAGCTCAATCAGACTCCGCCTCGCGCTTCACCGGGGCGCAGCGACGGGACGACCCGCTACCGCCCTTGAAGCGGGCGCGGTGACGTGGTGGCTGATCGCAGCCACTGCTGGAGGAGATGTCACCGGAGGAGGAGCCGCTGAAGCTCGGCGAGCTGCGGACGCCGCTAGGAGTGGGTTCGCCTTCGCGCTAGTCATGGCCGTCGCCAAGGCCAAGCACATCGTCGCCGTCATCATCTTAAGGGCAGCACCCAACATGGCGGCCATCTTCTTCGAACACCCTCACATAGAGGGTCGCATCGCCATCAAACTTGAAGTGGAGGGTGCACCGCCGCCCAGCCATGCTGCTGGCAACGCTCGCCACCGCGGGCTAGGGCCACGCTCCCGCAATGAGATCTCCACCGCAACCCAGAGGCCCCATCAGAGCAGCCGCCGCCGCAGCCAAAGCACGCTAGGGCCAGCGGCCGGTAGTTCACCGGCGAAGAAGCGAGGCTGCTGGAGCCAGTTGCTGGCCGAGTTGTTTGACCACACAACAAACTCTGACAGCACCTCCGCTGAATGGAAGTGCGGCCGGGGAGGCCACGCAGCCACGACACGCCTTCCTCCACCAACTGGGCTGCCCCGACATGGGCAGCCACCGCCGAGTGAAGGGACACCACCGCGACCACGAGGAGCCGCGACGGGAGTCGTGGGATGCTTGCGGGGACGACCACGGCTGCGCTTGGGTGGAGGAGAGCCAGGCCCTTCCTGGCGAGCCTTCCCCTTTTCCGCGACCGAGAATCTCTTCACGGGCGCCATGGGATGCTGCAAGCAATCGGAGCGAGGAAGAAGAAGGAGCAGGCGGAGCGAGAAGAGATGGACAATGGGGGCTTCCGCCCCTCCCCATTTATAGCCCAAGGGAGGCCAACCGCCAGCCTCCACGATCACAGGTAATGATGACTCTTTTTGCATACAGCAGGGACTCGTCAAATCGAGCAGTTGCCGAGGAAGCGTGGGGAAGCGGAGACACCCACGTCCAATCAACCGCCATGCGGCTACCAAGGCCGCAGGTTGTTGGGGCCCGCGGCGCTCCGCACTTGCCCTTTGGCTTCGCTGCTAAGCCAAGTCCGAGTGCGCCTTGGGCCCGGGCCATCACAAGATTCTAGGAACAGGGTACCCAGACTTGCTCGCTCAAGGCTGCGGAGTGGCTCAGCCAATGGCCCAGTACGGCGCGTCTTCATCAACCCATGTTCAAGACCCTTGTGAGGGGACAAGCCTCGCGTGGCAGACTGCGCAAGGCCTCCTCAGGAGCGGCCTCGCCAGGCAGGCTCGCGAGGAGGCAGAGAGAACAAGGCATGGAGTACCTCGTGAGGTGCTCATGACGCAAGCCATGACGATCAAGACCAGGCGGGCGCCAGCCTGCGCAGTGTCCTCGTTTCCTCTTTGGTGCAAAGGGGGCAAGCGCAGGCGCGGAGTACCGAGGCATCAAGCAAAGGTTTCCATATCGGTGCAACAAGACCAAGACCAGCAGAGCGGCGGGACAGAGGTCACCGTGGAGCCCAAGACGGCGTCATCGCCAATGCCTTTGGCAGTCGAAGACTACCTTTAGTCAGGATAGCTTGTACTAGTTGTCCCCTTACAAAATGGCCGTTGTTGGCTCCCTTCCCGCTCAATATTTGGGAAGAGGACCAGGGCCTCTATAAATAGAGATAGCCACCACAGTACAAAGGGGGATCTCATCTAGAGCCAACAGAGACGGATCAATTCCTCTCCGAGCACACCACCACAAGAACACCCCTCCGAGGATGTTCTTCCTCTGTACTATTCATCATCAGCCCAGAGGCAATCCACCACACCACACACTGGATTGGGGTATTACACCACAACGGTGGCCTGAACCAGTATAAATCTCGTGTCCCTTGTGTTGTTCATCGTGCTAGCTTAGATTCGCGACGAGGTTTTGGGACGTGGATCGGTAGGGAGAAGATCTTCGTGCGCACCCCAGAGTTCGAACCTTAAGGGTTTTGCCGGAACCCGATATCCGACATTTCCTAGTGGATCCATATTCTTTATCAATTCGTACACTGTGCACCGTGTTGTCTACTAGGCAACCTTCTTCTTGTAGGGGTTGTTGGGCGTGCAGAGGTTTGTAGGACAGTAGCAAATTTCCCTCAAGTGGATGACCTAAGGTTTATCAATCCGTGGGAGGCGTAGGATGAAGATGGTCTCTCTCAAACAACCCTGCAACCAAATAACAGAGAGTATCGTGTGTCCCCAACACACCCAATACAATGGTAAATTGTATAGGTGCACTAGTTCGGCGAAGAGATGGTGATACAATTGCAATATGCATGGTAGATATAGGTTTTTGTAATCTGAAATAATAAAAACAGCAAGGTAACAAGTAGTAAAAGTGAGCAAAAATGGTATTGCAATGCTAGGAAACAAGGCCTAGGGTTCATACTTTCACTAGTGCAAGTTCTCTCAGCAATAATAACATAACTAGATCATATAACTATCCCTCAACATGCAACAAAGAGTCACTACAAAGTCACTAATAGCAGAGAACAAACGAAGAGATTGTTGTAGGGTACTAAACCACCTCAAAGTTATTCTTTCCGATCAATCCATTGGGCTATTCCTATAAGTGTCACAAAAAGCCCTATAGTTCGTAGTAAAATAACACCTTAAGACACAAATCAACCAAAACCCTAATGTCACCTAGATACTCCAATGTCACCTCAAGTATCCGTGGGTATGATTATACGATATGCATCACACAATCTCAGATTCATCTATTCAACCAACACAAAGAACTTCAAAGAGTGCCCCAAAGTTTATACCGGATAGTCAAGGCGAAAACATGTGCCAACCCCTATACATAAGTTCACGAGGTCACGGAACCCGCAAGTTGATCACCAAAACATACATCAAGTGAATTAATAGAATACCCCATTGTCACCAAGGCTACAGAGGCTTGCGGTAGCGGAACTCCCGATCTAGGTTATGTTCTAGAGGTTTGGTGATTTATAGGAGAGGTTGGCGTCAAGAACAAGTTAGGGGGCCCCACGGAGAGTCCACGAGGCAGCGGGCGCGCCCTCCACCCTCATGGGGCCAACGGGACTCCCCTCCGATAACTCTTCGTTCTAGTATTTTTATATTTGCCAAAAAAATCTCCGTTGATTTTCAGGGCATTCTGAGAACTTCTATTTCTGCACAAAAACACCACCACGGTAGTTCTGCTGAAAACAATGTCAGTCCGGGTTAGTTCTAATAAAATCATACCAAAATCATGTAAAAGTATTGTAAACATGGCATGAATACATCAAAAACTATAGATACGTTTGAGACGTATCACATCGCATCTTGGGAATTCCATTGGGGGGACCAAATTATTTCTAGAAAGTGCTCTGAGGCTTTCAGATGTCGGGTTAAGTCTGAGACTCAGTGTGTTGTGCACGCTTCAAACATCAGAGAGTTGATTGATCTCATGACCTCGGAGCTGTCAGGAGAAGTGTTTCAGCGGGGTTTTGTGATGTTTGCGACAACTGTATTTCTATGCCCGACGACTTACGGTTGCGTTAGCCATGACTACCTAGCGGCTCTCGAAGGACCAACAAGTAACATATCATCGTATGATTGGCACGGGGCTATCACAGACAAGTTGGTGACATCACTCCAGACCTTCAAGGACAAGGGATTCACAGGCGCCTTGTGTGGATGCCTCTTGATTCCAGTGGTTCGTTCATTTCCTTTATTATTTCTTTACCTCCCAACATCGGTCCCAAGTACGTGATTCATTTTTACCTTTTTGTCTCTGGCAGATAACCTATTTTGAGTACCTGGATATGAAGATTATGGACCTAAAAGTTGATTTTCCTACAAGGCTTGTTATCTGGGATACATACACCATTAAGAATTATGCTAACCAACACAGCCTGTCAATAGAAGCCAATTTTTTTGGAAAGTACATGGTGAGTGTACTTTTTATCCTTTTTCTTTGGTGAACTTTTACCTCAACAAAATGATTTAGCTGCCATACATTAATTTGACTTGATGCTTATTGTTTCTTTCCCCATGTCAGCTGAAGGATATTAGGCGCACGGCTTTCGACCCACCGACTGTCTTTGAGGGGGCGTTTTTTCAAATGAGTCCTAGACTAGAGGCCTATCTAGAAGAGTTTGTACCTCAAGACAAATAATGTTCAGTAAGTGATTTCCATCTTGTGCCCTTCTTTTCTGTTTGAAATTATATTCTCTAAGTTTTTTAGGAAACAGATATGTGTGCTCCTTGCATTAGGTAATGTGTGCTACCATGATGGTTATAGGTCTGCTTCCCTACGGCAGGTTAGATGTAGTTCATAAAGTAGGTTGGGTGTGCTTCCTCCGGTTGGTTTCCTGTGTGCCTACTGGAATATGTTACCTATGCTTCCTGCGGTATATTAGGTGTGCTTCCTACAGTAGGTTGGGTGCACTTTTATGTTCAATACAAATGTGCTACCTGAGTTAGGTTAGTTGTGCTTTTGTGATAATTATTGTTGTGCTTCCCTGTGGTAGGTTAGCCATGCTTCATACAATACGTTGGGTGTACTTCGTCTAGTAGGTTAGTTGTGCTTCTTGCAGGAATGTGTTGACTATGATTCACGCAGTTTGTTAGTTGTTGTCGGTGTCATAACCGGCAGATCTCGGGTAGGGGGTCCCAAACTGTGCGCCTAAGGATCGAAGGTAACAAGTAGGCAGGGGACACGATGTTTACCCAGGTTCGGGCCCTCTTAATGGAGGTAATACCCTACTTCCTGCTTGATTGACTTTGATGAGTATAGGGGTTACAAGAGTTAATCTACTTCGAGATCGTAATGGCTAAACCCTAGATGTCTAGCCTGTATGATTGTGACTGCCTCTAAGGAGTAAAACCTCCGGTTTATATAGGCCCTAGAGGGGACTAGGGGTGTACAAAGTCGGTTTACAGAGGAAGGAAACTACACATCCGGATGCAAAGCTTGCCGTCCATGCAAAGGAGAGTCCCATCCGGAGACGGGAGAAGGCCTTCGGTTCTGTATCTTCGCGGCATGTCAGTCCAGCCCATGTCACATAGGCCGGCTCTCCGAGGACCCCATAATCCAGGACTCCCTCAGTAGCCCACGAACTTGCCTTCAATGACGACGTTGTATCCGGCTTCATGTCTTTGGCTTTGCAAGGTGAGTTCCCCATTGTGCTCCATATAGTTCAGCTCTTGCATTTAAATATTGTACTCTTCAGCTTCTGTGCCGCCGTCGCCTTGGCTTCCACATGTGAGACGAATACGAAGGGTCTAAGTATTTTTACATATAACCCCTTGACCATGTAGGGAAGGCGCTTATTTAAAGAGATTGAATCTCAGATTCCATTCCTCACCAGACGAAAATCCTTAGAGCTTGCCATAAGAGACTAATCAAAGATGGCCAACGCTCCTTGTTCTTCCTCGCGTCCCCAAGGCCCTTAAGAAGGCGACTGGGAGAGCTGCTCGGTGCCCCATGCCCAATTGACCAAGCTTCAGGCGCAGGGATTGTTGGGGAACGTAGTAATTTCAAAAAATTTCCTACGCACACGCAAGATCATGGTGATGTATAGCAACGAGAGGGGAGAGTGTTGTCTACATACCCTTGTAGACCCGAAGCGGAAGCGATCACAACGTAGAGGAAGTAGTCGTACGTTCTCCTCGCGATCCGACCGATCCCGGCGCCGTTACTCTGACGCCCCGAGTTCTTGACACACGACAGCTCGATGACGCCCCTCAGACTCGATCCAGCCGAGTGTCGAGGGAGAGTTTCACAAGACGACGGCGTGGTGACGATCTTGATGTTTCACCGGCGCGAGGCTTCGCCTAAGCTTCGACGGTATGACCGAGGTGGAATATGGTGGAGGGGGCACCGACACGGCTAAGGAACGATCTAAAGATCAAACTTGTGTGTTCCAAGGTGCCCCCTGCCCCGTATATAAAGGAGGGAGGGGGAGGCCGGCCGCCCAGAGGAGGCGCTGCCGGAGGAGTCCTACTCCTACCGAGTAGGACTCCCCTTTCCTAGTTGGATTAGGTTTGGGGAGGGAAGAGGAGAGGGCGCCTCCTCCTGTCCTATTCGGACTGGGGGGGAGAGGCGCGCCACCTCCTGGCCGCCCTCCTCTTCTCCTCGAGGCCCACCGAGGCCCATTTACCTCCCGGGGTTCCGTAACCTCCCTGTACTCCAGAAATTCCGTTTTCGTCCGAACCATTCGAACTCCAAACATAGGCTTCCAATATATCAATCTTTATGTCTCGACCATTCCGAGACTCCTCGTCATGTCCGTGATCACATCCGGACTCGAACTTCTTCGGTACATCAAAATACATAAACTCATAATAACCGCCATCGAAACCTTAAGCGTGCGGACCCTACGGTTCGAGAACAATGTAGACATGACCTAGAACTATTCACGGTCAATAACCAACAGCGGACCTGGATGCCCATATTGGTTCCTACATATTCTACGAAGATCTTTGTCGGTCGGACCGCATAACAACATACGTTGTTCCCTTTGTCATCGGTATGTTACTTGCCCGAGATTCGATCGTCGGTATCCAATACCTAGTTCAATCTCGTTACCGCAAGTCTCTTTACTCGTTCCGTAATACATCATCTCACAACTAACTCATTAGTTGTAGTGCTTGCAAGGCTTAAGTGATGTGCATTACCGAGAGGGCCCAGAGATACCTCTCCGACAATCGGAGTGACAAAACCTAATCTCAAATACGCCAACCCAACATTTGCCTTTGGAGACACCTGTAGTACTCCTTTATAATCACCCGATTCGCCAGTGCTTTGGTAGCACCAAAGTGTTCCTCCGTAAACGGAGTTGCATAATCTCATAGTTACAGAACATGTATATGTCATGGATAAAAGCAGTAGCAACATACTAAACGATCGTGTGCTAAGCTAAGGAATGGGTCATGTCAATCGATCATTCTACTAATGATGTGACCTCATTAATCAAATAACAACTCCTTGTTCATGGTTAGGAAACATAACCATCTTTGATTAACAAGCTAGTCTAGTAGAGGCATACTAGTGACATGTTGTTTTGTCTATGCATTCACACATGTATCATGTTTCCGGTTAATACAATTCTAGCATGAATGATAAACATTTATCATGAAATAAGGAAATAAATAATAACTTTATTATTGCCTCTAGGGCATATTTCCTTCAGCTCCCACTTGCACTAGAGTCAATAATCTAGATTACATAGTAATGATTCTAACACCCATGGAGTCTTGGTGCTGATCATGTTTTGCTCGTGGAAGAGGCTTAGTCAACGGTCTGCAACATTCAGATCCGTATGTATCTTGCAAATCTCTATGTCTCCGTCTCGACTAAGTCCGGATGGAATCGAGTTGTCTCTTGATGTGCTTGGTCCTCTTGTGAAATCTGGATTCCTTTGCTAAGGCAATTGCTCCAAGATTGTCACGAAGATTTTCATTGACCCGATGCACTAGGTATGACACCTAGATCGGATATGAACTCCTTCATCCGCACTCCTTCATTAGCTGCTTCGAAGCTGCTATGTATTCCGCTTCACATGTAGATCCCGCCACGACGCTTTGTTTAGAACTGCACCAACCGACAGCTCCTCCGCTTAGTGTAAATCGATCCGGTCTGCGATTTAGAATCGTCGGATCGGTGTCAAAGCTTGCATCAACGTAACTGCCATTTATGAGCTCTTTGTCACCTCCATATACGAGAAACATATCCTTAGTCCTTTTCGTATTTCAGATGTTCTTGACCGCTGTCCATGATCCACTCGGATTACTTTGGTACCTCCTGCTAGGCTTATAGCAAGGCACACATCAGTGTCCGGTACACAGATTGCATACATGATAGAGCCTATGGCTGAAGCATAGGAACATCTTTCATTTTCTCTCTATCTTCTGCAGTGGTCGGGCATTGAGTCCGACTCAACTTCACACCTTGTAACACGTGCAAGAACCCTTTCTTTGCTTGATCCATTTTGAACTTCTTCAAAATTTTGTCAAGGTATGTGCTTTGTGAAAGTCCAATTAAGCGCCTTGATCTATCTCTATAGATCTTGATGCCCAATATGTAAGCAGCTTCACCGAGGTCTTTCATTGAAAACTCTTATTCAAGTATCCCTTTATGCTATCCAGAATTCTATATCATTTCCGATCAGCAATATGTCATCCACATATAATATCGAAATGCTACAGAGCTCCCACTCACTTTCTTGTAAATACAGGCTTCTCCAAAAGTCTCAGACAAACCCAAATGCTTTGATCACACTATCAAAGCGCTTATTCCAACTCCGAGATGCTTGCACCAGTCCATAGATGGATCATTGGAGCTTGCATACTTTGTTAGCTCCTTTGGATCGATAAAACCTTCGTTGCATCATATACAACTCTTCTTCCGTAAATCCATTCAAGAATGCGGTCTTTACATCCATTTGCCAAATTTCATAATCATAAAATGCAGCAATTGCTAACATGATTCGGACGGACTTAAGCATCGCTACGGGTGAGAAGGTCTCATCGTAGTCAATCCCTTGAACTTGTCGAAAACCTTTTGCATAAGTCGAGCTTTATAGACGATAACATTACCGTCGCGTCGGTCTTCTTCTTGAAGATCCACTTGTTTTCTATTGCTTGCCTACCCTCGGCAAGTCAACCAAAGTCCATACTTTGTTTTCATACATGGATCCCATCTCGATTTCATGGCCTCAAGCCATTTTATGGAATCTGGGCTCACCATCGCTTCTTCATAGTTCGAGGTTCATCATGATCTAGTAGCATGACTTCCGAACAGGATTACCGCACCACTCAGTGCGGATCTTACTCTGGTTGATCTACGAGGTTCTGCAGTAACTTGATCTCAAGTTTCATGATCAACATCATCAACTTCCTCACTACTTGGTGTAGATGTCTCGTAAACTGGTTTCGCGACGAACTACTTTCAAGTAAGGGAGAAGGTACTATTACCTCATCAAGTTCCACTTTCCTCCCACTCACTTCTTTCGAGAGAAACTCCTTCTCTAGAAAGGATCCATTCTTAGCAACGAATGTCTTGCCTTCGGATCTGTGATAGAAGGTATACCCAACTGTCTCCTTTGGGTATCCTATGAAGACACATTTCTCGATTTGGGTTCGAGCTTATCGGGTTGAAGCTTTTTCACATAAGCATCGCATCCCCAAACTTTAAGAAACGACAACTTTGGTTTCTTGCTAAACCACAGTTCATAAGGTGTCGCCTCAACGGATTTCGACGGTTTTCTATTCAGGTGAATGCGGCCGCCTCTAGAGCATAACCCCAAAACGATAGCGGTAAATCAGAAGAGACATCATAGATCGTACCATATCTAGTAAAGTACGATTCGACGCTCGGACACACCATTACTGTTGTGGTGTTCCGGTGGCGTGAGTTGCGAAACTATTCCGCATTGTTTCAAATGTAGACCAAACTCGAACTCAAATATTCACCTCCACGATCGATCGTAGAAACTTAATTTTCTTGTTACGATGATTTTCAACTTCACTCTGAAATTCTTTGAACTTTTCAAACGTTTCAGACTTATGTTTCATTAAGTAGATATACCCATATCTGCTTAAGTCATCTGTGAAGGTGAGAAAATAACGATATCCGCCACGAGCCTCAACATTCATCGGACCACATACATCTCATGTATGATTTCCAACAAATCTGTTGCTCTCTCCATAGTACCGAGAACGGTGTTCTAGTCATCTTGCCCATGAGGCACGGTTCGCAAGTGCCAAGTGATTCATAATCAAGTGACTCAAAAGCCCATCAAGATGGAGTTTCTTCATGCGCTTTACATCGATATGACCTAAACGGCAAGTACACAAATAAGTTGCACTATCATTATCAACTCTGCATCTTTTGGTTTCAACATTATGAATATGTGTATCACTACTATCGAGATTCATAAGAAATAGACCACTCCTCAAGGGTGCATGACCATAAAAGATATTACTCATATAAATAGAACAACCATTATTCTCTCGATTTAAATGAATAACCGTCTCGCATCAAACAAGATCCAGATATAATGTTCATGCTCAACGCAGCACCAAATAACAATTATTTAGGTCTAAAACTAATCCCAAGGTAGATGTAGAGGTAGCGTGCCGACCGCGATCACATCGACTTTGGAACCATTTCCCACGCGCGATCGTCACCTCGTCCTTTGCCGTGTTAAGCAATCCGTAGTCCCTGCTTGAGTTGCAAATATTAGCAATGAACCAAAGATCAAATACCAGTGCTACTGCGAGCTCTAGTAAGGTACACATCAATAACATGTATATCACATATACCTTTGTTCACCTTGCCATCCTTCTTATCCGCCAAATACTTGGGGCAGTTCCGCTTCCAAAGGACTATCCGCTTGCGAGAGAAGCACTCGTTTCAGGTTTAGGGCCAGACTTGGGTTTCTTCTCCGAGCAACAACTTGCTTGCTGTTCTTCTTGAGATTCCCTTCTTCTTCCCTTTGCCTTTCTTCTTGAAACTAGTGGTCTTATTGACCATCAACACTTGATGCTCCTTCTTGATTTCTACCTCCGCAGCCTTTAGCATTGCGAAGAGCTCTGTATAGTCTTTACTAACCCTTGCATATTATAGTTCATCACGAAGCCTTTGTAGCTTGGTGGCGTGATTGAGAATTACATCAATGACACAATCATCCGGAAGATTAACTCCCAATTGTGTCAAGTGATTGTAGTACCCGGACATTCTGAGTATATGCTCACTAATGTAACTATTCTCCTCCATCTTGCAGCTATAGAACTTATTGGAGACTTCATATCTCTCAATCCGGGCATTCTGTTGAATATTAACTTCAACTCTGGAACATCTCATATGCTCCATGACGCTCAAAACGTCGTTGAAGTCCCGGTTCTAAGCCGTAAAGATGGCACATCGAACTATAGAGTAGTCATCAGCTTTGCTCGCCAGACGCTCATAACATCTGCAGTTGCATTAGCAAGAGGTTCTGCACCTAGCGGTGCATCCAGACGTAACTCTTACGTGCAGCAATGAGGATGATCCTCGTTACGGACCCAATCCGTGTAATTGCTACCATCATCTTTCAACTTTGCTTTCTCAAGGAACGCATTAAAATTTAACGGAACAACAAAGACGAGCCATCTATCTACAATCAAACATAAACAAGCAAGATACTATCAGTACTAAGTTCATGATAAATTTAAGTTCAATTAATCATATTACTTAAGAACTCCCACTTAGAAAAACATCTCTCTAGTCATCTAAGTGATCACGTGATCCAAATCAACTAAACCATAACCGATCATCACGTGAAATGGAGTAGTTTTCAATGGTGAACATCTTATGTTGATCATATCTACTATATGATTCACGCCGACCTTTCGGTCTCCGTGTTCCGAGGCCATATCTGCATATGCTAGGCTCGTCAAGTATAACCCGAGTATTCTGCGTGTGCAAAACTGGCTTGCACCCGTTGTAGATGGACGAGAGCTTATCACACCCGATCATCACGTGGTGTCCGGGCACGATTTAACTTTGGCAACGGTGCATACCGGGAGAACACTTCTTGATAATTTAGTGAGAGATCATCTTATAATGCTACCGTCAATCAAAGCAAGATAAGATGCATAAAAGGATAAACATCACATGCAAATCAATATAAGTGATATGATATGGTCATCATCATCTTGTGCTTCACGATCCCCATCTTGTAGCACCACCATGATCACCATCGCCACCGGCGCGACACCTTGATCTCCATCGTAGCATCGTTTGTCGCCTCGCCAAACTTATGCTTCTACGACTATCTCTACCGCTTAGTGATAAAGTAAAGCATTACGTAGCGATTGCATTGCATACAATAAAGCGACAACCATATGGCTCCTGCCGATTGCCGATAACTTCGTTACAAAACATGATCATCTCATACAATAAAATATAGCATCACGCCTTGACCATATCACATCACAACATGCCCCGCAAAAACAAGTTAGACGTCCTCTACTTTGTTGTTGCAAATTTTACGTGGCTGCTACGGGCTTAAGTAAGAACCAGTCTCACCCACGCATCAAAACCACAACGATACTTCGTCAAATAGACTCCGTTTAACCTTCTCAAGGACCGGCGAGCCACACTCAGTTCAACTAAAGTGAGAGAGACAGCACCCACCAATCACCTTTAAGCAACGAGTGCTCGTGGCGGTGAAACCAGTCTCGCGTAAGCGTCGCGTAATGTCGGTCAGGCGCTTCATCTCACAATACCGCTGAACCAAAGTATGACATGCTGGTAGGTAGTATGACTTGTATCGCCCACAACTCACTTGTGTTCTACTCGTGCAAAACATCAAACCATAGAAAAACCTAGGCTCGGATGCCATCTGTGGGGAACGAGTAATTTCAAAAATTTCCTACGCACACGCAAGATCATGGTGATGTATAGCAACGAGAGGGAGAGTGTTGTCTACATACCCTTGTAGACCCGGCGGAAGCGATCACAACGTAGAGGAAGTAGTCGACGTTCTCCTCGCGATCCGACCGATCCCGGCCGTTACTCCGGCGCCCCGAGTTCTTGACACACGTACAGCTCGATGACGCCCCTCAGTACTCGATCCAGCCGAGTGTCGAGGAGAGTTTCACAAGACGACGGCGTGGTGGACGATCTTGATGTTTCACGGCGCAGGCTTCGCTTAAGCTTCGCGACGGTATGACCGAGGTGGAATATGGTGGAGGGGGCACCGACACGGCTAAGGAACGATCTAAAGATCAAACTTGTGTGTTCCAAGGTGCCCCCTGCCCCGTATATAAAGGAGGGAGGGGGAGGCCGGCCGCCTAGAGGAGGCGGCCGGGAGTCCTACTCCTACCGAGTAGGACTCCCCCTTCCTAGTTGGATCAGGTTTGGGGGAGGGAAGAGGAGAGGCGCCGCCTCCTTGTCCTATTCGGACTGGGGAGAGGGCGCCACCACCTCCTGGCGGCCCTCCTCTTCTCCCTCGAGGCCCACCGAGGCCCATTTACCTCCCGGGGTTCCGTAACCTCCGGTACTCCAGAATTTCCGTTTTCCGAACCATTCGAACTCCAAACATAGGCTTCCAATATATCAATCTTTATGTCTCGCCATTCCGAGACTCCTCGTCATGTCCGTGATCACATCCGGGACTCGAACTTCTTCGTACATCAAAATACATAAACTCATAATAACCGCCATCGAAACCTTAAGCGTGCATGGACCCTACGGTTCGAGAACAATGTAGACATGACCTAGAACTATTCACGGTCAATAACCAATAGCGGGACCTGGATGCCCATATTGGTTCCTACATATTCTACGAAGATCTTTGTCGGTCGACCGCATAACAATATACGTTGTTCCCTTTGTCATCGGTATGTTACTTGCCCGAGATTCGATCGTCGGTATCCAATACCTAGTTCAATCTCGCTACGGCAAGTCTCTTTACTCGCTCCATAATACATCATCTCACAACTAACTCATTAGTTGTAGTGCTTGCAAGGCTTAAGTGATGTGCATTACCGAGAGGGCCCAGAGATACCTCTCCGACAATCGGAGTGACAAAACCTAATCTCAAATACGCCAACCCAACATTTGCCTTTGGAGACACCTGTAGTACTCCTTTATAATCACCCGATTCGCTGTGGCGCTTGGTAGCACCAAAGTGTTCCTCCGTAAACGGAGTTGCATAATCTCATAGTTACGGGAACATGTATATGTCATGGATAAAAGCAGAGCAACATACTAAACGATCGTGTGCTAAGCTAAGGGAATGGGTCATGTCAATCGATCATTCTACTAATGATGTGACCTCATTAATCAAATAACAACTCCTTGTTCATGGTTAGGAAACATAACCATCTTTGATTAACAAGCTAGTCTAGTAGAGGCATACTAGTGACATGTTGTTTTGTCTATGCATTCACACATGTATCATGTTTCCGGTTAATACAATTCTAGCATGAATGATAAACATTTATCATGAAATAAGGAAATAAATAATAACTTTATTATTGCCTCTAGGGCATATTTCCTTCAGGGATACCTCCCTCCATCGGATCTAGTCCCCGTTCGGGCGGGGTTAACTACCTTCAATGGCGAAGCCCTGGTGGAGAAATACCCCAATCCCAATAAAGGGGAGCGGGTGTGCTTCGTTTCCTTCTTACTGAGGGGCGTGGGATTTCCAACCCACCCTTTCCTTAGAGGTCTTCTGGAGTATTACGGTCTCCAACTACACAACCTCGGGTTGGGCTCCATTCTACACATCGCGGGCTTTGTTGCTCTTTGCGAGTTGTTTCTAGGCTGCGAAGCCCATTTCGATTTATGGAGGAAATATTTCTGCCTTGTCCCCCGCTCCCAGCAGGGATCCATTTTCGAGGTGGGCGGTGCCTAAGTATAGTGTATAGGCGGAACAGGATGCCTGTCCGGCTCTCCAAAGAATGCATCTGAAGAGTGGCCCTCGGAGTGGTTCTACATTGAAGACGTTGTCCTTCCAGACCCAATCTGGCAAGGTCTTCCCAAATTTTCCTCCGCTCCTTTAAAGAAGCGCGCCAGCTGGCGTCCCCGAAGCTATGAAGAAGAAGATAGTGCGAAGGTTAAGAGGCTAGTGAACAAGATCAGAATACTTGCCCACTCCGGACTATCTATAGTTGAGGTAATGGCGATTTCAATAATGCGATGCGTTCAGCCGCTTCAATCCAGGGGGCTTCCCATGTGGCATTACAATGGGGAGGACGACGCCTCCCGTTGTGGGCGCAAGGGTCTGGCTAATTTCACTACGCTGGCTGACCTTTTCAAAGGGGAAAAGGAAGATTTCGCTCGCCTAAAGTGTCGAGAAGGTTTCTTCATGTATACCCCCATTAACAGGGTGAGTCTTTGATTATAGGCCTTAATTGATCTTTTTCCTTAACTATGCCTTTTAGTCGAACTTAATTTGACTACATTTAACAAGAATGGAGAAAGGTCATCGCAGGGATCTACAGCCCCGCTTCGCAGCCGGAGGACCATAATCGAGACGTTGATCATGGATATGAAGAGGATCCGGACATATTTGTAGATTCTAAGGATGGAGTCTTTTATCAGATGAGCTACGACGGCACGGAAGTGGCCATTATAGCCGACTACCCCAGCCTTCTCCCTTCCTCCCATGTAAGTACACAGGAGACATATCCTCAAAAAGAGTTTTCCTGTTGTGACTCACCCACCGCACTATATCGTGCTCCCAAGTGGCGACGCTCGCACCAGCGTGCCGCAGCAAAGGCGTCCTCTAAGAAGACGATGCTTGCACAAGGCGCATCTCTGAAAAGAAAGGCGAACAATGATATAACCGGGCCCTCTTCTGCGTCGAAGAGGTATAATCCTTTAGCACGCACTCAGCAGATAGATCGGACGGTGATGCTCCCTGCTGTGCCATATTGTAGGAGGAGTGTATGCCGGACTGCATCTGAAGACCTGGCCGGCCATGCACAGACTAATCTAGCCCCGGACCCTGCCACAAGGACTGGAGGGGATGTGGGAGCAATGCGGGATTGTCATATTTCTGAGGATTTGGATAATGTATCCGTCACAAACTCCGAAGTGGAGAGTGCGATGGGTCACCGGTGGCGGAGAGCAGTTATACGTGACCCAAACTTCACTGAAGAGGCTTTCAATGCCTTTAGCTCAACGGATGCTTATATCCGAGCTGCTCGGGATGGACTTGCTGGAGCCACTCACTAGCTTTCAAAGGATATGCGGGTAAGTACTTTTATGCAGATTCAATAATCATATGCCAGTAGCCCCCAAGTCTTGAAGCAGTTGGCCCAACTGATTTAAGAGTCCTTCTATTGTCAGGTACTTACAGAGAGGAATAACACATTATTGAAGGAGCTGGTGGTATGCCGAACTAAGCTGACTGCTGCCACCACCGAACTGGAAAATTTGAAGAAATCCAAGAAGGCACATGATGGTAAGTACAACGTCAGCTCGGAAATAAGGTTTTGTGCATACAACGAGGTTGCTTAAATATGCTTTTGTCTCGTTGGTAGGCTCGACAGATCAACTGGAGGAGAGGCTAAGGGATTCTCAAGCGGAAAAACAACATGTCGAAGGGCAAGAAGCCGCTGGTCAACGTGTATTAACACGGACCATTAATGAGAAGAACAAACTACAGGATGCAAATATCAAGCAAGCCGAAGAACTGAAGGATTTAAGAGCCCAATTATCGGATGCTTTGAAGGAGAACAAAAAGCTGAAAGGCGGCATATTCAGTATGCTCTTTAACCTATCTGTCACACGGTCTCCTGTTTGAAAATTTTACAAGTTTGCTTCTGTAGGTGTGCTAACTGGACGTCCCGAAGGATAAGTGTCTGGATTCCAAGGCGACCTGCTACAAGAGCTGTCCAAAGTGCACGAGCAAGCTCGAAAAGCATTGAGGAACATGGCGAAGGGTATATGGCCATCTGATCCCCTTCCAGGAAGTATGGATGAGCTTGCAAATTTATTTAAGGGAGCTTGTCGCCGCTTAGAGCTATGGAAGATATCAGCGTGTCGGGAAGGCACCCGAGAAGCCTGGGCCATGGTGATAACGCGGTATACCAAGCTTGTTCCGAATCATATGGACCGGGTCGGACCTCGGGGACCAGATGGACAAGAAATTCCTGTGAGCTTAGTATACGACCAAGTGAAAATAGCCGCTAAGTTTTCTCAACAAGATTGTAAACTAGACAACCTGCTAGAGGGTCTAGAGGAAGAAGAAGTTTTTGAGTCCAAGTAGTAGTGTACTTTATCAACAAACTTATATCCAGCCGAATTGTAAAACAATTTTCATGGCAAACTTTCCGCTTCAACCTCTAGCACCCGAGGTTTGGCGTGTTTCCAGATTTTGTACCTTTGGTAAACACCAAGGTATGTTCAGAAACTAGGCAGTCCGGTCATAGTTGCTTAAACAGACAAGTTGTATTCGGGGAGTTATGTTATATTACATTTGATCATAAGAAACATCTTCCAGGGAGAATAGTTTCGTCAAGGGTTCCTTTCCCTGGGCCAGCATGTGTTTTTGCGCATGCATAAGCTGTGGTGATAGAAATCACAGTACGCATTATAATTTGGAGGCGTATATTGTAACGAGGGCAGTTCCTCTCTTGTCCGCCGACCGATTATTCCCTTAAGAACGCTAGCTTTCGGCTTCACCCGTCTGAGGTACATGTTCGGATAACCCGGCTGGTGCTCCCTTTATGCCCTAGCCGAACAAACGGGAACGTAGGGCATAAGCACAGGAGCTAGACAACCAAACTTGGCAAAAACTTAAGTCATAAATGTGCATATAATGGCGAAGTCAAGACGCATATGAGTAGACAACACATATATACAGTGAGCTTAACGCTCCAAAATAATAATTACAATAAGCTTCTGTGAAAAGAAGCCCCCAGGTATTATGGGGTATGTACATTTAATGATGTATATCCCTCGAGTGTGCGGTTTATCCGAACACTGGTAGAAATCGTACAAAAACGAAAAAGAGAGAAAAAAAGGTGAGAGGGAGAAAAGAAAAGATGAAAAAGGGGTATAAGTGTGAACTTAGGCGTAGAATCGTCGGAGCCGAGCAGCGTTCCATGGGTTTGGTTCCAAACGATTATCCAAAGCGTTGCGAAGGCGATAAGCTCCTCCAGTGAGAACTTCATCTATGATGAAGGGACCCTCCCATTTGGGCTTGACCTTGTCCTTTTTCTTCTCTGGTAGGCGCAGGACGAGTTCACCGACATTATAAGTCCTTGCACGTACTTCCCTGCTTTGATATCGCCGAGCTTGCTGTTGGTAAAATGTGGAATGGGCCTTCGCGACGTCGCGCTCCTCCTCCAAGCCGTCCAGATCATCCTATCGGTCCAACTCGGACTCTCTCTCTCTTCATACATGTGCACTTGAGGTGAGTCATGAATAATGTCGCAAGGCAATACTGTCTCGACGCCGTACAACATGAAAAAAGGTGTGTATCCGGTCGTGCGATTGGGCGTGGTACGCAGCCCCTAGAGTACAGAATCAAGTTCCTCAACCCAGTGCTTGTCTGACTCGCGCAGTGATCGCACTAGTCTGGGTTTAATGCCGCTCATTATCAAGCCGTTAGCCTGTTCGACCTGACCGTTTGTCTGAGGGTGATATACGGAGGCGTAATCAAGCTTGATGCCCAAATTAGCGCACCAGGTTTTCACCTCATCAGCCGTAAAGTTCGAACCGTTGTCAGTAATGATACTATGCGGGACGCCATGACGGTGTACAACACCGGATATAAAGTCTATAACCGGTCCGGCTTCGGCCGTTTTGACTGGTTTGGCTTCTATCCACTTAGTGAACTTGTCGACCATAACCAGTAAATATTTCTTTTTATGGCTTCCCCCTTTAAGGGGTCTAACCATATCTAGCCCCCGGACCGCAAAAGGCTAAGTAATGGGGATTGTTCGTAAGGCGGTGGGCGGCATATGGCTTTGATTGGCGAAAAGCTGGCATCCAACACATCGCTGTAGAAGGTCTTGTGCGTCTACTCGAGCCGTGGGCCAAAAGAAACATGTATGGAAGGCCTTACTTACAAGGGCCCGAGCTGCGGCGTGATAGCCACCAAGACCAGCGTGTATTTCAGGCAAGAGCTACGATCCTTTTTCTTCAGAGATACACCTTTGGAGTACTCCGGTGGTACTTTTCTTGTACAGCTCCCCCTCATGGACTTTATAGGCCTTTGAGAGTCGAAGAACGCGATGGGCCTCCGTCTGGTCATCAGGGAGCTCATTCCTAGTAAGGTAGGTGAGGAATGGTTCAGTCCACGGGGCGATTACAGCCATGATTTCATGGGCCGATGGTGTTACTTCAGTGTCCGAACCGATATCGGGACTGTGTTCGGAATCTGGGGGTATGATCGGTTCTGGAACGGTGTTGCCGCTATTGTCCTGCCACACGACAAAGGGCTCGAAGAGCCTCTCCATGAAGGTGTTAGGCGGGATGGGGTCGCGCTTGGCGCCCATGCGGGCAAGTATGTCCACGGCCTGATTACTCTCTCGAGCCACATGATGAAACTCGAGCCCTTCAAACCGAGCTGAAATTTTGAGTACGGTGCTGCGGTAAGCCGACATCTTCGAATCTTTTGCGTTGAAGTTTCCGTTTATCTATGATATTTTAAGGTTTGAGTCCCCGCGTACTTTGACGCATTTGTATTCCCATGGAGACGGCCATCCGAAGATCGTGCAGACGGGCCTCGTATTCGGCTGCATTGTTAGAGTCTGTGTACCGTATTTGGAGCGCATAACGGATTGTGTCTCCTGTGGGGGATGTCAAGACAACACCAGCCCCCAATCCGGCTAACATTTTAGAGTCGTCGAAGTGCATCACCCAGTTGGAATATGTGTCGTATTCTTTAGGGAGTTTGCCTCTGTCCATTCGGCGACGAAGTCAGCCAACACCTGAAATTTGATAGCTCGACGTGGCTTGTAAATTATTTCAAATGGTAAGAGCTCAATGGCCCATATGGCAATTCGGCCGGTGGCATCCCGATTGTTTATAATATCGTTAAGTGGCACTTAGGAGGCCACCGTGATCGAGCACTCTTGAAAGTAGTGTCACAGCTTGCGGGATGCCATGAAGACCGCATATGCTTTCTTTTGATAATGCGGGTAGCGGGATTTGCATGGTGTAAGGACCGTTGATACATAATATACTGGTTTTTGAAGTGGGAATTTATGTCCCTCCTCATCTTGTTCAATGACGAGCACCGCACTCACCACCTGGTGAGTTGCAGATATGTAGAGAAGCATTGGTTCGCCAATGTTTGGTGTGGCTAGGATTGGGTTACTTGCTAACAGAGATTTTATTTCTTCCAGTCCGGCCGTGGCACCGTCCGTCCACACGAAGTGGTCAGTGCGGCGGAGCAAGCGATATAATGGCAACGCCTTTTCCCCTAGTCTAGAGATAAAACGGCTTAAAGCTGCCACGCACCCAGCTAACTTTTGGACCTGCTTGAGGTCTGTTGGTGTTGCCAATTGTGACAGGGCTCAGATTTTAGCGGGGTTTGCTTCAATTCCTCTATTGGAGGCAATGAAGCCAAGCAGCTTTCCGGTTGGGACGCCGAAAATGCATTTTTCCAGATTGAGCTGTATATCATATGCTCGGAGGTTATCGAATGTAAGGCGTAAGTCATCTACCAATGAATCGACATGTTTGGCTTTGATGACTACATCGTCTACATATGCCTCCATAGTTTTGCCGATCTGTTTTTCCAGGCATGTTTGAATCATGTGTGGTAGGTTGCACCGGCGTTCTTGAGCCCAAAAGGCATAGTGTTGAAACAGAAGGGCCCATACGGAGTGATGAACGCCGTGGAGGCTTGGTCGGATTCCTTCATCTTAATTTGATGTTATCCAGAATATGCGTCAAGGAAGCACAAGGAATCGTATCATGCGGTTGCGTCGATATTCTGGTCAATTCGAGGTAGTGGGAAGGGGTCCTTAGGGCAAGCCTTATTAAGGTCTTTGAAATCAACACACAGGCGCCAGGATTTATCCTTCTTAGGTACCATGACTAGGTTCGCTAGCCAGTCCGGGTGTTTGATCTCTCTTATAAACCCGGCTTCAAGTAGCTTGGCTAGTTCATCCCCCATAGCCTGACGTTTGGGTGCGGAGAATCGGTGTAGAGTTTGCTTGACTGGTTTGTATCCTTTCAGTATATTGAGGCTATGCTCGGCCAGTCCCGTGGGATACCTGGCATATCTGAAGGGTGCCAGGCAAAAATGCCCCAGTTCTCACGCAGGAATGCGCGTAATGCGGCGTCCACCGTCGGATCTAGCTGTGCCCCAATGGAAGCTGTTTTCTTGGGGTCCGTCGGGTGGACTTGAAATTTGACTATTTCGCTGCTGGCTTGAAGGAAGTACATTTGGGTCTCTTATCGAAGATTACATCGTCCCTGTCTACTGTGGAACATAGAGTGGTTAATTCCTCGGCCGTGAGGGCCTTGGATAATGCCTCGAGGGCTAGAGACGCGGTTTTGTTTTCTGCGCGGAGTGCTATGTTTGGATCACTGGTGATAGTGATAATTCCATTAGGCCTGGGCATTTTGAGCTTCATATACCCGTAATGGGGTACGACTTGGAAGCGCGTGAATGTGTCTCGCCCCAGCAAAGCATGATACCCGCTGTTGAATGGTGCCACATGGAAGAGTAACTCTTCGGACATGTAGTTCTCCGGCGCGCCGAATACCACGTTGAGTTTGATTTTTCCCGAGCATTTGGCCTCCCGACTAGGGATAATACCACGAAAGGTTGTGTTACTTTGCTCAATGCGACTCCTATCCATTTGCATTTTATTGAGCGTGTCCTCGTAGATGAGGTTCAGTCTGCTACCGCCATCCATGAGCACTTTAGTGAGCCGAAAGCCGTCTACGATTGGGTTTAGGACCAAAGCGGCTAGTGCCCGGACTGAGCAGGCTCTCGTTTCGTCATCAGCGTTGAAAGTGATCGCCGTGCCATTCCAAGGATTCACTACTGCCATGTGGCAGACTTCGGCGAGGTCGCTGAGCGCCCTTTTGCGCCGATTATTTGAAGAAAAGGTCTCGAAGACCATGAATACTTTGGGATCATTGTCCTCCGAAGAGTAGTTCTCTGGAGTGTGGTTAGCGAGGATACCCTTGCTGCTCTTGGCCACTTGCCGGAGTATCCAGCATGCTCAAAGGCTATGCGTTGGTTCGTTGTTCGGCGTCATGTGAATTTTACAGGGCTTGTCGAGCCATTCCTCGAGGACAGTTCTGTGCCCGGTAACGGGTTTAATTTTCTTGTCCCCAGGGTGATGATTGGGTGCTTCGCGGGGGTACCTCCTCTTTGCTCGTCCAGGGGATGGCCTAAAGGCCTGCGGTTCCCAGTGGGCTGCCTGGGTTTTCCAGGCACTTTCCATTATGCAGTACTTCTGTACTATATGTGCCAAATTGGCAAAGTGCAGTACGTGACGGCGGTTGAGGGCATTAAGGATTCCCTCATTCGTGCAATTATTGCAGAATACTGAGATTGCGTCGTCGTCACAACAATCCTTGATCTTGGTTTTAACAAGTAGGAATCTAGCCCAAAAGTGGTGGACTGTTTCCTGAGGCTGCTACCGCACATACATTAAGTCGCATATGTCCGGAGGACCGGAGTTGCTTGGGGAATATTGCTTGTGGTGGGTGGGTGGTTTCAAATCCGAACCCAGACCCACTAAGAAGTCCGGATTCTGGAGAATCTTCGGGGTTACGGGCCTGGGCTCCAGAGCATCCGGTGCGTTTTTAGGCTCAACGCCCGATTCCATGTTCGGAGGGCAAGAAGTGTCTTCCGGAAGATGGGAGTCGGATCTCCGAGCTCGAAAACCCAAACATACTTTGTTCTCAGCGTAGGAGAAGAGTCGTCGTTGGCTTGTTCCTCCATGATTGCCACATGATGGGTGATTGGCGGAGATCTGATATCTCTCTGATCAGGTTTAAGCCCAATCCGATCATAGTCGATTGCGACCACTAGAGTGGCATGCGATCTAGCAATTCGTTTAAGGATGATATATCTGCCGAATCCATCTTGTCAGAGCATTCAGGGCCGATGCGGAGGCGATTATTGGTGATGAGTCGGGCTGCTTCTGGCTTAAGGGACAGGCGAGCGCCCATGATGAAGCTGCCGAGCCGGAGGGTTTGCCATAAGGCTAGGGCTTCTTCGGAAGTGATGTTGTCTTTGATGACAATGTGAGCCATCAATCCTTCTATTAACGGCACAGAGGAACTCTCAATGAAAGCACCAATATCGGTGTCAAAACCGGCAGATCTCGGGTAGGGGGTCCCGAACTGTGCACCTAAGGATCGAAGGTAACAAGGAGGCAGGGGACACGATGTTTACCCAGGTTCGGGCCCTCTTAATGGAGGTAATACCCTACTTCCTGCTTGATTGACTTTGATGAGTATAGGGGTTACAATAGTTGATCTACCTCAAGATCGTAATGGCTAAACCCTATATGTCTAGCCTGTATGATTGTGATTGCCTCTAAGGACTAAACCCTCCGGTTTATATAGGCACCGGAGGGGACTAGGGGTGTACAAAGTCGGTTTACAGAGGAAGGAAACTACACATCCGGAGGCCAAGCTTTCCGTCCACGCAAAGGAGAGTCCCATCCGGACACGGGAGAAGGCCTTCGGTTCTGTATCTTCGCGGCCCGTCAGTCCGGCCCATGTCACATAGGCGGGCTCTCCCGAGGACCCCATAATCCAGGTCTCCCTCAGTTGTGCTTCCTGTAGTACATCAGGTGTGCTTCTATGAACATTATACCTGCCCTTTTTGCGATACTTGAGCCAAGCTTACCTACGGAAGGTAAGTTGTGATTCATGCTCTACGTCGGGTGTGCTTCCTACTCTACATCGGGCATGCTTCCTCCAGTAGCTTTGTTCTGCTTACTCAAATATGTTAGTTGTGCTTCATGCAGTAGGTTATGTATGCTAACCTACAAAAGGTCAGACATTCTTTTTCATTTTGGGTATTATTCATTTATGATGTTTTTCTGTTTTATTTGCAGGTCAAGACGAATATTCGCAAAGTTGTTAATGACATGTACACATAACTTTTCTCTCTGATTCAACCCATTATCAAGGAGAAATTGCAGAAGTTTATCTCTCTTGGTAGGGAACTTAATGGCAAAGAAATCAATACCTTTGACCGCGTCGTTTCTTGTAACTTGTTGTAGGACATCTCCAATGGAAAAGAAACTTTTTCATCACTCCCTTCTACCTATTCGTCACTTCCCAGTTCTCGAAAACAAAGAGTCAAAGTTCTTCTAGCAGTGGCCCAACCAGTGTTATTCGCGCCACATCATATTATCTGGAAAATTTAAAGGGTTGTTGTGATACCCCTGAGTCAGACTCTAGAATATATACGACAAGTAGCAGTCCCATATTCACCAATATTCAGTACATAAAACATCTACTGAGATTAAGTTGCTGCTGGAGGTGAATGAGATTGACTAAAACAATGAGGATATTGATGAAGTCGACAGGTCACATCTGGAACATGTGAATAACTATCTGAACAACTGCCTTGATGGCTTGCCTGTTCATGAGCCTTTCGTGTCAACGCCTGAGATGTTGGAGAGCAGAGCAATAATATTAATGGGTTAAAATTCCTCTGAGATGAAACCCGCAGTTCTGGATGATCTGTAGACCATAATTCTCTGACAGACCAACTGAAGAAGATCTTGGACAAAATAGCAAAACCTACTACTACTAAACCATCAACCTCGCACTCTGCAATTGAGAAACAATCACTCCACTGCCGAATGTCAAACGAGGCTCTTGAAGCACCTATTTATTTGATTGTGCAAACATCACCGATTACTGCATGGTCCAGTGGCTCTGACAGCGTCGTTAACAACTTTTCAACCAACATGAAGAGCCTCACTGTATCTGAACCTGCATCCAAGTTAAATAATTGTTATTGAACAATGTTCTTCTTCACAGACAAAGGGTAAGGTCGATGTTCTTTCCACTCTAAGAGATGAGAAGAACATTCCTGAAACTGAATGCTATGGGTTACAGTCTGATGTCTACTATGCAACTTTATTCTTGTAGAGACGTGTTGGGCCTCCAAGCGCGGAGTTTTGTAGGACAGTAGCAATTTTCCCTCAAGTGGATGGCCTAAGGTTTATCGAAGATGGTCTCCCTCAAATGACCCTGCAACCAAATACAAGAAATCTCTTGTGTCCCCAACACACCCAATACAATGGCAAATTATATAGGTGCACTAGTTCGGCGAAGAGATGGTGATAAAAGTGTAGTATGGATGGTAGAAATATATTTTTATAATCTGAATAATAAAACAGCAAGGTAACAAATAGTAAACGGGCACAAAAATGGTATTGCAATGCTTGAAAATGAGGCCTAGGGTGCATACTTTCACTAGTGCAATATCTCAACAATGCTAACATAGTTGGATCATATAACCATCCCTCAAAGTGCGATGAAGAATCACTCCAAAGTTCCTATCTAGCGGAGAACATAAGACGGAATTGTTTGTAGGGTACGAAACCACCTGAAAGCTATTCCTTCTATTCGATCTATTCAAGAGTTTGTACTAAAATAACACAAAGCTATTCTTTCTATTTGATCTATCCTAGAGTTCATACTAAAATAACACCAAAAGAAAATTCAGATTTATAATATTCAATCCAACACAAAGAACTTCAAAGAGTGCCCCAAGATTTCTATCGGAGAAACAAAGACAAGAACATGCATCAACCCCTATGCATAGATTACCCCAATGTCACCGCGGGAATCCGTGAGTTGAGTGCCAAAACATATATCAAGTGAATCAATACGATACCCCATTGTCACCACGAGTATTCAACTGCAAGACATATATCAAGTGTTCTCAAATCCATAAAAGTATTAATTCCGATAACAACAAAATCTCAAAGGGAAAAACTCAATTCATCACAACAAGATAGAGAGGGGAAAACACCATATGATCCGACTATATTAACAAAGCTCATGATACATCAAGATCATGACATCTCAAGATCGCGCGCGAGAGAGAGATTAACCACATAGCTACTGGTACAAACCCTCAGCCCCGAGGGTGGACTACTCCCTCCTCATCATTGTCACCACCGGGATGATGAAGATGGCCACCAGTGATGATCTCTCTCTCCGGCTGGGTGCCGAAACGGGCTCCCAATTGGTTTTCGGTGGCTACAGAGGCTTGCGGCAGCGGAACTTCCGATCTAGGGCTATCGCGAAGGGTTTCAGAATATTTGGGAATTTATAGTGCAAAGAGGGGGTGCAGGAGGCAACCGAGGTGGGCACAACCCACCTGGGTGCGCCAGGGGGCCGCCCTGGTGGGTTGTGACCCCCTCGGGGCACTCCCCCAGGTGCAGCTCAGGCCCATTGGGTTCCTTCTGGCCCATAAAAATCTCCAAAAAGTTACACGGTGTCTGGACTTCGGTTGATATTGATTTCCTGCGATGTAAAAAACAAGCAAAAAACAGCAACTGGCACTAGGCACTGGGTCAATAGGTTAGTCCCAAAAAATGATATAAATTTGCTATAAAATGATTATAAAATATCCAAGAATGATAATATATTGGCATGAATACTTCATAAATTATAGATACGTTGGAGAAGTATCAGCATCCCCAAGCTTAATTCCTACTCGTCCTCGAGTAGGTAAATGGTAAAAGAAATAATTTATGAAGTGTGAATGCTAGCAAAGTGCATAAGTTTGGTCAATGACAATTTCAATCACTTTTCCTAGCAACATAACAGAAATTCTTTCTTATAAAACTTCTCATGGTATAGTAGCAACCAATTCACATGTTAAGGTTCAAACAATGAACTCTCTTGAAACTCAACAACCTACGTTCTCAGTCACCAAGCAATTGCAATTCAACTTATTCAACAGAGTCTAAGTAAGAGCTCCACATACTCAACCATCATATAGTCTTCTATGATTGCTAACACTCACCGCATACACATGAGCAAAATGTTTCAACCTAACACATAGAAAGATAGGGGCTTGTAATTTCGCCTCCCAACGTATTCACCTTTGGGTGATGTCAACAATAATAACTCATGCTACCCATATTCAACTGGATATATGTGCCTAGATCTTTCCTCGCCACATGATGCTTGCCAAAGGAGAAAAATAAAAAGGAATAGGGAGAAAAACTTTGACTCTTGCATGAAAGTAAATACATAAAAGTAAAAGATAGGCCCTTCACAGAGGGAAGCAAAGGTTGCCATGCGCTTATTTGTTTGTATGCTCAACCCCTTAGTGCAAAAGAACGTCACATTATATTTCCCCTTGTGATAGCAACCTTTATTATGCATTCTGTCGCTTTTATTCTTTGCCATCACAAGTTCGTACAACACTCAATTTTCTCTTAACTAAATGATCTACCACTTTTAGAAGCAATTTTTATTGCCTTATTACACCGATGAAAACTGACTTGAAGGATCTGACTCAATCCTTAGGTAGGTACGGTGGAGACTTGAAAATAAGATTTGGGTTTAAGGGTTTTTTGGATGCACAAGTAGTATCTCTACTTGACGCGGAATTTTTGGCTAGCAAAGATAGGGGGCAAGCACCACATGTTGAAGGATCTATGAAAATATGACTTCTATGTGAATATGAACAAACATAAATCATTACGTTGTCTTGCTTATCCAACGTTAAAAATTTTGGCATATAATATTTTGATGGGGGCTCACAATCACAAAAGATTTCCAAGATAGTGTGTTTGCATGTGAAAGTTCTCTTCCTTATACTAATTATTCGTGAATTGCTTGTATGACCAATATTGTGATTGTCAAGCTTCAAAAGCTTTCACTTTCTAAACCCTATGTGATGCCACTACTAGGCATGATATGATATCAACTTCATGTCATTCAATTTATTCAACAATTTACTCATAGGATATAAGTGAAGCACTAGAGCAATTCCATAGAAAAGAGCTTCGTTGACAGGATGTGAACGCCGCTTACCTAGCCTCCTATTTGGGGACTCTATTTTATTTTAAAACTTTCAGGTCTAAGTATTTTATTAAAACAGCAAGCAAAACGAAAATAAAATGACATTTCAAGAGTAGCACAACTCATGTGAAGAAGCAAAAACTTAGGCTCAACCGATACTAACCGATAATTGTTGAAGAAGAAAGGTGGGATGCCTACCGGGGCATCCCCAAGCTTAGATTCTTGAGACTTGTTGAAATATTAGCTTGTGATACCTTGAGCATCCCCAAGCTTGAGCTTTTGTCTCTCCTTAATTCCTCTTATATCACGGTTTGCCTAAATCTCAAAAACTTCATCCACACAAAACTCAACAAGAACTCATGAGATACGTTAGTATAAATCAGTGCAAAACCTTATCATTATCTACTGTAGCAAATCACTAAAATTATTATTCAACATTGCATACTAAATGCCTCTGAATATTTAATAGTCTTATCCTCACATAGAATCATCAAACAAGCAAACATATGCAAACAATGCAACCATAACAGCAATCTGCCAAAACAGTGCAGTCTGTAAAGAATGCAAGATTCATCAGACTTCCCTAACCCCAAAAATTATGAAACAAACTACAAATTGTAGAAAATTTATCATATCTTATTATGCAAAAAAAATCAACAATTTATGACATTCTGACTTTTCTAGGAATTTTTGCAACAGCGGTAAACTTTCTGTTTTGAAACAGCAACATGTATACTTGCAAAATAAGCATGGCAAAGGCTATCATTGCCACTTTTATTGAAATAAAAGATGCAAAACATTATTATAAAGAACAGCAAGCAAATCCTAGCAAAATAAATTGACACTCCAAGCAAAACACATATCATGTGACGAATGAAAACATAGCTCCAAGTGAGGTTACCATTAATGTTGGAGACGAAAGAGGGGATGCCTTCCGGGGCATCCCCAAGCTTAGTTGCTTGTATCTTCCTTGGATATTAACTTGGAGTTCCTTGGGAATCCCCAAGCTTAGGGTTTCGTCACTCCTTATTCTCCTCATATCGACATCTCACCCAAAACTTGAAAACTTCAATCACACAAAACTTGACGGAACCTTGTGAGATAGGTTGGTATAATAAAGAGCAAACCATTTCACTTTTGGTACTGTAAAAGACAAGATTCATAATTTTTTAACACACAATTCCTACTGTAGCATATCATTTCCACAATTTATATTGAGTAATATAAGCCATAGAAACAAGGAAACAAGCAAACTATGCATTGAAAACAGAATCTGTCAAAAACAGAACAGTCTGTAGTAATCTGTACTCAAACCATACTTCTGCTACTCCAACAATTATGAAAAAACTTCTACCACGTGAGAAATTTGTATATTAATCTTATGCAAAAAGAATCAACTCAAAAGCACTCTTCTGTTAAAAATGAGAGCAATTTTCATGAGTGCAAAAGTTTCTGTTTTTTAGCAAGATCAATTCAACTATCACCCAACATGATCCCAAAGGCTTTACTTGGCACTTTATTGAAACAAAAGCAATAAAACATGATTACCACAGTAGCCTAATCATTTGAACACACAAAAAAAGTAGGGGTAATGTTGGATTGTCTCCCAACAAGCGCTTTTCTTTAATGCCTTTTAAGCTAGGCATGATGATTTCAATGATGCTCACATAAAAGTAAAGAATTGAAACACAAAGAGAGCATCATGAAGCATATGACTAGCACATTTAAGGATAACCCACTTCCTATGCATAGGCATTTTGTGAGCAAATAATTCACAGGAACACGAATCAACTAGCATAGGAAGGCAAAACATGCATAACTTCAAAACTTTCAACATAAAGAGAGGAAACTTGATATTATTGCAACACCTACAAGCATATGTTCCTCTCTCATAGTAATTTTCAGTAGCATCATGAATGAATTCAACAACATAACCATCGCATAAATTATTCTTTTCATGATCCACAAGCATAGAAAATTTATTACTCTCCACATAAGCAAATTTCTTCTCATTAGTAGTAGTGGGAGCAAACTCAACAAAATAACTATCATGAGAGTGAAAATTAAAATCATCATGACAAGTTTCATGGTTATCATTATTCTTTATAGCATACATGTCATCGCCATAATCATCATAGATAGGAACTTTGTTCTCTTAATAAATTGGAACCTCTTCTAAAATAGTGGAATCATCACTAAATAAAGTCATGACCTCTCCAAATCCACTTTCATCAATATAACAATCATAAATATGAGGAATGCTACCATTATAACAAATTTGCACATCAAAAGGACTAAAAATATCATCTTCATCAAACATAGCATCCCCAAGCTTATGGCTTTGCATATTGTTAGCATCATGGATATTCAAAGAGTTCATACCAACAATCTTACGATCATGCTCATCATTCAATTATTTTGTGCCAAACATTTTATTGACTTCTTATTCAAACAATTGAGCACAATTTTCTGAACCATCATTTTCAAGAAAGATATTATAAATATGATCAATAATATGATGCAACCTTAATTCCATTTTTTATAGTTTTCTTTTATAAACCAAACTAGCGATAAAACAAGAAACTAAAAAGATTCCATAGCAAGATCTAAAGATATACCTTCAAGCACTCACCTCCCCGGCAACGGCGCCAGAAAAGAGCTTGATGTCTACTACGCAACTTTATTCTTATGGACACGTGTTGGGCCTCCAAGCGCAGAGTTTTGTAGGACAGTAGCAATTTTCCCTCAAGTGGATGACCTAAGGTTTATCAATCCGTGAGAGTTGTAGGATGAAGATGGTCTCTCTCATACAACCATGTAACCAAATACAACAAATCTCTTGTGTCCCCAACACACCAATACAATGGCAAATTGTATAGGTGCACTAGTTCGGCGAAGAGATGGTGATAAAAGTGTAGTATGGATGGTAGAAATATATTTTTAGAATATGAATAAATAAAAACAGCAAGGTAACAAATAGTAAACGGGCACAAAAACGGTATTGCAATGCTTGAAAATGAGGCCTAGGGTGCATACTTTCACTAATGCAATCTCTCAACAATGCTAACATAGTTGGGTCATATAACCATCCCTGAAAGTGCGATGAAGAATCGCTCCAAAGTTCCTATCTAGTGGAGAACATAAGACATAATTGTTTGTAGGGTACACAACCACCTCAAAGCTATTCTTTCCGTTCAATCTATTCAAGAGTTCGTACTAAAATAACACAAAGTTATTCTTTCCGTTCAATCTATCCTAGAGTTCGTAGTAAAATAACACCAAAGCAAATTCAGATTTATAATATTCAATCCAACACAAAGAACTTCAAAGAGTGCCCCAAGATTTCTACCAAAGAAACAAGGACAAGAACGTGCATCAACCCCTATGCATAGAATACCCCAATGTCACCGCGGGAATCCGCAAGTTGAGTGCCAAAACATATATCAAGTGAATCAATACAATACCCCATTGTCACCACGAGTATTCAACTGCAAGACATATATGAAGTGTTCTCAAATCCATAAAATTATTCAATCCGATAACAACAAAATCTCAAAGGGAAAAACTGAATTCATCACAACAAGATAGAGAGGGGAAAACACCATATGATCCAACTATATTAACAAAGCTCATGATACATCAAGATCATGACATCTAAAGATCGCGAGAGAGAGAGAGAGATTAAACACATATCTACTGGTACAAACCCTCAGCCCCGAGGGTGGACTACTCCCTCCCCATCGTTGTCGCCGCCGGGATGATGAAGATGGCCACCGGTGATGATCTCCCCCTCCGGCAGGGTGCCGGAACGGGCTCCTGATTGGTTTTCGGTGGCTACAGAGGCTTATGGCGGCGGAACTTATGATCTAGGGCTACCCCGAAGGTTTCAGAATATTTGGGAATTTTTGTGCAAAGAGGGGGTGCGGGAGGCCACCGAGGTGGGGCACAACCCACCCTGGCGCGCCCTGGTGGGTTATGCCCCCCTCGGGGCACCCCACAGGTGCAGCTCGGGCCCATTGGGTTCCTTCTAGCCCATAAAAAATCTCCAAAAAGTTACGCGGTGTTTGGACTCCGTTTGATATTGATTTCTTGTGATGTAAAAACAAGCAAAAAACAAAGAATCGCACTTTGGGCCTTTGGGTCAATAGGTTAGTCCCAAAAAATGATATAAAGTTGCTATAAAATGATTGTAAAACATTCAAGAATGATAATATATTAGCATGAATACTTCATAAATTATAGATACGTTGGAGACGTATCACAGTCCATAGCTAGTTGCTCCCCTGTTCCTATAGTAGCTGTCCCCTATGGTTCTGGCACCGCACTGGATCCGGAAAAAGCCCTTCTATCTAGTAGTGAAGCTCCATGTGTTGCTGCCACATCTATGGATACCAAAGACAATGTCATTGCAGAAGTACATGCACCATGTGCCGAGCAACCACCGACTACGTCCCTGTTACCAGAAGCGACCATCCGCCACAACCGGACGCACGAATGGCAGCCAAAAACAAAGAATCAAAGTTGATCGTGTTGATGATGTGGTGATGACGCCATGTGGTATGACTGCTAGTACGAGCGGGAGCACTGTGTGCCGTCTTGCACTTTGGTTGCTTTCTTGAAATTTTTTTCCCAAAGGGAAAGTTTCTCCAAATTACTTCAATTGATAAGATATTGATATGCTTCCTTCAAAATATGTTTATTCCTGCACATGAATAGTAGAAACAAGTTTTCTTCTTTCTCGAGTGTTTGTGTTAGAAAGATAGGAAAATAATGAATTCTCTATGAATGTCATATCAAAACCCTCTTATAAAAGTGAAAAAATATCGAGCCATCATCAAGAAAGAAAATTCAAATAGACAAAGGGAAGCACTAGGGAGAGAGGTAATGTCAACAGTGTACACTTACCTTCCCCGTCTATCAAGGGAGCGGGAACAACTTGCATTGCTTGGTAACAAGCAAACAACTCGGAGCAAGCAGTGAGCCGATGACTGGATGTAAATCCGCGGGAGAAGGAGGAGGACGTATGCGAGCCCGAGCATAGGCAACAACTAGGTTCTCCCCTAACAAGACACAAACAACTAAACGATCAAGAAAGCAAATACAATAAATAGAGAAAGCGGCAGGCAAGAGAGGCAAGACCAACAACATTCACGTCCTATTATGATCTACCAAGGGAACATGCAAAGGGCCCTTGCTTGTTCCCTTGCTTGTTCACGCATGAGTTGTTGGGATTCCCCCAAGTGCAAGTGTGAAGCAGAATGGTAGCAAGTATTTCCCTTAGTCAGAGAACCAAGGTTATCAATCCAGTAGGAGTCTCCCAAGCTAACAAAGTAAGCAGCACCGGCAAATACGACACAAACACACTGGACCCCAACACGGTAAGAGGGTTGTCATTCCCCTTGTCTTGTTAGTTATAAGATTAAACTATAAGTGATAGGGATAGTTGATAGCAATGTAACACGGAAAAATAGTAGCAATGATGTAGAACAACAGAAGAATGGCGAGCACACGACGCACCAGCTAAATTTAAATAAACAGACTAACTAAATGGTACGCATCAATGTGACCAACGACACAAACCCAACCCGACAAGGGATAAAATGTCGCACGACTAACCTCAAGGGCCAGACACACAGAGGAGAGAATAGCACACATCACGTGAACACAAATCAACAACAAAACGTAAATGCGCCAAGAAACCATAGACAAAATAACAACCCACGGATAAACCCAAATAACAAAAACCAACCGCACCAAAGGTGAATAAAGCAGCAAATACTCATGAGGTAGGCAAACGATCAAGTCATGACACTATGGACGATGGTGATAAAGATGGGTGGTCCACCCAATCAGAAACCAACAACACCAAATTCTCTAACGGTCACGAGGCAAACAAACCTACTGAGAATACATCAATCAGACCACTACCATCTCATCAAATACACCACGTGAACAATAATGGACAATGACTATGGAGAAGATGCAAGAAAAAGATGAAATAAGTGCAAACAGCAAACCAACAGCGGGTAATACTAGCCCAGGAAGCGCCAGGCCGGTCAACCAACCAACATGACGACCAAACCAAACCAGGAAGCAGAATTCCAAGAACGGCTAACCGACCACTAGCAACACATCCAGAATCACCCGCCAAACCATCCATGCAAAGCACCGACCCTTCACCGACCCAACAGCGCTACATGACAGGTGCCCGGCAATACGGATGTCGGGGCATAAAAGAGCACGATTGCGCGTACCCAAACCAAGAAAAGACCACAAGTCCACACGCTGAACGCCGAGATCCGTTAGAGGTGAATAAAGCAACAAACAACTATAAGTAAACCAAACGCGCAAACTTGGCGAAGTGGACGGCATCGATCAAGATAGACTATCCATCCAATCGAACAACAAGGGCATTGAATCCTCCGATTATCATGAAGCAAACAAACCCGACAAAAAATCTATGATCATGCCTCCGGCATCTCATCAAACAGACCACACAGAAATGGCCAAAAAGAAAGCTTGCACAAAGAGCTCGATCCGAGAATGGTTGCAGCCAAACGACGGGAAGAGGTTCTCAATGGTAGCAAGCACAAAGAGGAACACAACATTAGCGTGCAAAAGGCATAGGGAAGAAGGAAACGACATACAAATCTCAGCAAGACCAACACGAGTGTGGTCATGGACTCTCCCACACACTGGGGGACCCGTGTCTGCCCGCCGTCGTGTTGTATCCATGTGGAAGCCGCGCCTGCCATGCAACACCTCGCCCAGTAGGACACCATCGGTGTGATCACCTCAACTAGCTGGCAAGGCGACTGATGAAAGAGCTCACAAATCCCCCCCCCCCCATTATAGTCGAGAAGATCGAAGCGAGAGGAAGCCCCAACGCATTGGTAGATGTGAGACGACATGGATGAAGAACGGAGCAACGACGCACACACCGACATGCGGGACCAGCATGCCCAACCAATAGGCTCACCCATCCAAAGCATCGACCCAATATACTGGCAGACGGAGTCAACCAACAACCCGACCGCAAGAGGCAGCCGGGTAAACTCAAGGACGTGAGATGATAGGGACTAAGGAGAGAGCGGAGATACAAAAATTACCCAGCTCGCTAAAATGACATGAAACACAAAATGACATGCCGGACCAACGCACCCGACCAACGAGCTCACCCATCTGGGACGTCGGCGCAACATGCCGACGGACGGAGCTAGGCAGTAGCCCACCGAAAAAACATCAAACGCTTGCTGGCTAGGCCCAGCAGTGTGCAACAGCCGAGCACACCAGAAGATGCCACCCGGCTAGAGCCAACGATGACAGAAGCCGGGTAGTCAAAGGTAGCGAACATGCAAAAAAACATAGATAAACGTGCCCCACATGCGCTAATTTTCCAGAACCCGCGGCGACAATGATCTGGCTAGGCACTCCGTGCCCAGGTAGACCCACCCATGCATGTCCAGCCAGGCCCAACCCTCCGCCTCAGGCCAGGCATGCCTCCCACACGTCCAGGCAGGACCAGCAGCCAAAATGAATGACGTGGGCACGCGCATTGGCCAACAGTCCTGAAAGGTCGCCCTACGTGCAAGCTTGCCCCACGACCATGATGCAGGATCCTGCTGGCGCGAGTGAACTTGCTCGGCACGGGGCAGACGGTCCTGATAGCCGGCCCCGGGCGAGCCGGGGCTGCAGGCGTGACGCACGACCTAACTGGTGCGAGTGAACAAGCTCGATGGAGGCTGGTCCGCTCGAGAGCCGGCCCAAGCTGGCGCGGTGCACGCCCCGCCTGTCTGTCCGAACCAGCCCGGCTTGAGGCGAAGACACCGGCATGTGGGTCCGGCCTCCCCGTCACGTGCGGGACGACACGCGGGGCCTCGCACGCAGGCCCAACGCAAAACGCCGCATGACGTTGGCACCGGGTGCGCCTGCGGTACACTCGTCATGGACCTCGTAGACACATCGCCTGGATGCGCGCCGACCAGGCCGATCGGACGATATGGAAAGCCATCGGGAGGCTCACCAGAGGCGGGTACTCGAGCATCCTTTATACGAGTATAATATTTGAGCTCGGTTACCTATTGTCCGGCTGTACAACTATTCTCACTAGTATTTACTCCCTTCGTCTCATAATGTAAGACTTTTTTTACACTAGTGTAGTGCCAAAAAACATCTTATATTACGGGACGGAGGAAGTAATATTTAAGCCGGATTTTTTGATATAAAAGAACTAGTAGTTCCCATAATCTTCTGTAAGCACAAGCCTACAAAAATGTCACAATGTCAACAACGTAGCTATCTCAGCTAATTTTCAAAAAATAAAAAGCTATGTCAGCTGAAAGGGACTAGCATTTGTTTTGAGTACACTAACTAATCAATGGCCTCTCTCTTTCACGGCGCCGACTTCCCTTTGCACCAACGCAGCCTCTCTGATCATGTCACGCCCACTCCTTGTTATCATCCGGATCAGACAATCTGTTAAGCCCGCATAACAATCCATCACACCATGATGACAGAAGTCACCGCGGCTCATGCATAGCTAAAAAAAGGGCCACGGTTAAAATCTCAAGTTTCCTTTTCCTCTCGGGGGAACTTTTTGAGTCGAGACAACAAAGAAGTCCATACAGCAGAAACAAAGAAATCCAGGTAGCATTACATGGCGTGCATCTCATGTTCTCTCGGATTCACACTCGCCGTCGTCGACGTGACAGATGCGCCTTTGTCGCTGCTGCACGCGTCCCCGTCCCTCTCGGGAGACTGGAGACAAGTTGTAAATGAACTCTCGACACTTCTATCGCATCAGATCCCTGAACTGCACGCACTGATGGGGCATCGGCGATTGGCATCACGCAGGAGTTGTGCATCGATCATGTCAAGAGCATGCGTGCCTGCTCATCGGGATCGATTCTGTTAGGTCTGAAAACTCCAACTCCAGCGACCGGAAACGCTACTGTGTCCACGTAGAGTGCATGGCAAATCGATTATTTTGCATGGCAATTTATGTTGCCGCGAGAATGGCAAATTCCTTCGGCAACCATGGCAAATCCTGGCAAGAAACTGAACTAGACGAACTTGCCATGCTTGCCAAAGAAAACTGTCATCCTCGGACAGTATAAATTGCCATGAAAAACGTTCGATTTGTCATGCTTTCTCAGCGAAGTTTGCTGGCTATCAAAATCCCCAGCAATTCAGTCTGGTCGGTCAGATTTCACTCCCTATCTATTCCAAAGAAAGAGAATTTCATTCCGCCGGACTGCACAAATCTTGAACAAAATGAACGGTGTGTGTGCTTATAACAACATGCATGGTAAAAAAAAACAATTTCTCGTGCATCCATCGCCTGCAGACGGAACTGCTCCGGTTCTATTTTTTGGGGCAAGCGACAGATCAGTTGTACGTATATGGGGGTGCAATCTGTCCCTACCTTGCTGTCCCTTTGGAAAAGTTGAACAATCACCGTGAGCCTGGGTTTACACTTGGAGACCGACCGAGGCCGGTTCGGGTCAAAGTCGTGGCCTGTCCATGCCAAGCACTTACCGATCTGTGATCGGTGTTATACCTGCTGCTGTCTGATCGCTCGATCAGCTACTGGTTCAGACAAGTTAAAAGAGCATCGGGGTCGCGCTGCCGTGCAGGACGGGTCCAGGCTAGTCAGCGGCCAGCCGCAACAAAGCAAGGGAAGCGACGCGCCGCTGGCCATTGACACCTGTTTTTTCCCCACCAGGAATCCCCTATCCATTCGTGCTTGAAGTGAAAACATTGCAGTCTTACAGTAGAAATGAAGAGGAAGAAGAAGAGCGGGTGACAGGAACTGATGCAAGCAGCGTGGGTGAGCAGTGGCATTGGATGGATCGATCCATGTCAGTGTGCTTCTGATCAGTTTGGCACAGTGAACTCGACGTAGCCTAGCAAACGGTCCACGCCATGCCACGCCACGTCATGCTAGCCGTCGGGCCCCTCCTGACCCCAACGGGCCAGAGTGACGCCGCACCCAGCAGCTGAAACAACGGGACTACTCTACTGCAGCAGTGGCATAATGGATGCATGCCGGTGAAAGCGTCGTGTAACAGTGGCTGCGCCTGCCACTGCCAGGCAGAGCACCAAATGTCAAGCGAATTCCGACGTCAGACGACCGAGCCATTGCTGAGCGACGCTGTGTCGACGGCGTGGACCGGGACGCGCGGGCACGGGATTCATGTTTGGCCCGTGCCGGGCGCCGGGCGCCTGGCCGTGCTGGTGTGGTGCCGGGAGGTTGTTGGCATTGGTGCGGGTGTCTCAGCGGACCATACAATGGTTGCCCGACCACGACCAGATAGGGTGGTCGCGCGTCGCGCGGGCACACATCGGATGAATTGTTGGTGGCCACCTTTCTGAATATGTGTTGCGTTGGCGTCTACAGACAATTTAATCCGTGTGATGAATGAGGATGGCGTCAACGGATTGAGATGCAGTGACATGTTATGGGCATGTTATCAAGAATCAACGGTAAGATCAATGCGAACAGCACGCGACTGCAGCACTCGACTGAACAGGAACTCTGTGAAGCACGCCTCTACAGTGACCATTTGGCAACGGCTCCATGCATGCCATGCCTACTTCAGTCGAAAGCAGATGAGTACACAGGATGACAGGGTCAGACAAGCACAGGTGGCACCATCTCACTACACTGACAGCGTGTTGTTTCAAACAATTTTTTGACAATTATTGACTCAAAATGGAGCATCAAGAGGATACATAACACAATGAACACGCACCTTGCCTCTGCATAACTAGGATGCACACAACCAACCCAGCACACACACAGAAACACACCAGCAGAGCTAGCAAAGTCATAAGACCAAAAGCTATGCGTAGGCGAGGAAAACGAAAAGAAAGGCCCAAAACAATCAGACCAATGATCGACAAACTACAACTGAAACCAATGGCCAATTATGCTTTCATTGTACAAAGGTGATGATGTATATGGTGTTTAGGGTGTACAACCGTGGCACCCCGTGGAGACTCGGGACTGACTCAACAACCAAGATTTGATCCACAGTCCATCCGCTGCCGTGACATTATTACATGTTTCCATTTTTCCTCACAAGAATCAATCGCACACCCACTCTCGTAAATTTCCTTTTTCTAGGTCCAATTCTGTTCATTTCAATGTAGTAACATCCTGTATGTATCACCAAGACAACCGTGTTCGTCGCGCCTAGCCCGCTCTTTTCAGGTAAGCCATCACGCCAAGGCCGGCCACCAGGGCCGCCCCGGCAGCGACGGTCCCGAACGCGGAAGCCCACGCGTCCCTTCCGGCGTACTCGAAGTCCGATGAGACGGCTCCTCCTCGCTTCCGGCGGCCAACACCGGCGTAATCCAAGTGCAACCTCAAGCTCTGCCAGAGGAACAGGTAAGAAAGTGAGCACCCTTTTTTTGGCAGGGGGGAAAGATCAGCTTCACCTACAACAGCATTACCTTCCAACCGATTTGCTTTGCATGGTCCACAGCCGCTATAAGGTCGGTGTCTGATGAGAGTATGACTTTATCGTGATCATCATCTTCGTACTGTCAAATGGCATCAGGAACGAAGAAACCTTAGAGATATGACAGTGATGACATAGGTATATGGGTACAAACTGAGAATGGAGCTTCAACAGTACCAGAATTTGAGGTAGGTTCGATTTATCAATGTCATCGCCAAGTCTTTGCAGAATCGACGTTATCAATTCAGTCAGGCTACTCGTGTCTGAAATTTGAAACGTCATACATGAAACTCAGAAACTATAGTGTAAATAAATTACTGGGCATGAAATGGAAAAAGAAAGAACGATGATATAATCCCAGTTAGCGTGACACCACAGTGAGAGTGCATACCACAGTTAAATCTGTGCATCCTGCCTTGTTTGTCCTGAATCTTGAACCCAAAAGTGTTTGATAAGCCTGAAGGCGGAAAGAAGGCTGATCTTCCCATATCTGCTACCTCGGATGCCACTTTAGTTGATCCTTCACTGAGAGGTGCCATAGCGATTTAGTCACAGAAGAGAAACCACGTCATCAAAACGATAGGTTGAAAAAGAGATGCTAACCTTCTGGAATCATCATCATCATCAAGAGGCCCACTTGACATTGCTGAATCCCAGAACCTCTGCATCATGGAAGAAGTCGCCTCAGAGCCTGTTGCTCCACTGTTTCCGACCTGAATACAACAACACAAACAGGCATGACAAATTTAAAATACAGGCATGGTATCTCTAAACTTATACACATAGAGTAATGAAAGCTAAGAATACACGACACTGACAGTAAGCTCAGTTGCAACAATTTTTTAGCAGACCAGATAGCAGATACACTATCTAATGGTCCATACAACTTGTATATTTGGCACTTCTCTATAAAGTTGCTTTAGTAACTTCCATCATGCAACTTATAACAAGATACAGATTACAGCATCCACTACTGATTAAACACCGAGTGACCTGGCCATTAACATATTACCAATATACATTTTCCAGTACAAAACCTGAAAGTACACACAAAGGAGCAAGCCAGAGGGCGCATACAGAAGCTCAACCACAAGGAAATTGTTACTCACCGTTGCAATTGCAGCATGAGTTATGTGAAGGACATCAACAACAGTTACAACACTCCCATCTGGATAATGACAACACATTATTCATAATTTAACAGCCTTCGCAAAAAATGTTGAATTAGATCAAACTCCATTGCTCATTTGTCCACATACCCCTGTCTAGAACAGGCAAATGCAGAAATTTTCCATCATGCATTGTGTGTAGGGCTTCAAGGATCGGGGTGTCAATCGTGGCACATTCTGGACTCTGGGTCATAACCTGTCGAAAAGAGTTCCAGGCATGATGTAATGACAGTTGAAGAGAGAGTACAGAGGAATGTAGTGTGAATACATAAGATGTGAAGATAATCTATTTTGGCTTTGCTTACCTTCCCGACTGTAGTAGACTCAGGTGGAAGATTTTGGGCTATAACACGCATCAATATATCTCTCGAGCTGATTGATGTAAAAATAAAGTAGCTTTCAGTTCAATGCTGCTATAGAAATTACAAGTGATTTTATTGTACTCAGGAAAGGTACTCACGTCAGAATCCCGCCAGGCTTGTTTTCAATCGCAACAACTGCTGAACTTACTTTTAGTTCAAGCATCTTTTTTGATGCAGTCAACACAGTATCAGTTGGTGCAACAGTAGCCACTCTAAGAAATTGAGCTAATAAGTTATTCTGTAACAGCATTTATTCTGGAAATAATAGAGAAAGGCATTTATTAAAAAATGACAGGATATTACCTACTTTGAATTCTCAGATATAATTGTGGACAGTGATGGCCTAAACATCCGTTCACGAAGAGTTTCAACAAAAGTGTTTGGACCTGCAAAGTAAATGGAGAAAGCATTAAAAGGGCAAATTGCTGAAGCCAAATCTTCAGACGGTAACATCATACAAGAAGCTGACACAAGTCAAACATAAGAGACTACAGACCAGATACAGATGTTCCCCAATGCTTCTCAACACCCTCAACAGCAGCAGCGATTGCTCTTCCTTTCTCAGCTGCCCTTTCCATTCGTGCAATAGCATCATATAGGCACTTGGCTATGTCCAGTAGCGCAATGACTTCCCCATTGTCCACAACAGGTAAATGTCTGAACTTACCTGGAATCATGTGACACTTTTTCAGCCAACATTATTAACATAAGCAGTAAGAAGGTAGCCCAAATATCAGGAGGAACATTCACAAACCTTGCACCATTTTCTGCAACGCCTCGACCGCGAGAGTGTCCCCGAGAACAAAGAGAGGGTTTCTAGTCATGACCTTAGAAACTGGTGTGTCTTCTAGCTTCAGTTCACGAGCAATAACCCTTGTGGTTATGTCCTGATACGAGTCCGCAAAACGCAGCACATAGTTAGAAATGATTGGTCTACCAGTCAGCACCTTGAGCAGATGAAGAGAAGAAAGATCTACCTCACCTTGTCAGTAAGGATCCCGCAGAGCAACGCGTTGGAGTCCGTCAGCAACACGGCATCAACTCTACGCGCGGCCATCCTCCGGCATGCCTCGTACACGGTGGTGTGGTCCGGTATCGTCAGTGCCTTGGACAGTCTCAGTCTCTTAACGGTTCTCTCCCCAGTCACCGTCCTGAGGGAGGCAACATTTTTCAGTTCCAACCACATCTCATGCGATTTCGGCTGTGTTCAGTTTGCATCAAGAAACATCTGGTGCCGCCGTCTTACAGAATCCAAATTATATACTACAAGCATTTGCATGCGCAGATCATCATAATAGTTAGATAAATGAGATTTACAGGTTAATCATATTGCCTGTGGGCTGTGGTGCCAATCATGTCGCTGCGCTGACTAAAAGTAAAATGTTCCGCGCCCCAGCGATTGCTTGAAATCAAATCTAGCCCTTAGCCCAAGGAGCAAACTAGCGCGCGACCAGAAAGCTATTCCGTAGGAGCCCCGTAAGCTACCCCGTGTCTGCACGGCATCGCGCAATCCAACAGCGACAGTAAACTATCAGCGTGGAAATGAGTCGTAGCAACGAATCAATAGCAAGGGCGGGGGATAATCACGTACGAGGTGGTGCGGGAGATGGTGGCGGAGGACCTCCTGGCGGCGGCGGCGGTGTCGTGGCCGTTCTCCATGGACGGCCCCCTCCTCCTGGGGCCGGCGGCCGAGGAGATGCTCCTCCGGGAGGGGTGCGGCCCTCCTCCCCCGCCCCCGGCGCCGTCCATCCTCGAGCCGCCGCGGGAAAGGGGGAGGCTCTCCGACCGACGACGGCGGCGCTGATCCGGGGAGGAGGCCGCGGCGATCCGGATAGATGGGAGGAGACCGGAGGCGGAAGGGAGGGAGGCCGAGGCTGCGGCTAAACTCGTTCGACCAATTGGAATCTTTGCTTTTTTTAGCCTGGCGGAAGGAAAAAGCCGGATTTTTTTGGTTGGAGCTGCTCCCATTTTCTCTGACGCGAAAGGTTCGTTTTGCACGGGCACGCTGCTGCGTGCACCCGACGCAGCGTACACTGCCGCGTGCTCCACGTGGCGTACAGTCTCTCCCATTTCGTTGGGTTGACCCAAACCTGCTTTCTTTTTCTTTCTCGAGATTATTCTGAAACATTTTCTCTCTTTACTGGGTCAAATAAGTCGAAAGAGCAGGTTTTTTCTATGAGTGAGTTAAAAGAGCTGGTGAAATCATCAAAACCGGTATAGAAGGGTCCAACGAGAACGGCGGGAGGCTCCTTCTCTGAACGAAATGTTTCAGATGGTTACGAGGTCACGACCATAAGAAATTGCTTTTGAACGATGGGAGGCACTAATCCGAACGAAATGTCCGTTGTGTGTTGCTCATTGAAGGGAACACAAGGTGGTTTATTTTGGTTGGAGCTGCTCCCATTTTCTCTGACGCGAAAGGTTCGTTTTGCACGGGCACGCTGCTGCGTGCACCCGACGCACCGTACACTGCCGCGTGCTCCACGTGGCGTACGCCTAGTGGGCAGTCTTTTATGAGTGGGTTAAAAGAGTTGGTGAAATCATCGAAACCGGTATAAAAGGGTCCAACGAGAACGGCGGGAGGCTCCTTCTCTGAACAAAATGTTTCAGATGGCTACGAGGTCACGACCATAAGAAATTGCTTTTGAACGATGGGATGCACTAATCCGAACGAAATGTCCGTTGTGTGTTGCTCATTGAAGGGAACACAAGGTGGTTACCGTAATTAGGCATGTTTTCGGAGACACAATATGCACTATGTTGCGCGACAAGTTCTTCTCGAACCTTCTGAAGGTGAACTTTTTTCATTTGGGCCATCTTGATATGAGTTTAATGAATCAGCTGCATTTTCATTGTTGTTCCCTACTTGCTATTTGCATGATACAGCTCATGGATGAAGGACTAACATTGGATAGTGACTCTATAGAACATCAAGATGATGAGTTCATGGTGTGCACCAAATACCGCACGGCCACACCACTCTTTCTAATGGTTATTAGGATCTCGGTCCGAGGGGGGATTGCGGAGCACCCTAGGGTATCGCCATGGACTTGGCTCCATCGCCAAGGGACACACGCATCACATATACTAAGGTGGATTGTATCCTTTATGTGTGCCTTCTTAGTTCTCTCGAGGATGATACTACTTGACCATCCTACCATTTGCACATATACATGTTGGGCCAATGATCAGTGGCGGAGACAAGCCTAGGGCAACTAGGGCTATAGCCCTAGGCCTAGTACTAAGATTCATTGTAATCCCTTTCTACAAAGTACTGAAAATTTGAAGAATTTGGTGTTCAAGCTTGCTCAGCCCTAGGCGCAGCTCGCTGCTAGCTTCGCCACTGCCAATGATGAACGTGCAATGGAGGAAGTCGTGCACAAGCGACCACCCACGCCATTCGTGAGGGAAACATGGAAGCAAAGCAGGAACCGTGAAGATGAAGGCAAGGTTCTGCAAGCATCGACGAGTGTCCACATGAAGGCTAACAGCCGTGAAGCCCTCTGGATACCCGGTGTGCATGGCATGTGGCCCCCCATGCCCACAGACTGCGTCCACCTCTCTGAACACCCCGTGCACATGGGTCATTTACCCCGTCTCCACAGACCCTCCTTCATGCACACGGGATTGCCTGCGATCAACCATGGGGGAGAATAACCCTTGTACCCTTCCTCACCCCTTCATTTGCTCAGGACTATATACACTCTTCCCCCTCCTCCATCCTAGGGTTAGCAAAGTATACACTTAGGCACTGGGAGAGTTTTGCGCCTTATACCTCCTCCTAGAGGAACAAGACCTCCAACCTGAAGAAGGATCTCATCATAAATCATCAAGACCTCCAACTTGGAGAAGGATCTCTAAGTGGATAATCAAGACCTCATCTCTCCCATAGAGATTTGGGAAGAGCCTACCCTTTTAGTTTCTTGCTTGTTGCTTGTAGATTCAAGATGTGTCTTGATTTGGATGTTGAGAGAGAACTTATGTGATGTGGATATTATTATTGTGAGTTCCCCCTTTGTGTCTTTTGTTCTTCCCCAATTCCACCACCAAATCATAAAGATTGGGCAAAGAAGGGCTTGGCCCTACATCAATATGTCTTTTTAATTCTTTGCTGTCAACCAGACATTGGTAATACTTGTGTCTTTAGTGTTGAATCCTTAAAAAAAACTAATTGAGTTTTTCTACATGAAGGCCTTCATGGCTAGCTTTATTAAAATAAAAAAATGTATACATCGTCTGCCAAAAATTGGCAATGAAACCCAGAGGTGCCTCAACCCACATAGATGGATTGTTTGCACGCCCATACTCAACTAGCACATGAGCTGTTACATTTGACTATCTATTATAATGCTTAAGATTAACCTTCCCGATATCTCTAAGTAGTTCCTTGCAATCATCCAAAACTGGAGCAGCCACCATCGATTGTCCTTCGGTGAGTCGTAGAGCATTTACTACAATGATGTTGTCCATCTGTATGAAGATGTTATTGCAACCCATACTCTGGACTAGCTTCGGGCCCTCAAGAAGTGTTGCAGCTTTCGCGGAAACTATCTGAGTTTGTTTGTTAGAAAGGGCGGACAAACTACAACACTTGAGCTTGTTTTATACTGTTTTATACGGCCCAATGTCTCTTGTGGTGCCTTGCGGTTTGCTAGGACTATTTCTAGCCCATTGCGAGACCTAGTTGTTGTTTTGTTTATCACAAACAACAATCTCAAAACATATAAATGTACAAGTTGCAATGGGTGCAGTGCTGGGGGATCGGCACAATACTGTAGATGTAGACAAAGTTTTTTTCTTTGTGGTTTTCTTATCAAGGTTTTCAATATTTGTAGCAGTTTTCTTCAGGTTTTCTAATTTGTCCTTCCTTTTGCATAATCTGAGAAGTTGTTCATGCCCTCCTCATAACGGTTCCCTGACCGTCCACCTGACCGGCCTCCCCTGCGTCTACCTTTCCTTCCTCGGCCCTCTCCAGGCCCCGGACCTGTGCGCATGACCCAGCTTGCTCGGAGATCTTTAAAAACCAGAGCCGAAGGGGGTGGATCCCATTATCTTGTTCCTTGTACAGATGACCTGTTGGGGAACGTAGTAATTTCAAAAAATTTCCTACGCACACGCAAGATCATGGTGATGTATAGCAACGAGAGGGAGAGTGTTGTCTACATACCCTTGTAGACCCGGCGGAAGCGATCACAACGTAGAGGAAGTAGTCGTCACGTTCTCCTCGCGATCCGACCGATCCGGCGCCGTTACTCGACGCCCCGAGTTCTTGACACACGCGTACAGCTCGATGGCGTCCCTCGTACTCGATCCAGCCGAGTGTCGAGGAGAGTTCCGTCAAGACGACGGCGTGGTGACGATCTTGATGTTTCACGGCGCGAGGCTTCGCTTAAGCTTCGCGACGGTATAACCGAGGTGGAATATGGTGGAGGGGGCACCGCACACGGCTAAGGAACGATCTCACGATCAACTTGTGTGTTCCAAGGTGCCCCCGCCTCGTATATAAAGGAGCCAGGGGAGGGGCGGCGGCCAAAGGCGGCATACAGGAGTCCTACTCCTCCGGAGTAGGATTCCCCCAATCCTAGTTGGACTAGGATTCCGGAGGGAAAGAGAGAGGGGCGGCCCCTTCTCCTAGTCCTAGTAGGACTAGGGAAGGGGGAGGCGCGACCACTAGGGCTGGCCCTTTCTCCTTTCCACCAAGGCCCATCGAGGCCCATTTACCTCCGGGGGGTTCCAGTAACCTCCGGTACTCGAGAAAATTCCGTTTTCTAACCATTCGAACTCCAAACATAGGCTTCCAATATATCAATCTTTATGTCTCGACCATTCCGAGACTCCTCGTCATGTCCGTGATCACATCCGGACTCGAACTCCTTCGGTACATCAAAATACATAAACTCATAATAACCATCATCGAAACCTTAAGCGTGCGGACCCTACGGTTCGAGAATAATGTAGACATGACCTAGAACCATTCACGGTCAATAACCAACAGCGGGACCTGGATGCCCATATTGGTTCCTACATATTCTACGAAGATCTTTGTCGGTCGGACCGCATAACAACATACGTTGTTCCTTTGTCATCGGTATGTTACTTGCCCGAGATTCGATCGTCGGTATCAATACCTAGTTCAATCTCGTTACGGCAAGTCTCTTTACTCGTTCCGTAATACATCATCTCACAACTAACTCATTAGTTGTAGTGCTTGCAAGGCTTCAATGATGTGCATTACCGAGAGGGCCAGAGATACCTCTCCGACTATCGGAGTGACAAAACCTAATCTTGAAATACGCCAACCCAACATCGCCTTTGGAGACACTGTAGTACTCCTTTATAATCACCCGATTCGTTGTGAGACGCTTGGTAGCACCAAAGTGTTCCTCCGTAAACGGAGTTGCATAATCTCATAGTTACGGGAACATGTATAAGTCATGGATAAAAGCAGTAGCAACATACTAAACGATCGTGTGCTAAGCTAAGGGAATGGGTCATGTCAATCGATCATTCTACTAATGATGTGACCTTGTTAATCAAATAACAACTCCTTTGTTCATGGTCGGAAACATAACCATCTTTGATTAACAAGCTAGTCTAGTAGAGGCATACTAGTGACATCTTGTTTTGTCTATGCATTCACACATGTATCATGTTTCCGGTTAATACAATTCTAGCATGAATGATAAACATTTATCATGAAATAAGGAAATAAATAATAACTTTATTATTGCCTCTAGGGCATATTTCCTTGATCTCCCACTTGCACTAGAGTCAATAATCTAGATTACACAAGAATGATTCTAACACCCATGGAGTCTTGGTGCTGATCATGTTTTGCTCGTGGAAGAGGCTTAGTCAACGGTTCTGCAACATTCAGATCCGTATGTATCTTGCAAATCTCTATGTCTCCGATCCCGACTAAGTCCGGATGGAATTGAAGCGTCTCTTGATGTGTTTGGTCCTCTTGTGAAATCTGGATTCCTTTGCTAAGGCAATTGCTCGAAAGATTGTCACGAAGATTTTCATTGGACCCGATGCACTAGGTATGACACCTAGATCGGATATGAACTCCTTCATCCAGACTCCTTCATTAGCTGCTTTCGAAGCTGCTATGTATTCCACTTCACATGTAGATCCCGCTACGACGCTTTGTTTAGAACTGCACCAACTGACAGCTCCTCCGTTTAGTGTAAATACGTATCCGGTCTGCGATTTAGAATCGTCCGGATCAGTGTCAAAGCTTGCATCAACGTAATGCTTTACGATGAGCTCTTTGTCACCTCCATATACGAGAAACATATCCTTCATCCTTTTCGGTATTTCAGATGTTCTTGACCGTTGTCCGATGATCCACTCTGGATTACTTTGGTACCTCCTGCTAGGCTTATAGCAAGGCACACATCAGTGTCAGTACACAGCATTGCATACATGATAGAGCCTATGGCTGAAGCATAGGAACATCTTTCATCTTCTCTCTATCTTCTGCAGTGGTCGGGCATTGAGTCCGACTCAACTTCACACCTTGTAACACGTGCAAGAACCCTTTCTTTGCTTGATCCATTTTGAACTTCTTCAAAACTTTGTCAAGGTATGTGCTTTGTGAAAGTCCAATTAAGCGTCTTGATCTATCTCTATAGATCTTGATGCCCAATATGTAAGCAGCTTCACCGAGGTCTTTCATTGAAAAACTCTTATTCAAGTATCCCTTTATGCTATCCAGAAATTCTATATCATTTCCGATCAGCAATATGTCATCCACATATAAGATCGAAATGCTCTGAGCTCCCACTCACTTTCTTGTAAATACAAAGCTTCTCCAAAAGTCTCAGACAAACCCAAATGCTTTGATCACACTATCAAAACGTTTATTCCAACTCCGAGATGCTTGCACCAGTCCATATATGGATCATTGGAGCTTGCACACTTTGTTAGCTCCTTTGGATCGATAAAACCTTCCGGTTGCATCATATACAACTCTTCTTCCGTAAATCCATTCAGAATGCAGTCTTTACATCCATTTGCCAAATTTCATAATCATAAAATGCGCAATTGCTAACATGATTCGGACGGACTTAAGCATCGCTACGGGTGAGAAGGTCTCATCGTAGTCAATCCCTTGAACTTGTCGAAAACCTTTTGCGACAAGTCGAGCTTTATAAACGATAACATTACCGTCGGCGTCGGTCTTCTTCTTGAAGATCCACTTGTTTTCTATTGCTTGCCTACCCTCGGGCAAGTCAACCAAAGTCCACACTTTGTTTTCATACATGGATCCCATCTCGATTTCATGGCCTCAAGCCATTTTGCGAATCTGGGCTCACCATCGCTTCTTCATAGTTCGTAGGTTCATCATGATCTAGTAGCATGACTTCGAAATAGGATTACCGTACCACTCGTGTGCGGATCTTACTCTGGTTGATCTACGAGGTTCTGCGATAACTTGATCTCAAGTTTCATGATCAACATCATCAACTTCCTCACTACTTGGCGTAGGTGTCTCGTAAACCGGTTTCTGCGATTTAACTACTTTCAAGTAAGGGAGAAGGTACTATTACCTCATCAAGTTCCACTTTCCTCCCACTCACTTCTTTCGAGAGAAACTCCTTCTCTAGAAAGGATCCATTCTTAGCAACGAATGTCTTGCCTTCGGATCTGTGATAGAAGGTGTACCCAACTGTCTCCTTTGGGTATCCTATGAAGACACATTTCTCCGATTTGGGTTCGAGCTTATCGGGTTGAAGCTTTTTCACATAAGCATCGCATCCCCAAACTTTAAGAAACGACAACTTTGGTTTCTTGCTAAACCACAGTTCATAAGGTGTCGTCTCAACGGATTTCGACGGTGTTCTATTCAGGTGAATGCGGCTGTCTCTAGAGCGTAACCCCAAAGCGATAGCGGTAAATCAGAAGAGACATCATAGATCGCACCATATCTAGTAAAGTGCGACATTCGACGTTCGGACACACCATTACTGTTGTGGTGTTCCGGTGGCGTAAGTTGCGAAACTATTCCGCATTGTTTCAAATGTAGACCAAACTCGTAACTCAAATATTCACCTCCACGATCGATCGTAGAAACTTAATTTTCTTGTTACGATGATTTTCAACTTCACTCTGAAATTCTTTGAACTTTTCAAACGTTTGAGACTTATGTTTCATTAAGTAGATATACCCATATCTGCTTAAGTCATCTGTGAAGGTGAGAAAATAACGATATCCGCCACGAGCCTCAATATTCATCGGACCACATACATCTCAGTATGTATGATTTCCAACAAATCTGTTGCTCTCTCCATAGTACCGAGAACGGTGTTTTAGTCATCTTGCCCATGAGGCACGGTTCGCAAGTGCCAAGTGATTCATAATCAAGTGACTCCAAAAGTCCATCGAGATGGAGTTTCTTCATGCGCTTTACATCGATATGACCTAAACGGCGATGCCACAAATAAGTTGCACTATCATTATCAACTCTGCATCTTTTGGTTTCAACATTATGAATATGTGTATCACTACTATCGAGATTAATAAGAAATAGACCACTCCTCAAGGGTGCATGACCATAAAAGATATTACTCATATAAATAGAACAACCATTATTCTCGATTTAAATGAATAACCGTCTCGCATCAAACAAGATCCAGATATAATGTTCATGCTCAACGCAGCACCAAATAACAATTATTTAGGTCTAAAACTAATCCGAAGGTAGATGTAGAGGTAGCGTGCCGACCGCGATCACATCGACTTTGGAACCATTTCCCACGCGCATCGTCACCTCGTCCTTTGCGAGTTCGCAATCAGTAGTCCTGCTTGAGTTGCAAATATTAGCAATGAACCAAGATCAAATACCAGTGCTACTACGAGCTCTAGTAAGGTACACATCAATAACATGTATATCACATATACCTTTGTTCACCTTGCCATCCTTCTTATCCGCCAAATACTTGGGGCAGTTCCGCTTCGAGGACCGATCTGCTGCGGTAGAAACACTCGATTTCAGGTTTAGGGCCGACTTGGGTTTCTTCTCTTGAGCAACAACTTGCTTGCTGTTCTTCTTGAGATTCCCTTCTTCTTCCCTTTGCCTTTCTTCTTGAAACTAGTGGTCTTATTGACCATCAACACTTGATGCTCCTTCTTGACTTCTACCTCCGCAGCCTTTAGCATTGCGAAGAGCTCGAGCATAGTCTTTACTAACCCTTGCATATTATAGTTCATCACGAAGCCTTTGTAGCTTGGTGGCGTGATTGAGAATTCATCAATGACACAATCATCCGGAAGATTAACTCCCAATTGTGTCAAGTGATTGTAGTACCCGACATTCTCGAGTATATGCTCACTAATGTAACTGTTCTCCTCCATCTTGCAGCTATAGAACTTATTGGAGACTTCATATCTCTCAATCCGGGCATTACATTGGAATATTAACTTCAACTCTGGAACATCTCATATGCTCCATGACGCTCAAAACGTCGTTGAAGTCCCGGTTCTAAGCCGTAAAGCATGGCACATCGAACTATAGAGTAGTCATCGCTTTGCTCGCCAGACGTTCATAACATCTGGCGTTGCTCCAAAGAAGAGTTCGCTACCTAGCGGTGCATCCAGACGTAGCTCTTACAGGCAGCAATGAGGATGATCCTCAAATACGGACCCGATCCGTGTAATTGCTACCATCATCTTTCAACTTTGCTTTCTCAAGGAACGCATTAAAATTCAACGGAACAACAAAGACGAGCCATCTATCTACAATCAAACATAACCAAGCAAGATACTATCGGTACTAAGTTCATGATAAATTTAAGTTCAATTAATCATATTACTTAAGAACTCCCACTTAGAAAAACATCTCTCTAGTCATCTAAGTGATCACGTGATCCAAATCAACTAAACCATAACCGATCATCACGTGAAATGGAGTAGTTTTCAATGGTGAACATCTTATGTTGATCATATCTACTATAAGATTCACGCCGACCTTTCGGTCTCCGTGTTCCGAGGCCATATCTGCATATGCTAGGCTCGTCAAGTATAACCCGAGTATTCTCATGTGTGCAAAACTGGCTTGCACCCGTTGTAGATGGACGTGAGCTTATCACACCCGATCATCACGTGGTGTCCGGGCACGACGAACTTTGGCAACGGTGCATACTCGGGAGAACACTTCTTGATAATTTAGTGAGAGATCATCTTATAATGCTACCGTCAATCAAAGCAAGATAAGATGCATAAAAGGATAAACATCACATGCAAATCAATATAAGTGATATGATATGGTCATCATCATCTTGTGCTTCACGATCTCCATCTTGCAGCACCACCATGATCACCATCGCCACCGGCGCGACACCTTGATCTCCATCGCAGCATCGTTGTCGTCTCGCCAAACTTATGCTATTACGACTATCGCTACCGCTTAGTGATAAAGTAAAGCATTACAGTAGCGATTGCATTGCATACAATAAAGCGACAACCATATGGCTCCGCCATTGCCGATAACTTCGTTACAAAACATGATCATCTCATACAATAAAATATAGCATCACGCCTTGACCATATCACATCACAACATGCCCTGCAAAAACAAGTTAGACGTCCTCTACTTTGTTGTTGCAAATTTTACGTGGCTGCTACGGGCTTAAGCAAGAACCAGTCTCACCTCGCATCAAAACCACAACGATACTTCGTCAAATAGACTCCGTTTAACCTTCTCAAGGACCGGGCGTAGCCACACTCGGTTCAACTAAAGTGAGAGAGAGACACCCACCAACACCTTTAAGCAACGAGTGCTCGTGGCGGTGAAACCAGTCTCGCGTAAGCGTCTGCGTAATGTCGGTCAGGCCGCTTCATCTCACAATACCGCTGAACCAAAGTATGACATGCTGGTAGGTAGTATGACTTGTATCGCCCACAACTCACTTGTGTTCTACTCGTGCAAAACATCAAACCATAGAAAAAACCTAGGCTCGGATGCCACTGTTGGGGAACGAGTAATTTCAAAAATTTTCCTACGCACACGCAAGATCATGGTGATGTATAGCAACGAGAGGGAGAGTGTTGTCTACATACCCTTGTAGACCCGGCGAAGCGATCACAACGTAGAGGAAGTAGTCGACGTTCTCCTCGCGATCCGACCGATCCGGCGCCGTTACTCCGACGCCCCGAGTTCTTGACACACGTACAGCTCGATGACGTCCCTCGTACTCGATCCAGCCGAGTGTCGAGGGAGAGTTCCACAAGACGACGGCGTGGTGACGATCTTGATGTTTCACGGCGCAGGCTTCGCTTAAGCTTCGTGACGGTATAACCGAGGTGGAATATGGTGGAGGGGCACCGCACACGGCTAAGGAACGATCTCACGATCAACTTGTGTGTTCCAAGGTGCCCCCTGCCCCAGATATAAAGGAGCCGGGGGGGGGGGGGCAAAGCCAAAGCGCATACAGGAGTCCTACTCCTCCGGGAGTAGGATTCCCCCAATCCTAGTTGGACTAGGATTCCTGAGGGGAAAGAGAGAGAGGGGCGGCCCCTTCTCCTAGTCCTAGTAGGACTAGGGAAGGGGAGGCGCTTGTGACCACTAGGGCTGGCCCTTTCTCCTTTCCACCAAGGCCCATCGAGGCCTATTTACCTCCCGGGGTTCCGGTAACCTCCGGACTCGATAAATTCCGTTTTACCGGAACCATTCGAACTCCAAACATAGGCTTCCAATATATCAATCTTTATGTCTCGACCATTCCGAGACTCCTCGTCATGTCCGTGATCACATCCGGACTCGAACTCCTTCGGTACATCAAAATACATAAACTCATAATAACCGCCATCGAAACCTTAAGCGTGCGGACCCTACGGTTCGAGAATAATGTAGACATGACCTAGAACCATTCACGGTCAATAACCAACAGCGGGACCTGGATGCCCATATTGGTTCCTACATATTCTACGAAGATCTTTGTCGGTCGACCGCATAACAACATCGTTGTTCCTTTGTCATCGGTATGTTACTTGCCCGAGATTCGATCGTCGGTATCCAATACCTAGTTCAATCTCGTTACGCAAGTCTCTTTACTCGTTCCGTAATACATCATCTCACAACTAACTCATTAGTTGTAGTGCTTGCAAGGCTTCATGATGTGCATTACCGAGAGGGCCCAGAGATACCTCTCCGACTATCGGAGTGACAAAACCTAATCTCGAAATCGCCAACCCAACATCTGCCTTTGGAGACACCTGTAGTACTCCTTTATAATCACCCGATTCGTTGTGACGTTTGGTAGCACCAAAGTGTTCCTCCGTAAACGGAGTTGCATAATCTCATAGTTACAGGAACATGTATAAGTCATGGATAAAAGCGGTAGCAACATACTAAGCGATCGTGTGCTAAGCTAAGGAATGGGTCATGTCAATCGATCATTCTACTAATGATGTGACCTTGTTAATCAAATAACAACTCCTTTGTTCATGGTCGAAACATAACCATCTTTGATTAACAAGCTAGTCTAGTAGAGGCATACTAGTGACATCTTGTTTTGTCTATGCATTCACACATGTATCATGTTTCCGGTTAATACAATTCTAGCATGAATGATAAACATTTATCATGAAATAAGGAAATAAATAATAACTTTATTATTGCCTCTAGGGCATATTTCCTTGATCTCCCACTTGCACTAGAGTCAATAATCTAGATTACACAAGAATGATTCTAACACCCATGGAGTCTTGGTGCTGATCATGTTTTGCTCGTGGAAGAGGCTTAGTCAACGGGTCTGCAACATTCAGATCCGTATGTATCTTGCAAATCTCTATGTCTCCAGTCTGGACTAAGTCCCGGATGGAATTGAAGCGTCTCTTGATGTGTTTGGTCCTCTTGTGAAATCTGGATTCCTTTGCTAAGGCAATTGCTCCAGTATTGTCACATAAGATTTTCATTGGACCCGATGCACTAGGTATGACACCTAGATCGGATATGAACTCGACGGCGTCGCAGTCGCCGCCGCGAGAACAAAAAACCCTAACTTGAGGGAACAAAAATCTTTTAAATAAGACTTTTTTGAAGAAAAAAACTAGCTCCATGGAGCTCAGCAGAGCCCACGCTCCCACTTAGTACTAGTGTAGAAGTAGATGCTACTTAAATATGACCTTTTTTTAGCAAATATCACTTAATTTTATGAGTAAGTTCCGTTTAATTTGAACCTTAGGTACCTGTGAGATACCGCCTCTGTTCACAAATATAAGATGTTTTGAATACTTTTATATGATCCTTATACCAACTGAAATAAGTGAATGAACACACTTAAACGTGTTTATGTATACAACGGATTCAGAAAAAAAGTTAGAACATCTTATATTTGTGAATGAAGATGGGAGTATTTCTCAAAGAAAAGAAAAAGGTGACATGCTGAAGTATGTTTATTTTTTGCCAGTGTGTACCAGATTTTGCACACACATGTTTACCATGGACCCCCATTTTAGGCCCTGTTTGGTTCATAAGTCTTAGGACTTTTTCTAGTCCCAACTAAAAAGTCTCTAGTCCCTAAAAAGTCCCTCCCTGTTTGTTTCCAGAGACTAAAAAGTCCCTAGTCCCTTCCTAGAGATTATTAAATGACCATGTTGCCCCTAGTATATAGAAAAATAACAATCAAACAACATCATGGGGTGGCGGGTCAATGGATGCATGGAGGGGCATTGTTGAAAAAGTCCCAAAAAGTCCCAAAAAAGACTCTTCTTGAGAGTCTTCTTCATTTAGTCCCAAATGCCTAGTTTAGTCCCTAAAAAGTCCCTCCCGTTTGGTAAAAAAGTCTCTAAGAGGGACTTTTTCTAGTCCCTACACAAAAAGGTCGCTGAAAACAAACACCCCCTTGCATCTACTCTTAAACTAGATCATGAAGGCGCACATTGCCGCGCCAGTTTATTTTGACAAAATAATATAAATGTTTGAAAGGACTTGAACAGTATAATCATTTCGTAAAATTTGAATTACAGTGGGTGATGATACAAAGGGTTAGGCATGTTTAAGTCAGAAGTAATACACTCACGTAGATGCTTTCCTTTTTTTAACATTTATTCTACATCACATTCATGAAAAGAAGATGCAAAAAGAAAATAGGCAAAATAAAAAATTAAGACATTATATCATATAGAGGCTACATATTCTACTTTTGCAGAAAATTCAATGGTAATAGGAATGTCACGTTCTCATGGAATTTAACTCTTTGCATCCATAAAATTGACTGTCACGTCAAGTGTGTGCAGACCAAACCTTCTTATATCAAAATCATATGTCACGTAGCAAAGGTAAAGAAAAAACTTACTAAACCTACATTTGATAAAACTTAGAGCGAACATATCTGTTAGTCAACAAACCATACAAAATATCTCTCCAAAAAAAAACATTCATTTTTTTTTGTAGAGGAGGCTTACCTCCATCCTCTGCATCAATCGATGCATGCAACCATATTATTAAAATCAAAACAAGATCTTAAGTTCCACGGAAACTCAAAATCTGAGTAAGAAAGATAAACAAATCTGTAAAACGCCACACCCGGTGAGAAAGCGCCACATCCGGCTATATAAAAAACAGGCTACGACGCCTACATTCGTCTCTGTAAGGGAAATCCACACTTTATGAAAAAATAATCAATGCAAACCTTTAATAACTCAAGCAAAGAAACTGAAAAATTTCAGACGAGCTATGGATAGAAATACAACGAGCAATAATCTCATACATATCAAGTGACATTGGAGACCTTTTTTACCATCAAATCCTCACACACACACTCTTTCCCTCCCTCTTCCTCACTCTCTCTCCCCCTCTCCCTCTCTCTCGATCTCTAACACACACACACATATCCATCTTATTGGGTACTGGACCATAATCCATCTATTTCACACACATACGCTAGTGCATAACAATATGGATTATGTGTATTATATTTACCACCACAACTGAGGAAATTAATTTCATATAAATCGGTCTGGAATTTTTACGCGGAGAAGGTGGCCCGGGTCGGCGTCGGCGCCGTCCGGCGCGGGTCACGGGCCCGCTTCCAAGTGCGCCTGCGCGCCGGCCACCCACGCCGGGTCCTTCAAGTGTCGCTTCCACGCACCAACTCCTGTGGCCACGACCACGGCCAGGGGCTGAAGCCGCCCTTCTTCGCCCCTTCACCGCCGTGCCCAACGCGGTGCACAAGCACCGCCTCGCCGTCCTCGTCCTCCGGCACCGTCGCGACCAGTGGACGCAGCCCAAGCATCGGCCTCGAGAATCAAGAACGCTCGACAACAGAGAGGGAAGGGAAGATCATATACATGTCATAAGAAATGGAATTTATTTACTGCTCCCTCGATGTATTGTTTCCTTGTTTGGAGATTCATTACCATCTGTGAGTTAAGGTAAGATTAATGTGATTGAGCGATTTTTCTGAAAATCAATTATTTGTTTTCTAATTAATGTGATTGAGTGATTTAAGGTAAGGTTAATTAATTTAGATTTGATCTTTAGAGATTGTTCGAGATTGATTCTACATTACTAAATAACTTGCGCCAGTATGGAAAGTTCTGATATGTTCAGATTTCTTTCGTTGCGTGAGAGGGTGACACGAAAATAAACCGATGAAGTGGGGGGAGGGGACAAAAAAAATCTGCGAAAAAACTCAGCGAAGGTGGGAGGAGGTACCAAAAAAACCATGGGAGGTGGGGCAAAAAAAACCTGGAAGCGAGACTACCAACTGCTCCATTAGGAGTAGAGATAGAGGCTACATCTTCTACTTTTGCAGAAAATTCAATGGTAATAGGAATGTCACGTTCTCATGGAATTTAACTCTTTGCATCCATAGAATTGACTGTCACGTCAAGTGTGTGCAGACCAAACCTTCCAGTATCAAAACCATATGTCACGTAGCAAAGGTAAAGAAAAAACTTACTAAACCTACATTTGATAAAACTTAGAGCGAACATATCCGTTAGTCAACAAACCATACAAAATATCTCTCCACGAAAAAAACATTCATTTTTTTTGTAGAGGAGGCTTACCTCCATCCTCTGCATCAATCGATGCATGCAACCATATTATTAAAATCAAAACAAGATCTTAAGTTCCACGAAAACTCAAAATCTGAGTAAGAAAGATAAACAAATCTATAAAACGCCACACCCGGTGAGAAAGCGCCACATCCGGCTATATAAAAAACAGGCTACGACGCCTACATTCGTCTCTGTAAGGGAAATCCACACTTTATGAAAAAATAATCAATGCAAACCTTTAATAACTCAAGCAAAGAAACTGAAAAATTTCGGACGAGCTATGGATAGAAATACAGCGAGCAATAATCTAGTGGAATGACAGAAGATATCAAGTTGAATTGATTTATGTCATAGCATTCTGAATCATATGATTCTAACTAAGGTGAAATGAGCAATTTATATTCTCGGTTTCAAAATAAGAGGTTGTAGAAATTATTTTGTTGTAAAAGATATCTTCATGTTATGCACGACATGAACCAAGTATATATACGGCTCGTTTGAAGCAAACCTGGTATTGTATTGTTGCATGCACGGGTATTTTGCATCCAAGCAGCAAATCAGTTTAAAGCGAGCCAGGCAGAATGGAAGCCGCCTGATTAAGTTTCCTCTTAATCAGTTTAAATTATGAAGTGGTTGCGGGCTCCGGGCATGCAACACACACCTCCTCTTCGGCTTTACATCCTTGCTCTGTCTCTCATACCCAGTACCCAGGTGCCCAACAAAATAAACAAGAGAGGCCAAATACAGAGAACGCCATGGCTCGAAGATAACGAAGGGCCAAAAGCTTTATTCTTACGGTGCTAAGGAGTAAGGACACAAGCCCAGCCGTCGCCCGTACCTTTCCTTGCATCACGTGTTGGTGAGCCGCGGTTACCACCTCCTCGTCCTCCTTCGTGGCCTTCTTCCCCGTCGTCGCCGTCGCTGTCTCGCCTGTTATCGCCGTCGCCCTGATCCCTGAGAGTGAGAGAGAGAGAGAGAGAGAGAGAGAGACAGAGACAGAGAGAGAGAGAGAGAGAGAGAGAGAGAGAGATTGATTAGCACCTAAGCATATCGAGAATACACGACGAGGAAGAAACCACCAAAAGGTGTACAAGGATCAGCGTGTAGAGAAAACCTAAGGGCCAAGCATGGCTGATCCGGAGTTAAGAAGAAAAAAGATGCAGGAGTAGAGAAGAGCATAGGTTGCCTCAAGTAGGGAAGTCGTCCGGTACAATCAAGTAACGGCGGCGGCACTATCGCCTTTCCCCAGGCTGCTGCTCTACTCTGCTTGTTTTTCCAGTGGACATCGCATTTTGTGTCAGCCTCCCGAACTGGGCCAGAGAAAAAATGGAGGTCCGATTAAAAGTTCTCTGCCCGACCGACGAGAGGACTCCCAGATTGATCATCGGAGCAGCGGCCCAGAGAAGTTGGGATTCAGCGAATATGCCGTGGCTTATGATTGGTGACTTCAACGAAACCATGTGGCAGTCTGAACACTTCTCTGCTTCAAATAGATCGGAGAAGAATATGGAGAACTTTCGTACGGTTCTTGCTGACTGTAACTTGTTTGATGTGGGCTTCAAAGGACCGGTGTGGACATATAACAACAAACAAGAGGGTAGGAAGAATGTCAGAGCTAGACTGGACAGAGCGGTCGCCTCCCCGGACTGGTCGGACCACTTCAGAAACGCCACGGTGGAACACATATGCTCGTCGCGTTCCGACCTCCTGCCCATCCTGCTGCGCCTTGGGAAGAGGCAGGAATGGAGACCAAAAAGAGAGAATGGACCAAAGATTTTCAGATACGAACAAATGTGGGAAAGGGTGAACACGTTACAGTCGGCAATAGAGAATTCATGGAAGAAGGGAGGCCAAGTTGGAAATCTGCGGCAAGTTGGAGAGAAGCTTTCTACGTTGCAAAGTGATTTGCGGAACTGGGCGCAGAAGGACTTCGGGTCGGTTTTGAAACAAACTGCAGAAATTAGAAAACGTTTGAGCAGCTTGTGGAACCTTCTGTTAGTCCTAGCTAATCTCATGCATGCAACGTAGCTTTGTTTTTCTGTTCACAATAATGTGTGCATGCGGGATGATGACCCGGGCATGCACGTAGCTAGGTTGTGGATCAAGTGCTGTAGTACGACCGACCATTTCTTCCTTTCCGCTTTTCTTCTCTGGTGGGCGCATGCGCCGTGAGTCGTGGTCGTGGGATGGCGCGCCATCGCGGATCATGGCGCGCCCGCCGAGGTAGCTAGTTTGTTACAACAGATAAAGAGGAATAGAATGAACGGAAAAGCTGGGAGTCCGCCCGCGAAAAACCACTGCCTCGCTTCCTTCTCGCTTTCTCTCTCTCCCTCTACTCGATCGCCTCGACAACGACAATTGGCATCGAGCCTCGGTGTTTGATCCTAGGCGGCGGCGGTGTTCGATCCATGGTGCATGATGTCGAGCGACGAGGAAGAGAAGAAGAAGGTCGCGCTGCGGCTCAAGGCGGGCGATCACCTTCGTCCGGGCGCCCTTTGCGCGCCTCACGGCACCGGCAGCGCGAATCAAGGCGTCGTCGAAAGCGCGTTGTGCGGAGAGCGAGACCTCTTCGTCATCCATGGTTCTCACCCGCACAAACTACATGGAATGGGCTCTCGTGATGCAGGTGAAGCTGCAAGTTGCGGGGGTGTGGTCCGCGGTGACCAGCGGCACCGCCGAAGAGCGCGACGACCGGCGCGCGTTGCAGATCATCCTCACGGCGTGCCGCCGGAGATGCTCCGGTGCTTGCTGCCAGGACACGCTAAGACGGCTCGAGACGATCAAAACTCTCCGGATGGGCAGCGAAGCCTTGTGAGGCCAAGGCACAAGTCTTGCGCCGGGAGTTCGAGGAGCTCCGCTTCAAGGACGGGCGAGTCCGTCGAGGACTTCGCGCTGCGGCTCTCGCCTCGTCGCCGATCTCGAGCTGTCTGGCGACCGGTGACGGAGCACAAGGCCGCCAAAAGTTCCTCGCGTCGTGCAGCGCAAGTACCGGCAGATGGCGATGGCGATCGAGGCGCCATCGATCTCAAAACCATGTCGATCGAAGAGCTCACCGGACGTCTGCCGGCGTGTGAAGATCACTACGATCCGGGCGACACGGCGCATCCGGCGCGCCTCTCATGTACACCTCCGCGAGTGGGGCGACGCGAAGCGGCAGCTCGGCTCCGGCGGGTCATCATCCGCGGCAACGGAAGAACAAGTCGCCGGGAAGCACAAGCCTCGGGCGGCGGCAAGCCTTTCCGAACGCGAAGCGCGGCGGCTCCGGCGGAAGAAGAAAGGCAAGTGTCACTATTGCAACAAGCCGGCACTTGGAAAAGGACTGCCGTACTCGGCTTAAGGACGAGGACCAAAAGGGCAAGCAGGAGCAAGCCAACCTCGTACAAGCCGGCGCCGAGCACGATCAGGGGCTGTATATGGCCGTGGTCACCGGCGTCAACTCGTCGCAGATCGTGGCACCTCAAGAGGTGTATCTCAATGAGGAAAAGGTCATGCCCGTGCCTACGCCGGACGGAGTGTGGTTCTTTGATACTGGGGCAAGCAGCCATATGACAGGCGACAAACATGCCTGCGTACTTCTGGGCGGAGGCGGTGAGGACGGCTGTCTACCTGCTGAACCGATCGCCGACGAGGAGCCTGGAGGGTGTCACGCCCTATGAGGCGTGGCACGGCCGTAAGCCCAATGTGCATCACTTACGCACGCTTGGGTGCACGGTTCACGCAGCAGCGTCGGCCCGGCATCACCAAGTTGAGCGACGGTCGACGCCGATGGTGTTCGTGGGGTATGAGGAAGGCTCCAAGGCGCACCGTGCGCATTTATCCGGCGATGAAGAAGGTCCGGTAACACGTGACATTGTGTTTGAAGAGAACAGGCCATGGACTTGGAGCACCGTGGGGACAAGCACGCCATCACCGCGCGCCGCGACATTCACCGTGGTTTACACCATGGACAATGGTGTCCAGAGATCGACAGCGGCACGGCCACCCCGCCGTCACCCCACGAAGCGCCGGCGACACCTCTACACCAACCTTGGGGTCACCGCGATCACCCGCACTCTCCACGCCGGTGGTGGACACGCCCGAAGTCGCCGCAGTCCGAGCCGGGCGACGCCACGAATCCGCCGAGGGCTGGCGGGACACGCCCGTCCCATGACTCGAGCACGATGTGCCAATCGGGCAGCCGATTCGCTACGGAGCTTCACGAGCGTCTTTGGAGGAGACCGAGGATCAGCGGTGCGCGAACAGTTCGAAGCGCTGCCGCTGCGGCGCTGTCTATTCAGCGCCGAGGAGCCGCGTGGCGGGATTTAGGCGCCGCCAACAAGGCGTGGAAGGGCGCCATGGATGTCGAGATGCAGTCCATCGTCGACAACAGACATGGGAGCTCGCTTCAGCTCCCTACCGGGCACAAGGCGATCGGCCTAAAGTGGGTATATCGCGTCAAGCGTGATCCGGCGGCAATGTCGTCAAGCACAAGGCTCGCCTCGCCGCCAAGGGATATGTCCAGCGCCGGGGTGGATTTTGAGGAGGTTTTCGCTCCCGTAGCTCGCATGGAGACAAAGGCGGCTCTTGCTGGCTCTTCTGCACATTCAGAGTTGGGAGGTTCATCACATGGACGTGAAATCTGCTTTTCAATGGTGATCTCACCGAGGAGGTATATGTCGCTCAGCCGCCGGGTGCGAGGTCGCCGGGCAAGGAGGAAAGTGTGTCTGCGCCTCCAAAAGGCGCCAGACGGATCTGCATCAGCCCCGCGAGCTTGGTACGCAAAGTCGATGAGTCTCTGGCTGCCCTTGGCTTCACGCTGATCCGTTGGAGCACGCCGCTCACCGACGCGGCGATGCACACTCATACCTGCTGGTGGGAGTTTATGTGGATGATCCGATCATCACCGCACAAATCAGACAGACATAGCTTCGCTCAAGGAACAGATGCAGCAGCTCTTCAAAATGAGTGACTTGGGCAAGCTGAGCTACTACTTGGGCATAGAAGTGGAGCAAAGCAGAATGGTATTACTCTCGGTCGAGAAGCTATGCCGAGAAGATATTGGAGATGGCCAACATGACAGTCGCAACAGCTTGTCACACACCTATGGAATGTCGCCTCAAGTTGAAGAAAGAAGATGATGGTGAGCCCTTCGACGCCACTCTATATCGCAGGTTATTGGGAGTCTGCGCTATCTAGTGAACACCCGCCCGACATAGCACACTCCGCTGGCATCGTCACCGGTTCATGGAGAAGCCTAGCACACATCATCGGGCCGCGGTCAAGCAGATTTTGAGGTATGTGAAGGGCACCAAGCACTATGGATGCAGCTACAAGAGAGGCGAGTATTGCTAGATCTGCCGGATTCAGCGACAAGTGACCACGCCGGCGACGTCGGCGATCGCAAAAGCACTTCCGCACGCTTACCTTGGCAAGAATCTGATTACAGAGTTCTCGAAATGTAAGATAGTTGCTCTTTCTTCATGTGAGGCGGAGTATGTGGCCATAGCTGCCGCGACATGTCAAGGGTTGTGGTTGAGCAGGCTCTTTGGGAGATATAACAGGGTCTCGCCGGCAAGGTTCAGACCGCAAGTGGACAACAAGTCAGCCATAGCCTTGAGCAAAAATCCACCATCATGACCGAAGCAAACACATAGATATCAAGTTCCACTTTGTCGAGATTGCATGGACAAGGAAGAAGTGGAGATCGATCATGTGGGGACGCAGGATCAGCTTGCCGACGCTCTCACCAAGGCGCCGGGCGAGTTCATTTCATCGAGATGCGCCAGAGGCTTGGGGTCGTCGGCGTGGTGCGATGAGATTAGGGGTGAAGTGTTAGTCCTAGCTAATCTCATGCATGCAACGTAGCTTTGTTTTTCTGTTCACAATAATGTGTGCATGCGGATGATGACCGGGCATGCACGTAGCTAGGTTGTGGATCAAGTCTTGTAGTACGATGACCATTTCTTCCTTTCCGTTTTCTTCTCTGGTGGGCGATGCGCCGTGAGTCGTGGTCGTGGGATGGCGCGCCATCGCGGATCATGGCGCTACCGCCGAGGTAGCTAGTTTGTTACAACAGATAAAGAGGAATAGAATGAACGGAAAAGCTGGGGAGTCCGCCCGGCGAAAAACCACTGTCTCGTTTCCTTCTCGTTTCTCTCTCTCTCCCTCTACTCGATCGCCTCGACAACGACACCTTCCATACTCCCATGAACAACAGCGTGAGGTAAACAAGTTATCAAAGGACCTGGATGAACTTCTCCTGCGGGAGGAACTAATGTGGAGGCAAAGATCAAGAGTGACCTTTATTAGAGAAGGTGATAGAAACTCCAAATGGTTCCAGAGAAAAGCAACGTGGAGGAAGAAAAAGAATAATATAATAAAGCTGAAAGACCCTAGTGGGGTTTGGATAGAGGATGATTAGGCCCGAAGAGATGACAAAGTCTTTCTTCAAAGAGCTGTATGGGAAGGAGGACGGGTCACGCCGCATGAAATAATGGAGTTATTTGATGTGAAAGTAACACAAGAAATGAATGATATGTTGACCAAACCTTTCTCTCAGACCGAAATCGTGATGCCTTGTTTCAAATTGGCCGTTCAAGGCACCCGCCCGGATGGATTTCAAAGACGTTTTACCAAAGGAATTGGGCTGTCCTTAGGGAGGATGTGACCAAGGCGGTAATGGATTTCTTTGATCGTGGGTACTCCACGAGGGCACAAATGACATCTTTGTTATCGTACTTATCCCAAAAGGAAAGGATCCTCAATCCTCGAAAGATTACCGTCCGATCGGTCTATGCAATGTCATTTACAAAGTGGTGTCGAAGTGCACGTGAACCGACTACGTCCTATCTGGATGAAATCATCTCGAAACCCAGGCGCTTTCATCCCGGCAGATTGATTACGACAACGCGATCATTGCTTTTGAGTGCTTCCATAAAATCCAGCATAGCAAAAATTCGCGTGATACATATTGTGCGTATAAGTTGGATTTGGCCAAAGCCTATGATAGGGTGGATTGGGGCTTCTTGGAAGGTGTACTACGGAAGAGTGGTTTTGCAAAGAAATGGACAAATTGGGTGATGCAATGTGTCCGATCGGTGAGATACTCAAGAAGATGTAATGGTGAGCTTGAACCATTCTCGCCTGTCTAGAGGCCTCCACGGCAAGGGGACCCACTCAGCCCCTACCTTTTTTTTGTTTGTGGCGGAAGGACTAGTAAATCTTATAAATCGGGAGATCGTGGCCGGAAGGGTGAATCCTATCAAGATTGCTCGCAACAGCCCTGGAATCTCTAATCTTCTCTTTGCCTTTGTTATTTTTCAAGGCATCCATAGAGCAGGCCAAGGCGATCAAGAAGGTTTTGGACACCTTCCGTATGCACGGACAATTGCTAAGTGCAAACAAGTGCTCGATCCTTTTAGCTTAACTATGTCCGGCCGAAACAAGAGACGGAATTAAGACAGTTCTTGGGGTACAGTCGGAGGTTTTTGAGAGCAAGTATTTGGGACTGCCCATGCCGGAAGGGAGAATGAAGGATGAATACTTCCAACCCATCATGGATAGATTTGGGAAACGATGCAACGACTGGTCTGAGAGGTTCATGTCGTATGCAGCTAAGGAAGTCCACGTCAAATCAGTTGTCCAAGTGCTCCCAACCTTTACAATGAGCGTGTTCAAGCTCTCGAAAGGTTTCTGTGATAAATATGAAAGAATGATTAGGGACTTCTGGTGGGGGGACGAAGAAGGCCATAGAAGGGTACATTGGATGGCTTGGGAGCGCATGATTAAACCTAAACGGGCCGGTGGTATAGGCTTCAGAGACATGCATCTTTTCAACCAAGCACTCCTTGCTAAACAAGGTTGGAGGCTAATCCAATTCCCGGATAGCTTATGCGCGAGAGTCCTGAAATCAAAGTACTACCCGAATGGTGACCTTCTAGACACCGTCTTTGCCTCGGATACCTCCCCGGTGTGGAAGGCAATTGAATTTGGCCTAGAACTGCTGAAGAAGGGTTTGATCTGGCGAGTGGGCGATGGGAAAAATATTCAGATTCAATGAGATCAATGGATTCCTAGAAAAGAAGGCCTCATGACTGCATCGTTTATTAGAAGGTCTCGGCTCCGATGGGTGAACCAACTCATGGAAGAGGATGGGAAGGAATGGAATGTAAATTTGATTCGACAAATATTTCACCGCTTTGATGTCAAGAAATATGCAAGATACCCATCCCAAGGACGGACACAAGAGATTGCATAGCTTGGCATGGTGAAAAGAATGGAGTGTTCTCGGTCGAAGTGCGTACAAATTGGCAGAACCTTATCCCAAAATGAAAACTCAAACCCTTCAAGCTCGACTAGGGATGCGGGTGACCGGAGTATTTGGGATCTTATTTGGAAAGCCAAGGTGCCCGAGAAAGTCGAATTTTTGGGTGGAGAGTAGCCACAAATACCACAGCCACAAAAAGTAATAAATTAAGAGGACGCCGAGGTGGACTCGACGTGTAATATCTGCGCAACGGGTGGAGGATGAACATCATGCAAGATCACATGCTCAAAGAGCAGGGCCCTCCGAGAGGCGATGAGAAAGGAGGGACACTACCTTCAGAGAAATCCTTCGTAAATACAGAATCGATCGGCTGCAGTCCCGCTGATGAGAACTCATGGAAATGCGGTCAAAATTTTACTTGCTTGTGGAGGTGCCGCACCGAGAGAGGACATATTAAGACACAATGGCAAAGAATCTATATTGGGCTCGGTACAATTCCTAAAGAAATACGACGAGGAGTTAGTTACAAAGCAATGACCGATAATGAGTCCGGGGTTGGAGAGGTGGATAAAACATACCACATACGGGGACAAAGCATGCAATGGACGGGACCAAACAAAAGGCACGTTTAAGTTGAATACCGACGCAGATTCCAAGCTGATTCAGCGAGTCCGCTCTTTGGAGCAATGCAAGGGACAGCAAAGGCCATGTGGTTGTCTCACTCGCAGAAGCTTCGTCAACTAGCCGATGTGTCGAGGAGGCCGGGCGAAAGCTGCACTTACTGGGCTGCTTACTCTGGCAAAGTATTACAGAGGCCCTCTGATCCTGGAGATGGACTGCCAGGCAATCATAAAAGTGTTGGGGAACGTAGTAATTTCAAAAATTTTCCTACGCACACGCAAGATCATGGTGATGTATAGCAACGAGAGGGGAGAGTGTTGTCCACATACCCTTGTAGACCCGAAGCGGAAGCGATCACCTCGTAGACCCGAAGCGGAAGCGATCACAACGTAGAGGAAGTAGTCGTACATTCTCCTCGCGATCCGACCGATCCCGGTGCCGTTACTCCGGCGCCCCCGAGTTCTTGACACACGTACAGCTCGATGACGCCCCTCAGACTCGATCCAGCCGAGTGTCGAGGGAGAGTTTCACAAGACGGCGTGGTGACAATCTTGATGTTTCACCGCGCAGGGCTTCGCTTAAGCTTCGACGACGGTATGACCGAGGTGGAATATGGTGAAGGGGCACCGCACGGCTAAGGAACGATCCGTAGATCAATACTTGTGTTTTCAAGGTGCCCCCTGCCCCGTATATAAAGGAGCCAGGGGAGGGGGCCGGCCAAAGGGGTTATGCGCCAAGGAGTCCTACTCCTCCGAGTAGGATTCCCCAATCCTAGTTGGACTAGGATTCCTGAGGGGAAAGAGAGAGAGGGGGCGGCCCTTCTCCTAGTCCTAGTAGGACTAGGGAAGGGGAGGCGCGCACCACCTTGGGCTGCCCCTTCTCCTTTCCACTAAGGCCCATCGAGGCCCATTTACCTCCCGGGGTTCCGTAACCTCCGGTACTCGAGAATTCCGCTACCGAACCATTCCAACTCCAAACATAGGCTTCCAATATATCAATCTTTATGTCTCGACCATTCCGAGACTCCTCGTCATGTCCGTGATCACATCCGGACTCGAACTCCTTCGTACATCAAAATACATAAACTCATAATAACCGCCATCGAACCTTAAGCGTGCATGGACCCTACGGTTCGAGAACAATGTAGACATGACCTAGAACTATTCACGGTCAATAACCAACAGCGGGACCTGGATGCCCATATTGGTTCCTACATATTCTACGAAGATCTTTGTCGGTCGACCGCATAACAACATACGTTGTTCCTTTGTCATCGGTATGTTACTTGCCCGAGATTCGATCGTCGGTATCCAATACCTAGTTCAATCTCGTTACGGCAAGTCTCTTTACTCGTTCCGTAATACATCATCTCACAACTAACTCATTAGTTGTAGTGCTTGCAAGGCTTAAGTGATGTGCATTACCGAGAGGGCCCAGAGATACCTCTCCGACTATCGGAGTGACAAAACCTAATCTCAAATACGCCAACCCAACATCCGCCTTTGGAGACACTGTAGTACTCCTTTATAATCACCCGATTACGTTGTGACGTTTGGTAGCACCAAAGTGTTCCTCCGTAAACGGAGTTGCATAATCTCATAGTTACAGAACATGTATAAGTCATGGATAAAAGCAGAGCAACATACTAAACGATCGTGTGCTAAGCTAAGGGAATGGGTCATGTCAATCGATCATTCTACTAATGATGTGACCTCGTTAATCAAATAACAACTCCTTTGTTCATGGTCGAAACATAACCATCTTTGATTAACAAGCTAGTCTAGTAGAGGCATACTAGTGACATCTTGTTTTGTCTATGCATTCACACATGTATCATGTTTCCGTTAATACAATTCTAGCATGAATGATAAACATTTATCATGAAATAAGGAAATAAATAATAACTTTATTATTGCCTCTAGGGCATATTTCCTTCATCTCCCACTTGCACTAGAGTCAATAATCTAGATTACACAATGATTCTAACACCCATGGAGTCTTGGTGCCGATCATGTTTTGCTCGTGGAAGAGGCTTAGTCAACGGTCTCGCAACATTCAGATCCGTATGTATCTTGCAAATCTCTATGTCTCCACCTGGACTAAGTCCGGATGGAATTGAAGCGTCTCTTGATGTGCTTGGTCCTCTTGTGAAATCTGGATTCCTTTGCTAAGGCAATTGCTCGATTGTCACGAAGATTTTCATTGGACCCGATGCACTAGGTATGACACCTAGATCGGATATGAACTCCTTCATCCGCACTCCTTCATTAGCTGCTTCGAAGCTGCTATGTATTCCGCTTCACATGTAGATCCCGCCACGACGCTTTGTGTAGAACTGCACCAACCGACAGCTCCTCCGCTTAGTGTAAATACGTATCCGGTCTGCGATTTAGAATCGTCCGGATCGTTGTCAAAGCTTGCATCAACGTAACTGCCATTTATGAGCTCTTTGTCACCTCCATATACTGAAAACATATCCTTAGTCCTTTTCGTATTTCAGATGTTCTTGACCGCTGTCCAATGATCCACTCTGGATTACTTTGGTACCTCCTGCTAGGCTTATAGCAAGGCACACATCAGTCCGTACACAAGATTGCATACATGATAGAGCCTATGGCTGAAGCATAGGAACATCTTTCATTTTCTCTCTATCTTCTGCGGTGGTCGGCATTGAGTCCGACTCAACTTCACACCTTGTAACACGTGCAAGAACCCTTTCTTTGCTTGATCCATTTTGAACTTCTTCAAAACTTTGTCAAGGTATGTGCTTTGTGAAAGTCCAATTAAGCGCCTTGATCTATCTCTATAGATCTTGATGCCCAATATGTAAGCAGCTTCACCGAGGTCTTTCATTGAAAAACTCTTATTCAAGTATCCCTTTATGCTATCCAGAAATTCTATATCATTTCCGATCAGCAATATGTCATCCACATATAAGATCGTAAATGCTACTGAGCTCCCACTCACTTTCTTGTAAATACAAGCTTCTCCAAAAGTCTCAGACAAACCCAAATGCTTTGATCACACTATCAAAACGTTTATTCCAACTCCGAGATGCTTGCACCAGTCCATATATGGATCGCCGGAGCTTGCACACTTTGTTAGCTCCTTTGGATCGATAAAACCTTCTCGTTGCATCATATACAACTCTTCTTCCGTAAATCCATTCAGAATGCGCTTTACATCCATTTGCCAAATTTCATAATCATAAAATGCGGCAATTGCTAACATGATTCGGACGGACTTAAGCATCGCTTCGGGTGAGAAGGTCTCATCGTAGTCAATCCCTTGAACTTGTCGAAAACCTTTTGCGACAAGTCGAGCTTTATAGACGAGAATATTACCGTCGTCGTCGGTCTTCTTCTTGAAGATCCACTTGTTTTCTATTGCTTGCCTACCTTCGGCAAGTCAACCAAAGTCCACACTTTGTTTTCATACATGGATCCCATCTCGATTTCATGGCCTCAAGCCATTTTATGAATCTGGGCTCACCATCGCTTCTTCATAGTTCGTGAGGTTCATCATGATCTAGTAGCATGACTTCCGAATAGGATTACCGCACCACTCAGTGCGGATCTTACTCTGGTTGATCTACGAGGTTCTGCGATAACTTGATCTCAAGTTTCATGATCAACATCATCAACTTCCTCACTACTTGGTGTAGGTGTCTCGTAAACCGGTTTCGCGATTTAACTACTTTCAAGTAAGGGAGAAGGTACTATTACCTCATCAAGTTCCACTTTCCTCCCACTCACTTCTTTCGAGAGAAACTCCTTCTCTAGAAAGGATCCATTCTTAGCAACGAATGTCTTGCCTTCGGATCTGTGATAGAAGGTGTACCCAACTGTCTCCTTTGGGTATCCTATGAAGACACATTTCGATTTGGGTTCGAGCTTATCGAGTTGAAGCTTTTTCACATAAGCATCGCATCCCCAAACTTTAAGAAACGACAACTTTGGTTTCTTGCTAAACCACAGTTCATAAGGTGTCGCCTCAACGGATTTCGACGGTGTTCTATTCAGGTGAATGCGGCTGTCTCTAGAGCATAACCCCAAAACGATAGCGGTAAATCAGAAGAGACATCATAGATCGCACCATATCTAGTAAAGTGCGATTCGACGCTCGGACACACCATTACTGTTGTGGTGTTCCGGTGGCGTTAGTTCTTGAAACTATTCCGCATTGTTTCAAATGTAGACCAAACTCAGTAACTCAAATATTCACCTCCACGATCGATCGTAGAAACTTAATTTTCTTGTTACGATGATTTTCAACTTCACTCTGAAATTCTTTGAACTTTTCAAACGTTTCGACTTATGTTTCATTAAGTAGATATACCCATATCTGCTTAAGTCATCTGTGAAGGTGAGAAAATAACGATATCCGCCACGAGCCTCAATATTCATCGGACCACATACATCTCAGATGTATGATTTCCAACAAATCTGTTGCTCTCTCCATAGTACCGAGAACGGTGTTCTAGTCATCTTGCCCATGAGGCACGGTTCGCAAGTGCCAAGTGATTCATAATCAAGTGACTCCAAAAGTCCATCAAGATGGAGTTTCTTCATGCGCTTTACACCGATATGACCTAAACGGCAAGTACCACAAATAAGTTGCACTATCATTATCAACTCTGCATCTTTTGGTTTCAACATTATGAATATGTGTATCACTACTATCGAGATTCATAAGAAATAGACCACTCCTCAAGGGTGCATGACCATAAAAGATATTACTCATATAAATAGAACAACCATTATTCTCTCGATTTAAATGAATAACCGCCTCGCATCAAACAAGATCCAGATATAATGTTCATGCTCAACGCAGCACCAAATAACAATTATTTAGGTCTAAAACTAATCCCAAGGTAGATGTAGAGGTAGCGTGCCGACCGCGATCACATCGACTTTGGAACCATTTCCCACGCCAAGATCGTCACCTCGCCCTTTGCCGAGTTCGCAATCAGTAGTCCCTGCTTGAGTTGCAAATATTAGCAATGTAACCAAGATCAAATACCAGTGCTACTACGAGCTCTAGTAAGGTACACATCAATAACATGTATATCACATATACCTTTGTTCACCTTGCCATCCTTCTTATCCGCCAAATACTTGGGGCAGTTCCGCTTCCGAGGACTACCGCGCTGCGGTAGAAGCACTCGGCTTCAGTGTTTAGGGCCGACTTGGGTTTCTTCTCTGAGCAGCAGAACTTGCTTGCTGTTCTTCTTGAGATTCCCTTCTTCTTCCCTTTGCCTTTCTTCTTGAAACTAGTGGTCTTATTGACCATCAACACTTGATGCTCCTTCTTGATTTCTACCTCCGCAGCCTTTAGCATTGCGAAGAGCTCGAGCATAGTCTTTACTAACCCTTGCATATTATAGTTCATCACGAAGCCTTTGTAGCTTGGTGGCGTGATTGAGAATTCATCAATGACACAATCATCCGGAAGATTAACTCCCAATTGTGTCAAGTGATTGTAGTACCCGGACATTCCGAGTATATGCTCACTAATGTAACTGTTCTCCTCCATCTTGCAGCTATAGAACTTATTGGAGACTTCATATCTCTCAATCCGGGCATTCTGTTGGAATATTAACTTCAACTCTGGAACATCTCATATGCTCCATGACGCTCAAAACGTCGTTGAAGTCCCGGTTCTAAGCCGTAAAGCATGGCACATCGAACTATAGAGTAGTCATCGACTTTGCTCGCCAGACGCTCATAACATCTGGCGTTGCTCCAAAGAAGAGTTCGCACCTAGCGGTGCATCCAGACGTAGCTCTTACAGGCAGCAATGAGGATGATCCTCGTTACGGACCCAATCCGTAATTGCTACCATCATCTTTCAACTTTGCTTTCTCAAGGAACGCATTAAAATTCAACGGAACAACAAAGACGAGCCATCTATCTACAATCAAACATAAATAAGCAAGATACTATCGGTACTAAGTTCATGATAAATTTAAGTTCAATTAATCATATTACTTAAGAACTCCCACTTAGAAAAACATCTCTAGTCATCTAAGTGATCACGTGATCCAAATCAACTAAACCATAACCGATCATCACGTGAAATGGAGTAGCTTTCAATGGTGAACATCTTATGTTGATCATATCTACTATATGATTCACGCCGACCTTTCGGTCTCCGTGTTCCGAGGCCATATCTGCATATGCTAGGCTCGTCAAGTATAACCCGAGTATTCTGCGTGTGCAAAACTGGCTTGCACCCGTTGTAGATGGACGAGAGCTTATCACACCCGATCATCACGTGGTGTCCGGGCACGATTTAACTTTGGCAACGGTGCATACCGGGAGAACACTTCTTGATAATTTAGTGAGAGATCATCTTATTATGCTACCGTCAATCAAAGCAAGATAAGATGCATAAAAGGATAAACATCACATGCAAATCAATATAAGTGATATGATATGGTCATCATCATCTTGTGCTTCATGATCTCCATCTTGTTGCACCACCATGATCACCATCGCCACCGGCGCGACACCTTGATCTCCATCGCAGCATCGTTGTCGCCTCGCCAAACTTATGCTACTACGACTATCGCTACCGCTTAGTGATAAAGTAAAGCATTACAGGCGATTGCATTGCATACAATAAAGCGACAACCATATGGCTCCTGCCATTGCCGATAACTTCGTTACAAAACATGATCATCTCATACAATAAAATATAGCATCACGCCTTGACCATATCACATCACAACATGCCCTGCAAAAACAAGTTAGACGCCCTCTACTTTGTTGTTGCAAATTTTACGTGGCTGCTACGGGCTTAAGCAAGAACCAGCCTCACCTACGCATCAAAACCACAACGATATTTCGTCAAATAGACCGTTTAACCTTCTCAAGGACCGGGCGAGCCACACTCAGTTCAACTAAAGTGAGAGAGACAGACACCCACCAGTCACCTTTAAGCAACGAGTGCTCGTGGCGGTGAAACCAGTCTCGCGTAAGCGTCTGGCTGTAATGTCGGTCCGGGCCGCTTCATCTCACAATACCGCTGAACCAAAGTATGACATGCTGGTAGGTAGTATGACTTGTATCGCCCACAACTCACTTGTGTTCTACTCTGCAAAACATCAAACCATAGAAAAACCTAGGCTCGGATGCCACCGTTGGGGAACGAGTAATTTCAAAAATTTTCCTACGCACACGCAAGATCATGGTGATGTATAGCAACGAGAGGGAGAGTGTTGTCCACATACCCTTGTAGACCCGGCGAAGCGATCACCTCGAGACCCGGCGGGCGATCACAACGTAGAGGAAGTAGTCGACGTTCTCCTCGCGATCCGACCGATCCCGTGCCGTTATTCCGGCGCCCCGAGTTCTTGACACACGACAGCTCGATGACGCCCCTCAGACTCGATCCAGCCGAGTGTCGAGGGAGAGTTTCACAAGACGACGGCGTGGTGACAATCTTGATGTTTCACGGCGCAGGGCTTCGCCTAAGCTTCGCGACGGTATGACCGAGGTGGAATATGGTGAAGGGGGGCACCGCACACGGCTAAGGAACGATCCGTAGATCAATACTTGTGTTTTCCAAGGTGCCCCCCTGCCCCCGTATATAAAGGAGCCAGGGGGGAGGGGGCCGGCGGCCAAAGGGGTTGCGCCAAGGGAGTCCTACTCCCTCTGGGAGTAGGATTCCCCCCCCAATCCTAGTTGGACTAGGATTCCCGAAGGGGGGAAAGAGAGAGAGGGGGGCCGGCCCTTCTCCTAGTCCTAGTAGGACTAGGGAAGGGGGGCGCGCGCCCACCTTGGCTGCCCCTTCTCCTTTCCACTAAGGCCCATCGAGGCCCATTTACCTCCGGGGTTCCGTAACCTCCCTGTACTCGAGAATTCCGCCGCCCGGAACCATTCCAACTCCAAACATAGGCTTCCAATATATCAATCTTTATGTCTCGACCATTCCGAGACTCCTCGTCATGTCCGTGATCACATCCCGGACTCAACTCCTTCGGTACATCAAAATACATAAACTCATAATAACCGCCATCGAACCTTAAGCGCAGGACCCTACGGTTCGAGAACAATGTAGACATGACCTAGAACTATTCACGGTCAATAACCAACAGCGGGACCTGGATGCCCATATTGGTTCCTACATATTCTACGAAGATCTTTGTCGGTCGACCGCATAACAACATACGTTGTTCCTTTGTCATCGGTATGTTACTTGCCCGAGATTCGATCGTCGGTATCCAATACCTAGTTCAATCTCGCTACGCAAGTCTCTTTACTCGTTCCGTAATACATCATCTCACAACTAACTCATTAGTTGTAGTGCTTGCAAGGCTTAAGTGATGTGCATTACCGAGAGGGCCCAGAGATACCTCTCCGACTATCGGAGTGACAAAACCTAATCTCAAATACGCCAACCCAACATCTGCCTTTGGAGACACCTGTAGTACTCCTTTATAATCACCCATTCGTTGTGACGCTTTGGTAGCACCAAAGTGTTCCTCCGTAAACGGAGTTGCATAATCTCATAGTTACAGGAACATGTATAAGTCATGGATAAAAGCAGAGCAACATACTAAACGATCGTGTGCTAAGCTAAGGAATGGGTCATGTCAATCGATCATTCTACTAATGATGTGACCTCGTTAATCAAATAACAACTCCTTTGTTCATGGTCGAAACATAACCATCTTTGATTAACAAGCTAGTCTAGTAGAGGCATACTAGTGACATCTTGTTTTGTCTATGCATTCACACATGTATCATGTTTCCGGTTAATACAATTCTAGCATGAATGATAAACATTTATCATGAAATAAGGAAATAAATAATAACTTTATTATTGCCTCTAGGGCATATTTCCTTCAAAAAGAACTAGCAGTACGGGGACAGCCTCGGTCCCAATGCTATGCTTTGATCAAGGATATTAAACAAGCTCTATCTGTGTTTGCGAGCTACAGTTTTAACCATGTGGGAAGATCATGCAATGAGCTAGCCCATGGGCTTGCTTCTTGCCACAAGAACTACAGGCGATCAGGAGATCTTCGCCAACGTACCGGAAGGACTCGGACCTCTGATGGTGTCTGAATATGTACCTTCTGTAGAGTAGATCCTACTCTAGCTCTCAAAAAAAAAAACTGCCTTGGGATGCACCATGGACAGATGAACGATCTGGTCCGTTCCAACGCTGCATCGGACGGTTCAAGAGCTCTAATTGCTATGGAAGGGCGTAGCTAGCTCCATTTTACTGTTTTTTAATAATTGGTTCTTACACAACGAACCCACACATCAGACTGATGTGCCACTCTCTCTCTCTCTCTACACGTTGCATGCCAACCGTGGCACATTTATTGTGATTGCACGCCCAATGTGCACCAGCATTTATTGTTGTCTCTCTAACATTTTTAAAAGACGCATGCATGCATTTTTTTTGTCTCCATTTTTTTTCCTGAAAAAAACACCTGCATGCTGATCGAGTAGAACTCGACGGAGCAGAACGGGAACAGAATTATGGAGGACGGGACGACTCGACGAGCTTGCTAGGCAAGCAACTAGCGAGAAGAGATCATCTTTTTTTTTTTTGAATGTTGGTAGTTGATCTATTAAATTCATTGATCAGAAGAAAGATAGTTGGTCCAGCTAATGAGGAAAACCGGACCTAAAAACCATACAAACGGGGCCTTTCGGCAACCAACACACACATCCACACGAGCCACGGGTCCCTATGACCGGATCCACCTCTAGAACGATGCCCCCAAGAGAGAACGCGACGCCGAATAGCGCCGCCATCGTCCAATCTAAACTAAATCAAGGGTTTCCCCCGGGACACGTCGGGAAAGGCAAGGTGAGAGCAGCTACATCGATGCCTCCAACAAGGGAGCGACGCCTGAAAGCGCCGCCATCGACGACCCCGGCCGAAACCGGAGTACGACTTTCGCCTGCAGTCTCACCTGCATAGCCCGAAACCAGGATCCGATCAACCTACAAATTGAACCAATATCCCTGCCTCCACGGCCAACCGCACCTCCCCAGTAACCTCAAACGAGCTTCCAACCTAGCATCCGCATCCCCCACTGGACGGAGGATGCAACCCCTAGCGGCGCCATTCGTCTCCCATCGGAAGGATGCAACCAAACACGACGCCATTCGTCTCCTCGAGGATGCAACGCCTGCCGGCCATTCATCTCCTAACGAAGGATGCAACAACCGCATCGAGGCCATTCCTCTCCCTCCAGCCACCACCATCTCGTCCTCCCACCCGAAGCAGTGCCGAGCTTACCGAACCACCATCAGGAGGATGCAACACCGAGCAAGGGTGCCATTCATCTCCCACAGCTTCTCTCGCGCGGCATGTGGCCGGCAGCAACGCCGACGCCCGCGCACCTCTCGCACCCAGCACGCCGCAGATCCACACAGAGAACGGCGCACTCGCCGCCCCGGGACTGACTGCGGCCACCTAGCTACCTCGCCTAACGCCGCCGAGCGCGAAACCGCAACTCCATCATGGCGCGGATCGCAGTCCGCACTTCCGGACGACCAGCAAGAAGACGAGCACCTAGGCCTCGCCCACACACGCAGCGCGGCGCCGCCCGCGCCAGACCGCGCGCAGCACCACTTCTCCTCTCCACACATGCGCCAGCAGCCGCGCCAGAGCTGCGCCACCCGGCTGCACTCCTCCCTCGACCTCGCGCGCCGGCGGCTGCGCCAGATCCACGCCACCCTGCAGCATCCCCACTCCACATCGCGCGCCGGATTCGCGCCACCCCGCAGACACTCCCTCCACCTCGCGCGCGGCGGCGCGCCAGATCCGAGCCGCCACGCCCTCTCAAGACACGCCGACGATCGCTGCGCCCGCCAGCAGCCAGGACCCCGACGGCGCCTCATCAAGATCCACATCCCCTCGGCCGAGCCGCCCCCGCGCTGCTCGTGCACCTGGCGAGACGGAGAAGACCCCGCCGCCGCCGCACGGGCTTTGCCCGGCAGCGTACTCCGGCGGCGGCGAGGGAGGTAGGGCGAGGTGGGTAGGTGGCTGGCGGCGGCGATTTAGGGTTCTCCCGGGCCGCTGCGGGGAGCGACACAGGAGTCGAGAGACCGAGATAGTATATCATGAGTAACTTGAGATCATCATCTGTTGAAGATCTAAAAAAGATGAGCATTAGGTTTCCATAAGACCGCGCGAAACGGCCGGGCTCCACAATCATGATGAAGATTAGCGGGAGATCGATCACGGAACAGAGCAGTAGCACTACCAAGCATCCAAATGCATACGACAGAATAGATCAATAAGAGCATAACACTACAGTACTACACTACCCTAGCCTAGCTAGTCATGTGCTCCTGACCGCAGGGTGTTCGTCCGCGGAACTTCTCCCATGTCCTGCCTGCAGCCGACTTGCCATTGGGTCTTCCTCGTCCCTCGATCGGTCATGGCTAATTCCCTTGCACCGCCGCCGCCACCGCCGCATTCCAGGCCTGTATCCCCATCCTCATGCCGACGACGCAAGCTGCCAGCGCCATGACAGCCACGACTAGGACGAAGATGATGGCAATGCACACCGTCAGGGCGACGTTCTCCTTTATCATCCTCCCTGCAGCGCATGCAATGCATCACAAGTCAGAGACAGCCAGAACGATCATCGTCAAGAAATTTACCGGCCGGAGATCAGCTGAGCTACTCACGGGTCTGCTCTCCAAGGGGCAGCGGCGGTGCCGATATGTCGAAGCGGAGGTAGCAGTTGGGGCCGAGGACGGCGGCGACGCTTCCTTGCACGTCGCCGGCGGCGGGCTCCCAGCTCCTGGCAATATGCAGCGCCGAGTCCCGCAGGCATTGGGCGCACTCCGCCGCGGCGCGGTCCGTCGCGCACTGTGCCAGCACGCGCACCGTGTCGCCGTTGCTCGCCGTGGCGGTCGCGTTGACGGCGGGCAGCTGGCCGTTCGCGGACCGCGGGACCAGGGACTGCGCCACGGCCACGAGCTTCTGCACGTCGGCGTCCTCGAGGCGCGGGACGGCGTCCCCGGAGAAGGTCACCGCGCCAATGTCGTCGTCCGCGCGGGCGGAGGAGGAAGCGTTGGTGTCGGCGTAGCCCAGAAAGCAGCCGTCGTTCAGGAAGCCCGCGCGCCGGCTGGCGTCGCCGCACTGGCCGGAGATCTTTCTGCCGGCGTTGGACAGGCAGCGGAGGCACGGGTCGGGCGCGGGGTCGCCGAAGCAGAAGCCGCGGGCGAGCGCGCCGCCGGCCCCCAGCGAGGCGAAGCCTGTCCGCGCGGCGGCCGAGGGGAGGGCCTCGAGGAGCGGGAGGAGACTGCCGTGGAACGCGCCGCTGCCGTTGACGGTGGGCGTCGGCGGCGGGTAGCACCTGGTCACGATGACCTCGGGGGTGGGGGCGGTGCCGGTGACCGCCGTCATGGCGGCGACGAGGCAGAGGAGGAGGAGGAGGAGGGGAAGGCGGCGGGAGAGCGCCATGTGAGTGGGCGATTCTAGGGGCATGCAGTGGTGAACTGTGGGAGGAGGAGCCGAGGAGAGTGGTGGTCATGAGCTGGAGCTACTAATGTATGCACCCAGCGCTAGCTGCTGCATCGATTTGGAGAGGGTGGAGCCGATCGAGCGGCTGCGTGGCTTCCTGCGTTGCCATTCCAGGCCCTGAGCTAAGATCGGGCTCTGCCAAAGGCATGGCGAGCGTTGCATGGTTTTTGCCTCGTCCGTCCACCAGGAGCTTTCCGCGCACTTTCCTTCCCCTGTCTACCTCGGAGCGCAGTGATGTGGTGGTGGTGGTGGGTATCCATGCGCCAAGCAGAAACGTTTGTTCAAGCGCAACACCAGCACTCATTACTGTTCCTGCCTACCTCGGACGTCGTCACGCCATTGTCTGGATCAACCAGGGTCCTCCACAGGCCACTGATACACTGATCTGTGATCTCACACGACCAACCAGCGAGGTGCTACAGGAGCTTCTCCTAAACACGTGCAATCAGAAATATGACTACATCATCTACGGCGTTTCTCCTTACGAGCTACGCCACAAGTATAATGTGCGCTCTGCAAGGAAGACGAGGTGCAGGTCGATTGATGCCTTCTTCCTCGGAGAAACGCCACAAAAATCCTACCAAGTGCAGACCTCCCACTCAGGGGCTTAGCTGCAGCCTAGTGCTCGCCTAAGTTTATGAAAACCCTACCGAGTGGAGAGCATACCTTCCACTCGGGGGCTTAGCTGCAGCCCAGTGCTCGCCTAAGTTTTTGAAAATCCTACCTAGTGGAGAGCAGACCTCCCACTCGGAGGCTTAGCTGCAGCCTAGTGCTCGCCTAAGTTTTTGAAAATCCTACCGAGTGGAGAGCAGACCTCCCACTCAGAGGCTTAGCTGCAGCCCAGCGCTCGCCTAAGTTTTGGAAAATCCTACCGAGTGGAGAGCAGACCTCCCACTCGGAGGCTTAGCTGTAGCCCAGTGCTCCCCTAAGTTTTGGAAAATCCTGCCGAGTGGAGAGCAGACCTCCCACTCGGGGGCTTAGCTACAGCCCAGTGATCGCCTACGTTTTTGAAATTCCTACCGAGTAAAGAACGGACCTCCCACTCGGGGGGCTTAGCTGCAGCCCAGTGCTCGCCTAAGTTTTTGAAAATCCTACCGAGTGGAGAGCGGACCTCCCACTCGGGGGCTTAGCTGCAGTCCAGTGCTCGCCTAAGTTTTTGAAAATCCTACCGAGTGGAGAGCGAACCTCCACTCGGGGGCTTAGCTGCAGCCCAGTGCTCGCCTAAGTGCGTTGAGGAACAAGTCGATTGCAATAAGTGCTTCATCCTAGCCTGCAAAAAGACACCTCAAACCAGATGCCAACATATTCAACGTCAAACTCAAGTTCAGATAACATCTTACGGAACCGAAAGTGCTCAGGCGCTAAGCCTGTTAAGGTTTATCGGTTACAAAAATCACTCGACATACCGAGGCAAATTTAAAGTATCAAGCACAGAAGTTTTTTACCCCTCCTGCGGAGGGCTGGAAGGCGCAACAAATTCGTCTAGGTCGATTCCATCTGCAATCCGAGTGGCGGCAGCGATGAAGGTCTCCATGAAAGATCGGAAATCATGCTTCTTGGTATTGGCCACCTTAACGGCTGTCAGCTTGTCCTCCCGCGCCTCCTTGCAGTGAACACGGGCCAGAGACAGAGCAACATCCGCGCCGCACCTGGCAGAAGACTTCTTCCATTCTTGCACTCGACTTGGAACCTCGTTCAGTCGAGTCATCAGAGACTCGAGGTCGTTCTGAAGCGTCTCTCTTGGCCAGAGTGTTGTGTCGATGTGGGAAATTGCAACCTTCAGCCTTGCGAGATAGTCGACAATAGCAGCAACGCGAGATTCAAGTCGGAGCACATTCATGGCGACTTCGTCTTTCATAGGAGAGTTGATGGGATCCAGGTTTATTTCCAGTCGACCAGTCTCCTCTTCAAAGTTCTGGCAGAACTCTGCAAGCACAACCCCAAAGTCAAGACAGCAGTCTGATGGCGAGATCATAGTTAAAATGTCTATTTGATACAAAAGATTACCTTCAAGCATGAGGAATAGCTTCTTGGCGAGTCCTCCCAGATAAGCCTCCAGATCATTCTTCTTTCCCACCAACTCACTGGCCTTGTCACTCAAGGCAATCTTGTCACTCTTCAGTCGACTGACCTCCTTGTTGGCCGCATCAAGAGCAGCTTTCAGATTGGTGTTTTCTTCTTCAAGCTTGGTGATTGAAGCCAGCTTCTCATCTGCGAGCTTGGTCTTCTCTAAAGCCGCTTTCTGCATCTCAGCCAAGTCAAGGTCTTTCTTCTTCAGAGCATCCCTCAGTTTGTCTGCAAAGTCACAGTGAGATCAGACTCTGAAATGGACGAGAGGCAAAAGCAGTCGTCGAGGTTCTCACCAAACATACCTTTTGCCTCCTCCTTTGACTTCGTGAAGTTCTCCTGGACAAGTTTCAGATCAAGCTCGAGCTGGATTTGCTTGTTCTCCAATTCAGTGTAACGAGCCGCAAGCTCGCAAGATTTCTGCGAAGAACCAATCGACAAATGTCAAAATAGTTCACTTCCGAGTGACTAAGGAAAAATCATAGCATTTCTAAGACTACAGCCGAATATAAACATTCACCATAGTCTCGGGACTACACCAGTGGGTGCACTCAGCGTGCCCCACTAGTTCTATCGCTTAGAGTCGATCACCGACCAACAAATAGCTCAAAAAAAAGAGAGGTTATCTTCAGATCGTAGTCTCGCCAGATCCACCACAGCCTGGGACTACACCCATGGTTGCACTCAAGATGCCCCCACCGGTCTATGAATCCATTCGACCGATCGAGTAAAGAAAAAGCTTAAGACATAAAGACTATGGTCGATCGCCGCCAGTCCACCATAGCCTTGGACACTACACCCGTGGGTGCACTCAGCGCCCCCACTAATCCGAATTTCAATCAACGCACCCGGTGGGTGTCACGATGATACTAAAATTTTCGAAAGAAGGATTTTAGATATCATATCCTAATGTAACAGTGCGTGACCGATCGACCAACATTGCTCAAGAGCTGAATCGGCGTCATAAGCTGCTCGATGGCGTCTCGGATTGCCTTCACTTGCTCCATCATGACCCCTGCCTGGCGTATTGCTTCTTTAGCAGCACTGGCTTGGTCTTCTGGGATGTGGTGGGTCGAGAAAAGTGAAGGCTGAGCAGCACTCGAAGACGAAGGGCGAGCACTCGTCAGCGGCACCGCAAAGGATACGGTAGGCCGAGTGACGTTGTCCCCCTCCACGACCAACGTCTCGGGTGCTGACGCGTCCTGAGTCGCCTTGCCAGCAGACGTTTTCCTGTTCCTCCTCTGCCTCAGTGGTTCCTCATCATCGTCATCAGGAAGGTGAATAACGACGTTAGATGGAGCTGCAGAAAAGAGTCAAAATTAAAGACAAAGAGCCAACCGACTGAAGACAGAACTACAAAAGTCATACCAGGTTTTGAAGTGACAACATCTTCCATCTCGTGATCTTCACCGGTCGAGGTATCGAAAGTAGCAAGACCGCAGCTCCGTGGTCACCGATCAGCTCATGAATCGGCCAAGAATAAATTCATGAAACGAGAAAACTCAAGTTACACCGTTACCCTGAGATAGTCGGGATCACCATCTTCATCTTCAGCAAGACCTTCATTGGCTTCGACAACGCCACTCGAGATTGCTTCGGAGCTTTCTCAGTCAGCACTAGAGAAGTCGTCCGAGGACGCTTGGTCGACTGCGCGACGGGCGCAACCCCCTTACCACGCTCGGCTGCGGGATCATGGACAAGCTTCAAGCGTCTTTCCGAACAAGGAGGTGCAACTTCCTCCTCCTCCTCCTCCCCCTCCTCATCAGAGTCATCATCTTCATCGTCGTCATCAGCATCCGAATCCCACTCCTCCGGGCTTTCGCCCCCACTTCCTTCCTCCTCCTCAGTCGGCGCTTGCGCTCCATTGGGCATCGAGTACAACTCAGTGGTGGCCTGACAGACAACAAAACAAGGCAAAGGTCAATCGACCGATTTGCAATGAAACAAAATGAATAAAACAAGATCACAACCGGGGATAAGTGGTCATACCGTGTCCGGTTGGTAGGTATGGTCGAGTGGTGGGATCCTCCTAGCCCCTCGAGGGTTATCCTTATTCCCTGTGATGGCAGCCATCCACCTCTCCAGTGTGGTGTCGCTGACCGCCTCTGGATGGACCCGAGTGGTATCTTCGGTGCCGCAGTATAGCCACATCGGGTGGCCTCGGTATTGGAGCGGTTGAATACGCCGTCGAAGGAAAACCTCCAGAAGGTCCATGCCAGTCACTCCGTCCCGAATGAGCTGGACTACGCGCTCCATCAACATTTTAACCTGAGCCTTCTCCTCCGGGAGCACCTTCAGAGAAGAGGGTTTGTTCACTCGGTCCATGGAGAACAGAGGGAGACCAGTCGACTGCCCCGGCGTGACTCGTCTTGGCAGTAGAACCAGGTCGACTGCCACCCTCTAACCGACTCAGGAAGAGTCATGGCCGGAAAAGCACTCTTACTCCTCATTTTGATCCCAAGACCCCCACACATCTGGATAACCTTGGTCCTCTCATCATCCGAACTCGCCTTTTTCACCGTCTGTGAGCGACAGGTGAATATGTGCTTAAAGAGACCCCAGTGCGGTCGACAACCCAGGAAGTTTTCGCACATAGACACAAAAGCGGCAAGGTAGGCAATGGAATTGGGAGTGAAATGGTGGAATTGCGCCCCAAAGAAGTGCAGAAACCCTCGGAAGAAAAGACTCGGTGGCAGGGAGAATCCGCGATCTACATGAGTGGCTAGGAGAACACACTCACCCTCCAGTGGCTGCGGTTGCCACTCGGTCCCCGGAAGTCTTGCTGACCCATGAGAGATCAGTCCCTCGTTGGCCAGGTCATTGAGATCCACCTGGGTGATGGTCGAGCGGATCCAATCTCCTTAGACCCAACCTTGCGGTAGGCGGGACCTCGACGAAGATCCATCCCGACTGGTCACTCTTCCCTTTGCTTTCGTCGTCGTCGTCGCCTTCTTCGCTCGCTCCAAGGCCGCTGTCTTCTCCTTCACCATCGTCGCCGGCGAGGCACACGAGGAGTGGATGGGCGGAGGCAAAAGCGGGCACAGCAGGCGTGAGTGAGGAAGGCGGAGAGGGGAATGGAGACGCACTGTTCAAAAACCCTCGCCCGGCACCTTATATAGGGACGCTTCCGAGTGGCTGACAGGTAGGCCCGGGCGGTCCTGTCAGATCTCGAAACAGTCGTGCGCGCGATATGTGGCGAAAAAGGCGGCGCGGAAATCGAGGCGTCTACGCCTTATCCCATCCGAGTACCGCGGTCCACCCCGCTTCGCGCGCTTCCCAAAATTTGGATCCCACAAAATCCGCTAATAGCAGAGCAACCTGTCAGACGGTAGATTTCCTACGATCCGTCGCTCGGAAGTTCACCAAGTTCAAAAGTTCACTCGACAGAGGAAAAGAATGGATCAAGGCGACTGAAAGAAAAGTTGATGTCATCATTAAAAAAGGTCATTGATCCAGGATGAGACATGCTCAGAACACAAAAACAGGTCGGAAAGATTATCAACTCCTTCCTCACTCAAACCTCGATCCATTCGGGGGCTAATGATGAAGTCATGTACCTAGGGTAGGGTCATGGACCTGTCCAAAGTACCTCCCAAGGACATCTTCGAAGAAGCCGCCTTCGATCGACCAAGAGGGATTCCACTCGACGGACTCAAGGCATTCGACCATGAAGACTCACTCGACTACCGGAGATTAAGAGCCACTCAGATCCAAACGGTCGTAATTAAGTAGTCTTTATGGCCATGATGACACTTTATGTAGGGCGTTACCAGTAACGCCAATCCTTTATGTACTTTAAACCCTGCATAACTGAGGGCCGGAGGGGTCTGGCAGACACTATATAAGCCACCCCCCTCCTCAGTGTAAAGGGTTCGCACCCCTGTAACTCATACACATATAATCCAGTCGACCGCCTCCGGGCTCTGAGACGTAGGGCTGTTACTTCCTCTGAGAAGGGCCTGAACTCGTAAATCTCTTGCGTGTACAACCACTCCATAGCTAGGATCTTGCCTCTCCATACCTACCCCCCATTCTACTGTCAGTCTTTGTACCACGACACCTGCTCCAAGAGAGAGATTGACACTTGTCATTTGATAACAACCCATCCTCCGACGACTTTGGGAAAACACAAGTGAGGAAAAACCCCACCAGAGCCAAAGTGGTTGAGCATCACTAAAGAGATTGATCTGTGCGATCCGGCGCCTATTGTCTTTGAAGACTGTCATTCTTCCATACGGTTGGGGGTCACGTTCTGAGCAGCCCAAGAGTAATTGTGGCGTGTTGGTGAATAAGTCTGTGAATATTTTGGAAGAATACCTTGAATACTTCCATGAGTGATTGGGTGAGGTCTACAGTGACCTTAACTCAAGGAGAATTCGTTGAAGACTAAGTGTCTTTTGGGTTGAATCTCAAGCCACTCCAGCCAGACATACAGTTGATACAACAACTGACACTTGTCTACCAAATCATCGTGTCATCACCGAGCCAACTTGGTTTCAAATTCCTCATCCCTTTACTCTTAGTATTTTTGCTGCTGAAGAATTTGTGATAGACATCTGAAGAATTTGAAGAGAAGACTTTCATCATGATGCCTTTGATTTCTTCAAATCATCTTGGTGTGGGGGGTGGACAGGAGATGGTGCGAGGCATCCTAGATCATCACCATGGAGTTAGCTCCATTGCCAAGAGGGACACATGCATCACATATACTAAGGTGAATTCTATCCTTTATGTTTACCTTCTTGGTTCTCTCGAGGATGGTTACTACTTGACCGTCCTACCCTTTGCACATATAAGTTTGAGCCAATGATGAGCGTGCAATGGAGGAAGTTGTGCACTAGCGAGCACCCACGCCATCCGCAAATGGAAGCGAAGTAGGAACCGTGAAGATGAAGGCAAGGTTCCACACGCATCGAGGGGTATCCATGTGAAGGCCCACAGTCACGAAGCCTCTAGATACCCAGTGTGCACATGCCTTTGAACCCCGTGCACACAGGGGTTGTGTCCAGCTCTCTGGACACCCCACGCGCATGGCCCCTTTTACCCCATGCCTACAAGCCTCTCACGTTGGTTTCCTGCGAGTAACCATGGGGAAAATGACCCTTGTACCCTTACTTACCCCTTCATTTGCCTAGGACTATATATACTCTTCCTCTTCCTCCATCCGAGGGTTAGCAAAGTATACACTTGGACATTTTGCTCCTTGTACCTCCTCCTAGAGGAACAAGACTTCCAACTTGAAAAGGGATCTCGTCATAGATCATCAAGACCTTCAACTTGGAGAAGGATCTCTAAGTGGATCATCAAGATGTCATCTCTCCCATAGAGATTTTGGAAGAACCTACCCTTTTACTTTCTTGCTTGTTGCTTGTGGATTCTAGGTGTATCTTGATTTGGATGATGAGAGAGCACATGTATGATGTGGATAGTATTATTGTGTGTTCCCCTTTGTGATTTTTTTGTGTTCTTCCCAAAATGCACCTCCAATTCGTGAAGATTGGGCAAACAAGGGCTTGACCCTACATCAATAGATATTTTTAAGTCTTAGCTTCAACCAAACATCGGGGGTGCCTATGTCTTTATTTTGGGATCCTTAAACGAACCGTTGTTGGGCTCTAAAATGGCGGACAAGCTACAAGATTTGAGCCTGCTTTATAGGGCGAATCTCTCTTGTGGTGCTTTGCGGCCCATTTTGTCCGCTAGGGCTATTTCTCGCCTGTTGTTTTTTTATCACAAACTGCTAACTCAAAAACATATAAGTGTACAAGCTGCGAAGGGCCGTGGTGCTATACGATCGACACAATACTATAGTTGCGGGACGAGTTTTTACTTTGTGGTTTTCTTATCGAGGGTTTCATTGCTTGCAGTGGTTTTCTTCAGGTTTCTCTGGTTTTCTTTGGTTTTTCTTTTTGTTTGTTTACTACTTCGGTTTTCACAGATTTATTATTTTTTCCTTTTTGTTCTTAACATACGTCTTCCTTTTTTGTACACATTATAGTACATTTTTTGTGTACATCATAAATCTTTTTATACACGCTTAATTTATTACAAATGCATGATTAGCATTATTTCAAATATATATTTGATGTCTATTTTTACATACACATTGGACTTATTTTGAATACATATAAAATATTATTATAGACATTTTTTTCCAATACACGATTAGCATTTTTTAAATACATTTTTGAATATTTTTCAAATACATGTTTCACATTTGCCAAATACTTGTTGAAATGTTTTTTTCTGAATGATACATTTTCGACTATGCAAACACTTTTTATATTGTATAAACATTTAATGAAAGCATATTTTTGAAATGAGCGAATAGTTTTCTATATGTAGCACATATTTATAGTGGTATGGAACATTTTTTAGAATTAATTGAACATTTTTTATATTGTTTAAAGTTTTTAAAAATTCCATGTACATTTTTTTGAAACGGGTGACCGTTGTTGAAATATCACGAACATCTTGTTTTGAATATTATCATTTAAAAAAATCACACTTCCAGATATACATGGTGTTAACATTTTCGAATTTGTTGGTGAATATTTATTTTTTTAAGTACATTGTTGTTTTGGATTATACATAATTATTATATTTTGATAAATATATACAAAAATGAAAAACAAAACTGGTGTACATGTACACGCGTGAGTAGGGGCGAATTTAGGGCGTTCTTTAGGTGAAATGTGCCCGTGTCTCGCTAAGGGCGAGACACAACGGCTCCCCATTTTGTCACCCACGGGTCAGTTATTAGTACGAAAAATGTTAATTGAGCTCGGCTCCAGCAAGCCTCGTTATAAAATACGGTATTTATGCATCACAAAAGAGATAGAAATTATGTGAATACACATATGCATGTATATTACATACGTGTGAAATTTTATAACAATATACTTTTACATGTGGCATAGAAAAAATGTATTCCAAATGGGTCATTTTTTATTTGTTAGGCCAAATTTTTGTTTCGTCCGTGTAGCCTACAAATTACAATATTTTCAAAGAAAGTTTCTCAGATCCGTACTGAACACACATAAGTTTTTCAATGTATTTTCTTGAATATTTTCAAAACTTTTAAATATGGTTTTTTGAAGAAAAAAAAACTAGCTTCATGGAGCTCGGCAGAGCCCACGCTCCCACTTAGTACTAGTGTAGAAGTAGATGCTGCTTAAATATGACTTATTTTTTTAGCAAATATCACTTAATTTTATGAGTAAGTTCCGTTTAATTTAAACCTTAGGTACCCGTGAGATACCGCCTCTGTTCACAAATATAAGATGTTTTGAATATTTTTATATGATCCTTATACCAACTGAAATAAGTGAATGAACACACTTAAACGTGTTTATGTATACAACTGATTCAGAAAAAAAAGTTAGAACATCTTATATCTGTGAATGAAGAAGGGAGTATTCCTCAAAGAAAAGAAAAAGGTGACATGCTGAAGTATGTTTATTTTTTGGGGACTGCTAAAACTCAGTCGACTGAGTTTTAGCGAAGTCTCAGTCGATGTCCCCGTTCGTTCGATCGTTTCCAGCTTTCCAGGATCGGTGATGTCTCGAGTATCAGCCTGTTCTACTGGTGCGGCCGGCCCGTTACCCTTTTTTTTTTTTGCCTTTTCGTCTGTGTTGGACACTTGGAGCTGGATATATACTACCACAACGGGTGTTGTGTGCTTTTTCTTTGTCCATATTGTATTAGGCTGGGCTTTTTTTCTAGTGCTCGTGTTGCCCATTTTCTCACACCGGCCATTCATCTCTCTCACATGGCCACGTGCAATTTTTTTTTTTGCAAGACGTGAAAGACTAAAAGTTTATGTGTGTTTTTGTTGTTGTAGTAGTCTATGAACGGGCATGTTCACTTTTCATGTTTTTTACTAAATTTTTTGTTGCACCACATTTACACGTAATCATGCCGACTGCAACTGCAAGGGTTGCAACACGCCGGAAACTAAAAAGAGGGGGCGCCAATTTCATGTCCACCTGAGCTGCATTTTCATATGGATTATAGCTTGTCTTGTGTGTGCCGCGGGTGTGAGAGTGACGACAAGGATTCATTCTTATTTTTTATTTTTTTGGGTGCCAGTTGCATGTCCATTTTTCCTGAGGTGCAACTATTTGCAGGCCATGTCGACGGCAATTGCATGTCTGCCACTAGATTTGTAGCTGCAAGTGTCGGCACCCGACTGCAACTCATGTCCACCCCTGAGCTGCATTTTAATATGGGTTATAAGCTTGTCCTGTGTGCGCCGTCGGAGTGGCCACAAGGATTCATTTTTAATTTTTATATTTTTGGGTGCTTGCACGCCCATTTTCTGAGTTGCAACTGCATACAAGCCATGTCGACTGCAATTGCATGTCTGTCACTACACTCGCAACTGCAAGTGTCGGCATCTGACTGCAATTCATGTTCACCCCTGAGCTTCAATTTTATATGGGTTATAGCTTGTTGTGTGCCGCGGCGGGGGTGGACAATGATACATTTTTATTTTTTATTTTTTGGGTGCCAGATGCATGGCCATTCTCGGAGTTCCAACTGCATGCGGGCCATGTTGATTGTAATTGCATGTCTGTCACAAGATTCACAACTGCAAGTGTCGGCACCCGACAGCAATTCATTCCCACCCTTGAGCTGTATTTTCATATGGGTTATAACTTGTCTTGTGTGTTGCCGCCACCATAGTGACAACAAGGATGCATTTTTATTTTTATTTTTGGGTGTCAGCTGCATGCCCATTCCCTGAGTTGCAACTGCATGCGGGCCATGTCGACTGCAATTGCATGTCTGCCACTAGACTCGCAACTGCAAGTGTTGGCACCCGACTGCAATTCATGTTCCACTGAGCTGCAATTTCTGGTGGTTTATAACTTGTCATGTGTGCCGCCGCCGCCGGCGGAGTAACGACAAGGATGCATTTTATTTTTTATTTTTTTGGGTGTCAGTTGCATGCCGACTCCGTGAGTTGCAACTGCATGCGGCCCATCTCGACATGCAATTGCATGTCTGCAACTAGACTCGCAACTGCAAGTGTTGGCTCCCTACTATAATTCATGTCCACCCCTTGAGGTGCATCTTCATATCGGTTATAGCTTGTCTTGTGTGCCGTCGCCTGGGTGACGACAAGGATGCATTTTTATTTTTTGGGTGCTAGTTGCATGTCCATTCCCTGAGTTGCAACTGCATGCGAGCCATGTGGACATGCAATTGCATGTCTACCACTAGACTTGCAACTGCAAGTGTCGGCACCCAACTGCAATTCATGTCCACCCCTAAGCTTCATTTTTATATGTGTTATAGCTCATCTTGCTGCCGCCGGGGTAATGACAAAGATGCATTTTTTATTTTATTTTTGGGTGTCGGTTGCATGCCGATTCCCTGAGTTGCAACTGCATGTGGACCATGTCGACTGCAATTGCATGTATGCCACTAGACTCGCAACTGCAAGTATCGGCACCCAAATGCAATTCATATCCACCTCTGAGCTGCATTTTCATATGGGTTATAGCTTGCCTTGTGGCCACCACCGTCGGAGTGACGACAAGGATGTATTTTTATTTATTTTTTATATTTTGGGTGCCAATTGCATGCCCATTCCCTGAGCTTGGGAAAGACGGGGGTAGTTGCATGTGCACACTAGGCATGCAACTGCAAGTGTCACCATCCGACTGCAATTGCATGTCTTTTCAGCATGGTTGTATCTGGACTTTGTTTTGTTGGAGGGGGCGACGGGGTGTCTCACTAACGTGGTTGTGGATCTCTCAAGTAACTGGAATATGGCCCCAACTCTCAACGTCTTCTAACATTCTCCCGGAAATATCTAGCCATCACTGTTTTAATTCAGATCAGTAGTAGAGAGAGAGGGGGGGAGAGGGAGAGAGGACGAGAGAAGGTCGCACACGGGGGCCCGTACCTCGAAGGTGTCTACGACGCAAGTCGCCGGCGTTGAGATCCACGGCCACGCCGGTGCGACTTCAGGCTACTCGCGCCCTGCAGAGCAGATAAGGTACCTACCTGCCCAAGTAAATCAATCCCCACCGTTGTTTCTGCGCACCAAAATGCAGCACTCCTACTTCAGTTTTCTCTCTAGGGTTCACCTATGTGTGCCAAAATTACCATTCATAGAGAGATCCCAGCGCAAGAGACTAGTTTAAATGTTAGAGTAACGACTGAGGTGCCAATGATTTTTTGTTCTGCCTGTGTTTGTATTTTTGCTCGAGCGGAGCCTAATTTCTGATTGCTCCGAAATGAAGGATTCCCCTTTTTCTTGGGCAATTTTCGATGTGTCTAATCGGAAATGAAGTGGCCATTTTTTTTGAAGTATAGCTTGTGAGCGGTTTTTGAAGTAGCCACCGTCAGGTTCCAAGCACCTCTGTTTTTGTAAAACTGATAAACGGAGCTGATTGTTTTCACCAACTGAACCCAACTCTAACCAAAGTGTGCGCACCATAGTTTAAAAAACCGAACCGGAAATCGAACCGGAAAGGTTGTCGGTTCAGGTTTTTACCGGTCGGACCGCCGGTTCACCGGTTCGATTGTTGGTTTTTTAAGAAATAAAATAATATATATTGATTAATATATGCGCTAGTATAGAGTGAAACAATGGTCGAATAAAATTATAACCATGTAGTGGACAACAAAGTAGCACAACCAAGTTGGTTATTGGGCCATGGGCAGGCCCCGCCTACTGCTCACATGCCCTTGGATCGAATCCGGTTTTTCCCGGTTCAATTACCCGGTTTTTTCACCGGTTTTCCAAAAAACCGTCCGGTTCGATCGGTTTTTTCCGGTTTGATTGCATATCGGTCTTATTAGCTTAAAAACCCGATGAGGCTGCCGGTTCCGGTTTTTTCCGGTTTGACCGCCGGTCCGGTCCGGTTTTTTAAACTATGGTGCGCACACACAGAGCAACCTAACTTGTGCATGGAAGAGCATGATTGGTTCCATGCCAAAAGTTGACATGCCAATATTTGGCAAATACCAAATGTTGGCTAGTGATTGGTTGGCTACCAACTTTTCTTGTCAACCTCATGAAAAGTTGCCAACATTTGGCAACTTTTGGTTTTACCAAATGTTGGCTTGCCAAATATTGGCAATGCCAAATGTTGGCATCAAACCAATTATGCTCGAAATTTTTCAACGAGGCTCCTTTTGACAAAAAGGAGCAGGGAACGGAAGGATTTCTCGTCGTTTAGGTACAGATGGGCCTTTTAGCTGTCTCTGTTCTGGGCTGTAGCTTTTTTTCTTTTGACAAAAAAGACAAACAAACAAACAGCCCCAAAAAACAGACAAAGAAAAGCCTAGAACTCAAGCCCATAACAGGAAAAATTAGAACCCACTAACCAAGGAGGCATAACAGAACAGCCCAAGTCAGCTCTAGGTGACGTCATTCCACTGAGACTTCGCGAAGTCTCAGTCGATTTAGTTCTAGACACACCCTTATTTTTTCGCCAGTGTGTACCAGATTTTGCACACACAGGTTTACCATGGACCCCCATTTTAGCATCTACTCTTAAATTGGTTCTTACACGACGAACCCACACATCAGACTGATGTGCCACTCTCAGGGGCGGAGCCAGGAATTGAACATAGGGGGGGCGAATCGAAACTAAAAAAACTTGCGGCCCGCGACCCCTTATAAACGACCTCCTTAACTATTATCTTTGTGTATAGAATCTAAAAGCTACGTAAAATAAAAAATATTGCACTGATCATAGATCATCCATATATACAACTAACATACTTAATTAGGAAATACATGTTATCAACTAGTGGCATTTTTTTTAAAGAAACGTCTAATTAGTAAATTAACATAGATCCTCTTACATGCTTGATTAATAGGTTGGTAGGTTGTGATCCAGAAAAAAGAATGAACCAGCTGCGAGGGATATTGTATGTTGACGTACCTTTCAAACGGAGCCTTAGATCATGAACGAACAGAGCCTTTAGATCATGAACACATACTCGACGGACTCAATGACATATGGCTCAACAGAGCGGTTAACACCATGGAAGATGGAAGCAACTTGGTCCTTGCGGGGTCTCCTAGCGCCACCGGCGCCGGCAAACGGAAGCAGTGCCTGGTGGTTGCCGGGAGGGAGGGATTGGAGGTGCACCGAGCCATTGAGTGGCGGCAAGAAACCCTAGCGATTAGGGAATTGGGAGATCGATTTTGGATCAGATCAACGTAGAGTTCGAAACGATCAAACTTGTAGGCCTACTGCTCACCGGTGGTCAGAATGGCCAGATGGGCTACTATTTGGGCTTGGCTTGTATGGTCTACTGGTTAAACATTACTTTTCGGCCGAATTGCTAATTAAGTTGTTATTATCTCCGGCCAATTAGCGCATATATAATATATAATATAAAATACTAGTACCAGTATGGCCCGTGAGACATTGAGGGGGGCCGATCGTTGGGGGGTGTCTAGCCCCTGCTCGCACCCCCCTGTCTCCGCCCCTGGCCTCTCTCTCTCTTTACACGTTGCATGCCAACCGTGGCACATTTTTTGTGATTGCACGCCCAATGTGCGCCAGCATGATAATACTCTAACATTTTTAAAAGACGCATGCAAGCATTTTTTTTGTCTCCATTTTTTTTTACTGAAAAAAACACCTGCATGCTGATCGAGTAGAACTCGACGGAGCAGAACGGGAACAGAATTATGGAGGACGGGACGACTCGACGAGCTTGCTAGGCAAGCAACTAGCGAGAAGAGATCATCATCTGTTGAAGATCTAAAAAAGATGAGCATTAGGTTTCCATAAGACCGCGCGAAACGGCCGGGTTCCACAATCATGATGAAGATTAGTGGAAGATCGATCATGGAACAGAGCAGTAGCACTACCAAGCATCCAAATGCATACAACAGAATAGATCAATAAGAGCATAACACTACCCTAGCCTAGCTAGTCATGTGCTCCTGACCGCAGGGTGTTCGTCCGCGGAACTTCTCTCATGTCCTGCCTGCAGCCGACTTGCTATTGGGTCTTCCTCGTCCCTCGATCGGTCATGGCTAATTCCCTTGCACCGCCGCCGCCACCGCCGCATTCCAGGCCTGTATCCCCATCCTCATGCCGACGACGCAAGCTGCCAGCGCCATGACAGCCACGACTAGGACGAAGATGATGGCAATGCACACCGTCAGGGCGACGTTCTCCTTTATCATCCTCCCTGCAGCGCATGCAATGCATCACAAGTCAGAGACAGCCAGAACGACCATCCTCAAGAAATTTACCGGCCGGAGATCAGCTGAGCTACTCACGGGTCTGCTCTCCAAGGGGCAGCGGCGGTGCCGATATGTCGAAGCGGAGGTAGCAGTTGGGGCCGAGGACGGCGGCGACGCTTCCTTGCACGTCGCCGGCGGCGGGCTCCCAGCTCCTGGCAATATGCAGCGCCGAGTCCCGCAGGCATTGGGCGCACTCCGCCGCGGCGCGGTCCGTCGCGCACTGTGCCAGCACGCGCACCGTGTCGCCGTTACTGGCCGTGGCGGTCGCGTTGACGGCGGGCAGCTGGCCGTTCGCGGACCGCGGGACCAGGGACTGCGCCACGGCCACAAGCTTCTGCACGTCGGCGTCGTCGAGGCGCGGGACGGCGTCCCCGGAGAAGGTCACCGCGCCGATGTCGTCGTCCGCGCGGGCGGAGGAGGAAGCGTTGGTGTCGGCGTAGCCCAGAAAGCAGCCGTCGTTCAGGAAGCCCGCGCGCCGGCTGGCGTCGCCGCACTGGCCGGAGATCTTTCTGCCGGCGTTGGACAGGCAGCGGAGGCACGGGTCGGGCGCGGGGTCGCCGAAGCAGAAGCCGCGGGCGAGCGCGCCGCCGGCCCCCAGCGAGGCGAAGCCTGTCCGCGCGGCGGCCGAGGGGAGGGCCTCGAGGAGCGGGAGGAGACTGCCGTGGAACGCGCCGCTGCCGTTGACGGTGGGCGTCGGCGGCGGGTAGCACCTGGTCACGATGACCTCGGGGGTGGGGGCGGTGCCGGTGACCGCCGTCATGGCGGCGACGAGGCAGAGGAGGAGGAGGAGGAGGGGAAGGCGGCGGAGAGCGCCATGTGAGTGGGCGATTCTAGGGGCATGCAGTGGTGAACTGTGGGAGGAGGAGCCGAGGAGAGTGGTGGTCATGAGCTGGAGCTACTAATGTATGCACCCAGCGCTAGCTGCTGCATCGATTTGGAGAGGGTGGAGCCGATCGAGCGGCTGCGTGGCTTCCTGCGTTGCCATTCCAGGCCCTGAGCTAAGATCGGGCTCTGCCAAAGGCATGGCGAGCGTTGCATGGTTTTTGCCTCGTCCGTCCACCAGGAGCTTTCCGCGCACTTTCCTTCCCCTGTCTACCTCGGAGCGCAGTGATGTGGTGGTGGTGGTGGGTATCCATGCGCCAAGCAGAAACGTTTGTTCAAGCGCAACACCAGCACTCATTACTGTTCCTGCCTACCTCGGACGTCGTCACGCCATTGTCTGGATCAACCAGGGTCCTCCACAGGCCACTGATACACTGATCTGTGATCTCACACGACCAACCAGCGAGGTGCTACAGGAGCTTCTCCTAAACACGTGCAATCAGAAATATGACTACATCATCTACGGCGGATAATATACTGTAAATAAGAAGCTCATCTTGTTTAAAGGAAGCATCAACGAGTGCGGCGTTTCTGTGACCGGGCTGCACGAACCCCGGTTTTTTTGAAAAATTCAAAGTTCAAACTTTTTCATTTCAAAAAAATCTGAAAAATATGCAAGTATACGAGGATGAAATGTATATGTGTCTAGAAATTTAGGATGAAATACGTTGAGATGTGACCTATAAGAAAGCAAATTCAGGGACTTTGAGGATGAATAGTATCATGTGCTAAAAAGCCGCGGATTTTTTTCACATCCCTCATTTCAACGTATTTCTCCGAGTATTCTTCGCCGCAGCTCGTCCGGGCGCGACCGACGGCCGGGGAGCATATGGGTGCCCGCATGCTATTCGCTGCAATGCCTAGAGCGGGGAGCCGGCGACGCGGACATGAAGATGCTCGACATCATCCATGACGGAGGCGAGGGAGGAGGAGGGGGCTATGTGGACGGGCAGGTGGAAGACTCGGATCCCACCCAGTCCGGCAACTACCAGCAGCAGCAGTCCCAACAACCGGAGGCGGAGGAGGAGGAGGACGGCGACGACGATGATCTGGATGATACAACCGGCGATCCGAAAAAACTCCTTAACATGTGCAACGAGAATGACACTTGGAAGCGATTTTTCGTTGCGTTCGGACGTTTAGATCTGCACTCGGTGATACAAATGAGAAGCTCGTCTAGTAGGGCGCCAAGCATCAACAAGCAAAAAAAAAGAAAAAAGAGAGAGAGGTTAAACTAGCTTGAGAGGTTGTGGTCTGTCTCGATCACTTTGCAGGAGAGTGGCTCCGAGGACCCGCCCCAGCGTCCGGTCATGCTTATGCATGCGGGCCCGCGTCCATTGCTGCAGTATCACCGATTTAGAAACGGTGGAGCGCGCCGTGTAACTTTTTTCCTTTGCCGTTTCATGCAACGGGACAACAGACACCGAGCTGTGGGCTAGATCAGGCTCGCGCAAAAGCACTCCGAGCGCCGCACAGCTTTCGACGCATCCCCGTGGTTATTTCGCTCGCTGCTATCTACGCTTTTATCTCCCCCACGTAAAAACTACGTATTTCTTTGAAGTTGTTTTTAGATGATTGAGATCTTTTCAATTAAAATTTCATTTTCGAATATGATTTGTATTTACGAATCACTAACGTCCGTCAAGACCTTCAAACCAAGACCAATCCTGGGTGCATTTGAAGCTAATTTAAATTTTAGTCATTTTCAGTTTCACAAAAAAGTTATTTCAACTATTTAACTATTTCAAAAGGTGGCTTTAACTATTTGTAAAACTGGAACGTTCTAAGTGAAATATATATCAGAAATATGTGCATTCAATTTCACAAGTTAAAGAAACTGTTTCACGTAATCTAAATGTCGGTTTGGCATATTTGAAGAAAATCTATTTCACATATGGCAAAAACCTATTTCACACATTAACAAAATCTATGTTACACATTTTGGTTTCACATATCGAGGCCAAATTTGTTACACATATTTAAAAAGTTCAGCTTCACACATTGAAACGGTATATGTTTCACATCATTGAGATCCGTTTGATACATTGAATAAAATATGCTTCACATATTTTAAATATCAGTTCACACAGTGAAACAAAATCAATTTTGCATAATTTAATATTTTGTTTCACATATTGAAACCAAAATTGGTTTCCCATATTGAAACATCTCACTTTGACATGTTTGACATTGATAATTTCAATATGTGAAAGTGATAATTTTGATGCATGACTGATTGTTTTCTACCCCCTCCGTTTTTAAATATAAGCCCTTTCAGAAATTTCAATATGGACCTATTGAATGTATATAAACGGATTTTAGAGTGTACACTCATTTTTTTCTGTATGTTGTCCGTAGTGGAATCTCTAAAAGGGCTTATATTTAGAAACAGAGGGAGTAATATAAAGTGTTTTACTTTTTCTAAAGATTGGCCTATCCAGTTGCCGGTGGCCTAGTACTCCCTGAGTGTTGTTCCACCGCAAACGAACTACGGCGTCCAGTCCGGGTTGAGCTGGAAAGCGTAAATCTCTGGGGCGGGGTCTCCATGCGCTCTCTATGAGACCATCCACCATGGGGCACCAATGCACTTGTCGTACCCCAGCTTCTTGCTAGGGATCCACGTGTCACCGATGTTCTCCAAAGCCTCTTTGTGAAATGCATGTTCTAGTTGCCCAGCGTTGTTACCCTAACGAGTTGGGCAATCATGTGAGAGCCACTTCTAATAATAAAATGTCATTCAAAATAGAATGCTAAAATGTGTGAAAATCCGATTCCTAGTGGCCCGATAAATCCTGAACGTTCGGACTTTAAGCATGTCATCCTGAACGTTTTTTCATGACAATTTTAGTTGACACGAGATGGCAATTTTAGTTGTTAAAACATGGCAACTTTGTCCCAGTTTGTTTTTTTTGTTAGAAAATTGCCATGTTTGTCAATCTCGCATGAACTCAAGTTGCCATGAAAAATGTTCGGATTGCCATGGTTAAAATCCGAATGTTTGGAATTTATCATTTCGGAAAGTAAAACGTGGTTCGACCTGTCATTATGTCGCAAAATATATCCTTTAAGATGAAATGTTCGCTCTATTTTTTTTTGGAGGACAAATATGTTTCTTAATTTCCCCGGTAGCACTTTCCAAAATTGCAGCATCAGTATGCTCTTTAACAAAACAAAACAAAATCTGAAGTAGAGGAGCCCTTGAACTTGAAGAGTGCTGATTCAGTGAATAGTTGGTGCAAACGGTTCTGCCGGAATCAATTTCAAAGGCACTTCATCAATTATCGACACAGAGAAGTAATTACAAGCAACTAATTCCTCATCCAAGAACACAATTATATACGTACTGTTTTCAGCTAGCAGTGTTTCTGCAATTTACAGCCGGCCAAATCAAACAGGCAAACAGGGGCAGGGCTGGGCAGGGCAGCACTGAAGAAAGACAAAACCCATCTTGATCTGGAGTACTGTATGAGACAGCTAGGCGGCGTAGACGTGCACGCCGATGGCGACGACGACGAGGGTGAGGATGCAGAAGAAGATGACGGCGTGGACGAGGATGGCGATGGCGCTGGTGGCCATGTTGCCGAGCTCCACCACCCGGGTCCTGGCCGGCAGCTGGAACAGCAGCCCCGGCGAGAGCACCACGAAGAGGATCACCGCCACGATGATCGGCCCCCAGTCCGTGCTCGGGTGCGGCGCCCCCTCCGCCGTGCCCCCGATGCCCCCGTTCATGGCTACCGATGATCCTCTCGCCACCGGCCTCCAGGCTCCAGCTATCAAACTGTGCACGAGCTCCGACCTCTGATCCGACCTGTGCGTGTGTATGTAGAATGGGCTCACCGGCCGACGAGTTTGGTAGAGCAATTGGGGTAGCTAGACGAAGGGACGGCGCATATGTAGCGAGGTTGCTTGGCGGTGGCTGCGTCGGCGAGGGGGAAGGAAGGAATGCATACTCTGCTTGCGGGCTAAGGAAGAGGGTACAAGAACAGAGTACGTACTGCCGCCGCTTTTCTGCGGCTTTACAGTGTGAGAGGGGGCTCCAGCCTCCAGCTAGGGTCGCTCGCTCTTTCGCGTAGTTCTGGCCGAAAGCAAGAGGAAGGCTGGAGAAGCCGGCCGGTAGCGAAAAGAAGCCGAGCAGAGAAAAGCCAAAGGCGACGCGTTTTGCGGTGGCCGCACTGCAGAGCTGATGCTTTCCCCTCTTCTCCGGTTCTTCTTGCTTCCGTTTTTCCTACTGCGGCTTTTTACGGATGCTGCATTGCTTGCTTGCCGCAAGACAAGATGGTAGATGCTCCGACACCCGTTATGACTCTATAAGTCTAGTTAACGCGGATCACGATTTGAATGAGTAAAGTTTTTATATACGAGTAAAACGGAAGGTTAAGTTTGTTTTAGAAAAGTTCCAGAATTGTTTTTGGCCTTTTTTTTTTTTTGCGTATGCATGAGCGTCCGCGTTTGTACGCGTTCAGAAAAAAAATTCCATAATTGTTTTTGCCCTTTCTCTTTGCAGCTGGTAAATTATGTTTTCATACCAGTTGCATATACAACCGAAGGCCAAATGTGATTGTCCGTGTATTATTGGATTCACATTAGAATCGTACATGCCTTATAAGCAAAAAGAAAATGCAGTAGCTCTTTAGTTATGCGACCTTTTATGTTCACGCATATATAGAAAAAGGACATATAGATGGACTTGTCTGCCTAAATGAGGAGCAGACTGGATGCAAGGGGTCTTTATACAAAAATATCACAGCTTACCTCACATGCGTTTGATGTAGACTAGATAGTCAGAAATGTTGGATGACACACACACCATGATCACCAACCAGGTCATTTATAGGAGTAGAAGCACATCACCAGAGGACATTGTCGAAATTATTATTTTGGGTGGTTACTTTTTTCCTTTATATAGTTCACCCTCACCTTTTCTATTTATTACTTGACAGAACAAACTTTTGGCTCAGTTGATTTTTTCCCCTGCCTCTAGCTGTTTTCTTTCTCTCCCAATACTTTTGGGCCTTGAGCAGCCTACATCCCAAAGCGAGTAATATGTATTCGTGCATGCCTCTATGTGTGTGGTGTGTGCTTGCTCACACACATATGTGCGTGTGTGTGTTCATCCGTACTTGTGTTTTCGCTCGCGTTTGGTAGCACTGCATGTGTATATATGAGAGGTGTGGAAGGTTACACAATTTATTTTTGATTTGTCGAGAGACAATTTAATCTCCGACATTTGGTTTCCATATTTTTTTAATTTCTTGAAAAAGGAACTTTTTATAGTCAAATTTTGTTTTTGTTCTATCTTTTTGCCCTCTCTTGTTTTTGTGTCTGCGAAGTTTTTTTCCTTTATGTATGTGTTTGCATATACTTTTCCTTTGTGTGTTTATGTATGTGTGCATGCGTGTGTAATTCAACTTTGCCATGTTGAGAGACGATTAATCCCCGACGTTGTAATTTTTTATGTTCACTTTTGCTACCGGGCAGTCGCCTGAAAAAACAGGTTTGGTCATTTTCTTCATAGTTTTTCGTGTGTGTTTGCCTCAGTTTTTTTCTTTTTATGTTTTTTCTTCTCTTTTTTAATTCTTATGTATGGACGTGGGTCTGTGTAAGTATACACGCAAGTACTATATAATATGTGTCAAAACTATACTAAAGTGTGAGAATTGCATTGTTTTATTCTTATTTTTGCATATCATAAGAAAGTGGAATTTCCGTGCAAGTTTTTATCATCTTTTTTCTTTAGTTTATTTTTTCTTTCTTCTTTGACAGTAATACCAATCCATTAATCCATTCTACCTTAGAAATTTTATTTTTAGTTTAGGGAAAGAAGAAAACGGCTGTGCCTTTGGATCTCGCTCAGATAGTGGAGAGCGGTTTAACTGAAACTATAAAAGGTTTTAGGCGCATGTTTAATAGTTGGCCATTTTTTTAACACCAAGTGTAAAACATGGATGCACACATGCAAGTTCTATGCAATTTGTGTGTAAATCATATTGTTGTCTGAAAGTTACACAACTATATGGTTTTTCTTTCATATCGTGGAATGGTGCAAGTTCTGTGTAATATAGGTGCAATTTTTTTAACTATTATTTTATTTTCTTTATTTTTAAGGGCAATACCAATGCCACTAATATATTTTTCTTAAAACTTCTATTCTGTGAAAATTGCACTATATATGCTTATCCTTGCATATTTTTAAAAAGCATAATTTTTGTGTAAATTGTGTGCAAAAAAATTTGTTGTTTATTTCTTTCTTCTTAAAGGGCAATACAATTGGAACAAATTCATTCTTCCATAGAAAACCTCATTATTTTGATTTTTTTTCTTTTTATTTCATTTTATTTATTCCTAAAGGGTAATACGAAGCCACTAGTTCATTATATTTTCAATATATATATATATATATTTTGATTTATTTCATTTTTCATTTGATATTGTTTCTTCCTGAAGAGTAATACCAGTGTTACTAATTCATTCTTTCTTACAAAACTTCAGTATTTTTGATTTTGTTGTAGTTTTATTTCATTATCTTTATTCTTAAAGGGTAATACCAACGTCAGTAATTCATTCTTTCTTAGAAAACTTAATTATTTTGATTTTAATTTAATTTTTATTTGATTTTGTTTCTTCTTTAATGGTAATACCAATGTCACTTGTTCATTCCTTCCTAGCAAACTTCTTTTTTAATCAAAATTCCACTATTATATGACTATTCTTCCGTATTTTAAAAAACACATTTTTTTGTGTAAATTGTGGGCGATTTTTTCATTAATTGTTTTTGTTTTTTCTTTTCCTAAAGATAATACCAATGCCACTAATTCATTCTTCCATAGAAAACTTTATTATTTCATAATTTTAGGTTTAATTTTATTCTCTTCTTCTGTAAGGATAATACCAATGCGAGTAATTCATTCTTTCTCAAGAAACTTCTGTTCTGCAAACTAGTATATGTTTATTCTTGCATATTATATAAAATGCAATTCTATGCAATTTTTGTCTTTTGTTTATATTAATTTTTTTATTTTCTCTCTTCGTAAAGGGTAATATCAATGCCACAAATTCACTCTTTATTAGAGATATTCTATTTCTTCTTCTTTATTCTTTAATGTGGCACCACACAAAGTATTAGAATTTACGTCGACTGGCCCTTTTTCTTTTTTTCTTTATCAGGTTAAAAACTCACAATAATTTATACCTTGGTAACTTAAAAAAGAATATCAATAGTAAAATGTGTCGATCGCACATTCATAATAGCGTTCGGACTCATGTGCCTTCCTGAACCAGGGGAGTTCCCTTGCTCCTGCTGCGTATGATTAGCCGGCCTTGCGGCCACAAAAGGATTAGGACGTGAATTACCTAATAATTGCCAAATATTAATATGCTATTTCCTTTGTGAGGGGGTATTCCAATAATTTAATTTCCCAAGATTAAGTAGCGAAACAAATAATTTTACTTCCCAATAATTGAACTTCTCTATAGGAGGTGCCTGTAAAGCACACTAACTAGCATACCCATGCGAACCAACCTGTGGTTGGATGGTTAGAGGAACTGTCATTTCTTCAACCCACCAGGGTTCATGTCTTGGTGCTTGCATTTATTCGTGGGTTTATTTCAGGATTCTCGTCGACGACGAGGTGCCTACGGTGACTTTATAAATTTCAAGATGATATGTCGGCTTAGTTTTGCGAAGGTACTCATAGGGATAGGATGTACGTGTGTGCGTTCATCGGGTGAGTGTATGCGCGTGTATATGAGTGCTTGCGTCTGTACTGTGTTAAAAAAAACTAGCATACGCATGAAGCTACCTATAGCATCGGTGGTGCGGTCCCCTAGTCTGGGCCAGCCTTGTGTCGTGATAGATCAACTGGGCCAAGCGCATGTGTTGCGCTTGTTTCTCACAAATCTTCAGTCATTTTTTAATTCCTGAGCATTTCCAAAATTCATGATTATTTTTTGACTCCACAAACTTCCTCAAATTTTGAATCCACAGACGTTTTTTTGGATTCATGAACAATTTTATATTGATGATTGTTTTGAATTCACAAACAATTTTTTTGAATTTTCAAACACTTTTTTGAATTGGTGAGCATTTTTTGAATTCATGAACATATTTTGGATTCACGAACCTTTATTGAATTGATAAACATATGTAGCATTCGTGAACATTTTTAAATCCCTGAACATTTTTTGAATTTGTGAATACTTATTCGAATTAGTGAACATTTCTCTACTCCTATAAAAAAGCCAGTTGGTAGTGATGGCGTGCCTGCCTTAGGGCCATCTGCACCGTCCGATGTGGAATCTAAGGATGAGAATGACCTAAGGCACCAGTTTTGCAAAAACACCCTGAGCATCCGACAGAATTTTGTCGAAGGCATCCAAAACACAACACGAATATTCTGGAGGGTTCTACTTCTCTCCCGAAATAAATGTGTCTTCGAGAAGGAGCTAAAAGAAAGTTTTCGAGGACCCTCTCCCCAATTCCTCGTCGCAGGTCCCTCCACTCTCTGCCCCGGCGAAAGCCCAAGTTTAGTTGGGCGAGGGCTTCGCCTCTTGTACAACCGTAGACCGTAGTTGTAGTCAGGGTTTCGATAAATCGGATAAATCGGATTTGGCTTTGAGCTTTGCCCAATGTCTCTCCTTCTAGATCTTGCCGTGCGGGCTGTCGGAGTAGGAGAAATGGCAGATCCCATCGGGAAGGATGTCTGTTCTTCTAGGCATGCCCTCCCGACCAGGCCGTCGCTGCCAAGGTCAATGAGCCGCGGGCACTCTAGGGTGCTCTCTGCTAGCGCAGCTTGCCCAATTGACCGTGTCGATGTGTACACCAACATCCACCTTCCGCTGGCTGCGTCCCTTGTGCGCTCACTGGACAGTAGCGGGGTCCTTTGCATATGAAGACTACTCCCTTCGTCCCAAAATTCTTGTCTTAGATTTGTCTAAATACGGATATACCTAATACTAAAACGTGACTTGATACATCCATATTTAGGCAAATCTAAGACAAAATTTTTGGGACGGAGGGAGTACATTGTTTATTCCAACGACCACTACAAGCTCTGAACTGTATATGTTACGTTGACTAGGCCGCAGACCACAATTTTTGGCTTCCAGAGATACGCCCTATCGTGTTGGTCGCAGCGCAATCATGCTGGCACAACACCCTCTGGTGTAGCTGAGTCTTCGTCAACGATAATTATTTTCAAGCTTCTAGGCTATACTGTAGTCAGGTCAAAAATAGTCTATGTGTGTCAGTGTGAAATGTTACTCTCTCTCTCATCGTAATGTCACTCTCTGTATTGTTACTCTTCCTCTTTGTAATCACTACTAGGGAAAAGCCTAGCAGCAGCGCGGGTTTTGGCCCTCTCAGTACCGTGGCTACCGGCGCTACTAATAAGGCGCTACAGCTAACGTATAGCAGCCTGTCGACCCACGCTACTGCTACACAGGAATAGCTGCAGCGCTTTTTAGAAAAGGGCGCTACTGATATTATCTACAGCGCTGTTTACAGAGAAGCGCTACTGGTAAGGCGGCGCTACTGCTAAATTTCCCCCTCGTTACTACTAGTTTTATTAGTTTTTTTCCTGCATATTTGTTTTTTATTTGGTTTGTATTTGAATAGGCTTTATACAATAATCTTTAGCATATCATCCACATACAAATGTAATCATAGCATATACATATGAAGGAAATATGCCCTAGAGGCAATAATAAAGTTATTATTTATTTTCTCATATCATGATAAATGTTTATTATTCATGCTAGAATTGTATTAACCGGAAACATGATACATGTGTGAATACATAGACAAACATATAGTCACTAGTATGCCTCTACTTGACTAGCTCATTAATCAAAGATGGTCATGTTTCCTGACCATAGACATGTGTTGTCATTTGATTAGTGGGATCACAACATTAGAAGAATGATGCGATTGACATGAACCATTTTGTTAGCCTAGCACTTGATCGTTTAGTATACTGCTATTGCTTTCTTCATGACTTATACAAAGTTATACCCTCGTATATAAGGAAAAAGGGGGGAAACCTACTTGGAGTAGGTTTCCCCTCCCTATGGCACGCCCCCCCTTGGGGCCGGCCACCTCCTCCCTCCCTCCTTTATATACGAGGGTAGGGGGCACCCTAGGACACACAAGTTGATCATTGATCGTTCCTTAGCCGTGTGCGGTGCCCCCCTCCACGATATTACACCTCGATCATATTGTAGCGGTGCTTACGCGAAGCCCTGCGACAAGAGAACATCAAGATCGTCACCACGCCGTCGTCTTGACGGAACTCCCCTCGAGCCTCTCTTGGATTGGAGATCGAGGTGCGTTTTCGAGCTGTCGCGTGTCAAGAACTCGGAGGTGCCGAATGCGGTGCTTGGATCGGTCGGACCGGGAGGACGTCGACTACTTCCTCTACGTTGCGTCAACGCTTCCGCTTCGGTCTACGAGGGTACATAGACAACACTCTCCCCTCGTTGTTATATCATCACCATGATCTTGCGTGTGCGTAGGAATTTTTTTGAAATTACTACGTTCCCCAACAACATATAATTAGTCTCATCAAATCATGTCATCATCATAATCATCATCCAACACAAAGTGGTCTCTCGTCATCAATCTCGAAAATAGCGATACAAGTCTCGATTACTTGCAAATACATCGTCATCCATCTAAACAATGATATACGCGAGAATAGCTATCACTTTGAGTACATGAGTTCGTATCCCTCTCTCGCCTTAGCGTGAACCTAAACTAACTACTGCGTGTCGCTCGGAAACCGAAAACCGGTACACCTGGGCCTGACACTCCGGCCACTTGTCGTATATATACTCCTGGCGTAGCACTTCTTCGCCATCTATGATCTATGCACCTGCATCGTCACATGAGTCGATGATATGCAACATATATAGTTGAGCAACAGAAAGAGACAGACTTGGCAAAAATAGAAACAACATATCATAAGCATAAATAACAAAGTTCATCGTACCCAAAATGCCCTAACTAGAGTGATTTTCGCTAGTCGAGGAGGAGGACAGTTTAATTACATCACAAATAAAGTTTCACCGTGCATAACTCAAAGTTTTGTCATAAAAAAAAGTATGGACTAAACGGACACATTGTCATATATCGACAATCACTCCATCATGTCGTGCCATCCATCCATGTCAGGGAGATAGTCATTGAGCTTAGTGAAAGGCTTCATGTCGAGACGCTGAGAGGCTATCCATGTTCGGACGTCTTCCCGCGACATTTGTCCTTCTGCGTAGAACATCCCTGTTTTTCCAACGACCTCATTCATGATGATTTGGGCAAGTTCGCGCTGGATGTTATAGAACTCAGCTCGAAGTCGATGATCCTCGATATCTCCTATTTCCTTTGCCCATTGCGTAATATGGGCATCGCCAGATCTAGGTGACATGTGAAGGTTACGGTGATCCCGTCGTACTCCAAATGTGGTGTAGGACATAGAATCCATCATTAAGAGAATCGTTCGGTTCTTTGGATGCAGCAGAAGTCGGTCTTATGGTGAAGGCGGCCCCGCCGCCCTTCTCTTCTTGTCCCTAACCTCTCCACCCCTTGCTTGGTAGTAAAACATAGCACTGCCGAGAACATCTTTGATGTGGGTGTAATCCTTTTGTGAATGTTCTTGACGAGTCCAAGTAAAGAGCGTGGGAGAATCGGGGTAGAGGATGATGAGGATGGCGCCCCATCACATGCAAAAATAAGTACACCTCAAATTAATTAGCCTCCACCGTGCAAATGAATTATTGAAATCGAAGGAAGGATAGCAGCGCGGATGACTTACACGGGATGATAAGGCATGAGAATCGCCTCCTTGTCCTTATTGGCGAGCATGAAACTGACGATGTAATCCCTCGCGTATTCACTCTGCTCTGCACAGACTCCCAAGAAGCCCTCCTGCATGTAGTACGGGTCAGCGACACAGATATCACGTATCTGCTCAACCCCAATGATGTAGTTCATGTGCAAGGCATAAAGGCGGACAAACGTAAAATCCAGCTTCTTCACGTGAAACATGTCGAATATGTAATCGAATCGGAGGAAGAACTTATCCGCGGGGAAGCTGTCGACGTACGACATTTGCCGCGGAACATTAACCACGTAGAGTGGGTATCCTGGATCTTTCGAGGCGATGAGGCCTTTCTCTACCCGCAACACATCGTCATGAAGTCTCCCTAGATCGCCGAATCTGGCCAATAGCGCTGTTTCAGGTAGGATTGGTTGACCGGGGATATGCCATTTATCCGCATTGGGGATATCTACACGGTCCTGAAACCGAGGCTGCTGAGGCGGCTGGATCATAGAATCAACTTTTTTGCCTTCCCTCGCTCTCTTCCTAGACTTCTTTACTACCGGAAGGTCGTCAATAATACGTTGAGACGGTAATTCGAGCACCGACTCATGACGCTCAAACCAGGAGGCGCCAGATATAGACATCTTTGTTCAGCGCCATCCTCATCCTCATCCTCATCCATGGCGGCGTCATCGCGACTAATGGAGCCACCTGCTTACCCGTCCGCTATCACCCAACCCGACACCCGACGCTAATTGGGTAGGTGGGGTGTTGATGTTCATACCTTGCTGAGGCTGCGTGCTCGTGGGTGTGCTCTGCCGCCTCGCACGGCAAGCGGACTCTTTGGCCACAACAGACCCACCCATTGCAACAATCACCAAGCCGCCGCGGGGTCTCGTCGTCATCCCCCACTAGTACTAGAGGAGGCAAATTCTCGTGGCCCGGTTTGACACTGGCCACGGAAACCTTGAAGACGTTCTGGGGGATCGGCCGGCTGTGGAACAATGGTTCCTTTGGCTTCATTATCGTCGCCTTTCCCACGTCCACCTTCTGTTCGCCGATGGTGTACAATATGGTGCACGGGGTTTCATCGGCCTGCAAAGAAAAGTTTGCGACGTGAGACATCCGAAAGGCAACGAAAACGGAAGATTATACGTTTATATTGAAGGGGGCCGGTGTGTCGATACCGTGAGGGCGTCGAGCTCAGCCAAAGAGGAGGCACCACCGAGCACGTCCGGTCACGGGAGCAGTCGGGGCAGTCACGGGAGCCGTCGCGGGAGCAGTCACGGAGCGGTGCGGGAGCGAGTGCTCCCAAGAAGTCGACAAGGGAAAGTCCTCTGCATTTTTTCGGATTTTGCCTTGTCCAAGTGAAAACGCCCATCACCAAGTTAGTAGATATATCTGCAATCGCTTTGTTTTGCGGCAGCTACCGCTGCTCTGCATCTGTTTGAGATGATTTCTTCTCAACCGCAATCTCAACCTTCTTGTCGATGTTTTCTTCAGTTAACCTCCGTCTTTCCTTTCTCTCCTCCGTGGTCTCACGGTAGTACTTCTTCCACGTGGCGCCGTCTTCGACACCGTGCAAGCGTCCATACGACGGTCAAGTATCCACCGGTTGTTGTTTCAATATGTTCAATGCCCGGTTGAATGGAGTGTCCCACTTGGGCCTCGCCAATGCCTCAGACGGCGAGTCGCTTTCGGCCGCAATCCAGTGCTGCTCTCTCTTCAAAGGGCACAAGGATCGTTTACAAATATGACTAACGTGTGCAGTCGAATTGATCAGAAACTAAAATTACCAGCAGTCTCATGAACTCCGTAATGACCGGTGTTGTCTCGTAAACCTTCTTCATTGGGTCCCAACGGTGCGGGCCCTCGGGGCGTCCACGCTCTGCGGGGCGGTGAAATCCGCCAAGGTGCAGGATGCCCAGACTCGCTTTCGCGTCCTCCTTGGCCCATTTGGACTGTTTCGCCGTAACCACGACTTCCGAGGTGGTGGCTCCCAATGTTCCTCTTTTGAAGCCCCTTCATGTACTTAGACTTTTTTGGCAGCTTCGGCCTCGCAAGCCTCCTTGAATATTTGAAACTGCTCTTCCGTGATTGTCGGATTATCCTTTACAATCTCGGAGTAGGGTTCCCCGTCATTGATCTTTGCTTTCACTCGATTTTTCCAGGCGGCCAACGCGTCGCTAAACTTGGTCATGGCGTGTTTGTTTATCTTCTTCATTGCCGGGTCCTCGTCTGGATCTTCATAATCCTTCTCATTCCGGCCCGGGAACAAGAATATCTGGTGAAACTTCTTTAGGAGGGAGCTCCTCATATTTTCTATCTTCTGTAGTTTCTCATCGTTGATGGTGGCGGTTGTCCGTATGATGCAGCCTATTTGATTGCCGTAGCAGCGGCGCGCTTCCTCGGGCGCCTTTGGCTCAAAATTGCCGTCGTCCACCTCCGTGACCACCAGTCTAGTAGTCCTGAGTTTGTTAGGAACCCGTTGCCTCTTTGCTTTCGGTTCTACACCGGCTCCGCTCCCCGAGGCAGCACCGGTCTCAGCGCCGGTCTCGATGCCGGTCTGAATCTCAGCGCCGGTCTCAGTCTCAGCACCGGTCCGCGTGTCGGTCTCAGTCCCCGATGCCACCGGTGGGCCCAGCAACAACATCTGTTGATCGTCGGTAAGGCTAAAAAATTCGTCTGCCGCCCGGTAGACATCGTCGCAATCACCAGAACACTGTTCTTCATCGTTGCTAGCCATGTTTCCTATGATTAAATCTAGTCAATTAATTCTATACCTAATAAAATGAATAATGACATAAAAAAGGACTATTGTTTTGCAAGAATGTTGACTCCTTCCTGGTGCGGCAAATCCCGGGCACTCGATATGTCCTAGTTTGTAGCACAAGTCATGCCGAAATTCACGGAAAATTTCGGCATGACCTTTGCTAAAAAGTGGACAAATCGAGAACCTGAAATTTGCCGGAACAGCAATGAATCAACATTCCGGCAAAACATAGGCCACTCAGCATCATTCCCTGGAAACAACAAAGCCACTTGGGCACAATCGAACAACTTCAATGAAAGATATAACATGAGCAAACACTATTGAGGAATTTGCATATAACATGGCCACTTCAATGAAAAGATATAATCAACAATAATGGAATATGCAAATGAACATCAATGACATATATCATATAAAAACAATCTTGTTTTTTGTTTACATAGCAACAATTAGTTTGACCAAGTTTTTGAAAAGAAAAACAATTCTGTTTTTTGTTTATAGCTAAATGCCATAGCTACTGTTTTTTATTTATAGCTAAATACTTTTGTTTTTTGTCTAAAGCTAAAAGTCTAGGAACTACATTTTCTCTAACCCTTTTGACCTCACCAAAATTTCCACAGCAAGACCTCAGTACCTACACCCAATTTCTTCAAAAATATTTAGGTCCATAGTCCAAATAATTCAAATTTCATTTGAATGAAATTTGGAACTACTGTTTAGGAATCTTCATAAAATTACTGTTTAGGCATTTTCATAAAAATTTCCCTAGCTAATTTCCTAAAAAAAATCTAGGGTTCATATGAACACCTAGGGTTCATATGAACATCAACATAGTATCAACATATATATAATTGCCCTAGCAGAGAGAAATAGGAGGGTAGGGGGCAGGAGAGGCATAGCCTTACGGTGGGCGACGAGGGCAGGCTCTGGCTCGGGCAGCGGCGGTGAGGTCGAGGGCGGCGGCGGTGAGCTCGAGGAGGCGACAGTGAGGTCGGCAACGGCCTCGGGCGGCGGTTGTGAGGTCGAGGGGCCTCGGCGGCGGCGGTGTGGTCGGTCGGCGGGCGGCGGCGTGTGGTCGAAGGCGGCCTTGGGCGGTGGCGGTGTGGTCGAAGGTGGCAGGGCGATAGCGGCGATGGAGCAGTTGGGGGACAGGGGGAGTAGAGAGAGGGGGGGGGAAGGACTTAGCGAAATTTTGAGCCCGGGCTGCCGGGATTTGAGTCTTCCAAAGAAACGCCCTACAGCTATCCCTTTCTGTTTTCTTTTTCTTTTTCTTTTGTTTTCTTTACATTTTCTTTTTTTCATTTCTCCTTTTTCTATTTCTTTCATTTTCATTTACTTTTCTACTTATTTTTCTATTTATTTTCTTTTACATAGCAGCAGCGCTCTGTTAGTGAACGCTGCTACAATGTTTTTAGCAGTAGCGTGCTTCTGGGAGAACCGCTACTACTATTCCTAGCCTACCGGCACTAGTGAGGGAATTTTAGTAGTAGCGCTTTTCCGTGAAGACGCGCTACTGCTAAAACAATGGTTGCAGCGTGGTTTTGCAACAAGCGCTACTACTAAGTTGCGCTAGCGCCGAGTTTTGACCAACGCTACTGCTATACCTCTGTGTATAGCGTTTTCCCTAGTAGTGAATGACCACCGATATGACTTAATTTTTTAAAACATGTGACCCCTTGATTTGCATCATGAATCTCTTTTTTAACAGTATATGTGTGTGTCAGTGTGATGAATTTAAAGGCATATATTAGACACGGTAGATGATGAGCCGCCAAAATATGTATGTTCCGTTGCAACGCACGGGCAATTAACTAGTTTAAATAAAAAACTGACTGAAATAGAAATGACCATATGAAAAAAATCGAAAAAAATGCCAGCTCGCTGGGATCGCCGCTTGCTCTCTGTGCCGGCCCGCCTGACGAGGTTGAGAGCAAATTGAGTGAAACAAATTTATGGTTAGTCAACTGACTCGTATTTTGTTTTCAGTCAACTGATCTCTAACCTGTACCATTTCTTAAAGAAGATATTCTTGGTCAGAAAATTTCGAAGCAGGCTGCCTTCACTAGTTCCCTGGCTAGATGGAAACATTCACCAAAAATCAAAAACCACTGCCTCCAACCACCGGGCATTGACCACCCTGTCGCACAATCCGAATCACTCTGTCAGTCCGAATGGACGACCATTCTGTTGCACCCCACCCGAACTGGTAGAGATCAAGAGGCTATGGACCGGGGCTCCAGCCGATATTGCTAACATCAGCAACAACAAGATTCAGGCACCGCGTTGATCCAGTTAAGCTGTCCACATCAAACCCCCGCGTGAACATGTGGAGAACCGTGGTTCATTTTTTCTTCTCCCCCAAGAAAGAAGGACACGGTCAGGCCTTGCTTCATGGAGAAGGCCCGTCTGAAGTTCTGATTGCGTTTCAGAGTCTCCGTCTTAACTCTCTTCCGCAGATCGAAGAAGGCAACCGATCGGGAAGATGAGCAGCTGGTTGTCGTCCGTCGAGAAGATGAAGAGGTGGATGGTGATGCCCGCGGCCGCGGGAGCGGAGGCGAAGCTGCTGTGCGTCGTCTGCCTCGTCCCGCGCCCGGAAGATCCACCCGTGCAGGGAGATTATGTGGAACAACGTGTGCAGCACAGCATCAAGCGCCTTGGTTACGGTTAGTTTCTCTTGTCACCGTGCCTTCACCTTTTTTTTTTTCATTTCTTTTTGCGAGGATTTTTGTTTACTTATTCTCTCCTCTAAATATCGTTTTTTCAGTTATCGATGCTAAATAGTTCACTTACATAGCACTTCTGCAGAGGAATGATACGTAGGTATGGATAAATCATAAATGGCTGACTATCTAGAAACATTTTTGTTGGTGGCGTAATTTCCTAACACCACTTCCGAGTTTCAGACTTAAGCCCGTTCACCCAAATCGCCTCTCCGAAAACTCCAATCTGAACCCCGGACCCAAATTGTAACGGCGAGATGTTTAATTTCTCATTGATACGTACCACACGGCAGGTGTGGTCCACTATATGAAGTTGATGAGTATGGATAAATCATAAATGGCTGACTATCTAGAACATTTTTTGTTGGTGGTGTAATTTCCTAACACCACTTTCGAGTTTCGACTTAAGCCCGTTCACCCAAATCGCGTCCCCGAAAACTCCAATCTGAACCCCAGACCCAAATTGTAACGGCGAGATGTTTAATTTCTCATTGATACGTACCACACGGCAGGTGTGGTCCACTATATGAAGTTGATGAGTATTTGAATGATATAGATTGTCCCCATTAAGAAAATGTATCGTTCATCATGCTCATCTTTTTATTTGTAAGTGGACTCCAATCCCTTGACTTGTTCATATAGGATGTCTGAAAGACGCCAACAAAGTCTTGTTAAATTAATTTGATTGTTGGAAGATAAGCAATGGCATTGTACACAATCCCAGTGGTGACAACTGGAGAAAGAAGAACACTGATCAAGCATACAATCTCTTTACACTTGTCTGCGCTTAATAATATCCTCACTGCACCAATCCCTTATCACCACTATCTGCTTGTGTCCTGTTTCTTATATCTTCGTATGATTAACAGCGTAGAATCTTATTATCAGTTGTGAATCCTCACATCGTAAACCTACTACTTTCATGCACTTAATTGTTCCAAGCTACTATTATCCATGAGCTCATCCAAAACCATTCCAGAAATATTGGATGGGAAAATGTGGATATAAATGTTTATTCATATGACTGGTCTTCGTATTGCTAGTAATATTTGTTTTTTGTGAATCTATTGCTAGTGATATATATCAGCATTGATATCATGCATCATGCTCATATTCATGACAAACATCACAAGACTGAGATAAATTAAGTCGATGCTCTTTGGCCTAAGAGACAATTTGCAGAATTGTGCTATGATGAATTTGTCTTGTGAGCTTAGTGTCATGTTTGGACTCGGTTACTATTTAAACCACTACCAATGTACACTTACCACACAATAAAAACATTTTTTCTAGTAGCAAGAATGAGATTATAAAGTCATTTTCTATTGATCGATTATTTTAAGATCATATTGTGAAATAGAAAAAAATCAATTTAACTAATCAAATGTGTCATGATCCACCAAAATGTCAAATGCAGCTACGAGTATGAGTTGGCCACTTGATTCTCATTAGAAGACGCCAGTTGTTTATTTTCCCAATAGTTTTGTACACAACTCAACATCCTTTCAATTAATGCTTTCAGCACTTGTTCTCATATTTGCCTCATAAAGAATCTGAACATTGCTCATATTATAATTGATGTGTCAGTGCGTTCTGACTATTTGTTTGTGTATATCCTCTTCGATATCAATTGTATTTGCTCCAATGGTTATCAATTGTATTTGCACCAATGGTTGAGCTGTGGAGCTTCAACATCCATTATCTTTAATTTGTCTATCTTAACCTTTTGTGTTGCCTAAGTTTTGTCCATCTTAACTTTTTTTCCCCTAAACATCTATCCAAGCGCCTACCTTACATATCCCAATTTTTCTTAAATGGGGATGACTGTTCTCACTTGAGCACAAAAAAAATGTACAAGACGTAATTTATTTGTCAATCTTAGATGCCAAGATAAGTTGCTACACATGATGGAAGTGGATTTTTGTTCTGGCCTTTATGGCCTTCCATTCTAAAAATAAAGCAAGGCAGCAAAAGTATAAGTTTCATATGGAGATGAGTCATCTAGATTACTTCAGTTACTGAGCTGTGCTCTACATGATTCCGTCATGCCGGTAAAGGATAATATTTGATCCCCATGATAATATAGAAGACTCACTTCCAAGAATAATTGGCTCACATTAGTGACTTCTTATTTTGCAGCTTGTATTGCCCTAAAGGATTTTGATAAACTCAAGATGATGCATGGAGTAGACTGGAATGAGAAGCACAGGGTCATTTTTCGGCACAAAAAGGTGATAAAATGTTTCTCTGAATTATAAATGAACTGTGAGTGGCACACATGCAGTTCCTTTGGTTATTTTATTTCTTAATTTGAACCTCCCATGGTGCTGTCCTTGTATGTGTTGAAATTTTGAAACTAAACCTGTTGATTCGTACCACCTATTATCCTAAGCAATGGTATATCCTGACTGATGTATGAATATTCGTCGTATCCTTGATCATTGCAGAAAAATGCATACGCGCTGCTGTACTCGGGAGACTTACCCAGTGCGGCGAGAAATGCAATGAAGAATAGTTTTGATACGAAGATATCTAAACTAGTCGATATCAACTATCACAGGTTGGCATCCTTGTTATATTTCCACGACATGCACCCAACTGTTCAAGCACGTTCTCCCTACTTGTCTTCAGCAAACATGGATGCTTAAGACAGGATGTTTCGTGTCTAATATCTTGTGTTGTTAAGAATAACGGTAACTTACAATTAACTCATTGCTAATTTACTGGGTTTGCAGCTTTTCGGGTAAGAGCGACGTGAAAATTTTGACTATCAAAGGAACTAAGCCTGACGGGCGACATCTGTCCTGCGACTTCGTCGATGTACACCATGCAGAATCAATGCTCAGCAGTTACAAGATGTCTCATTGTGCCGGAGGATGTACTGCTAGGGTGGAACCAAGTACGGATGAGGTCTAGACGTACAGAAGAATTTTCCATCTGATCCGTCCGGTAGGCAGGGAGCATGTGCCCGGAACGCAGTTCCTGTGGTATTCGCCTTGGCTGCCGAGGTTTTTGTTTGTTTGTTCAAGGGAGAGATCAGCAGAGGTTATGCTCTGTTCGTGGTCCGGCTGTTTGCGTTGAGAATTTGAGATAATGCACGGACAGTTGATTGTGTGCTGGCGTTGAGATAATGCATGAACAGTTTGATTCAAACTCACTCAATTGTTTTTTTAATATTAAACTCACTCAATTGTTTCTTATATATAATACCTCTGTTTGTACTATGTACCCTTTCAATCACTTTATATCATGTTAAGAAAACGACTTCATGTTGATTTTTTTAGGGAAATTCATGTTCATTTTGTTGATATATCAATCCCTCGCTTTACTTATGGTAAGCATTGCTTTCTCCATATACACTGATATGCCACTGAACGTCACTCGCTTGGTTTGTACTTATTAATGTTTCGAAAATCTGAGGGGGGAAAATAGTACATAGCCACAACATCAATCTATACCGGCCAAAAATTTCTAGTTCAAACTTGAAACATAATTCAGAAATTTGGAAGGAAAAAAGAAACGTAACTAAAAAATTGTTTTTGTATCAATAGCCTGAATTGGTCAAATCTAAAGCCCAACTTATAATAGGTACTATCTAGAGTCAAAATTTTCTACTATTTTTTCTCGGCCTGTGTTAAAAAATTCATTTTGAAACTTTGGGACATGTTTTTTTTTTTTTTGCAAAAATGTGACAGCTTGGTTTTACCCTCTTTGCTTTCTCTGGATTTTCTTGCCATTTGATTTAAATTTGAATTTTTGAATCAACTCAGATGGACTTAAACACTTGGGCATACCCTTGATTTTCACCCAAGTGACTCATCTCCCTCAAAACCATCATTCTCTCTCGGATAAATCCCAAAATGGCCATAGGAATATTTTTCATAAATGAAAAATATTCATTTTCTCTTCAAAACCTCACTTCATCAACTTAGGCTCCAAAGCAACCCTCATTTTTCTTGCCCACAAAAATCTGAGATAATTTCCAAATATTCTTTGAGCCTTGGGGGCACCTTCCTGAGCAAAAATATTACATAGGTTTTTGGAATATTTTTGCTAAAGAAAATCATTTCTGTTCTGGGCAGAAAAGGCAGTTCCTACAGGAAGTGCATTTTTCCTTGATCAAATGAGGCTGAGATTTTGGGCTTCTTTACCCTCCTAAGTAACTACTAACCACCAAAGCTCAGCCCTAAACTCTTCCTGAATCTCTCCCACAAGTTACTGTCCAGAAACTTACCAGGAAGAAACCCACTCGCACAGCTCGCTTGTGATCAACTCAAAGCATTGGAGCAACCCAAACCATCAAGGACTACATGCCAGACATGAAATTAATGCTATGCGCGACGTGATGCCAGAGTTCACGCGGTGACCGCGTTCGTCCAAGCATGCTGGCATGTAAATGACGCGCTCTGTGTCGCGCCCGAGTCTCTGTTGAGCTCGTGCTCGCTCCCAGCTCGCCGCACCTTGCCAAACCTTGCCACAATCGCCGTCCCGACGCCATTAACTCTCCCCTGGCGCTCGCCGACGCCAGAGCTCGCCGCAGTGGGCACGGGCACGACGCGGCCAAGCGCACAGTGTGCCCGTGCCACTGTGCTCGTCGCCACCCGCGCTCTTGTGCTCGTCCCTGTCTTCCCATAGTGGCCACGTAAGCTGCATCTCCTTCTCCCCCTCTCACTGACGTCGTTCATCACCGGGTGCCGCTTCCAGAAGCACTCCAGCGAAGCCGAACCCCCTCTCCTCCCTCGCCTATAAATACAGCCCTCCCCAGCCTCTCCGAGCATCACCACACTCCCACACATCCTCCACAACACCGTAGCAAGCCGCAGCCCGGCCGGGCAGGCCTCTGGCCGCCGTCCCCGACAGGAGTTCGTCGGCGATCCTCGCTGCTGCCCCTCACCTATCCAGAGCCGCTCGAGCTCGACTCTCTTCTCCGGGGTGCTCCTGGTGCTCCTATGATCGTGCTAGTGCAGTTGGAGCCCCTGGGAACGCCCTGCCTCGCCGGAATCTTCTTCTCCGACGAGCCCCTCCGCCGACGCCTCTGGAGACGACCACCGCAACCTGCTCCGACCGCCTCTAGCCACGCTCCGGGTACGTGCGGGTTCTTCGGAGACTTGCGCGTCCATTCCCCATCTCCACGGCGGCAGCCGGCCTCTCCTTGCCTGAGAATCGCCGGAGAACCACCGCCTCTCCTCTGTTTCTCTTCTCCCCCTCTAAAACCTGACCACGGGGGCCCACTGTCAGCCTCTCAGCCGCGGCCGAAGCAGTACGAAGTGGTGGCGCCCCACGGAAATGCGCTTTCGACGTCACCCCCCCGGTCTTTTCTTTTTATTTAAGTTCAATTCAGTTTGACCAGGAACTTTGACCAGCTATAACTTTTAAACCATAAGTCCAAATGAATTGATTCTTTTTGCATTGTGTTTGTGTTGAAATACTCTAGCAGCACACCAAAGTTATGATTTTTCCCTTCTGCCTAGAATTCCTGGTGATTTTCAGAAGTGTTCTTGATATTTTCTTTTTGTTGTTTTAATTATTTTCAGAGGGAGAAGCTTGTCTTGAGGAGAACCAGGAGGAGTGTGAACCCCCTCTGAACTAAGGCAAGCCACACCAACATTTTCATGGTGTCATTGCAATATTTATGATTTTCCAACTTGAAAATGAGTTATTTCATGCATTTAATTATTTAAATTAATAATGCTTATGCTAGTTACTTTGTCATGAGTGAAGTGCTTAGTCTACAGAAGTGAGTACCTAGACTAGTTTGAGGTAGTATGAGTAGTTTGAGTGTATGATTGTGCTATGGTTATGATATGACTAGTATCGGTATTACTTTCATATGTGATGGATTGGTTTTCATATGATAATATTACAACTAAAAATGATGAGTGCTAAAACCAGTGAAGAAGTGTCAGTAAAGTTTAGTGATGATTAGTGCAAGTAGAGAATTTGATGATGTTGATCTATTTATTCTAAGTGGTATGTGATGCATGTCGGATGGTTGCATGATCATGGCATATTGGGACTCGAGTATTTTTCATTTGAAGTTAAACCTGATGTTAATTCAACTTGAACATAAAGTTAATCAAGTCATGGTGCCACTGAATCGAGTTTTTCCCGGTCCAACCACATTTGCCTTTATGGGAAGGCCTTTATTCTGTCCGTTGTCATGCCTCTGGTCGGTGCCTCCAACGAGGGAAGATTATGGGCGTGCGGTACCCTGGCCCGGTAAGCAGACATAACCTTGTGTGCCTGTTCGTTGTTATGGTACCTTGTCCTCGTTTGGGACCATTTAAGTTTTTCCACGATGGTGGCCGTTGATGCCTTTGGTAGGCACAGGGCCACCCATGACTTAGCCTAGTTGGGAGTTAGTTGGAGTGGCCGGGAGAGTGTCATGGCAATGGGAGGGTTCTATCGGAATGTTGTTGGTCCACTCGAATGGCAGTGCGAGGCCATGGATTCCGTGATGTGGGTCTAGTGTACCACCTCTGTAGAGTGTTATTTAAATCTACCGATAGCCGCGTCCTCGGTTACGAACATAACTCGGGAGTAAGTCACACTATGGATCAACATTAATAAGTAATCTTGCACACTAAGTTATATGTTTGGCACTGGTTAAGTGATGATGTTGGTGAGACTGATTGTTGTGGAAACGGAAGTGTTGGTTTCGTTTGTGATCCGGGAATGATAACCGTTTGGTTACGAGGTAACCTGTTGGTAAGAGAGTCCGAGGGACTTGGTGCACAAGTTTGTTTGCACTGCATCAGTAGTATGTTATTACCCTGCATTCAACTTGATTAAATGTCATGATATTGTTTGCCATTATGTTTATGTTTGTTGTGAGCTTGCAAGTACATTCAATGTACTGACCTGGCGTGTTATGCCAGATTTCAGGAAAGTCTAACAGGTCGGAGTGCTGCAGTGTTTAGATCATGTCCACATCGGTGTCCTTGTGCCATGGATTCCCGCTTCGTCGTCGTTCCACTACTGGGTAGTTGTTGTGATCGAGGCCCCTTTATGTTCAGTAAATAATGTACATTTTTTCAGCCGCACCGTGTGTGCCGCCTGGCCTCGCTACTTGATGTAATATGGCACTATGTTTTCCGCTAGCATCAGTAAAGCAGTTGTTTTCTGTACAAAGATATGGTGTGTTGCCAGAAGACTTGATCTCTGGGCTGGCAATGCAAGGTAAACCGGTTGCTCCGAGCCGGGGTGCCACAAAAAACGCTAAAGCAAAATATTAAGTAGCACAAACCCTTACAAAAACACCCTTAACAAAATTGAAAAATGCATCCACATTCTTGGTGGTGTCGAAGTCTTCTTTATCCTGCATGCATCAGCGACGCGCCGTGAGCAAATCCCGTTACCGCTTGTGGACCTCCGTCTCAGCGGAGTAAACTTGTTTAAACCCAGAAGTTTGTAGAAGCAGCAGTCGAGAAGTCATTTATGTAAACCGAAAGACACCGACGAATAAAACAACGAAGAGGACCTATGGAATGCCCAGTTCCGGCCAGACAGGGTCGGATAACACAAACCCCACACACTCTCTGACAAGACTAAGATTGACCGACCTTCGTCAGCCGGAACTGAAGTGGGAGGATCAAGACGAGCAACCATGTTGTCCGCACTACGCGACATTGCGATCGAGACAAACTTGTAGAAAAAATGCTAGACCAAAGAACCAGATCTGATGACACACCATCTTCCACATGTCTCTCAACGATACAAGGAAGCACTGCAGGCGATGAGGGCGAGGTGGGGAGACCTTATTCCATGCTGACGACGCCGTCAACGTCTCACTACCATCGAATAGAGGCCTATCTAGTGCCCGAAGGAAAAGAATTACGACTCCCACCGGTAGATCAGGGACTCCCCGCACGCCTATACTAGTGGAGCCATCGGAGGAGGAGGAGGCCTCCAATCTGCCAGTGGAGGAGGAACCCTAGAAGGGGTCGTGTCCTATATCAGATAGGAGTCATGGTTTTTAAAACTTTTGGGACACGTTAGTACCAACCCTTACAATTACTAAGGTCCCTAGGAATAAAGGCCTAGGAGAGACTCCTCCTTCAACTTCGGCAACCGGTTGTAACATCTGTATTTTCCTTCTGTTGATTGCATGTTTCACAACCGTATCCTTGTTTCTAGTTCCCACCACCACCATTGTCACCCATCCTTGTTGTTGGCAACCACCAGAGTTCCATCTCAGTGACGTGTAGCTCCACCATTGACATCACCTCGACATCTTGGTTTCATTTCCAATCACCCCCCCCCTCTCGGTCTTCCCGCCTCCTGCAAACTCTATGGCCTCATCTCAACTCCCTCTTTTATCCCACTAGAACATCCAAAATAATTTAGATACTTCCTTTAAAAAAAGTTAGAGCCTACGTGGCAACAATCAATGAGAAACACGGCTTAGCAAGACCCATGTAGGACTTATGTGGAACCACTTAATAACTGCATCAAGGACCTAGGTGTGCATTTTCATACTTATAGGACCAAGTTTCTTCTAAACCCAATACAGACGCAGACACTCATACATAAGAGCATACACTCACCCCTATGGACGCATACACGCACATCCTACCTTTATGAGCACCTCCAAAAGACTGAGCCGCCGCATCATCTTAGGATTCAGGAAGTCGCCACAGACGCCTTCGTAGTCGACGGGAACGTCTCCCCCCACTGAATGCACATCGCCGCAAAGTTTGAAATTAATCCAGGAAATGCGAGCACCAACGTCAAAGACTTGAGCTCTGGTAGGCTGGGGATACCACTATCCTCCTAACCATCCAACCACAGGTTGGTTTGCCTTACAAGACCAAGTTGACACACCCAATATAGTTTTGGGACATCAGAAACATTTTACTCAAAATTAATTCATGAAGGTTAAATTAGGACTCGTGGAAGCTTAATTTGTTTCTATTCCAGCTTATCAAAGCTGCAAAGCCTATTGTTGTAGTGCTGCACTGCGGTTGTAGTTGCTGCCATATAGCATCATTTTTCTTTTTTGAAACTAGCATTGGTTTGTTGGGATACTTGTTGGCACGAATACTAGTGGTATTTATAAATAGTTGAACGACCTTGTCCTGTGTACATGATAGAGTTGCATTCCTAGTACAATATATGTTAAATATTAAAGATCTAAGGATTAGGGATCATATCTTAATCCACTAACTGCCCAAAATGTTGTACTCTTGCGGTCTTGCCGTCCGGTCGCTTCATTACCATGCATGACTTACGCAACGTGCCTTAGAAAATGGACTTAAGAGTATGCAACTTGTGTTAGGAACAGTGGGTCAACGAAGGGAGAGACAGAGATATGCATTCTCTTATTTTGATTGGATTCATAACATAATAGTATGATTGCGCTATTAGATGCGCGTACCGATCGATGCTGCAATATATGTATGGCAGGAACGGTGAAGGTCTAAGTATCATCATGATCTTGCCCGAGAGGCAGCTGACATTTTGGAAGGTACGAGCTGGGAGCTATCAGGTTAATTAGTATGGTAGATCTCCCCACTATTCTGCTTGTTGTTCCTTTTGTGATGTGCTATTATGCTTGGTTTATATGCATATATGCCGCTTGGCTTCTTTAATTGTTCCTCCTTGGCCAAGTATTAGTATTACGCCCATAATCTTTGAATTTGATATATGGTGCAGGTTGGGGGCCTCTCTTAAGATCGACGTAATCCAGTGCTGCTGTTCATACGAAAGCAATGCCGAAGAGACCAACGATCTTTGGTTTCATTAACGAATTTCCCGTAGTACACCATATCGGCACATTCGAAACTACATTTCTTCGAAAAGGAGAGTAGAACCTGCTTCTACATCGGTTGATGCACACCCCATAAGCAGATCCAAAACTGTGTTGGAATAGTCTCAGTTTGTGTTTTGCCCGCCAAAAAAAGACTCATTTTGCGTTTGGCATTACGGAGGATCATGGTAAATTTCATTTGACTCCTTAGATTTTGCATATTTTAGCTCTTCTTTTTTGGATGATTTGAAGATTGCTCACCATGCCTGCCGCGCGGTACCTATTTTAGCTTTGTGTGGTGAAAAATAGACTATGTCCTATATATAGTTGTGTGTATCTGTACAAATTGTAACTCACGGTTATAATTATTCCCTTGTGTTGTGCAACAGTCTGGGCCGTTAGATTTGACGAAGCGGTCGCAGTACTCAACAGTGGACAAGCAGCTCCTGCAGTACTTCAAGCGATCTGCGTCGGGGATCATTTTCCCGATGATGGTAGGATTCCTTCCGATCACGTTCTGCAGGAGCACCAGGAACGCCACCATCGCCTTCAGCTTCTCTGCGCTGCTCTCGCTCGTGGTGAACACCACGCCGCTGCTCTTCGCCGACAAGATGTGCCGAAAGTGCTGCGCCAGCCCGGGCGGTCATGGCCATGACGACGACGAGCTCGTCGAGGACTGCCACCGCCACCGGATACGGTGCCTCTGCATAGCCGTCTTCGCCTCCAACATCCTCCTCATGGTCACCGCCGCCTGCCTCACGGCGGTGCTGAACGTCATCTACCTCTACCTCGCGGCGGCGGTGGTGCTCCTCGTCGTGGCGCCGTACGCGTGCCACGTAGAGGCCTCGACGCGGAACACGGTGACGTGGGGCATCGTGCAGTACGAGGAGTTCCAGGACGACATCCGGTACTTCTTCGACCTGTCGTCGGAGGCCACGCAGGCGGCGTTCCTGGGCCTGCCGGCGACGCTCTTCAGCCAGCTGAGGCGGACCGAGTGCAGGCGCAGCGTGGGCGTCAGGGCGCCCGAGGTGCTCACCATGTACACCGTGCTGTTCGGGCTCTTCATCATGCTCGTGTGCTCGGTGCCCCTGGCGGCGGACTTCAAGGAGACGAGGGAGAAGTTCGTCCGGGTGTTCATCAGGTACTCCACGTACGCGCTCCTGGCGCTGCTCTCCGTCGTCGCGTTCCTGGCGGCCATCGAGGTCCTGCAGGCGTACATCGTGCTGGCCTTCGTGCTCGTCTTCGGCGCCTTCCTCGGCGGCCTGTTTTGGCACGTCAACAGAGCGCCGCCGCGGTCCCCGGGGAGGGGGCCCGGAGAAGGCGACACGGCAGGGGTGGTGGCGCGCAGGCGGCGGTCGCTGATCTGGTTCGGCTTCTGCCCGGCCATGTTCGGCGCGCTGATGGCGTCCTATTCCAGGAGCGTCAGCGGCGACGGGCCCGGTTTCAGCAAGCTGTACAGGGCCTGCGTGTTCTTCATCTTTGTCTCGCTCATCGCCAACCTCACGAGGATGCTACTCGTTCACGAGGTCCAGGACGAGGACGGCGAGGCGCCGCTACTGCTCATCTCCGGATTGGTGAACGTCTTCCTCATGGCACTCACCGTCCTCTTGGTTGTTCTCGTGGCTTTGCTGCAGCCGCAGCAGATTCAGAACACATTCGTGTTAGCTTGACAGGCTGACCAAAAAAGAAAATTCGAACACTTTAGCTTTACGAAAGTTGCCTGGTTTTTAAATTTGGGTAAGGTTTATTATTATTTTGTCAAAATTTATGCTGTATTTTTTTTTCTTGTATTGTGTCATGGCTTTTTTGACTGAACTTTTGGGGATTGATTAATAAGGGGTACCCTAGCGTGTGTGTGTCGCATGGTCCGCCTAGTCGCCGACGCACCCGTGGAAACATGTTTTTTTTTTCTGCACGCATTTTTGGGTTTTTTACATCTCTTTCTTGATTTTCTCAGGGTTTATTATTTAGGTTTTCGGACTTTGCCTGGTCGTCTTTGAACTGAAGGGGTTCAAAGAATTTTTCCTACAAGATTCATATCCTTTAAAATTTATATAAAATTACTGTAAATCAAAAGCGGACTAACTAGTGATTGCAGATGAGATATAGTTGGACTCATTTAGCTGATATCCGCTGACAATACCAATTGTTGTTATAGGCCGTTTTCGTTGGCAGACCGCATCTCAGAAATGTTTCTTGTCCCCCGCGCCAATGGTAGTTTTGTTTGTATTTTTTTTCAGTTTGTCTGTATGGGCTAGTTGTTGGTTGGAATTATGTACTCCCTCCGTCCCATAATATAAGAACGTTTTTGACAGTAGTGTAGCGTCAAAAACGTTCTTATATTATGGGAAGGAGGGAGTAGTTGTTTATGGGGTTGATCGCTACTTATTCAAAATCACTAGTTAAGGCATCCTTTAGTTATAGGATAAAATAACATAGGAATATTAAACTTGTAGGAAATATGATGTCATGTACCTAAAATTCTATGAATATAAATATTTAAAGAGATGTCCTTTGATTTACATCATATGATTTTTTTTCTATGAAGTCTAGGCTAATGTTTATTTTTCTGTGTGAAGGATAGAAAGAATTCCTTCAAAGAAATATGATTCAGTTCCTACACACCAAAGGAATTCAAAGAAAATTTTCCTTAGAAATCCTATCCTATAGAATTCCTCCTAAATTTCTCCAAACGAAGGGAGGCCTCTTGCAAAGGTCACTCCGGGTGTGTTTGGATTGTGGCTAAAGTGCATCTTACCAAAATTTTGGTCATGACCCAAAGATTGGTCTTTGTTTGGATGGTTGCCAATTTTTTGGCGTGCCAAGGAACTCTAGCCAACTCTAGTTCATCTTTCTTGCCAATGTTGGCCAAATCATGGGCAATCAAAACCTCAACCAAAATTTTGGCTAGCCAATGCTTTGGTGGGGCAACCTTGGGCACAAACCAAACAGACCCTCCCACTCTCCGGGTGGTGACAAGTGACGCACTGCATGTGCTACACTAGTCGCAAATTGTGAGTTTTGTGTCTTTCTAGATTCATTTTTTCAAAGTGTTTTATCGCTTGAATCATCCGTCCAAATTATGAACTGTTTTCATGTTGCATTTCTCGCATTGAAATCCTTGAAATAGGTGCATGTTAATAGGCTTGGATGATCGTTTCCCCCAAATACCCAGAATATGAAAAAAAAAGTGAAAACCATAAAAAGATTTTTTTAACCAAAACTACCGAAAGCAAAAAGAAATTGGAAACCAAAAACACATTTTTTTTTCCCTTTTTCACCTTTTCAGGAAGCACAAATGCGCTTTTCACTTTCCGATAAGCACACACGCACAACTATGTTTTTCACTTTTTCAAAAAGCATAATTATGGGAAGCACAGTTGTGCTTTTGACTTTTCATACAGAGTGCTTCACGCAAGGAAAATAGAAAAATCGATTCTCTCCCCTACAAAACCTAAAGAAAACCAAGCAAAATCCGAAAACTTGAAGAAAAAAAACACATGAAAGTGGGACACGTGGCGGCGGCTAAGAACATCACATGGCACGCGTCCACTGGGAAGGTGTTGCAAGGGTACTCAACTGTTTAATCAATTTCGATCTTTAGATGTTTAATTTTAGGCACTCTCTGTTTTAAGTGGTATTTTCTTAATCTAGGTTTATTAATCCTTCATCAAGTAATTTGGGACCAAGAGAGTATATTATTACTGAAATCAATGACTAAAAGTTGATCCAAAATATGAGGAGATTAATAAATCTAGATTTTTTTTACGTACTTTCTTTATCTAGAACTCATCATCAACATGGGGGATTTGGATCATTTAGATTTGTCTGAGGGTTGTCCTAATGGAAGGTGGCCCCGGCCCCACCCGTCGATCTTAGGGGCAAATGATGAAAGTTAGAAGTAAAATGGGGCAAATAATCCATCATAATATCTGATTATATATTTTCTGGACTCAAATTTATGACGGAGGAAGCAGGGACCATAAGTCCGTAATCTGTCTCTGCGCTTGAACTCCTGATCCCAGCAGAAACTTCTAGAAGCATCATCCACGGGCCGGAAGCCCCATGGATGGCGCGGCCTCTACGAAGGCGGCGGCGGCGGCGGAGGAGGAACCCTCCGGCGACGCCGTCGATCTCGACTCTAGCGTGCCCGCCGCCTCTGCATTGCCCGATCCTGTTCGTCCTCAACCTCCTCCGCCCGAACTCCCCCGCTATTCTCTAGATTTCACTTCGAGATTTCGTTTTTTCAACCGATTGATCTGGGGATGGTGTGTAATTATCTGGCGTGTTGTAGGGGGAAGACGTGTACGTGGTTTTGTTGGTGAAGGCGTCGCTCAAGCTGCTTGGGAGGGATCTTCCGCCTCAAATCCGGCACTATGGCTTCGAGATGATGCAGGTTATTCCTTGTCACATAGTACTACTCATCATCTCTGTTTTCTCTCACGCAGGGAGTTCTGTCCAGGGACAGTTGGTAGACGAGTAGTACTTATTTGCTTATTTACTGCATATGCATCTGCAACTCTTCAGTTAGTAGTACACGCTCCATCTTACTTCGGTTACTACTTAATCATTACGACAGTTTGGCTGTTGTGGAATTTGCCTGGAAAATCATAGCATTCCTACATTGATTGATATATAGTTCTCCATAAGTTTCTATACGCTGACCGAAGATCGTATCGCTCAGCTAGCTATAAATCATGGCGTGCTGATATTGGTAGCATCTACTTAGATTCAGGTGGGTTAAGGTTCATATCACAGAACAGAGTGCGTTTGGAGACGCGTCTGATTTGGTAGACGGGTTAGGTGCCCCCCTCGAGCTGTTTCCATCAAGCAGTGCTACAGCTGCGTTAGGGGGGAAATGTTCCTTCCTCGTTTTTGTCATTTGATTTGTTTCTTCTGTGCTTGTTTGCAGGTATTTGGAGTTGCGTGTGATACTGTGCCTATCCGTCAGTAAGATATGTTTATCTTGTTGCCTATCTTTTATCAGGGTCCGCCAATTAACTTTTTGGATGGTCGTGGTCGAGAGCATGATCAACAGGTATGATCCTGTTCAGAGTAATGCTACTAGCCTACTAGTGATTTAGTAAGACCCACTGAATCTTTTGTGCCAAAATGGCTGGTAAGAATATAGTTAACCTCTCCATTCTCTTCTTGTTTGTTTCACATATTTGGACTTGTGGTTGCTGAATTACCTCTTGAAAAAAAATCAAGTGATTCTTAAGATATTTATTTTCGGAGTTACAATAAATACACATGTCCTGTAGGTGTTTGAAAATCAATATGTCAAGTTTCTTAGTTATGAAACTGTAAAATTCCTAAACGAAAGGATCTGGCCTACCTTGTAACATGTATGGGCTTTAGGAGTTGTTGTAACCTGGCCTGTAAGAGTTAGGGTGCCTTTGGTTCAGCTTTTGCACCCATTTCTGCTGCGAAAAAGCTGAAAGCCAACCGGGGGATTTTCACTGCAGAATCTGCAGACGCAAATCTCACAGCAGCTCGACCCCAGCTTCCATCGCGCTGAGGGCAGACGTTTGCCGAAAATTACCCACCTTGTCACCCTGCAAGTCATACCGGTTCGATTTCATTTCCCACTTAACCCAAAGCTACACACTGGTCTGCTTCTACTCGGCGCTACGAACAGGGAAAGCAGGAGGCAGAGCCACAGAGCTCACCCTCAAGCTAGTTAGGCTGTGTACTTGTACTGTGATGGGGTTGTTTGGTTGATATGGTGTACCTGCGTGAATACTGGATGGCTTGTTGAAGGCTAAATAGCTGAATTAGTTTTGTGTGGACTCCGATATTTATCAATTTATATACGGGCACATCACACCTTCGTTTTCACCTTATCCAGGCTCACCATATGCGCACTTCTTTATGTTTTCCCATTGACTTGGCTCCAGATGACCTCCCTGTGTCACAGGTTAGTTTCTGCTCCATCTTGCCAACTAAACATGCACACCCAGGCTAAATCCATATGCTCAGCGGTGCATGACGGGTTTACAGCGACCATTGAGGAGAGAACCAGCATTGGAGAGGTGCAAGAAACAGCAAATAGGGACTAAAATAAACATCTAGCTTCAATTTTAGTGGGCTTGTTTGCTGTGACCCCAGCGTGTTCGTGAACTTGGGTGTGTGTGTGTGTTTCCTTCTTTTGTGTTTGGGTAACCCTTGTGGTTGCCAGTGTGGACCTTTGTGTTTTGGTGTGCTGGTCTGGCTGTTTCTGGACTTTTTATTTATAAGGCGGGGCGCGGAGCCTTTTTCGGTAATAGGGAAGCTGACGGAAGGATGGAGCCCAAGCGGAGAGATTCCAGTCCTCTTTAGCAGTCAATACTGTTAAAGTATATTATATCTCCTCTTGGTAATAGATCAGTCTTTTGGGATAGTTGGTTGATAGAATTTTCTAACATGATATCAAACGTAAGGTCTTAGGTTCAAGTTTCAGTTCCCGCATTTCTCCCAGTCATTTATCCCCGCCCAAGACTGGCGTGAGCAGAGGTGTTGATCAATCCATATCCACATTGGATGTGAGAGAGAGGGGAGGGGGTTGTTAAGTATAGTTGGGATAGTTGTTTGATAGGAATATCTAACATGGTATCAGACCTGAGGTCTTGGGTTCAAGTCTCAGTCCCCGCGTTACTCCCAATCATTTATCTCCTCCCAAGTTGGGCGTGAGGGGAGGTGTTGATCATTCCATATCCACGTTGGATGTGAATGGGGCGTGTTAGATATATTATATCTCCTCTTCCTAACAGATCTGTCTTTTGGGTTAGTTGGTTGATAGGATTATCTAACAAGTACATTGCAGAGTTCAGGGAGCGGGGAAGTTTTATTTTTCTTTGAATATCCTGAATCTTATTAGCGCATTGTAGCTTATGTTTTGCTTTTTAGTTTGGATACTGAAAGTAGCCATCATAGCTCGCTATGCTCCTCTAGGGATTTACATTTTTGACTGTTCTAGTGTCATTGATGGTGCAGGGTAAGTATAAAGTAACACCGGACTATCGAGAAGAGGCCGAGCTACTTCGCTGGGAGCATAATCTCCTGTCTGAAGCATTTGTCAGTGTGACGACCTGTCCTGGGTACAATGGAAATAGCATCCTTTTACACTCCCATGTTGTCACATTAAGTGCACTAATAAAGTTCAGTACTACAGATCATGATGCAAAACATATTTTATGCCTTTTGTCTGCTAGGATTGAATGTAAGGAGGAGTTGCTTATGTCTCTACTGAAACCTTTGAACAAAATTTGGACCCAGCCAGAGTGGAACGAAGAATACATGCATTATACATATCGTCTAACTGGTCTTCTTTGCAATGATCAATTTATGGAGACAATATGTTTGTTGGTAAAGTCATTTGAGGAGGAGATCAAAGGAAGCAAAATTGAACATTCTACGGGAACACAGGAAAAATGCCGTCCAACATCAACTACCAATTATCCGTACTCATCTACCTTTCCACAACTAATGCTTGCCCTGCTCTTACGGGTAAATAACTACCACCAACACTTCATTTCTTACAGATTGTGATAGTAGAACCACCATATAATTTTTTGGATTTTTTTAGACAGTAACTAGGAAAAATCACTTAAAAAAATAGTATTGCAAAGATGTATGTGCATGGGCCCCGTCTGTCAGTTACACAACTAGTGGTATTTTTGTGGGGTACTCACTCAGTTCAAATGCTTATGAAAACTACCCTAGTTTACATTGTTGCTTTTCATGTTTTATTATTGTGATTATGTAGTTACAATGTTTCACATTTACTTCAGATCCTTCATTTTATACACATGGCTTGGATGGATCGGTCTGAGTGCTATGATCTGCCAGAAATTATTTGGAGAGCTAGACTCATTAGTACCAATGAGATATCCACTTTTCTGAAGGAGAATAATACTTTACCTGCCAATGATGGAGTTGATGTTCGTAGGATGAATGCTATTGGAACATGGTTACGTGAAATTCGAGAAACTGGGTAAGTCTGCTGCTTCACAGCTGTTTGTCAAACCGATTCTATTGTTTCAACAGAGATATAAAATTGTATTCCGGTTGCATCAGTGATTTCCGTATCGTTAAATTGTGCGTTTATGTTCAAATCAGTATTTAATACCCTAGAAAGGAGGTTCTAAAGTGCATTTGCTCCTAGCCAGATGACAGCTTCCCTCTGATCTTTCAATTGTCAGTGTGTTTGAAAGATGTTATTTTGTATAATGTTGCAGGTATAATATCATAGGCTTGTGCGCGTCTGTTGAAAGATCGATTTTTGGATTGGACTGTTCTCTTTCCATAAATACTCTTGCAATGGATATAAGCTCCATGGAATTTGATCATGTGGGGAAACTCATACAGCTCAGCTTCATTCCATTAGTCAGGTGTTGCCCTCGAGGATGTTGGGACAAATGGGTGTTGTTGTTGTTGGAATCTTTATTTTTCTACTGTAAAGATATCTTTGGTTATGCGTGGCTCAGTCTTATACACGAGGGACGCGCTGAAGTACCAGCTTACTTTGGCAATCTTTATGGACCTGAAGAAAAAGTCAAGAAATTAGAAGTGGAGCTGCTGCTTAAATTCACTCGTTCTGTATCTTATTTGCTCGGGGTTTTAGCATCAGAAGAATTTAATAGCGGCCTTCCGCAGTTGAATTGCCCAAAATCTGACTTGAAATCCATATCTTCCAGCTCCCTTATGGGGTATGATTTCCGGTCATTCAGTTGTGCTTTCTGTGTGTGATCTCTACACATTTACTTACTCCTCAGCAATGCTTCTTGTAGGTATCTTTTACTTCACAATTGCTTTGGGAGGTTTAGCATGTACTCCTTGTTTGGGTCTTTGGTGGATTATCAAGCAGCTAAGGAAGCACTACCCTTTTGTCATGCATTGGTCCGCCTTGCCGTTGCTACTGATGATGAGAGACTGAAACAGTTTATTCTTAATGAAATGCTTCCAACTCTTGTCCGGTTTGATGATAGGAGTCCCCCAAGTGGAATCTCATGGTTAAGATCGGAGTTAAGTTCAAGCATAGAAGTGAGTTCTATGAAGGATGTTGTTGGCCTTTGTCGGGAAATATACGACGTTTACTTGCACAATCAGGCAAGTTAAGAATGTATCACTTTCTTTCTATTGTATACTAGTAATTTTTTGTGATCTCAAGGGTTCTAGCCATATGCCACTAATGTTACGGAAATTTCTTTTGTGTTCTGTTTTCGTAACTAGCAGGAATTCTGTGTGCTAATTGGTAATTGCTTTCTGCCAAAGATACCTCTCTCCAGTCTTTAGAATTTGGTGGCTGTAAGGTCTACTCTTGATAATGGCATGACATGGCTGCTTGTGGATTCATTGTTATCTAGCTAAGTACTGGCTGCTGATGGACCAATTCTTTTAGATGGTTCTGAGTAAACCGCATATTGACATTTCCGTGATTGTTTTACTTTTAAGTCCAAAATCTAATGATGTCTTAGTGATCACGCGCACAATAATCCACGAGCAACATAGCGATCTGGTTGCTGGTCCTCCTGGATTTTCCGTATGATGTGAGCTGTGAGATATTTTTGTAAAGTTAACGTAAATCACAAGTTCACAACCATATAGCTATTTGTGTTGCTTTGGTATACTGGCATTAACCTTTTCTTTTCCAAGCAAAGCTCAGGTCAGTCAAACACTGTAATAAATTCTGCTATGACGTATGTTTGACCTGATTACTATTATGAAGGGTGAACAGCAGAACAGAAAGACGTGTGCGGATGGATTCAGTGATTGGTTTGAAAAGGAATTGGAGGATCTTCGTATACGCGCGTCTTTGCCTGCTCCAAATGATTTTCCAAAGTACCTTGTGTGGAATTGGGAGGTAAGTTTTGTTGCTTTTTTTATAATTTATTCTCAAATTCAAAGAAGTTACTTGGCTTATTTCTGGTGCTCGTTCTTCTTCACAATATGTTCCCCTTTATGCTTTGCGCAGTTCAACGAAGAATTTGACAGATATTTTCCTACCTATATGGAAATGTTGCATGAGGTGGATACAATGAATGACTGTGTGGAGGTAAATTTTTGCTCCATCATGTGATATTCATTTATTAAGCACATACTATCCAATGTTGAATAAAATGCTTAGTTGTGTCTGACAATGTAGTCAAGGAAACATGTTTTCTGGTGTCCATACACATGTTATGTTTGCCTTCTATGACTACCTAATTGTACATCATTAACTTGCCTAGGCATGTATAGATAATTTACAATATTATGTTGTGGGGTCGTCTCATCCTTAGTGGCGCGCTACATCGACGCCTGGGCGTAGTGAAAAAAATGAGCAAGGGTCTTCACATTTAACTCGACGAATGCGAAGGGTAAGGAAACTAGCCGAGCCCAAGAGGATTCACTTAGTTAGCTGGATGTAGGGACCGTGACAAGGTAAGCTTCTGGAGCTAGCTAGTTGATACAGCGGTGAGGAGAGGTATTGATATCCTTTATGCCCAAGAAACCAAATGAAGGGGACAAAAGGCAAAGGAGGTAATAAGATACCGGTTTGAAGCTGTGCTACACGGGGACAACTGCAAACAATAATGGAGTAGACATCTTGTTCAACGGGAGCCTCAAGTATGAAGTGGTAGACATCAAGAGGCGTGTGGACCAGATTATCTTGGTCAAGTTAGTAGTTGGGGACTTAGTTTTCAATGTATCAGCGTGAATGCCCCGCAAGTAGGCCACAATGAGAACACCGAGGAGTTTTGGGAAGGCTAAGGCGTGCCGATAATATCAAGATAGGTTGGGGTAGACCGAACATGACACGGGAGGAGTCTCCCGCGTCGCTCCCGCGAGCGACCGGGAGGCAACCCTAGGCGCCGGCGCCGCCGGGCTACCCTCTCCCTCACGCCTCCTTCCTCGCCGGTGTCAGAGGGCGCTGTTAGGCGGCTTGCAACGCCGGCGCCTGGCGGGCTCTCCTCCCTCGGTGTGGTGGCGGCCGACGCGGGCAAGGCTGTCTTGTCGAGGCGCGTCGCTTCTCACACGACGCGGAGGTGCAAGGCAGAGCTTCGAAGCAATGGTGTGTGGGTTCGGCGGTGGCGTGGATGGCTGTGTGGTGGCGGGGCGTGCGTGTGGTGGCGGCAGGGAGTCTACTGCCCTTGCTATGGCTCTCTACTAGTGGGGGTGGCGCGCGACAGCGGTGGAGGTGGGCGGCCCCCGTCCATCGGTGGGTGGGAGGTTGGACGGTGGCGGTCGGCGCGGAAGGACCTCTCTCGTGAGCTACCGTGGCTCCTGCTGCGGGTCGATTTGGTACCCCTCGTCGGCGGGCGCGCGATTGCTGGTGGACTCCACTAGTAGGGAAAACCTTACCAGTAGAGCTGGCACACGCGCTACTGCTACAACGCTAGAACTATTTTTTAGCAGTAGCGTGCTTTCTGCCCAGCGCTACTGGTAAATAAACATAGCAGTAGAGTGCGTCCAACAAGCGCTAGTAAACCTTGATACAACGCCAGTGCTAATGTTCTATGTTTTTTTTGTTTTATACTGTATGTATACATCCGTTATACAAATTTTGATACAGTAGCTCATCGTCATGATAATAACTCATCATCATCATCATAATAACAACTCATCGTCATCATCATCATATAAGAACTCATCATGATAATAACAACTCCTTGATCCTCATCATCATCTATGAGTCGTATAACAACTCATCATTCTAAAACATTCTAGCTCATAACTCATCATCATCATAATAACAACTCCTCATCATCATAGTCATAACCAACACTAGTTAATTGTTCTTAGAACATGATGAGTACTAGCTAGGACCTGCTACTCTCTCTAAGGTAAAATAGCATAAAACAGGATAGCCCCTGACTCCATTATGGAGAATGGAGATCCACACCTCTCCAATTTGTGGGCTTCGCTGCCTCCAAGTAGCTCCCTGTGATCATTCATAACTTTCCTCATCCTTTGATTGTGAAGTCTTCATCTCTTCGAGAAATCGTGTATGCACTGCGGTGAGCCGTAGGCAGACTTGGTCGTAAGCTAATAATATCCATGTCACCTTTCATATGCATCAGATGAGGCACACAATCTTTCGGGAGTTTCTGTTGAAGAACATAATAATAACGTAGTTAGCAATGTAGTTTAGCTTTAGAAGAATGTATGTTAAAGATGCACCGGTGTCATAATAGTAAAACCATGCTATTTCCATGGATGTTACCGTAGTTCAACACGTGGACTAGTGGCACGTATTGACCATAATGTGGAGGAATTTCATAATTGTTATTGAAAGTCTCAACATCAGTAATAAATGAGATAAGATGATTTTTCTCCTCGCAAGTTAGTTTAGAGCCACAAGTGTAGTAGGTTTTGTGTACTACATTCCATACATTTTTTGAAGAATGGAAATAAGCTGTCAACTATTTTTAAATGAACAATATAAATTACGTAACAAATATATTTGAAAAACTCACGTAGAGGTAGAACTGGAAGCATATACACATTCACCCAAATGTCGATATTATCTTCAACGTCATCTTCAAGACGAATATCGAAGGTTATTTGCACATCCTCCTGAAATTCATAGGCCTTGCATAGAGCTCTCCAATTTGAGCAAGCAAAATGTGTGTGATTAACTGCATTGTAGACCTTAACTGCAAAAGCGTAACCATGTTGAGTCCTAAGCTGAGCTATCTTCGTCTCCATACTGTCACTATCTTGGAACTCGAGCTTATCCAAGACAAGCAGTCTTGCATGGCAAGGGATGCACTAGTTGAATTGTAAAAAACAGAAATTACATGTTGAAGCAAATAAGCGCAAGTCATGCTTAACTACGAAAAAAATACTTGTTGCCTTTACGTACCGTAAAAATATCGAAGGTCTTGTCTAGCTTGATGGTGAAGAATCTATCATTTTCCAGGTGATGCCTGTCGCACATACCCCGGTCGTCCCTGCAGTATTCGCACTCAGGGATCCTATCATCGTCAGACATTTACTGTGTTCATAATTCAAAGATTATAAATCGATGACTATTACCAGAAACTCAACACACAGATCACTATTGAGCATGGGTTGACTTTCGATCTGTCGGTTCTTCCTTGAAAATTCTCATCTCACGCGGTGTATATGGTGGGCACTCCCTTGCTGATATATTCGACCGTCGGTGATGGTCACTCCTTTGTTCCCGAGTGCATTACAACAAAATGTCTAGCACACGGGAACAAAGGAGAAGCAACTCCCACGACAATAGTCGGGATTCTTCCTCTCTGATATTTCGACCGTATATGGTGGACAATCCATCACCGATTTTTCGACTGTCGGTGATGGTCGCTCTCCTCTTCCTTCCCATGCATTACCAAAAGGTCTTTCATGAGAAAGAAGAGGAAGAGCGACCCCCACAACAACAGTCGGCATTCTTCTTCTCTCATATATGGTGGACACACTAGTGGAAAAACAGGCTTTCCGTCCAGCCCCATAAGTCGCGAAGCTGTAGGAACCGCGACCAATGGGACCTTTAGTCGCGGTTCGAGGCGAACGCGACCAAAGGCTGGGCCTGTGGCGCTCGGTGGCCACCAGGTGCGTGAGGGCTTTAGTCGCGGTTGGCCAGACAACCGCGACTAAAGGCCTTCGGCACCTTTAGTCACGATTTGCCGTGCCAACCGCGACTAAAGCCCTCCCTATATATACCCATCCAGCAGCCAACACTTAGCCATTTTGGAGCCATTCTCTTCACAAGTGGGTGTAGGTTTGCTTTTGGTTCCTCTTATGCACATAAGGTGTTTGATGAAATGCCCCAAGAGCATGAAACAAACATGACATGAAGTGTTGGAGCCACACTCTTCGATCGCGGTTAGCAACTTGATGAACCTTTGATGTGTCAATATGCATGTGTGTAGTTCATAACAAATGCATGATGGTTAATTATATATTTTATATTATAATAATGCGAGATGAATCGGCAATGGATGTACGGTAACCGACTCTCCGTGAGTTCACTACGGGTTTGAAAGATTTCCTCGTAGTGGCTAATGCGAACAAGCGGGGGTTTTGTTATCTGTCCATGTGTTATCTGTAAGAATGAGAAGGGTTACTCTTCCTCAAGAGTTGTTCACATGCATCCGCTTGAAGGGTTTCATGCCAAGCTATAATTGTTGGACCAAGCATGGAGAAAGAGGGGTTATAATGGAAGAAGATGAAGAAGGATGATTTCATCGATGAAAGCTATCTTGCTCATTTCGGTGATACTTTCATGGAGGATCTTTGAAGGTGAAGGGAAGGTGAAGAAGAGGCACGTGATGATCCCGTTGATGATCTTGGTCGGACCATTGCTTGATGCACGGAGACGCTAAAAACCGAAAAGGAGAGGAGAATTTGGATCGCATGTTAGAGGATCACGTAAAGGCGCTGTACCCGGATGCGATGATGGTCTGAAAAAGCTGGGCTGCACAATGGATTTGCTGAAATGGAAGGCGAGGCAGTGTAGTGACTCGACATTTGAAAACTTGCTGAAAATGTTGAAGAATATGTTTCAAAGGATAACGAGTTGCCCTTGATCGCATCTGAAGCAAAGAAGGTTGTCGCCCTCTAGGTTTAGAGGTTCGAAGATACATGCATGCATCAACGATCGCATCCTCTACCGCGGTGAATACGAGAATTTGAATGAATGCCCGGTATGCATTGCATTGCGTTATAAGATCGAGGCGATGACCACGGTGACGATGTTGAGGGCCGAAACCGGAAGAGGGTTCCGCCAAGGTGATGTGGTATGCTCCTATAATACCACGGTTGAAACGTCTGCTCATGAACAAAGAGCATGCCAAGTTGTTGCGATGGCACAAAGAGGAACGTAAGTCGGACGGGAGTTGAGACACACCGCAGATGGAACGCAATGGAGAAAGATCGACGATGGTTCAGAGATTTTGCAACCGACGCAAGGAACATAAGATTTGCTCTAAATACGGATGGCATGAATCCTTTTGGCGGCGAGCTCCAGCCATAGCACTGCCCGTGACTCTATGCATCTACAACCTTCCTCCTTGGTTGTGCATGAAGCGGAAGTTCATTATGATGCCGTGCTCATCCAAGGTCCGGCAACCCGCAACGACATCGATGTGTACCTAAGGCCATTAGTTGATGAACTTTTACGGTGTGGGGTGGTGTCCGTGTGTGGGATGAGCACAAACAAGAGGAATTTGACCTCTGACGTTGCTTTTCGTAACCATCAACGATTGGCCTGCTCTTAGTAACCTTTCGGACTGTCAAATAAGGGATACAATGCATGCACGCACCGCTACATGAGACCGAAAGTGTACATTTGCCAAATTGTAAGAAGAACGTGTACCTTGGGCATCGTCGATTTCTTCCAAAATTCATCCATGAAGAAAGAAAGGCAAGCATTACAACGGCAAGGCAGGTCACCGGCGAAGCTCGCGAACGACCGGTGCCGAGGTATTTGATATGGTCAAGGATTTGAAAGTCATCTTTGGAAAGGGTCTGGCGGACAATCGGTTCGAAGGGAGCCGACGGGCACGCAGCCATGTGGAAGAAGAAATCTATATTCGGGAGCTAGAATATTGGAAAGTCCTAGATGTCCGCTCTGCAATCGACGTGATGCACGTTATTTAAGAATATTTGCGTGAACCTCCTAAGCTTCTTGGGCGTGTATGGGAAGACAAATGATACAAAGGAAGCACGGCAGACCAACAACGTTTGAAAGACCACGATGACCGCATCCGAATGGTTTCAAGGTCGTGCCGCCTACGCCCGACCAAAGAAGAGAAGGTCATCTTTTTGAATGCCCGAGCGGATGAAGGTCCCGTCTGGATTCTCGCCCAATATAAAGGGAATAATAAACATGGCGGAGAAAAAGTTCCAAAACTCAAGTCTCACGACCGCCACGTGATTATGACGCAATTGCTTCCGATTGCTTTGAGGGGCTCTGCCGGAAAATGTTCGATTAGCCATTGTGAAGCTATGTGCATTCCTCAATGCAATCTCTCGAAGGTAATCAATCCGGAAGTTCTACCACGTTCTGAACGATGTGATCCAATGTCTTGTCGGTTTGAGTTGGTGTTCCGCCATCCTTCTTCAATATTATGACGCACCTCCTGGTTCACCTAGTCGAAGAGATTTCCGTTCTCGGTCCTGTATTTCTACACAATATGTTCCCCTCGAGAGGTTCATGGGAGTATTAAAGAAATATGTTCAGAACCGTGCTAGGCGAAAGGAAGCATCGCCAAGGGCTATGGAAATGAGGAGGTAATTGAGTTTTGTGTTGACTTTGTTCCCGACCTTAAGCCGATTGGTCTTCCTCGATCGCGGCGAGGGGAGACTAAGTGGAAAAGGCACGATCGGAAGGAAATCAACGATATGTATGGACGGCCATTCTCTGATCAAGCACACCACATCTTTGTCTTGACCAATTCCAACTTGGTGGCTCCGTGCTTTGAGAAACACAAGAATATTTTACGCTCGGACAACCCGGGAAGCCTCGAATCTGGATTAGGAAGGCCCACATGGAGACTTTCGGCAGTTGGTTGAGAAAACATTTAATGAATGACAATGATGTTGTAGATCAATTTGTACATGTTGGCCAAGACACCATCTTCGACTATAACGACTTTCCAAGGGTACGAGATAAATGGGAATACATTTTACACGATCGCCCAAGATAAAAAGAGCACCAACCAAAACAGTGGTGTCGCTTTGATGCAAAGAACCGAGAATGGGCAAAAGGTCACATATTATGGTTACATAGAGGAGATATGGGAACTTGACTATGGACCCTCCTTTAAGGTCCCTTTGTTCGGTGCAAATGGTTCAAGCTAACGGGAGGTGGGGTAAAGGTGGACCAGAATACGGAATGACAATGGTGGATTTCAACAATCTTGGTTACCTTGACGAACCATTCGTCCTAGCGAAAGATGTCGCTCGGGTTTTCTATGTGAAGGACATGAGTAGCAAACCGAGGAAACGGAAAGATAAGAAAGCGATCGAGACATCATGCGATGATCCAAAGCGCCACATTGTTCTTTCAGGGAAAAGAAACATCGTGGGAGTGGAGGACAAGATGGACATGTCGTCAAGATTATAATATGTTTGCTGAAATTCCGCCCTTCAAAGTGAACACCGACCCAAGCATTAAGTTAAATGATGAGGATGCTCCATGGATACGCACAATCGTAAGCAAGCAGGGACACAAGGGAAGAATTGATGTGTAATAATTTATTGTACCAAACTTTGTATTTGGTCGATGAACTGAATGATGTATCAAACCTTTTGTCAAACCTTCAAGGGATTAGTTTTATTTTTCTGATTTTTTTGATATATAATTGTATTTTTAAGATTTTAAAATGAATTAGTTTTATTTTTCTGATTTTAAAAGGAAAAAGGAAGAAGAAGAAAGAAGGGAAAAGGAAAAAAACAGAAGAAAAAAACAGAAGAAAAAAGGAAAAGCAGAAGAAAAAAACAAACAGAAGAAAAAAGGAAAAACAGAAGAAAAAAACAAACAGAAGAAAAACATAAGAAAAAAACAAATGAAGAAAAAGAAGAAAAAAAGGAAAAGGAAGAAAGGAAGAAAAAAAGAAGAAAAACAAGAAAAGGAAGAAACAAACAGAAGAAAAAAAAAGAAGAAAAAAGGAAGAAAAAAACAGAAGAAAAACAAGAATTTAAAATGAATTAGTTTTATTTTCTGATTTTTTGATATATAATTGTATTTTTAAGATTTTAATAACATAAATAAATAAGTAATTAGAAACTTTAATAGCAAAAATAATTATCATAAAGTAAAATAAATAAGTAATTAGAAACAAAATAAAATAAAATAAATAAGTTTTTGTTGTAAGTAGAAACAAAACAAAATAAATAAAGCAAAAATGAAAACAATACAAATTAAATAGAAAACAATACAAATTAAACAGAAAACAATACAAATTAAACAGAAAACAGGTTTGGGGGGCTAAAACCCTAAACTCAAGGGCGGTTTTAGTCGCGATCGGCGACGAGACCATGATTAGTAGTACCCTTTAGTCGCTGGTGGCTGCACAACCGCGACTAAAGGTGGGGCGAGGAAAAAAAACCCTTTAGTCGCGGTGGCAGGCAACCCGCGACTAAAGGGTACCTTTAGTCGCGGTTCTCGCCGCCAACCGCGACTAAAGTGAAAACTATAAATACATCTTCTCCGATTCCCTTTGTTAAATCGCCCTCGCCCTCGGCCTTGCCGCTTCGACGCCGATCGACGCGACGCCGACGCTGCTTGACGCTGCCCGACGCCGATCGGCGCTGAAGCCTGCTGCCACGCCGCCCCCCCCGATGCGCCGCCTCCGCCTGTGCCTGCCCTGCCTTGCCCGCCGTGCCCTAGCCCTTGCCCGCCCTCGCCGCCCGCCTGCCGCCCGCCACAGGCCCTGCGCCCTTGCCCGCCGCCTGCCGCCCGCCGCCCGCCGCCCCTGCGCCGCCACTGCCCACTGCCCTGCCGTCCTCCTGGCGTGGCATCCAAAGAAGAAGAAAGAAGAAGAAAAGGAAGAAGAAGAAGAAAGAAAAGGAAAAGGAAGAAGTAGAAAGAAGAAGAAAAGGAAGAAGAAGAAGAAAGAAAAGGAAAAGGAAGAAGAAGAAAGAACAAGAAAAGGAAGAAGAAGAAGAAAGAAAAGGAAAAGGAAGAAGAAGAAAGAAGGAAGAAGAAAAAAAAAAAGCAGATGAAAAACAAAAAAAGGAAGAAAAAGGCCACCGAATTTTTTTTTTTTTTTTTTTATTTGTTCTTTTAATTTTAACTAGTTAATTAGTTTAACAAAAGCGGTAAATAACTTAAAACTTGATAATTATTTAGTAAAAAAAGAACAAGAAAAGGAAGAAGAAGAAGAAAGAAAAGGAAAAGGAAGAAGAAGAAAGAAGGAAGAAGAAAAAAAGATGAAAAACAAAAAAAGGAAGAAAAAAGGCCACCGAATTTTTTCTTTTTTCTTTATTTGTTCTTTTAATTTTAACTAGTTAATTAGTTTAACAAAAGCGGTAAATAACTTAAAACTTGATAATTATTTAGTAAAAGAAAGAACAAGAAAAGGAAGAAGAAGAAGAAAGAAAAGGAAAAGGAAGAAGAAGAAAGAAGGAAGAAGAAAAAAAAGATGAAAAACAAAAAAGGAAGAAAAAAGGCCACCGAATTTTTTCTTTTTTTCTTTTTTTATTTGTTCTTTTAATTTTAACTAGTTAATTAGTTTAACAAAAGCGGTAAATAACTTAAAACTTGATAATTAACAAAAAAACCGTAAATTTTGATAATTAACAAAAAAAAGCGATATACGGAGAGGGGGCGGCGGGGGCGCGATGTGCGTGTGTTTTTTTAGGGATCGAGAGGGGCGGCGAGGGTTATAAATGTGTTGTCCTCGCCTCCCTCTCCGTGACGCCGTCGTCTGCCGCCTGTCTCGCTCTCTCGCGACACCCTCTCCCACCCCTTCCTCGCCCCTCTTTTGCCACCGCCCTTCGCCACCGCCACCGCCACCGCCCCTTCTTCACTTAATTAATTTGTTTTTACTACATGTTTTCAGGGGATCATAATGGCGACGATAGAGTGACCCGATTATGGACAACTATGATCCGGACGGTGAAGCACATATGTTCGGCATCATAAACGGCGATATTCAATATGTGCCGACCGGAGAAGAAGAAGATGATATCTCTTCTTATCTCAACCTTGACGGTGAAGATGAAGGGCGCCACAAGAAGATGATGTCAAGAAACGTCGATAAACGATTTATCTTCAAATGGAAGTAGCAACCACCTCCGCGCCGAGGTATATATATATATACATTGAGCCTCCGGTGATACAAACTAACCGATTTGAATAAATATGTGTGTACTAACGCGACTCTCTTTCTTATTTTAGCCCTCGGCGGATCGTCAAACAATCGAGTACGTCGTCAAAGCGTGGCGCAACCAAGAAGATGAAACAAGGAGAAACATGCACCATCGCGGTTGTCGACAAGGTAACCGGCAGTCACTGGAGCCCCGCAAGAACGCCACCAAGTTTGTCGACCAATGCGGAGCCATTGTTAGAGACAACGTCTCGATCACCGCCGAGAGTGGAATGAGCCAAAGAAGGCACGAATTGATGGTTTCACTTTTGTCGATAAGAGAACAAAAAAGATTGCTTCAAGAAGCTTATGGAACATTTCGCTCTACCTCCGAATACAACAAATTCGATGAGGAGGGTAACAAGATTGAGGAAAACAAGGAGAGGAGGAGGCTAGTCAAACAGTTCGCTCTTCATAAGATGGCCGACGATTCCGGAAATTCAAGCAAAATCTAGCCCGTGACTTTGTCAAGCGAACAAGACTCGGATTTCAAAGGACAATATGAGAAACTGAAAGATGATTGGCCAGAATTTGTGAAGCAAAAGAAATCGGAGCAGTTCATTCAAATATCGAAAAAATAAGGAAAATGCGCTAAGAAGGAGTACAATCATGTTATGGGGCCGGAGGGTATCGCATTTGGGTGCCTAGGTTCGAGAAGATGGAGAACGAGCTGAGGGCGCGAGGAATCTGTCCAGTGCGGAGGATGGGACCCAAGGGCCAAAAGCTGGTGGTACGGGCATGGGGAACGCTGAACCCGGAGACAGGGGAGTGTGTTTACGGGGCAAATTAATTAAACCCACCCAAGCCCTTATTGACGCAATGAAGGATGCTCAACAGGAAGATCAAGTTCAACAGAGAGAACGACGCTACGACAAAAGCCCTCGGGAATCCTGAACACGGAGGACGTGTACGAGGCATGGGGCACATTCCGTGGAAAATAGGGTTCCCCGAGCGATGACCCGTCACGATTCTGAAGCCGTAAGAGAAAGATGGATCGGGAAGCGGATGTTGTGGCGCGGTTGGCATCGGAAATGGAAGTGATGAAGAAAACCATGAGTGTACTAGTAGCGAAGAGATTCAGCTCGGTGCAAGATGAAGATCATCCAGCGGATCTCGGAAGCCAAGCGGAGAAGCAGCGTGGCTTCCACGGAGGCCCCACCGGCTGGTGCAGATGCACCGACGATCGAAATTACTGCACCGGAGCCTCGGTGATCGAAATTACTGCACCGGAGCCTCGGTGGTCGAAATTACTGCACCGGAGCCTCCTCGCTACCCGTGGGCGATATAAAGGAGATGAAAGAATGTCATCTGTATTATCCTATCGGGAACATGTCCATGAAGGTAGCCATCGGCGATGCTTTACCATGTTTACAGAGCACTCCACCACAACAACCCCATTCAAGATGGCTATGCTCGTGTCACGGTGGAGGACATAGTCCAAGGGTTTGAGGACACGGAGATTGACATTGCTACACCAAGGGGAGAAAAGACTTGGAGATGTCAAGCGCCATTACATTCTATGGCAAAAGAAGTTTATCAAGTTTCGAGCGAGGCGCCAAGGACAACAAGTCCACCCCTACGGTGGTGGTGGTGGTGGTGGCGGTGGCGGTGGTGGTGGTGGTGGTGGTGGTGGCGGTTCACCTACACCTCCGTCACATCACCGACGCCGCCCCAGCCCACCTAACGTCCGTGGGTGATCATCCGCCGCCCCAGTCCTCGTCCGGGTGATCGACGCCGCCCCAATCCACCTCGGCAAAGAAGCGTATAGTCTGGATTATTAACCCGGACCCTTATGTACCTAAGACCACAAAGGTACCAGAGCCATCATCAAGCCTCTCCCCACAAGGCCTTGGGAACGTAGTGCCGAGCAAGTCGATCTTGGTAGCTGCTGCTGATTTGGAGAAATGGAAGGCGGACTGCAAGAAGAAAAGAGAGCCCGAGCCCAAGCCAAGATTTTCGATGAGCAAAAGAAGTGGGCTAAGTCATTTTTGAGCACACCGTCCCAAGCCGCAAGAATCGCTTAACGACTATGAACGTGAACTTGCAGCAGGCACTCATGTTCAAGGAGAACAAAGAGCGGAGAAGGCCGAAAGTAAAAAAGCGGAAACAAGTTGCCCAGCTCGGGAACAAAGTAAACAATCGATTGCCCGCTTATAGTGGAAGCCTTCGTCCGGATGCCCCGAGATCATACAAGCTGCGGCAAAGACAGGATTGATCATAACGAGTGCGGAGAACAAGCGCCAACTTAGGTATTACTCTTCGTGAACTATTAGACCTTGATGAGTTGCCGTGAAGGAGGTAGTAATTACATATGTCAAGAATGGGCCTCTCGTCGAGCTCAAGCAGAAAAGGATCTACCCGACCAAATGAAACGTCTGCTGAATTGGTACAAGGGTTACATAAAAATAAAAGCGCCAAAGAATATATTTATGCGGAAGTTAGACATGAGCATCACTTCAAACATTACTATGTACAAATTGAACTGAGTGAATTGTTCCAGCTTTTCAATCTGCTGAGCTCGACAAATCTATCATCGGTTGCTACGCTCGTAAGTGATTTATTAATTTCTACCCCATCTCGTTCATATTGCCTGCACTATATATATGTCCTAACTATATTGTTGTGTCCTCTATTATACATGCGAATGAAGATTAAGGAATGCGAGTAAGGAACATCCATGATGTTGGGTTCATTGACCCACACATCGTTAATGATATTGTGTTGAAGCATTACCCGCCGACGTGGAGGCGCACTGTGGCGCTTACAAAGCAGAACTCAAAAGTGATATTCTATTTCCTTACCATTTTGGGTGAGTGTTTCGTCTTGAGCACATTCTCTTTTGTTTACTCCATGCATGGTATGTGGCGGCTAATCGATGAGTTATGCATGACGATCTTGTGCATGTATCGTGTCCGCAGTTCCACCGGATTCGCTAGTAATTAAAGTTAACACCTCGAAATGTCTCGTCCCACGACTCTCTGAATAAGGATCCAAAGCTTTGGGCGACATGAGAAAAATGCTGCGAAGTAATTATTTTCATTCATTTGCGCTCTATATCGATCGGCCTATTTGGTTCATTTCCTAATATCAAGTAACTAATAACTCTCTTGTTCATTTAATTTTCTTTGCCTCGTAGGGTTTGGAGACGGTTCGTAGATACAAAGGTCGGTGAATTCAAAAAAGAGCTAGAATTCAAATTGTTAAAGCCTAAGAATGTTTGGGGATATTCAGCCACCGTTGACCAATCTATGTGCATACTATGTGCAGAGAGGATCCGAGATACACCTCTGAGCGGGTTGATCCGAGTGATACCAATGCTCGGAGGAATAACCTCCGGTGGATGCTTAGTCCAAGCTTGCTTCCGACCACTTCAAGAGGAACTAGCTGGATGGTTCGGAAGGAAGTCCTCCATCCTAAAGGAGAACACTATTACGAGGACGAGAAATTTATATGGATTAAATCATGTATGGAAACTTGTTCAAAATTGTATATGGTCATCCGATGATATTGAATATATATTGTATATTCCTCTTGAATTCTTTTGGTTCTAATTTCAAATTTATTTGAAATTGTACATTCATATGCATGTATGTAGTACCGTAGAATATATGAAACTCCTTCAAAATTAAAATAAAGCACAAAAGAAATAAAACAATACAAATTAAACAGAAAACAGGTTTAGGGGGGCTAAAACCCTAAACTGCGGCTGCCTTTAGTCGCGGTTGGCGGAAGAGCCGCGACTAAAGGTCCTCCGCCCGACGGCCACTCGGCGCCCACGGGACGGGCCGTTAGTCGCGGTTCTTAAGCAGCCGCGACTAAAGGGGGGGGGGTCTTTAGTCGCGCTTAGTTAGTCGCGGTTGCGCAGCCGCGACTAAAGGCCTTTGCGAACCGCGACTAAAGGCCTTTTTTCTACCAGTGACACTCTTCCACACTGATTTTTGACCGTCATGTATGGAGCCCCGACAGACTTAAAGTCAACCCGAAATATCGTTTAATTCTCTTTCCGGCAAATCTAGGGCACTCGATATTTCCTATATATTCTAGCACAAGTCATGCTAAAATTCACGAAAAATTTCGGCATGACCTTTGCTAAAATAGGACATATCGAGCACCTGAAATTTGCTGGACCGCAATGAATCAACACTCCGGCAAAACATAAGCCATTCAGAGGTGTTCCCTGCAAACATAGGCCACTAGGGCAAGCACATATCCTTCATTTTCGTATTTAAGAAACCGCATAGACCACGTTTACTCACTATAGACGATGGTTGTCGGTGATCTTCTGGGCGTCGTCGGTGATCTTCTGGGCGTCGTCGAGTGGCTCGTCGTTGATGTACCCTGAGCCACGCATGTGCATTCACACATGGGCATTTATATAGAAAATTTCAAACTTGGTGCTCATTGCATTTCAATGGTTCAATATTGACAAAAACATTTCAATATATCTTATAACCCTAACATTTCATCTGGACAACAAGCATAACTAAATAACTTAGTTTTTCAAGAAAGTAGGTCTCTCTCTCTTAATTGGGCAATGTGAGAATGACATAAAAATATTTCGCAATATAATTGGCAACAACATTTTTATATTTTATTTGATACCTAAAATATTTCTAATTTTCTACTCTATTCTATTCAAAACACCTACATTTATTTCATACCTGAAATATTTCTAATTTATATTTTTTTTGATACCTAAAACATTGCTAAACCTACTATCTACAAGAACAGAGAGAGAAGGCCGGGATGGAGGGAGGGAGAGAGAGAGGAGGGAGGGAGGAGGCCGGGATGGAGGGAGGAAGGGAGGAGGGAGGGAGGAGGGCGGCGAGAGGAGGGAGGGGAGGAGGGCGGTGAGACGATGAGTACCTCGGTGGCGATGGCAGCAGCAGAGAGCGAGCGCGAGAGAGTGTGAGGGGAGAGTGATGAGGGAGAGAACGGGCCGTGGGTAGAGGAAGAGGATAGGGCCCGTTAGCAGTAGCGTGGGGTATGGGCCGGCGTTACTGCTAAGCCCACAGCTGTAGCGTCGGGACAGATCCCACGCTACTGCTAAGTGGGCTAGTATCTCTTGCCTTGGGGGTGCGGTGTGGCCCACTTAAAAGTAGCGCCCTGTGGCAAACCCCACGCTGCTGCTAAGTTGTACCAGTAGCGCCTGTGCCTCCCAGCGCTACTGGTACTTAGCATTAGCGCCGTGGACTTAACCCGCGCTGCTACTAATATTCTACCTATAAGCTATTTCCTAGTAGTGCTCGCGGGGAAGTGTGCTGGCTGCCATAGTGGGGCGACACGATGGTGTGCTCGATAGGGAGCTCGGTAGGAGGGGATGGGTGGCCTTGATGCGGTTGTGTCACCTGTCGCCGGCATAGGGGTGTGCTGGCCCGAATGCGTCTGCTCCTCCTCCCCCTCTCCTCCTGCTCGGCGGGGAGCTCGGTAGGAGGGATGGGTGGCCTCGATGTCATCGCATCACCTGTCGCCTGCACAGGGGATGTTGGTCCGGACGCGTCCGCTCCTCCTTCTCCCCCTTTCCTCGCCGCGGGCGGGTTGGCACAGGTCTACCGATGCTCGGGGCGGAGCGTCTGATGTGGCTCCGTCGGTCTGGGGCTACCAGTTGGGCCAAAGCCGAGGCCGTTGTGTGGTCTCCGGGTTGTATGGTTGCAGGGCGGCGGCTCTGACGGCAGGAGGTGCAACACTTGGGTCCGGAGCATGCGTCTTAGGTGCAGGCAGGCAACCATGGCCACACGGGTGGCGTGGTTGCGGGTGGTTGACGGAGTTAGGGTGCGACGGAGGGGTATGAGCACCGGGGTACACCACTTGCCCAATCCTTTGACTGGCCGATGGTAGCGACGGCCGCTGACGCCATATCTTTCTTGAAGGCTTTATCGCGGTGTTCCTACCCATGTCATCTTGCTCCGGGTGAAAACCTTATCTTCGGGATCGGGCGGTGGCGGCTATCCATGGTCGTACCCTTCTGGGAGGCACCACTTTGGAGTCCTGGCTTCGTTGTTGTCCAGCTCCCCTCTCTATTGTGGATGCTCATGGTGGAGGTCTCCGCCGGCTCCAAGCGTCACCTGTAGTTTGCTTGGTTGTCGGTGCGCGGTACCTTTGTATCTTGTCTCGGGTGTGTGTGTTGTGTACGGTGGTGGTGTGTGTTTGTATCGTGTTTCGGTTCTAATCGGTGATGGTTACTTTATAATATAAAACGGGGGAAACCTTTTTTCAGTAAGAGAGTGAAGGACTGGAGTATCACCAAATAACTAGCCATGGACAGTGGTGCGTGGAAGCTAGCTATCCATGTGCCTGCCAGAACCATGAGTTGGTTGTGAGATCTTATGGGTTTCAGCTCTAGCCTACTCCTACTTGTTTGGGACTAAAGACTTTGTTGTTGTTGTTGTTGAGGTTGGGTCCGCAAATACCAATAAATTCATTGTTCTCTAAGTTTGTAGGCCTTTTGGTCCCAGCTCACAGGATAAACTTTTCATCGTTCATCCAAGGCAAAATCTCTTGTAGGCTATCACAATCAATCAAAGACTAGTATGAAAATGGTGTGTCTAAAACTAAAAAATTGTGTGAAGACAGCTTGTTCTCTAGTGTTAGGAGAACTGCTACCTGAAAGATGTACTATAGGCTTGGATTCCTATCAATAAACAATATAAAATTCCAGTAAGCACAATGTTGGAATGATGCAAATGCTGGTCTTGATGCTTCTTGCATTGTGTTCTTGTTCGCCATTGATTAGCGCATGCCACATGATATGTACTCGCTGTTGCCTGCCTTGCCCTTATGGATCTTGATGTTGCGAAACAAATTTTGATTGAGGAGCAGTTTGGCTGGAACAAGGGTTATGTTAGGCTACATATGATATAATTTTTCGCTTCTAATTTATTGGATGCATTTGATATCCCAAATCTTCTATCAATTGAAATGATTTTATTTTTTGTTATGAAATTTTATATGTGCAATTGACATTTAGTTCCTACTTATAAAGAGTTGGCGGTCGTCCATTCACTCATCTTTTCAGTCTTCCTTCTCTCTCAACTCCAACAGGTGGAAACCTACGAACACAGCATTAACAGATCCCTCCCTGAATCCTCTCTCCTTCCGTCATCTTGCATCACCCAGTCACCTCATGCCGTCTCCCACCGCTAATCCCATTCGTGCCAGCTGCCAAAACACATCTAAGCTAGCCTACGACGTTTTTGAGTAAACTAGATTCTATCGTGTTTCTTGTGGTTCCATGGCGTCCTACTGTGCCAATCGAAGTCAATTGTTTGAACGAATGCAAATATTGTCATTTTTTAAACTTAAGGAGGCACACAGTTTGTTGCATGCATGTGCTTGCAAGAATCAATATTTATGGTAGGCAAGGATTCTTTTTTATGGGTATTTATTTTGAATTTTTATTTTATTTTAGCGCCTTTTTGAACTGCTGTTAGGACTGCATTTGCTTTTTTCAAAATTCCACAAATTCCTCTAGAGATAGAGCTGGAAAAAACTTGTTGGATTTCTGATACGGCCATTTCAAATTAAAACAAATTCCTCTAGACATAGAGCTGAAAAAAGAAGGGCGGCCTGGGGCAGTGGTAGTCTCACCACTTGTGGCCTGGAGGTCCTGGGTTAGAACCAGCCTCCTTGCAGTATTATTATGCAAGGGTAAGGTCGTCTAGAAATTCCCTTCCTAGACTGGGTACGCCCTTATAGAGCTGGAAAAAACTTGTTAGATTACCGATACAACCAGAAAAGCCTTGGGTGTTACCTCTGGGAGCTGCCTTCGAAAGCCTTGTTTTGTACTCCCTCCGTAAACTAATATAAGAGCGTTTAGAATACTAAAGTAGTGATCTAAATGCTTTTATATTAGTTTACAGAGGGAGTACAACATAACTTTATTGGGGATTTAAGAACACTACAATTTTTCTGACTCTATATTTTGTTAATAAAACTGTAAGTTGCACTAATGAACTAATTTTGCAGCGTAAATTTTTAAACGGTGATGCTCTTCTTGAGAGACTGAATCCAGAGTTTAAGGCAAAGTATGCCATTAACAGCTTGCAACATCCTCATTTGCGAATCATGTCCCGTATGCTACAGGTGAGTACTTTATTCTTGATAACCTTCAGCTTGCAATATGCACGTGCATTTTATTCCTGTTTGATGTTAGTTTAATTTGTTGTTTTTAAGAGAAAGGGGAGTGATGTACGCTATCGGCGACGTACTGATGAGATCTATGAGTTTTTGGTCCAACTTATCAATCTGAAACCTTACATTAAGGTATTTGGCCCGGTCCTTACATTTCTCATTTCTGTAACAGGGACATCCCTAACTTGATCTTAGATCATTTACAGCAAACTGATTGTCCGGATGATGTTTTTTATCGTCTTGAGGAAAGCTGTCATCCACAATTTGACCTTTGGCAAGGTTATGCACTAAAGGCAGTTGATGTAAGTATTAATTTACTCTGTAAATCATTTGACGGAAGGTTGGACTGACTATCTCTCTTGTAGATTTTCCTTGATTCGTTCTTGATTTTCTGGGAGCCTCAGTTTCATCCCTTGATACGTGAGGTTATTATGATGTCTTGAAGTTGTTTCATATATTTCCTAGATTATTTTTTGTCGCCTATGTTGCAAGCTAAAAAACTTACATTTTCTAGCGCCACAAGGAGGTACTGCTAACAAGTGCCCGTGACTTAGCTGGAGGGTGTGCAATAATTCAGGTTTGTGCATTAATTTTCTTTTTCTTTTTTTTGGGGGGGGGGGGGGGGCTCGTGGACAGAACTTTATTAACCTAGTTCCTTCTCACAGCCACTGGAACCTGACCCTGGTGATTTCTTGGCGCATTTGCGGCCATATGCATCGGTATACTTCGAGAGTAAGAAGAAACAGTCTGGGGTACGCCATTACTATTTTTAGTTGTATTTCCCCATTCCCAATCCATGCATATTTTAAATCCAAACTGTGTTATGTGTGCACTGATATTCTAATCGATTTAGCATTATTGTTGACGAGATGGTCCGATGGTACAATAAATGTGTCATGGATTACTAGAACTGTGTAACACAATTATTTACTCCCTCCGTGCTTGAAAAGAAGGCTTACAAATTTTGTTTGAAGTCCAACAGTGCCAAGTTTGACCAAGTTTATACAAAAAGTCTAATACCAAATTAGTATAACTAAAAACACAATAAAATATACTTTCATATTATACCTATCTAGTATTGTTGTTGTTGATAGTTTTTCCTGTAAACTTAGTCAAACTTTGCACCATTTGACTTTAGACAAAACTTGTATGCGTTCTTTTCAAGCATGGAGGGAGTACCTATTAAGCTAGCTAGTAGTAACTGAGGGGCTGTTACAATGCAAGTACAGGGCTATACACATAGCTATTGTATAACTTTTGGTGTGCACAAATATAAGAGCGTTTAGATCACTAAATATATTTCTTTACGGAGGGAGTACAAAGGAGAGGCTGACAGGCCTGCTCCCAGAAGCCAGAACACACGCAAAAAACAGTTTGCGCCACACACAGAAGAACAGAGACCACTACCACACGCTACCCCAAGGTGGACCAAGTGTCTAGGGTAAGCGACCACTGGAGCAAAGTGGAGTGCTGCAGCTCCAGCAAAACACCACAAACGACTTTCACTAGCCACCACTTGTAAAACCATAGGAATACAAGGGTTTGCTCCCTCAGCACACAAGCATTCAGGTGCTTCCATAATTCCCAGGCAACCAGAATGATGAGGGACTTAAGACCTTTTGTCATCTCTTTAGGAGAGCCCTCTAGATAACACTTGACCACCACCTGGATAAAGAAGTTGCACCAGGTTGGGGACAGTAGCTGATATACCAACTTTTGGAGAACCAGCATCCAGAATTGCCATGAGAACACACAAGAAACCAGGATGTGCTGAATTTCTTCTTCTTCCTGACCACACAAAGGTCAAGCAGCAGAGTGTGGCAGCCCACACTTATACATAACCAATCAGCTGTCCAGCAGCGTTTCTTGACAGCCAACCAGATGAAAAATCAAATCAGCAGAGCACAAGATTTCCAAATCCTTTTCCAGGGTGCAAACTCAATGGATCCCAGAGAGCAACCATCATATGCTGAGTTACTGGTATAGGAGCCTGATTGAGTTAGGCACCATTTGTGCTGATTCGGCACATCATGGTTTAAATATACAACTAAATGGAAACCTATAATTTCAAAAAAATGGTAATCTATATTCACTTATTCAGCCTTATATTCTGTACCTATATTGTTGTTACCATCTCAGGACTACTAAATTTTGATTTGTTGGTGCTTTAGCTCTTTTAACTTGGTCACCTTCTAGTCTGTATTAACTTGGGGGGGTCCTTTTTTCCAGTATTATACAGCTAAAGAACAAGAACGTCTGCATGAAGAGTTCGATCATTATGTGCCTACATGCAAATGGGATGATGCTATTGACTTCTCTTCTTTCATGGTAGAACATCATTTTCTGTTGTTGGAAACGTTCCACTATATGGCTCCACACATCTATCTATTAATTTCTTTATGCATTGTTTGTATGCTGACCTTTTTCCAGGAAAGTGCTCATAGAGACGATGAGAACGGTCAGTTTGCAAAACTGGACATCAATCTTGCCAAAATGTCCTTTGAGGTACTTGTTACTTCGAAGAATTCCTTGGTCGATTTTACATTCTTCTACTTACGTTTTTGATGATTATGTTACAAATTATTCTCCTACACATTTGTACTCTTTTATAGCGAATGGCCAATATTTTTAAGCGGGAACAAGAAATGGACTCTTACACTCAGAGCTTGACAGCTCTCCTTCTCAATGATGAGGTATGTAAACCTGTTTTGAGTCTTTAACTTAACTTTTCAGAGAGGTTGGGTGTAGTTTTTCCTCCCTGGTGATGTTTGTCCTTTTTCATGGAGGGCTCTACTCAATAATAATTTAATGCAATTCTTCTAGGAAAAGAAAAGAACTTCAGACTTTCCGCATCATGCTGAACTTCCTGTTTGTTTCGTTTCCCAAGACAAGATATCCGTAATAATTTTGAATTTTTTTACAGTATAATTTTTCCCAATAGTTTTGAATATCTTGATTATCCAATAGTTTGGTTTAGTACAAAATCCCCAATTGAACAATGGATTAATGTTGATCTGTTGCGATTAACCATGTATTTACATTGAAAACTTCCAGGTGAAAGGTCAACTTGCAAGTTTGATGAATCTGCTGGATGAAGAAGGCTTTTTCAGCATCGATGATGATTCTATTGATTGGGTACTTTTCTTATTAATAACTATTATATTATAGTAGTTCCATATTTGGTATAGTGACCATGTTTTTTTTCCTTTTGAAGGATAAGGAATCGTTTACGAAATTAGTCGAGGAATTTAATGCTTTGACTGGCCATTGCTTTGATGGATGTTATGCAATCCAAGCAATAATGGTATACTTCTTTTGATATCTATATTGTCTCATATTACATGGTTGATTAGGCTCCATTCTTTTTCTGGAATGTCAGGATCTTCAAAAATTCTTACCCAAAAAGGATGATGATACATGTCATGACGCTGTTAGAATGGTAGGCCTCCTCCTAAAGGCCAACTTATAACTCATTTCGTTCATGGAAATTTTCCTTCCGTTAAATATACAATTATTCATGGTCAACTTTTGACAGGTTGATTATGTAAACAAGGCATGGAAGGAAAATCTTGAGCATGTATGTTGAAGTACATATCTTGCTATAACTTTGGGACTTGTGTTATTGTGTTCATTATTTTGTTTGGTTCTTTAGTTTTACAGGGACACAAGTTATTATGAACATGAATACTATGAGATGCTTAGACAACCTCTTAAAAAGGTGAGTGTTTTCTCTAATCCTGTATGAAAATATGAAGTGTACCATTTAAGTTTCCACATAAGGAATCTGATCCCGTGTGGCAGCCACTTCTATATTTGGCTCTTTCATCCGTTGGTCTCTCTGCCCCACTCCTCTCCATATCCAGCACATCCTCATTATTGTCGGCTTGCCGCCATGAGTGCCCTGACTCTGCTTCATGCCTCACCACCCTAATATTTTTTTAACATGTGTTTTTCAAACATAACTATGGGTCAAACAGCCTAGGCTTTGTCCAGTTTTCAGAGTTGGGGGTTGCCATCTGAACGACATAGGAGTTTATGATGAAAATTAGACTTGAATAAATAGATGAGGTCCAACATTCTACTATTTTTTGTTCAAAACATTATAGTTACTACCATTATAAGTTGAATTTGGACAGATCTCTAAATGCAAAACCAATAGTGTGATACTTAAATTCTTTGACGAGTCATTTTGTCTATAGAAGGTTTTGTTTTTGTACACTCAAGTTGAACATGCAGAAAAAATGATATGATGCCATATGAAGAGTATGTCTTTGAAATGTTAATGGGTGAATTGACTGTTCTAGCGTAACATTCCAGTCCTATAATTGATGGAATGTGTCATTCTTACATGACACACGTTCCAATGTGGAATCTGAACAATCTTATGAGCCTGGTGCTACTTTGAAGGAGCATTTTACTTGGCTTATGTGCACTTAAGAAGATGGATTACTATTTGCATTTAACTGTTTTATGTTTGCAATAACTTGAACATTTTGTAGTAAAAAAGTATCTTGATAATCATCTCGACCTGAAAATAACATGAATATAGGCTTTCATAGTGTTTATACTTGTGTACAATATTCCTCTGTCTTGTTAGCCTATGTTCAGATTTCTACATGTTCTTCTGAAAAGTGTAGCAGTATGGGTTTGCTATCTATCAGTTGGCTATTTTACATGAAAATCAGTTTAATTCTGTATATTTAAGTTGCACCGAGAATCATGCTTCCTTAGATGGTGGCAAGAAGCATGAGGAGGCAGAGACATGGGCCTGCTGCGTCCTCGAAGAACCTGGTGGTGGAGGAGGCAGAGATGCAGAGTTTCTGCAGTAGCCTGCAGAATTGTAGGGTTACCGTATGGATGTGGATAGAGCCCTGTTGTGGTTGGAGAAATTGAACTGAGTTAGGTTTCTGCTGGGTTGGGCAGCACAAGGTAGTTTGTCTTGTCGTTGGTGGGGTGGTGACTGGTGACGATGCCGTAGACATGGCGATGGTGGAGGCGGATACATGCTGGTTAGGTTTGCAACTGCAATGGCTGAGGAGAGCGGCTGTATTGGCTGTTATAGGAACAATGGTGGCAGCTGTTTTTGAGAAGGGTGTTCAATGTATTTTTTGTGGGTTGGCACTGCGAGGCACTTGTCGGTGTTGGTACCGCAAAAAACATCGAATTGTTGGAGGGAGATAGCCGGTGAGCAGGTGAGTATGTCGGGGGTGAGGATAAGGTGTGGAGGATTTGGGTAGGAGAAAAATAAAATTGTGTTTCAAAATGCTAGGCGATACATTTTGAGATCCAACTTTGACAAAGGCTGAGGACAACAATATGTTGGTCAAAGTTGAATCCCGTAGGCGTCTTGTATGTGACATGGATGAAAAGGGTGCAGATCCGCAAGATTTCGAAATAGTGGCCAGGAGATTGGGGAATTTTTTAAGCGGTGAAATTTTCTTGTGTTGAAATCTGATATTGCTAAGAGTTGAAATTACAGTTCTCCATCTGTTCGTTTATTATCTATGCTGTACCTTTTTGTACAGGTGTTTAAATTGGGCGATTTGTAGAGGAAATGGAAACAGGAAATGATGAGGTCTGCTTAATCGGATCGCGTCGATTGCAGATATCAGGCTCTGAGCAAATCAGATCGAGCAAACAAGCTCAGGGAGGAAGATTGTCACACCTGCATGCATCACTAGACGACGATGCAGTGGACTGGTAGTGGGTGGACCCACTGCCAGGTCAGCAAGGGATCCCGCAACTGCAGCGAGGCGGCCTATTTAGGCCCTGTTCGGATCTCAGGAATGTAAAACATACGAATGTGAGAAAAATGTAGGAATAACAAAGGAACATAGCTGCAAAACAAAGGATCTGAAAACCTACAGGAAGATGTAGGGATGGTGCATTCGTTTGGTTAATTACAAGAGAAACAAAGTAATGCGTACTGGTGCAGGCTTGGGCTCGTCTGGGGATTGACAAGCTGCGCCGTGCATGGCTATGGCGTGGAGACGAGGCTTGTCATGGCGGTCATTGCAAGGTGGCCTGGCGCAGGATTTGCAGACCTAAACAGCTCGGAGGTCTTGGCATTGTCGACCTGCGGGTGTTTGGCGCCGCATTGCGGCTACGGTGGCTCTGGCTCGAGAGGACAGCCCCCGAACAGCCATGGGTTGGACTCCCAACGCCATGCTCCATGACAGACCGCTTGATGTTCACAACTGCGAGTCGCTGCCGTCTTGGCAGTGGGAAGAGGGCCTGTTTCTGGCTGGATGCATGGTTGGATGGGCAAGCTCCTTGTCTCATCGGCCCCGACATCTTCAACGTCGTTTCCAACAAGCGCCGGGCGGTGGCGTCCGCCATGGCCGACAGCAGATGGGTTCGGGACCTGCAAGGTCGCATCACGATTGACACCCTTCCCTCCTTGTCACTTTGGGTCAAGGTCGCGGCTTTAGCGCCTCTAACCACTGATGCGGTCGACTCCTTCGAATGCCACTTCTCTGCAAATGGATGCTACTCCGCGGCTTCGGCGTACAGGCTGCAGTTCGTTGGCTCCATGTCATATGGTTCGATGACGACGATTTGGAGAGCTTGGGCGCCGGCCAAGCACAAGTTCGTTGGCTCCATGTCATATGGTTCGATGACGACGATTTGGAGAGCTTGGGCGCCGGCCAAGCACAAGTTTTCTGCCTGGCTACTTGCCCAAAATAGGATCATGACAGCTGACAGGCTAACGGCAAAGCAATTAATGGCCCAATTCTTATTTACGCCCACTATGCTGGCGGAACCTTGAGACGGCGGAGCACCTCATGAGGTTAGGCGAGTGATAGGCGCCGGTTCGGCCGGTCGTACCGCGTGATTTGTTCTATATTAGCCGCACTATGCCTTCTTCCCAACTGCTTCGCTAGCTAAAAAGAAAAAAAAACCTTGGCGCATGTTCATCTCGAGCAGCCCGGCCCCTGATCCCCCCAGCCGTCAGCCAGCTCGCCGGCCGTCCACGTCGCCGTCGGCCGCCGCCCTCGACCGCCCCCCGTTGCATGGACGTTCTACTGGCCACCGGCTCCTCTCTAGCATCACCATCGCTTGTTCCCAGCATGGCCCGCCCCGGTCGCAGCATCCCCGTCACCATGGCTCTCGCCGGTTCCGCCGCATGCAGCTCCTGTTGGCAAAGGTCGCAGCTCCGGCGAAGGAGTGCCGCCATTGCATCAATGGTGAGGTGCCAGTTCCAGCTTTTTGTCGCCGGGTTGAAGCTTTTCAAAAATAGGGTTGAAGCTTTTCATGTCAATGATTGCAACTTTTTCGTTGTGTATTTGCGGGTTGAATCTAACCATGAAGCCAGTTGAAGCTTTCTATAAAACTGGTTGAAGCTTTTCAATTCAGCGGTTGAAGCTTTCCAAAATGATGGCTGTAGAATTTTTTATATCAGTGGTCGGTTGAAACTTCTCTACTCCACCGTTTGAAGCTTTTTCAAATATGGTTTGAAGCTTTCACATGAACTATTGAAGCTTATTTTTAGTGGTGATCAATTTTGCAAAGTTCAGTGGAGTCATCATACTGAGGAGGAAGCCACCTGGGAGCGAGAGGAGGATATTCGCAAGGACCACCCGCACCTATTTTCTAGCCAACCCGAATCTCGAGGGCGAGATTCATCTTAAGGGGGTAGGTTTGTAACATCCCAAATTTCCAATTTGGTATGTTATACATAGGTCATCCATGCATATCATATTTTACTGCTTTTCGTTTGCAATCCTCGAGATCCTAAGCAACTCAAGGACCTTCGGAGAGAGTTGGGGATTTTCTAATTTTCATATTTGAAATTTTTATCAAATGGTGAAGACGAGGATTTGATTTTAATTATTTTCTCTCCGGAAAATATTTCATTTTAAAATATTAAATGAGGGGAGATCATATGACTTCTCCAAAATAATTGAAATATCGGAGGAAAAATGTTAAAATCATTTTTGGGATTTTATTTGAGTTTATTCGGGATTTTTTATTTGCCCTAGAAAAATGTTGCATGTTTAAAATTGCATTTTAGGGGCCAAGAAAAGTTCATCTTGTTCTAAATATTTTATTTAGACGGAGAAAACTTGTTTTGGAATTTTTAGATTTTTATTTATTTTTCTAGGAATTTTTCTTTCATGGAATGTTAAAAAACAAAAAAACTCATACTCGATCGGGTCGAAGGCCCACCAAAGCAGGCGGCCCAGCCAGCCGCCGCCGCCTCCTCAGGCCACACAGAGCCGGCACGGACGCCGAGGGCGAGTCCGAGCCGGACTCCACCCCGGCGCCTTCCCAAGCCGCCCGCCCGCCTCCTATATATGCCGTCGCCTGCCGCCACACCACCGCCACGCCACCACCCGCCACTCGCCGTGAGCCCGCCCGAGCCCCGATCCGCCGCCCGAGCGCCGCCGTCGCCCTCGCGCCGCCGCCGCCTCCGCCGCCTGTCGCCGAGCCTCATTGAGCCCGCCCGCGGACGAGCCTCGCCGGAGGTACCCGACCCCGCCGCCGGTTTTTTTTAAAATAACCCTTCGGTTTTTTTGAAAACACTAGTTCGTTTTTTTTATAGATCGGTTTATCTCTTCGGTTTATTTACTTAGCGAACGTCCGTTCGTCCGTTCGTTTTAACGAACGTGTTCATCGTTTAGTTTCTGCTAACGAATGTTCGTTCGTTTAGCCGTTCGTTGTTTTTCTTTTTATCGGATTTATTCCGCGATTATTCTGATCGCGATTTCTGATCCGATTTTCAAACCTGTTTATCTTTTCGCTCGTTTATTGGAATCAGGCGATTCAAGCGCCGGGAGTTTCATCTCGAAACCCTCTTTCCGAATAATCAACTCAAACAAGATTTTTCTTCTGTAAAATTTGACTTAGATCCATATTAGTAAAACGAAGTTGTTTCTTCTGCTGTTTGAGTTTCATTGCTTCGTTTGATTTGATTCTTTTTGCAAACCGGAGTTCTTAAGTTGAACTCTCCGGTCAAACTCTTTTATTTGGATTTCTACTTGTGCATCTTTGATTGTTGCTTATGTATGTTATTGTTTGCTTGCGATAGAATTCTCGGAGTGGGAAGCGTGTTACGAGTCTCTAGGATTCACGGATCGTCAGCAAGGCAAGTAACACATTGATCATACTCTTTTCATACCCAGTTTTTATGCATTAGTTTCAATCCTCAAACCTTGCATGACTAGGATGCCTTTAACATGTGGGTATTGGGAAGTAGTTGATGAGGTAGAACCTATTGTCCTGTTTTATTATCAAACCCTTGGGAGTTACTTCTACGTTATGCTTATATTGCCATGCTATGCTCGTAGACGTGGATTGGGTTTGAGTGATATCCATGACAGATGTGAGATTGTTAATTAATGGTTTACTTAAGGTGGCAACTTTAATACACATCTGGGTGGATTGAGGCACCTGGGGTATCCAGTGATTGCCTGTTTTATTTTTGGAAATCCCGGGGTTACCGTGTGATTCTCCTATGGACCGCCACCTAGGCTCAAAGGGAACTGAGTCTATTCATGCTAAACTTTCGTGTGCAGCCGCAAGCTATTATGGGCTCTAGCATAGTTGAGTAAGTTGCGTGAAGCTCTTGAAGAGGTGGATCAGCAGGTAGTGGGTTTGTAGGTTTGGTATGGTCTGCCCGGAGTAGAGAGTTAATGCTTCTGAAAGACTGTGTCTCGGTCATCCGTCTCTCAAACACCATGCAGCGCGAGAATCAACGGAGGCGATCGAGTCTTGCGGGGAAAAGTGCGCAAACCTCTGCAGAGTGTACAATCTAATCATGGTTAGTCGTGTCCTCGGTTATGGACAATTCTGAGTATCTAGTACTTGAGTATTCGCATGTATCTCAACACTCTTAATTAATCTTGCTGGGTTGTTAACCATTTTTAATTGGGATCATTGAGTTGGGGTTACCTTCTCAAATGATGTTTCAACTACCATGATAGTTAAATTAAAACTGATTCCTTTGTAGTAGGGAAAAATTAGCTTTTCACAAAATTGTAACCATAGAGCTTTCCACCAGCCAAATATGCATGTAGTGGTAGCATTATTCTGTTATTGCTCTTTTGTGTTACATTGCGAGCATATTCCATGTGCTGACCCGTTCTCGGGCTGCAACGTATTATGTTGCAGACTTTTCAGACGAGGAGTAAGGTTCGTAGGTCGTTGCCGTGCAGCTCAGTTATGCCGTTGGAGTTGATGGACTCACTTTATCTTCCAAGCCTTCCGCTGTTATCGCATTAGATGGCCTTAAGCCATATTATTGTAATAAGTTCTCTTTTGAGACATTCGATGTAATAAGTGTGTGATTGCTACTATGTTATAAATCCTTCGAAGTACTATGTGGTGTCAGCATTACTGATCCAGGGATGACACCTGAGCACAGAGACTTGACCATCTGAGGTCGGGTCGCTACATACATTAACAATGCCTGCCCTTTTTGATATGATGCAGTGTCCCTACAGTTACTGCCCTTTGTAATCACACCACCTTTGCCAAAAACAGGGAAGCACAGCTGGTTCCTCGCTCGATCAGACGATGACAAAAGACTGATGATCATTCGGACACATGAGCCAGAAAAGTTATATTACAAAAACCCCACTGTATACAAGCACCATGAAATACGTGAGTATCCGGACAGTGGATGTTACGTCTATGAGTAGGATACCAGCTTGTTGGGGCCTTCAGGATTTTTTAGTTGGAGGCGGGTAAACAGCCTTGGTTCACACTCTCTGTTTCTTGGACTCAATTATCCGATTAACCAGGAGATCACCGTTGGCAAGGACCTTGATGGCAGAGAGGCTCTGTTTGCTATGGAAAACTGTGTCTACACGGCGAGCCCTAGGAGTTCGGGAGCAAATCCCCCTGATTGTCAACGATACAGCCTGCAGCCAAAAGAAGGTGAGAATGACAAAGGCATCTGGATTAACTTTGATCCTTGGATGTCTCAATTACGACAGGCAGTGATGTGGTTCAAGCCTTCAGGTTGATAGGTAATTGGGTTTTTGCATTGAAAGGGTGGAGTAGTGGTGTCTCCGGATCACTAGTTGCTGAAGCGGGGCTGCAAATTATGATGGTGTTGGATCACCTCTTCGAATGACTTTGTTGTCTTTGCTGCTGGTTCTCGATGGGTAGTTCTTTCTTTTGTTATGCACATTCCTTGTCATTTGGTCATCCTCGTCTATGTCACTCTTACTATGTAATAGTTGCCTCTGTTTAGAATGTCATTCTCGTCTGGATCACGAGAGTCTGACCGCTATAGATGGGTGCATTTTGGTGGTGTAGCAAGACTTCTTATGAACTGTCATGTCTTCCTGTTTATGTCAGTAGTAGTCACTAGTCAGTGTTTGAATATTGTATATATCATTGTTTCAAACTGTTTATTGTCTCAAACTACTGGTGGGCTAAATGAGGGCATCACCATTCTCCAGTGTTCAGAGTATATCTCCTTTTTTCAAGTTATATAATTCGAGCTCAGTGTCTTTTCGATGATGTACACTTGTTTGGTCTAGTGACGTGTTGTTGAATATGGGCCGAGTAGTAACACAATGCCAAACAGGTCAATTATGACTCTCGGGCTGGGCTCTCAAAAGATCCTCAAAAAAGGTCGGGCTCTCCAAAAAAGAAAGAATAAGGACTCTTAGGCCGACATGTGGGCGCCACCAGTGTTTTCGTGCGCTTGCGCGCCGAGAGCATATTGGCGCGTGTTCGAAATTCATCTACCTTTTCATCCCCAATCTTGTTTTGATAGGTAAGTAAGGGGGGAAGCTATATTTATGTTGTTCTCCCTACAACAATGTGCACATGCACTTTTTATGGCCTAGCTAGATCTATGTATGTTCATGGTGTTGCATATGTTTGTGGTGTTGCATATGTGTTTGTGTTTGGAGGTGTACCGGTATTTGAAATGCGATAGTTGCCAATATTTTGCCGGAATGTTGATTCATTTCCGTTTCAAGAGAATTTTGGCATTAAGCATTCTTTTGGTCATATTTTTAGGAAAGTCATGCCAATTTTTTCTTGGTTCTAAAATATCGTTTTGCTCTACCTCGAGCGCGACCATGGTCCGCACGATGACCGAAGGCATCGTGAATAGGTTTTTGAGGTCCGCTGGGCCGAGATGCTTCAAAAGAACGAGACGGAGATAAGATGTCCGTGTCGAAGATGCAAGCTAAAGAGCCTTATTGCGGACCCAGATTCCGGGTAGGTGCGGGACCACCTGCTCTTGCGTGGTTTCATGGATGGCTATCGGTGGCAAGGTGATGAAGATGACTACGAAGTCGCCCATGGGGCCGGGCAAGAAATGAGGAAGGGCAGCAAGACAACCACCGCAGCTCGGGCGGGCGAGAAGGCGAAGAATCCCCAGGAGATGATCACGACGGTGATGCTGTACACAGTCATCATGTAGAAGATGCAGGACATGATGATGAGGAAGATGCCGGAGCAGACGACGTTGGACCATCGATGGGCTGGGTGCAGGACCCTCATATTCAAGAGCTGCTTCTCAAGCAGACGGATAACACAAGAGCTGCCGCCCGAGAGAAAGCCAAGATGGATCAAATTGAGTTAGATGCGGTTACTCCATTGTATGAAGGATGCAGGCCCGAGGATACCCGCCTGAAAGTAACGCTCATGGCTCTGGAGATGAAGGTAAAACACAAAATGACCGACGCATGCTTCAACGAGAACATGTCATTCTGGCACGAACGTCTTCCCAAGGGGAACAAGTGCCCGACCAGTTTGGAGGAGGCGAAGAAAATCATGTGTCCTCTGGATTTACCGCACGTGAAATACCATGTGTGCATGAATAATTGCATCATTTATCGGGACGAGCACGCGGAGTGTACCATATATACGGTGTGCGGCGTCACTCGATACAAGAAGAGGAAGAAAGTTCCTCGAAAAGTGGTGTGGTACTTTCTGATCACTCCTCGTCTGCAGCGGTATTTCACGGACCCTAAGGTAGCAAAGCTCCTGCGTTAGCACGCGGATAGGGAGGAGAAGAAGCGAGAAGATGACGCAAATGATCCGGAGATAGATAAAAAAGACAAGATGCCGAGTCACCCTAAGGATGCGAGCGGTGGCAAGCGTTGAACTTCAATACCGAATTTGGGAACGATCCAAGGAACATCGTCTTTGGGCGCGAGCACCGATGGAGTCAATCCGTTTGGCAGCCGAGAAGCACACATAGCACCTGGCCTGTGTTTGTGTGGATGTACAACCTTCCCCGGTTGTGCATGAAGAGGAAGTACATTCACATGAGTATGCTAATTGAAGGGCTGAAACAACCAGGAACGACATCAATCAGATCCGGGGCTGCTGAAAGAGGAGCTTGACACGCTGTGGAAAACGCCAGCCAATACGTGGGACGCCGCAGAGAAAGAATATTTCCCTATGAGAGCCGCACTGCTTTCGACGGTGCACGACTATCTCGGTTATGGATATCTCGTGGGGCAGGTAGTCCACGGATTTTCTGGATGCGTAAGGTGCATGGATGACACAATGTATCGCCAGCTAGATAGAGATCCCGGGTCTTCGAAAACCGTGTTCATGGGACATCGAAGGTGGCTTCGCGATGATGACCCGTGGAGGAAACGCAAGGATCTGTTCGATGGTGAAACCGAACCCCGAAAATGCCCGTGTACGAGGAGCGGCGAGAAATAGACAAGCTGTTGAAAAATTGGAAAGACCGCCCACCGCCGGAAAGAAGCAAAAGGCGCCAGAGCCGAAAGAAGCGAAGGCGCCAGAGCAGCTGCTGAAGGTATGGAAAACGAGGTCTGTTTTTACGACTTGCCGTCTTGAAGATCCACCGTGTGCCTCACAGCTTTGATGTCATGCATATCACGAAGAATGTGTGCGAGAGTCTGCTTGGTACCCTGCTCAACATGCCAGAGAGGACCAAAGACGGGCCGAAAGCAAGGGCAGACTTGAAATCAATGGGGATCAGGCAGGAGCTTCACGCTAATGATGATGATGATGATGATGATGATGATGATGATGATGAGGCGAAGCAGGACACAGAAAGTCGTCGCAAAGGCAAAAAGGCCAAGAAGACCGGAAATGACTACCCTCCCGCGTGCTTCACTCTAAGTCAGGAGGAGATCGAGCAGTTTTTCACCTGCCTCCTAGGAGTAAAACTTCCTTACGGTTCCGCTGGGAAGATAAGCGATTACCTAGACCCAGCGAAGCGAAGTTCGATGGGATGAAGTCTCACGATCACGTCTTGATGACGCAGATACTTCCAGCTTGCAATCCAGGGATCATGGACGCGCACGTCCGTGAAAACGCTATTTTGCCTATGCAACTTTTTCGACGCCATCTCTCGAAGTCGATTGGCGAGGCAACTCGAAGGCTACAGAAGAGATCGTGGTGATACTATGCGAGCTTGAGATGTACTTCCGCCCGCATTCTTCGACGTTATGGTGCATCTGCTGGTCCATATAGTGGAGGATATCATCCAACTTGGGCCGACGTTCTTGCACAAAGATGATGCCGTTCGAAAGGATGAACGGTGTCATCAAAGGATACGTTCGCAACATGTCACGTCCCAGAGGGAAGTATAGCGGGGCTTTCGATCAAGAGTGCATCTCTAATGCACGAATTATCTAGGCATCGAGAACCCGTTGGTCTGCGCTTGTCAACAGCACCTCGGCGAGCTCGCTGGATGGGGTCACCATGAGGGTCGCCGCAAAATGCATGTCGACTTAGAGGGTCGACTCGCCGACTTTGAAAGAGCAAACCTAGTCGCGCTACAACACATAGACGTGGTCGATCCTTGGGTGGTAGAGCACAAAACCTTTATTAAGAAGACGTACAATGACCGAGGCCAACAGAGGACGGACGGAGATATAATCAAAGAGCACAACTCATGTTTCACGCGTTGGTTCAAGCAGAAGCTTCTGTCGTACCCTTTACATGAGGATTCTTCCGCGGAAGAACAACTCATATTCGCCTTGTCATAGGGCGCCGAGCACAACCTGATGACCTATGAGGCGTACGATATCAACGGCTACACATTCTACACCGAGGTCAAGGACATGAAGAGCGATGGTTATTAGAACTCCGGGGTAACGATGGAATCCTACACCGGTAATGACAAGGACAGATACTAGAGAAGGATCGAGGATATCTGGGAGCTGAGCTACGCTGGAGAGAAGGTCCCGATGTTCCGTGTCAGATGGGCGAAGAGCGTCCTAAAAGAAGACCGGTATTTCACCACCATGGTTATACCCGAAGACAAATCCAAGACCGCGGGCGCAAATGTCACCGCGAAAAATGAGCCATGGGTACTGGCTTCCCAAGTTGACCAATGCTTCTTCATTACCGACCCGTTAAAGCCCATTCGTGTTGTCGTGAGGAGAGGCAAAAGGAAGATCATCGGAATGGATGGAGTAGCCAATGAGCAAGACTTCGACAATTACGGCGACCCGAGGATCGAACATGACGACGATGATGAAGTAGCAGCATACACCACAAGAAGAAGCAGGACCACCCTACCTAAAGGACGTTTGTTCCACAGAAGAACTCCATTTGCGAAAAAGAAGGGCAAGAAGATTGTGAACAGATAGCTAGCTAAGATCGATTGTATTTAAATCGTAGCCTTCATTTCTCGATTGTATTTCATGGGCACTTTTTGAACTATCATGAATATTTTCAAATTTCATGGACACTCGATCTCGATCCCCCTCCATCTCGATCGCTATCCCACCTCGCCAGATCCGGTCCCCACGCATGAGCATCCCAGTCCACCGGCCACCGCCGCCGACCCCGCACCCTCCCTACTCAACCGCCGCCCCCCCCCCCACACCCTCCCTACTCAACACTGCCACGACCCCAGACCCTCCCTACTCAACCGCCACCGACCCCCGCACCCCTCCCCTACTCAACCGCCGCCGCCGACCCCCCGCACCCCTCCCCTACTCAACCGCCGCCGACCCCCGCACCCTCCCTACTCAACCGCCACACCCCCCCCGCACCCCGCACCTCCCCGCTCCACCGGCATTACTGTTTGATGATATTTTTAAAAATTATTATTGTCTTATAAAAATATTACTGTTATGATTTAAAACAAGTTTGAACATATTTAAACACAAATAAGTATCAAAAACATTTTAAATGAAAAAAAAAATTTGTGGAGCACAGGGAATCGAACCCAGACCTCCCGTGTGAGAACTGGCTGTGACGGTCGAGCTAGTAGAGGAGCTTGATGTGGATCAGGTCGTGGAATATAACCTGTTGGCTCGAAAGAAAAAAATTTACTAATGGCGCACGGGGTGAGGTGCGCCATTAGTGCGGATCTACTTATGGCGCACCGAGGGTGGTGCGCCATTAGTATTGTGCCGCCCCATCCATAGTCCTCCCGGCGGCCCACCTCTCTCCTCGCCTCGATCCCTCTCTCTCCCTCGCCCTCGCCCTCGATCCCCTTCCCGCCGCCCGCTGCCCGCCGCCTCGGCGCCGCCGCCTCGCTTTGCCCGCCGCCTCGGCCTGCCCGCCGCCTCGCCGCCCAGCCTTGCTGCCTCCGTCGCTGTTCCTGCCCGCCGTCTCGACGCCGCCCGACGCCCCCAGACCTCCTCGACGCCTCGACGCCGCCCAGCGACGCCTCGACGCCTCGACTCGACGGTGGTGGTGCTTCCCCACCCCCTTAGAGCGCGCCTCGACGCCTCCCGTCTCCATCTAGCCGACCCTCGTGTCGCCTCCTCGCTCTGCGGTAGCGCGCGCCGAGAAGGCCAGATGAGGACGACGCCGAGAGGAGGGCCACGTCGCCTCGGCTCGACTGGTGGTGCTTCACCTCGGCTACATAAAGAAACATAGGTGAGTCCCCACCCCTTCTATTCTTCCTCCTCTCGGTCCTCTATCAAGAAACCTGTCTGCACCCAATTGAATTGTTAAGCTAGCGAGACACCCCGGAAGATACTAGTATTACCGGACTTGTAATTTTGCTATTCAAACAATCGATCGACAAGTGATGAGTGTGATCAGTTTTCAAAACATTTGGGATTCGCCTAAATTTGCCACTGCAAATCCAAAATGCAAAAGACAGACTAACAAATAAGCAGCTAGTAGTATATTTCAGTAAGTACTAGGATTGGATTGGGCAGTCCATATATATAGCACACTACAAACCAAGTTCATCATGAGCTGCTGCTGCAACTTAGTAAAAATTATGTGAAGCCTACATATCTTCCTTATCAAGCCAAACATAACAGAAGCATGTGCAGGAGCTGTAGTACTCCATTTGGTACTCCATTTGGAGACTTTAACTGGATCAGATTAGGTACTCCATTTGCTGTAGTACTCCAGTTAACTGAAACTAGTGACATCACTTGAAGCAACTTAAGTCTGAATAATCAAATTCATCACACACTATTACTTGAATCAACGATCAGGTATTCCATTATAGTAGCAAGTGTACCAGTATTATTGGAGTAAAAAATTCAGTTAAATTGTGCAGTAGTGTACTCCTGCTTGCTCTTCTCTGAAGCTTGTGAAATGATATACTTGCACTGATAAACTGAAAGAAATATTGCATTATAACTTTGGCTAAGTATTGAAACATAATACAATTCTGCTTATGTGTTGCATCTTTTGGAACTATATTTATCATTACCATTTCCGGGAATCTGCACTTCATGTGATGTTCGATCTCAACTTCGGCTTGAGAAAACATGTACTGATAAGCAAAATAATGGTTATCATGGTCCGACTCATGTTGAAGATTGTGCACCCCGGTTGAAAGCAGATTGCCTCAAGCAGGAAATCACTAGGAATTGTGCTTTTGGATGTATTATGTGCCAAAGGTCTTTTTTATAAGCAAAAACAATTGTTAGCTTTTAGATGTTGTGGTGGTTCACTTGGGGGTATATTATTTTGACTTACACTTGTTAGCTTTTTTATAAGCAAAAACATGCCAATGTATTTTCCATGCTGTGATGGAGGCCTTTTTTGCCTTGTCCACCCGAGAGGCCCTTGAGTTTGCTGGAATGTCGATTAACTTCCGTTCCAGCAAATTCGGGTACTCCATATGTCCTATTTTCAGCAAAGGTCATGCTGAAATTTTCCGTGAATTTTAGCATGACTTTGCTAAAATAGGACATATGGGGTACTTGTGACTAATGCATGGGCCGGGGTACTTGTGACTAATGATGAAAGCTTAGGCTTTTAGGGTGCCTCGGCGTCGAAAAACCCTCAATGATAAAAGCTTAGCTTTTAGGATGCCTCGGTGTCGACAAACCCTAAACAATAACCAACTTTTTGACCAAACTTTGTTCCTATTCAGAGAGAAACATGGCCAACAACGATGAGGCCGGGGGTTCGGGCAGCAAGGCATTCTGGGAGCTGTCCCAGGAGATGGAGGACCAACCTCAGTTGTATGAGGACGTCGCCTTCCCCACCGATCCTGAGACCACTGATGGTACCGCCGAGGATGGCCCCACTGATGCCACCACTGATGGTGCCGCCGAGGATGCCACCACTGATGATGGCGGCGCACGCATAGACGGCAGCCAACCGAAGAGGCAACGGAAGGACTGGCGCCCGATCGTGCTCCTCACCCTCAAGGAGGAAGTTACTGAAGTGGACTCCAACGGGAATCCAACGGCGCCCGAACGAATAGTCAAGGGGTACTCGCTTCAGCTCGGGTGCATTCTCCGGAGCACCGTCGCGATCAACACCGAGAACCTGAGGCATCCTGCCGAGGGAATTTGCGCAACCTCCTCTTCACGAAGCTGCACGAACGATACAAGTTCCCCGCTGAATTTGCAAACACAAGCCTCAAAGGGAATAAAGTGTACAATGCTGCCCTCACGAAGATGAGCAAGGCCCTGTCTACTTGGAAAAGCAATGTGAAGAGAATGATCGAGAAAGGTGAGAGTTATCAGAAGATCAAGGAGAAAAATCCTTCAATCACCGAAGATGACTACAACGACTTCAAGATCAATTCCTCGAGCACCGCAAACTCCCAATCAAGTGAGTGGGGAAACAAATGCGGAGCTGAACATAGGGGAACACACACTCGGTCCCGGCGGTTCTGAAAGTGGCGGAGCCTATATGGGACAAGGAGGAGGCGGACCGTGCCGAGCAAGGCCTAACGCCTCTTCGATAAATACGGTGACAAGCAGACCAGGAACTTTGTCAGGGCCCGGTACAAGAAGGACCCAAAAACAAAGGAGCTTACCATGGATCCGAAGACCAGGAAGCTTGATCTTGTTCTGGTAAGGAATGCACTCCCGTGTAATTAGCTCCATATGGTTGCATTCTAATTAATGAAGCCAAATTTCTAAATGGTTCACATTCCTTCCGCAGGCGACTGAAAGCAGTAGCGCGGGGTCGACTAAGAGCAACCCTTGGGACACCACTCTAAATAGGGCGTTGAATGTAATGAAGAACAAGGATAAGCTCAGTAAGCCGACGTCAGCTGGTCGTGTGGCCGGCAAAGGCTTGTCGACAAAATGGGGGTCATACTATACCGCTGGTGTGCGGAAGGAGAAAAAGACCAGCTCGGAAAGCCAGGCGCGCGAGGTTCAAGAACTCAAGGCACAGGTGGCGCGGATTCCGGAGATTGTCCAAGAGCAAGTGGAACAACGACTCGGAGCGACGATCACCGCCATTGTGCCTACCTTGATCTCGGGGTTGAGTGCGTGGATTGCGGGCGGCCAATAGGGGCCGCCCCCGATTCCTAGCTTCACGGCCAGCAACTCACATAATGCGATGGCGGGGCCATTGGTGCCTCCGGCGGAGGCCCATTGGTGTCTCCGATGCCGGCACGGGAGCTTAATGCACCCGGGTGTACGCCGGCCGGCACCTCTGCAGCAAGCGGCCCCTCCGTCAACTGCACGCCCGCCGTTGGCGGTGCCTCGACATTAGCCGAGGTCGACGCCATCATCACGTTAACTAATTAAGCCTCTCTCGGCCGAGGACTTCATCTCTTTGCCTTTGACTGGGCATCCCTGATGCCCTACATGTTTTCGCAGGGCGCCGCCGACGTTCCGTGCACTCTCCTCCACTTCGTGAACAATGAGTTGGTCGATGTCGCCAAGGGCAAAATCGTTCAACTGGGCAACCCCTTGTTCCACGGTACCCAGATGCCACCCAACTTGTTTAGGGTTCAACTGGTTCGGGTGCTGCGAGGCTGCGACGAGTTGTTACCTCCGATTCGACCCATCGGGGCCGACGATGATGACGTGATGACCCTCAGCGCCTGCCTGAGCTGGCCCCTGCTTTGGCCGAAGAGCCAGATTCGTTTGGGGCGGGGGACACCACCCCAAAGACAACACCGCCAGTCGTGCCGGTGCCAAGTCGGCCCCATGGCAAGACCGCCGCAACGGTGCCGGACATCCCTATGCCACTGGATCCAAACATGCATATGGCACAGGATCAGAACGACGACGACGACGACGACAACGATACATTTGGCAACGTCGATCAGTACTTTGCCGATCATGGGTACGATGGCGACTTCATGGGGCCTCCTTCTCAAGAACCCAGCCCAACAAAAGACGTGTGCGATCTAGCTGGTACCGCGGAGAAGCCAAGTTACAACAGGCGCCGTCTGGCGTTTAGCTCTCAGGAGACGCCTTCAGCTACCGACTTCACCGAGCCTCAAATAGGCGAGATGCAAAATATTATCAGCCCCAACACACTCAAGAAGGCGGTCTGTGAGCAGAACTCGGTCCCATTACAGGAGAAGAAGAAGGCACGCAAAAGAAAGACTAAGAAGGGTGCGAGCCAGCCGGCACCGAGTATGATCCGTGCTCAGGACAGGCCACCTTCACCTAAGGATATCTCGAGGAGGGTGCATGTGGCGGGTAGGGCGATGCTACCGACAAATATGCTCAATGCTGCAACCGGTGCTATGCGGAGTCTGCATGACAGTGTTCTTTCTTTGGAGAAGCGGCGTCTCAGAGAGAAGGATGTGGCATACCCGGTTTTCACGGCCAAGGTGCCAGAGGGCAAGGGCTTTGTGGATAACTCCATTGGGCGTACGATCGTCCTGCGGTTTGATGACATCCACGCTATGTTGAACCTTCATCCGCTGCACTACACCTTCGTTCGGCTATTTTCGCTGAGTATGGAGATGCGGATCATTCACGACAAGACCTCGGACATCGTGATAGTCGACCCTTTCTACATGCGTGCCAAGATCTTGGGCAGCGCTGGGGACCGGCAAGTCGCGAGTTCTTACCTTGAAGGCATCATTCTGGCAAACCAAGATAAGGATAACTTCCTCGTGCCTTACTTTCCCGAGTAAGTCCTCCCCTCAACCGGCCCGTAACATATGAATTCTTAGATTTCGATCGTTTTTCTTTTAACATTCCGTGTTTTCTGCAGTGACACACATTGCACGCTCATCCTCCTAAGCCCCAAATATTCCATGGCCACGTATTTCGACCCGGACCGTCAGTCGAACGTAGACTACACAAATGTCAAGAAGGTTCTTGATGATGTTCTCCCCGGCTACGCCAAATCTGGAGGCACCTTCACCAAGCCTATTCGTAAGTACGGCAAGCACGTGTTCTCCCACAATACGATGTTCTGCTGCGTCAAGCAACCGCTTTGCGGTCGAAAGGGTGCCTACTCGCCATCCATCACATGCGGGCGATCGTACGGGACCATCATCAACTTCTGCTATCGAGTAAACTCAAAGATTGGGCAAAGAGCGTGTCGGCAATCCAGGACGCGGACCTTCGACAAGAATTCTTTCGCATCCAGTCGGAGTTTGCGGAAATCATCCATCAAGGTGTCCTTCGTACCTCGGGGCAGTTCTACCTCAACAATCAACCGTCCAACAGTGACATCGACACAATGCTACAAATGCAGGCTGACAACGACCGTTATTTCATGACTCCCATGATAGACGGCGGCTTCATCCACGCTCCGGTCCCTTGAGTCGAGTCGAAAGCAGTGATGCTGTGTCTAGTTCTGAAACATCGATTGGCTCATGTTGTAATTAAACTTTGATGAACTTGTAGTATGTCTCTTTGGTTTCGAGAGTGGTTCAACTTAGATGTAATCGATGCTATTAATGTCTTGCTTTTCTCTTCCGATCGCTCATTGCATACTTATATATTGCTTATGTATTGTCTGTGAATTGGTACTAACGTTTCGTTTGGGTAGTGCATAGCGATGCCGGCGTATGTCGTGTACAAGGGTAAGGTTCCCGGAGTCTACGACGACTGGGAGGAGTGTCGGAGACAGGTTCACTGATTCAGCGGTAACAGTTACAAAGGGTACACCACTAGGGACGAGGCCAAATCTAGATACGCCCGCTATCTAGCGGGAGAGGGGAGGGAGCGTTGGAGGAACCGGATGAAGACGAGTTTCATCGTGATGATGCTCATCGTGATGACCGCAGCTCTCTTCTATGTGATGGTAGTTTAGATGATTGATATCGACTTGTAATGTGAAGACAAACTCGCTACTCGCGGTCTCGAGACTTGTAATATAATGTTCTATCTTTGTTCGGTCTTTTCAATTCGGAGACTAATATGATGAATTGTGTTCGGAGACTAATATGATGAATTGTATTCAAAGACTAATCTTCTATTGTATTCGATGAATCTGTTGTTGATGTGTGCTGTCTATATTTTGTCAAATTATACATTTTGTAACTTGTGCAAAAAACAGAAAATAAAAAATAAAAAAACCCTAATATTCATACTAATGGCGCATCACATCACAGTGCGCCATTAGTATGACAAAGTATACTAATGGCGCATCACTAATCAGTGCGCCATTAGTATGCCGAGGTTACTAATGGCGCATCTTGATGATGTGCGCCATTAGTATGCCAGAGCACCTGGGTATACATGGCCCCTGGGAGGCATACTAATGGCGCACTTATGTATACACTAATGGTGCATCAGTGGTGCGCCATTAGTATATCAGATACTAATGGCGCACCAGGGGTGCGCCATTAGTAAAATATACTAATGGCGTGGCACTAATGGCGCACCACTAATGCGCCATTAATAGCCAAATTAGGTGCGCCATTAGTAGGCCTTTTCCTAGTAGTGGTCGGTCATTACACGGACCAACATAGCAGTATGGCCAGGTACATTGAGACACCGAGTCAGACGAACAACTTGGTTCTGGGTGCGGGAGGCCATCTAAAACACGATATAATGCAAAGGCATTAGAATTTCTAGCAGAAATTGGACAGCATAACGGCTGTAAATGCTCAAAAAAGATTTTGAGACATTTTGCAAAGGATTGCATAGACACTCAACAATATCATATCAAGATTTTGGGCCCAACTTAGCAACATAATGGGGTAGTAGAACTAAACTAGGCTTGTATCCATCAAACCTATAAGGTACTACTGATTAGTAACACGTGAACCTGATAGAGAGAAGAGATCCTAATCCTTAACCCTTGATGGAAGAATAGACTGACTCAGATCAGAATGCCATGAGGTAAAGGAGTAAAAAGAGCCTTACGTTCCATCCCACAATCAATTCCCCTACATATAACTAAAGCATTTCTAGACTCAACATCGACCAATTTGCCTCGAAGAACCTACAGGCAGTCCGGCTCTGATGCCAACGCTGTCAGGACCCCGACTCAATGCCACATCGATCTAGCATGTAACACCTCATATCACTTTGCGGCCACACGCATGGTATTCCCACGGGTGTCACCTTACCTTGCCCAGGACCGTTTGCGTCTTTTGGCACACGTATATGATAGTGTCGCTAGCATCCATATGATAAGGAGCCCGGGCTGACATGGCTAGTCGTAAATCCAAAGTGGCACTAACTTACAGGGATAGGAATCCATGACCCAGCATCGAACGTGTCGGTCATCAGCGAGTGAATCCAGGCTATAGCACTGGGCTAGCAGGACTCCGGTAAATTGGGCTGTAGCGGGCTAACAGGACTCCGGTATTCATCGCGTGACATTTCCCCGAAGGGACAGACACAGGAACGAAGAAGGACACATGCCGGCCAGCCTAAGTGTTCCGGAGCAGTTGCAAGCTACCATGGCTCAGTGGAAGCACTAGGAGACATTTCCCGGTAAGAGAGGCTACTAAGGACAAACAACTAGATAGTCAGATCCCACACATACCAAGCATTTCAATCATACACACAATATGCTCGATATGTGCAAATACAACAAGGCATCACAACATGACTCTACAACACAAGTACTTTATTTAAAGGCTCAGAGAGCCATACATAACATACACACAAGTACGGGTCACACGACCCGGCATTCAAGTCATACAAACATACAAGCCTGCAGTGGAAGAAACTTGTCTGAGTACAGACAACTATGAAACAAAAGAGGCTTGGGTAAGACTGACTATACTACATGGTCCATCATGAGCTCAGGATCACCACCTGGGCTTCATCCTACTCGTCGACATCGACGTCTATGAAGGACCCATCAGAAGGGGTTGCAGCGTCTTCTGTAAAACGTAAATTAAGCAACATGAGTACAAAGGTACTCGACAAGACTTACATCAGATCCTACATACATGCACATTATCAATAAGGGTTGGTGGGGTTATTGCAGCAAGCCAGCTTTGACTCTTGGCTAAGCTATCTTACGAGACTCCAACTTGAAATGGTTTTGCGCACTCGAGTCCACTACTCACCACTTCAATACACTACCAAGGATCCACCTCCGTCATCCTACAGAAGAGCCATCCTCGGCACTCACGCTTATCTTGAGGATTTTAGTAGTATCCATTTACTTGTCTATGAACCGTATAGGCAACCAAGTAGTACTTTACCGCAGACGCGGCTATTCGAATAGATGATGTTAACCCTGCAGGGGTGTACTTCTTCGTACACGCTCTTACCACTTACCGCCATTTACACGACATGTACTCGGCAACCTTCAAGCGGAAGCCCAATGTGGGTGTCGGCCACGACCTACCTAAACACCTAAGTCTCTAGTCCAGGTTTATCGCCTATCCAGGTTCCATCCGCAGGGAGTCCGGCCGAGGTTTCCACATACGGCCCCGAACGATGTGTGGAGGGTTCCCGAGATACCTAACGGGCATCCGATACACCGTGCCATGTACCTACCGCATAACGGCCTACCCCACGGGTCAGCGCTGTCCACGGCCTCCAGTAAACTACAAACACCAAAAACTACTTGCAACTCCTGGACAGAGGACTAGGGTGAATAAGAAGCCGAGAGGGTCCATTGGTTTCGGGCCCAATGCATGGTAGTAGCTGAATCTTAAATCACACATACAGATCTCAGTGCTTAAGGATGGTTTCAATGAAACAACCCACCATGTACTCCTACATGGCCTCTCATCGATACCTTTACCAGATCGTGTTAAACACATCACTCTCATTACCGACATGATCATTTCACTCTAGCCCATCACCTAGATGAACCAGACCTGACATGACTCTAAGCATAGCAGGCATAGCAAGGTAGGAACAACACATACACATGGCTCAATCAACTCCTACACATGCTAGTGGGTTTTATCTAGTTACTATGGCAATGACAGGTCATGCAGAGGAAATGGGTTCAACTACCATAGCACACAGCAGTTTGAATCGCGTTGTCTTAATGCAGTAAAAGAGAGCAGAAGCGAGAACATGGGATTGTTTCGATATGATCAAATGGTTGGTTGCTTGTCTTGCGGGTCCGTGGACTGGTATTATTCTTCGTTAGGGTATTCGCGATAATCCTCGATGGCAGAACCTGCCGCAGAGAGCACTGATACACAATCATCACCAAACAATATGCAACAATATGATGCATGCATGATACATGGCAAAATGAATGTATTGGGCTAATGCAACTAAGACCGGATGGGTTTGAACTATTTTGAATCAAAGATTCAAGTTTCAAACTCATAAATGGCCCTTAATAGTGGTTTATCTTGTTCTGCACTAAACAATAGGTTAACTTGTTTAAACATGAATGAAACCAGTACAGATGGATAGATTGTATTTTTCTGGTAATTTTTCATATATAACACTTTGCATTTGGAGCTATAGATTAATTTCTATGATTTTTGAAGTTTGTGGTATTTTCTGGAATTTCCTGTATAAGAATGATTCCACTAATTAAATTACTGCATCAGCATTGCGTCAGGGTGACGTCAGTGGTCAACGGAATGGTCCAGGTCAAACCTGACTAGTGGGTCCCGCGTGTTAGTGTCATTATTTTAACTAATTAGGATTAGTACTAACCCTTGATTAATTAGTAGGGCTGGGCCCCACCTCTCGTTAACCCGGGGGGTCAAACTGGGCCCACCCATGGTCAAACGGAGTCGGCGGGGTCAAACTCACCGGCATTTAGCTGCCGGCGAGGCCAGGCGCAGTGGTGCGGTGCGGGTTTCGTGCTCCTGCGACCAAAACGACGGCAGAGGACATCTACGTGATGCGGGGAGTGAGCCGCGTCGGGTGGTGCAGGTGGTTGGGCTCGGGGTCACCGAAAATGATGCCGCGACGAGTTTGGCGGCGGCTGGAGCTCGGGTGAGCTCAGACTCGTCGCTAGGGGCACGGCAAGGCACGTGGAGTGGTGCGTTGAGCTCCTGGGGATGCGGTAGGGCTGGTGGACAAGGTGGCTTGGCCGTGGCATGGCCGGAATCTCGTCGGCGATGAGCTCGGTGGCGGCGCGTGCGGGTGAGCTACGTGTAGTTGCTAAGGGGCTCAAGAGAGAGAATGGGGAGGATAGAGAGGGAGCTAGGCTCACGGCGGTTGCGACGGTGCTGACGATGAGGTCGGGGACGGCCTGCTGCGACGGTGACGGCGAAGGGGGTCTCCGGCGGTGGCGGAGTCGGGCGAGGTCGATGTAGTGGCTTCGGGGCACGCGAGCACTCGGGGCTCAACCTGCTCGACGGAGAAGACGATGGCGGGGCTCGTGGACAGGATCGGGCGGCACGGAGACGACGGTGGACACGAGAACTACGGCGGCGTGGCTGCGGCAACATCAGTTATGGCGTTGGGGAGCGAGGGAGAGAGGCAGGGGAGTGGATGTGTCCAGGGGGTTCGGGGCGCGACGTGGAGGTCGTCCAGCCCGTCTCGCGGCGAAGCGGCAAGCAGGTGGCGCTGTGGTGAGCTCGTGCTCGTCGGCATCACCTCCCTGCCTGCCTGGCGGGGACGAAGCAACTGGCAGGCACGGGCCAGCAACTGGCATGTACATGATCATCTCTTGCTAATGTACATATTGTTTGCAATAAGGATTCATAAACATGGAGGTACACTCCTTAACCACATCATTTGCTCTGATGCATATAGCCAAGATACATGTAACCCTTTGCTTTCTCTGTCATGATTATGTGTTCACATGTTCTTATATTCTAACTTCACATGTTTGCATACATGTAGGGGGGCTTATGCATGTTACATGTTTGTCCAAAGCTTTATCTATTACTCTGCATATCCTTTATCTAAAGCTTTGATGTATGTTGTCATCAATTACAAAAAAGGGGGAGATTAAAAGCACAAGTGCTCCCTGATTTTGGTAATTAATGTCAACATATCTCTTGTTGGACTAACGGTTTTATCTAGTGCATTTCAGACAAGTTCAATAATGGCGTGGAAAGGACAAGAGGATGTGGAACCCCTTCAAGGTGTCTAAGACATGCATTGGCAAAAGCTCAAGACTCTTCATCTATATTTTAGTGATCCAAGATCACATTGAGTCCATAGGAAATTCAATACTATTAAAAGGGGATGAGGTGTTGCTTAATGGTCTACTTGCTCAAAATGCTTAGTGATATTGCTCCAAAGCCTAATGTGAGAGATCCATCAGAACGTGCCTACACTTCCATCTTACATTTTCTCAGAGAGAACCACCTACTCATGTGTTGAGATCAAGATAGACCAATCCTACCACAAGAATCTTGATTTCTAGCCTTCCCCAAGTTGCTTTCCACTCATATCATCTTTCCACCATATCCAAATCTATGAGAGAGAGTTGAGTGTTGGGGAGACTATCATTTGAAGCACAAGATCAAGGAGGTCATCATCAACACAACATCTATTACCTTTTGGAGAGTGGTGTCTCCTAGATTGGTTAGGTGTCGCTTGGAAGCTTCCGACAAGATTGTGGAGTTGAACCAAGAAGTTTGTAAGGGCAAGGAGATCGCCTACTTCATGAAGATCTACCCGAGTGAGGAAAGTCCTTCGTGGGCGATGGCCATGGTGGGATAGACAAGGCTGCTTCTTCGTATACCCATCGTGGGTGGAGCCCTCCTTGGACTCGCGCAACCGTTACCCTTTGTGGGTTGAAGTCTCCATCAACGTGGATGTACGATAGCATCACCTATCGGAACCATGCCTAAAATCTGTGTCTACATTGCATTTCCGTACTCCAATCCCATCCCTTTAATTTCTTGCAATTAGCATGATTTAATATTTCCGCTGCTCATACTCTTGTCATGCTTGCTTGAAATGTATGGTGAATGCTTAAACTTGTGCTAAAATTCCACCTCAACTTGAACAACTTAAAAATTGCCACTTTTATTTGTTGAGGGTCTAATCCCCCCTCTAGTCCCCTCTTCTCGATCCTACCAGAAAGGCCAAAGGCGCAACAGGAAGCGCAAAGGCAATGTAGTTATGGCTGTGGAAGGCTCTGGTAATCCTAACGCTGCCAAGAAATCTAGCAAGGAAGCTGCTACATGCGTTGATTGCCACGCAACCGCGGCGGATGAGAAGACAACAAGTCTAACGGACCATACTACAAGATTCACCGCACCAAAGGCCATGATCTCCTGGAGTGCCAGCAGGTTGGAAAACTTGTCGAAAAGAAGAAAGATGAATATGAGAAGCGCGACAAGGAGAAGGGCCAGGATGGTTCTGGTGGATCTGGCAAGAATAGCCATGGTAGCCGAGGAGGACGCCACGGCAAGGCCAAACAACAGAAGGAGAAACCTGCCAGAGGTCGTGGGAAAAAAGAAGATGATGATGGAAGTGAAGAAGAGGATGTCAATGAATCCAATGAGCAAGACTTCTGGAAGGCAACAGAAGCCATGTGCATTGACAGGGGCACATCTTTGCACTCCTCTCACCGCCATCTCAAGCAGTGGGCACGTGAGGTTAATCAATAGAGCTGGCAGTAGATGCTCACAAGCCACTCAAGTGGTCACACACGCCTATCATTTTCGATGTAGAGGATCAACCTGACCGCACAACTGCGGTCGGGTGTTTGCCGTTGTTGGTTTCACCAACGGTTCACAACCTCCGGGTCATGAAAATGTAAGTTGACGGTGGGGCTGGCTTAAATTTGATCTCCCCAAAAGCAATCAAAAAGCTGCAGATTCCTGGCAAAGAGCTCAAGCAAACTGGAACATTCCAAGGAGTTAATCAGGGAAGGAGCCATCCCAAGGGAAAGATCACATTGCTGGTGACTTTTGGCGGGGAATAGAATTACAGAACGAAAAAGATTGTGTTTGATGTTGTTGAGATCCCCTTGCCATATAATGAAATTCTTTGCCACCTAGCTTTGGCTAAGTTTATGGCAGCATCCCACTATGCCTACAACACACTGAAAATGCCAGGGCCCATGGGTGTCATTTCCATCAATTCAGATAAGGATGCAGTCATATGCGTCAACAAGCTCTACAGAGATGCGGTTGCAGCAGAGGCCGCCAAGGCACCAGCTCCTGCCAAGAAGAAGGAAAACAAGAAGTCCGGCAATACCTCTGACAAGAATTCTGGGAAATGCACCTCCTCGGAGTGCTGCACAGCCGTGGAAGACTTGCCGAAGAGCTCTACCGGCAAGAATTCTGAGGCCACTCCACCAGCAACGAAGAAGGTGCCGGCAAGGGAGGACGGTACTGGCGATACCTTTATCGTCAATGCCACCCTTGGCAGCAAATAGGAAAGTGCGTTCGTTGTCTTCCTGCGGGCGACTGTCGATGTGTTTCCATGGCAACCATCTGACATCCCCGGTGTTCCCATGGAGGTCATTGAGCACCACCTTGCTGTTTGTCCCCATGCTCGGCCTGTCAAACAGAAGGTTAGGAAACAGGCATTGGAGTGGCAACCATTCATTGCCGAAGAAATCAAGAAACATGAAGCAACAGGTCTAGTCAGAGGTGTACTACATCCAACTTGGTTAGCAAACCTAGTTGTGGTGAGCAAGAAAAATGAAAAGTGGAGACTTTGTATCGACTACACTGATCTTAATAAAGCAAGCCCGAAGGATCCTTTCCCTTTGCTGCACCTTGATCAAATTGTAGACTCTACTGTTGGCTGTGATTTGTTCTCCTTCCTTGATGCTTATTCTGGGTACCATCAGATATTCATGGCTAAGCAAGATGAGGAGAAAACCACATTCATTACTCCATGTGGCACATACTGCTTCGTGCGTATGCCTTTCGGATTAAAGAGTGTTGATTCAACGTTGATAACCCACAAGTATAGGGGATCTATTGTAGCCTTTCTCGATAAATAAGAGTGTTGAACCCAACGAGGAGCTAAAGGTATAATTTATACTCCCTTCAAGTTCTATCGACCACCGATACAATTCTACGCACGCTTAATGTTCGCCTTACCTAGAACAAGTATGAAACTAGAAATACTTTGTAGGTGTGGTAAGATAGGTTTGCAAGATAATAAAGAGCACGTAAATAAAAACTAGGGGCTGTTTAGATAAATAAACAATTAATTTAGTACATCGAGTGCGGAAAAGTGGTGGTAGGAGTTGCGGAATTGCCCCTAAGCAATTGACTACGTTACTAGACCGATAGCAAGTTTTATGTGGGAGAGCCCACTGCTAGCATGTCATCCCTTCCTTGGAATTCTATGCACTTATGATTGGAACTATTAGCAAGCATCCGCAACTACTAATGTTCATTAAGATAAAACCCAACCATAGCATTAAGATATATTGCCCCCCTTCATCCCGTATGCATCAATTTCTATGCTAGGCTGAAGCTGCTATCACCCTTGCCCTCCAATACATAGTCCTATCAACATACAACTAACCCTATGGTATGATCCACACGTCCTCTCATATGATGGGTACCAAATAACAGCAACATAACCACAAGCAAACTAAACCAATCACAGCAATTCACCAATCACTGATAGGACAACAAAAATCTACTCAGACATCATAGGATGGCAACACATCATTGGATAATAATATGAAGCATAAAGCATCATGTTCAAGTAGAGGGTACAACGGGTTGTGGGAGAGTGGATATGAAGCATGAAGAACCATGTTCAAGTAGAGGGTACAGTGGGTTGCGGGAGAGTGTGTCAGGACCCCGACTCAATGCCACACCGATCTAGCATGTAACACCTCATATCACTTTGCGGCCTCACGCGCGGTATCCCCACGGGTGTCGCCTTACCTTGCCCGGGACCGTTTGCGCCTTTGGGACATGAATATGATAGTGTTGCTAGCATACATATGACAAGGAGCCCGGGCTGACATGGCTAGTCGTGAACTCAAAGTGGCACTAACTTACAGGGACAGGCATACATGACCCAGCAACAAACGTGTCGGTCATCAGCGAGTGAATCCGGGCTGTAGCAACTGGGCTAGCAGGACTCCGCAAACCAGCTGTAGTAGGCTAACAGACTCCAAGAGACACAAGTGACATTTCAAGGGACAGACATAGGAACGAAGGACACATGCCGGCCAGCCTAAGTGTTCAGGAGCGGTAGCAAGCTACCAAGGCTTAGTGGAAGCACTAGGGAACATTTCCCGGTAAGAGAGGCTACCAAGGATAAACAACTAGACAGTCAGATCCCACACATACCAAGCATTTCAATAACATACACACAATATGCTCGATATGTGCAAATATAACATGGCATCACAACATAACTCTATAACTCAAGTATTTTATTCAGTAGGCTCCAAGGAGTGAGATATTACAAACATGAGTCTCATGACCCAACATTCAGAGCATACAAGTCAAAGCACAAGCAGAAGCTTAACATGTATGAGTACAGACATCTAAAAATGAAAAGGGCTGAGAAGCCTGACTATCTACCAGATCCTGCCGAGGGCACAAGATCGTACCTGAGGTAGCAAGCTAAACGTCGAAGTCCAAGCAGAGCTACTAGCGAGACTGAAGTCTCTATACAAAAACATAAATTAAGCAAACGTGAGTACAAATGTACCCAGCAAGACTTACATCATAACTAACTACATATGCATCATTATCAACAAAGGGGGGATGGTGGGGTTTAACTACAGCAAGCCAGCTTTGACTCAGTGGCTATTCTGAAACTACGACTGCAAACAACTCTTTTGAGGTGGCGCACACGAGTCCACATATTCACCATATCAATACACCACTATGGATCTACTCCTGTCTCCCTACGAGAACGCCATCCATAGCACTCACGCTTATCTTGCGCATTTTAGACTATCCACTTTCACTTGTCTATGAACTGTACAGGCAACCCAGAGGTCCTTTACCGCGGACGCGACTATTTGAATAGATTATGTTAACCCTGCAGGGGTGTACTTCTTCACACACGCTCTCACCAATTACCTCCGTTTAGACGACATGTACTCGGCAACCTTCAAGCGGAAGCCCAATGTGGGTGTCGGCCACGACCTACCTAAACACCTAAGTCTCTAGTCCAGGTTTATCGCCTATCCAGGTTCCATCCGCAGGGAGTCCAGGTTTATTGCCTGGCACTACTGTCGGGGTTCGGCCCAGTTATTAGAATTGGTCAGACCAAAGGATGTAATGGTGTATGCCCGAGGGATCAACCACGAGTAAGACAACATTACGAACATCGTTGGCTCTGATTTGATTTGATAATAGCCCATACTCAAATCAAAGTTTCGATAAGATAATAGGTCCAACAACTGATCACAGGGACCAATCGATGAGGATATCATCTTTCTTCAATACACACTAAATATCCCTTGAAATGAACTAAGTCGGGCAAGCTTTTATCTTCCAACTCTCCAAGTTATTGTTTAGCTTAACCAACTAGCTCGGCGTACCCGAGACAGATTCTTGGAAAAGGGGTGGTTCATAGAGAAACCAACTTGATCATGAACTCAACATAGCGGTCAGGTGACAACCTGGTGATACTTCCGAAAAGACATTCGAAAAATCATGAACCACCGGTATGTTACTAAGCTCAAGAACAATCTTGCTTTTCACGACAAGATGATATGATCAAAAGAGCGAGGAACCGATATGATCCTGACTCATTGATCGAGGAGTGCACCCGGAAATAAGGACTAGGTAGCACAATCAACATTAGGGTGATGGATCAATAATCAACATGCTAGGAATGAGGTTATTGTCCATTTAACTACCAAGCAAGAAGGTTGCTAGGAGTATTGATTTCACTCATCATAGTTCACCTCTCGGCATTCCAGTTACAATAATACGAAATCCGGGGAATGAATAATGATGGCAAGAGTATCACTGCGTCAAGAATTCATAAGAGCTGGTGCAATTCTTTTGAATCCTGACATAAAGGGGGTAATACTCTAGGGTATAATAGAATCAAAAGCTGGATTGGTATTTTGATCTGCGGAATACAACTGCTTTGACCAAATCCTAGAAATGGATAAGGTATTGGAGTTTGTTTCTCCTAGTCATTCCGAATAGAATGGCTTGACGAACCACAAGAGTAAAATGCATCGATGAACGAATGCATGCATACTCTTGACTATCAATTGGTAGACAAAGGTCAAAAGACAACTAAAGAGGGACAACTCAAAGGAGCATATAACTTTATGAGTTGTGGATGCATAGATTAGTATGTCGAACCAAGTTCAACAGGTTTCTTCCGGATAACCCATGCAGAGAAGGTAGAACTGATAGAGTCACAACATAGAATCGAGAACTCGTCAAGAGCACTCTTATTGTGATCTGTTGGTCAAGATCTTCTGCCATAAGCAGTTCATGGTATTTGGAAGAAGGATACACCAAGAACCTCGAGGACTATCGCAAAGGTTACTAATAACCTAATGGAACTAGCAACACTATCAACATGAGGTAAGTAGGGTGAATCTCGGGTTCAAAACCCAGGAGTAGGATGCCTACTAAACTAGCTGGCATCACGGGATGCATCTCGGAAATGACTGCCAGAATCATCACACTGGGAACTTGAGGCATGGCTAGATTACTAGGCGATTAACTAGGACACCTAGGGTCATAATAGTAGCTCCAACCTGTATATCAGGGCAATAAAGTGCCTCAACACACTAGTTAGTGTGGTTGATCCGCACAAAGGAACTTCGAATCAGAGGAAGGGATTTGCAAATGCATCAGATTGTTTAGAAACCTGGGATGACTCGGACAGCATAACGGCTGTAAATGCTCAAAAGGATTTAAGACATCCTGCAAAATGGTGGCATAGCCACTCATCATCACAATATCAAAGTTCCAAGACCAACTACGAGCATACAGAAGATAGTAGGAACTGAACTGAAGCTTAGAACCATCAATCCTACAGGTCTACAGATTAGTAACACGTGATCCTGATAGAAAGAAGAAAAAGCCTAGTTCCTTAACCCCGTAGGAAGGATAAGATGACTCGGATCAGAAGGGCATAAGGTATAGGGAGTAAAAAGAGCCTTATGTTCCATCCCACAATCAATTCCCTTATATAACTAAGGAATTTCTAGACTCAACTTCGACCAGTTTGGCTTGGTAATCCTGCAGGCAGTCAGGCTCTGATACCAAAGCTGCCAGGACCCCGACTCAAAGCCACACCGATCTAGCATGTAATACCTCATATCACTTTGCGGCCTCACCCATGGTATTCCCATGGGTGTCGCCTTACCTTGCCCGGGACCATTTGCGCCTTTTGGCACACATATATGATAGTGTCGCTAGCATCCATATGACAAGGAGCCCAGGCTGACATGATTAGTCATGAACCCAAAGTGGCACTAACTTACAGGGACAGGCATACATGACCCAAAGAACGAACGTGTCGGCCATCGAAAGTGAATCCGGCTGTAGCAACTGGCTAGCAGGACTCCGGTAAACCGGGTTGTAGCAGGCTAACAGGACTTCGGTAGACACCGGGTGACATTTCCCCGAAGGGACAGACACAAGAACGAAAAAGGACACATGCCGGTCAGCCTAAGTGTTCCGGAGCAGTAGCAAGCTACCAAGGCTCAGTGGAAGCACTAGGAGACATTTCTCGATAAGAGAGGCTATCAAGGATAAACAACTAGATAGTCAGATCCCACACATACCAAGCATTACAATAACATACACACAATATGCTTGATATGTGCAAATACAACATGGCATCACAACATGACTCTACAACTCAAGTATTTTATTCAATAGGCTCCGAGGAGCGAGATATTACAATGGGTCTCATGACCCAACATTCAGAGCATACAAGTCAAAGCACAAGCGGAAGCTTAAGATGTCTGAGTACAGACATCTACAAATGAAAAAGGCTGAGAAGCCTGACTATCTACCAGATCCTGCCGAGGGCACAAGATTGTAGCTGAGGTAGCAAGCTAAACGTCGAAGTCCAAGTGGAACTACTAGCGAGACTGAAGCCTCTGTGCAAAAACATAAATTAAGAAAACGTGAGTACAAATGTACCCAGCAAGACTTACATCAGAACTAACTACATATGCATCATTATCAACAAAGGGGGGGTGGTAGGGTTTAACTACAGCAAGCCAGCTTTGACTTGGTGGCTATTCTGAAACTACGACTGCAAGCAACTCTTTTGAGGTGGCGCACACGAGTCCTTATATTCACCATATCAATACACCACTATGGATCTGCTCCCGTCTCCCTACGAGAACGCCATCCATAGCACTCACGCTTATCTTGCGCATTTTAGAGTATCCACTTTCACTTGTCTATGAACTGTACAGGCAACCCAGAGGTCCTTTACCACGGACGCAGCTATTCGAATAGATTATGTTAACCCTGCAGGGGTGTACTTCTTCACACAAGCTCTCACTACTTACCGCCGTTTACACGACATGTACTCGGAAACCTTCGAGCGGAAGCCCAACGAGGGTGTCGGCCACGGCCTACCTAAACACTCAAGTCTCTAGTCCAGGTTTATCGCGTATTCAGGTTCCATCCGCAGGGAGTCCGGTCGAAGTTTCCACATACGGCCCCGAACGATGTGTGCAGGGTTCCCGAGACACCAAACGGGCGCCCGGTACACCGTGCCACATGCCTACAGTATCACAGCCCATCCCTCGGGTCAGCGCTACCCACAGCCTCCAGCATACTACAAACACCAGAAACTACTTGCAACTCCTGGACAGAGGACAAGGGTGATTAAGAAGCCAAGAGGGTCCATTGGTTTCGGGCCCAATGCGTGGTAGTAACTGTTTCATGGATCACAAACACAGAACTCAGTTCCTGAGGACGGCTTCAATGAGACAACCCAGCATGTACTCCTACATGGCCTCTCCCCGCTACCTTTACCAAATCGTGTTCACACACTTAGCTCACTCACAGTAGGACATGTTCACAACGTTCCAATTCATCCCCGATGAATCAAACCTGACTCAACTCTAAGTAGTAGGAGGCATGACAAACAAGCATGAATAAGTAGGCACATCAGGGCTCAAACAACTCCTACTCATGCTAGTGGGTTTCATCTATTTACTGTGACAATGACAGGTCATGCAGAGGAAAGGGGTTCAGCTACCACAGCATGTAACAAATGAATCATTGTTGTCCTAATGCAGTAAAAGAGAGCATGAGCGAGAGAATGGGATTTTATCGGAATGAACGGGGGGTTTTGCTTGCCTGGCACTTCTGATGATAGTATAGTTCTTCATCGGTGTCATTGATCACATCGTCGGAACCACGTCTATCAAGAGGGGGCAAGTTCCGGCAATAGAGAAGGAAACACAATAAATGCAATGCACAATATGATGCATGATCATGACATGGCAATATGAGTGTGTTGGCCTAATGCACCTACAAACAGATGGGTTTGAGTTATTTTGAACCGAAGGTTCAAGTTCAAACTCAAACTATGAATTTTTAAAGTGCATTATCATGTTTTGATATAAACAACAGGTTTAAGTTTCTTTAACTTGCATGAAACCAGTGCAGATGGATAGATTGCATTTTCTGATCATTTTTCATATATAACTTATTTCATTCTGAGTTATTGTTGAATTTCTATGATTTTTAGAAGTTTTGGGCATTTTCTGGAATTTCCTAAGTTAAATTAGATCCAGAAAATCACTTATTGCGTCAGCACTACGCCACTGTGATGGCAGCTAGTCAACAGAGGCAAAATTTCGTGTTTTGACCCTTTTTGGTAAGAAATTCAGGATCTGACCCCACTTTGAAATATTTCGGGATTTGACCCTTTTGCTACCGCCAGAGCTCCTGGCGATAGGGTTAGACAGCCTACCGCCAGAGTATCTGGCGGTAGGGTGTGACGGACGGCGACGGTGGCCGTCACCGCGCGCTGACGTGGATAAGTACCTTACCGCCAGGAACCCTGGCGGTAGGCTGTCTAACCCTACCGCCAGCGACCCTGGCGGTAAGGTGTGGCAGGGTTTTGCCAACCAGGCATTCTGTAACGAAATATGCAAGGGCCCTGGCGGTAGGTCCACCCTACCACCATGGCCCATGGCGGTAGGCTGCCTGATCCTACCGCCAGGTTGCCTGGCGGTAGGGTCCTCTTTTTTGTTTTTCCAAGTTCATTTGGTTGCTTGTTCTCAAATTCAATATCACACAGCAAGTTTCACAAATATGACAGCAATATCATAGATTTTAAACAATTAAATTTGGGCATCACGTAGATCCGTATTAAGATTACTTGAAGTGCATAGAACATTTCAAACACATAGATCCACAAATAGCAAACACATAGTTCCACATAGTTTCACAACCACTAGACAAGTTCAACCAAACTAAAAGAGCCAAGTATCGAAGAGCATAATCACTTGCTCCTTCCCCTCTTGGAGGTACGGTCCTCGTTACTCTTTGAATGAGTCTCTTCAGTCTTCTTCTTGGGCCGGCGAGGAACCGGTCTCTGGAAAGGGTCTGGACTCAGCAAATCCTTCTTCTTCGGATTCCTCTTCGGCAGCAGAGATGCCTGAGATGTTTGAGTTGGTGGAGGTCCATAATCTTCATCGTACTCCTCCTCCCCGTTGCTCTCATCCTCCTCCTCCTCCTCTTCTTCTTCATGTGTGCCCTCCTCATACTCATCCTCTTCCTCCTCCTCCTCCCCAACCAACCTGGACGATGAGGGAGCATGGCTCGATGAGCCGATGAGACCCTGTGTGGCTACAAGCTGATAAGCTTCAACTGACCCAGCTCCAGCACACCTAAGCAGCCCTACCAGCTTGCGACAATGTTGCACGAACTTCTGCACTCACAATGAAGCAAGGTCATAATAAGTATCAGATCGACTGACTGCAAGTGAACAAGATGCATCTGTTCCGAGGAGGCTGAAATTGTACCTTCATCGTCCCCCTGACTCTGGTCTCTGATTGTACGCTCACGGGAAGATCTCCTAGTGCATCTGAGGCTTCAAAGATGCATCTGTTCAGCTCACCGGACTGCAATGGCATAAGTCAGTCACGATGACGAATAAAATATTTTAAATACGACTGTCGGTTCGAACTTACCACTCTGTTGATGAGGGGTGCAAACTCCCTAAATCCACTGTGCATGTCTCTGATGTCGGACTGGTATGCCTGTTCATCAGGGTCATCCCTCTGCAGCTCCGTGATGTCTTCCGCCGTCCATTGAGGCCTGAGACGAAGACGGTGCTTCTGGCCATCATCGTACCACCTCATGTGTCGGTCCAGGTAATCATCCCTGTTATTCACTCTCCTCTCCACGTCTTTACTGTGCCTCCGTCGGTTCCACTCCATCACATGAGTCTTATGCTCCTCTCCCTAGTATGTGATCGATTGATTCTTCTGCCGGCTCATCCTGCAAGGCATAAGCAACAAGAATCATCATAAGCGCAATGAGATCATCATAAGCAACAAAAACATGATAATCACGGAGAACAAAGAGCTCACATGTGGAGCGCGTGGCCGCCGGTATCGGTGGGCTGGCCCGGTGGGGTATGCTGATAAATCCCAAACTGCGTGGCCACGCGTTGTGGAAAATGCCACTCGACGGCGTACACACAGATCATGGGCACGATGCACCGCCAGAGACCATGGTCCGCATTGCACATCACGTTCAGATCAAAGTCCCACTCGTTTGTCGACGTCGGCCACCGCTTACCTATTGCATATACCTTGGTAAGTTCTCACTCTCGGTCAAAAGTGGAACCAAAGAGAAAGTTGTTGGGCGAGTTCATATACCTGCCAATGCGTCAAAGCGTCCAACTCGTTGGTGTAGGTCTTGTACAAAGTCTTGTTTATGCCTGTGTAGAGTTTGACAACGTCCCACTCGTAAGCTACGGTGGGGTTTCGAGTCTCGTCGCCTTCTTCGCCATAGTCTTCCCATGGGCGTCTTCGCAATTTCTCCGGACGCCCCACCCGCAGCCGCTCCCACATCCAAATGGAGAAGGCCCAGACAAAGCCACCCATATTGGACTTGTCTCCGCCCCTCTGCGTTAAGTCGTCAAGCTGCAAAACATCAAATGAGGATCGATATAAGAAAATGTCATGGACACACCGTCATAGGTAGGTACGCAATTAGACACTCTCTTACGAACGGTATAGGTTGGCGAGAGATGCCGCCCCCAACTGCACCACGCTTCCCAATCCGCTAGGAAGAACAGATACGCCCACCGGCGAGTTCCCTGAGCCGTCTGAAACACGACCTCGAGAGAATATACCACGATAGGCCCTCGCAGACAACTCCACATCGCCTCATCCGCGCCTTTGGGGGCATGTCTTCCGGTGCTCGAGAGCCGATCAACAAAGACACCGCATGTACGGTTACTCTTGGCACCGGGCGATCGCCGATGAGGGTGGTGACCTCTCTCCGCCAGCTTGGCCCTCTCCACTGACGGTGAGTGCATGACCCTCGATCGGCATTGCAGAATCATCCCCGCCCTCTAGGGTCACCGCCATCTCCCCGCATGGCAGATGGAAAGAATGGGTCTCCGGTCTCTAACGGTCAATCGAGCTGTGAGAGCCGCGTGGACAAGCGCCGGCGGCCGACGCTTAAACTGCAAAGACTAAACCCAACAGACGGGCTCTCTTGAAGAATCTGACGAAGCGCCGTCGTAGTCCATGTGCACATGAACCCCTGTGACCCCTCATGCGCAGTGGCTGGGCGTCTGTCAAAAGTGAACGCCAAAAGTTAGGAAATCATTTTCATCATTCCGAGAACTTTGATCAAAATTTCTTTCATATCACTTACCTCTCCGTTTCTATGAAACGGGCACGATGACCCTTGTCGAATGCCCACCCAAAGATGGAGTACCATTGGCCGATGTTGTCCGCAAGAGGTGGCCTCCTTAATAGAGTTTCATAAACAAAAGCACCATAAGCATAAGCATACATAAACAAACAATGAACTCAAATCAGATCAAAATAAAATTTTAAGCATATTTCTCCAACAGCATCTACTACACATGATGGATCAAATCATATCAACATGCATCATATCAAAAAAACCCTCCAACATACATCATAGCTTCATATTTTTAAACAAATATCATCATATCAACATGCATCGTCAAACTAGGGTTCATCTTCACACTAGATCATATCATCATATCACATGCATCATCAAACTAGGGTTCATCCCTTTATCAACATTACATCATAATTTTTTTAACAAAAAAAATTATGAACTAGGGTTCATCTTCACACTAACATATGAACTATTGATTAGAGTACATATCCAATACCACTACTTACTAAAGAACTAAGAACTACAACTACAATCAATCTTAGGTGAAAAAAATCAATCTAAGTTCAAAAACATGAGGGATTTCAAGCAAATAATGCGTCGAATCGGAAGCAAGTTTGCAAAAACTAATTGGATGGATCGGAGGAGCTTACGGTTCTGTCCCCGGGGCCATCTCGATCCGCCAAAACGGTGAAGAATCGGTGAAGATCCAAGGGGGGAGTGGAGGACACGAGAGAGGGAGAGAGGGGCGACTTGGGGGAGAAAGAAAGGAGAAACTGCCGACTTGGGGGAGGGGAGGGGTGGGGAGAAGGGAAGGGGCGTGGTCTCGGGCGAAATAACTGCCCGGCACCCTACCGCCAGGGTCTCCGGCGGTAGATTTACACAGCCTACCGCCAGGGCCCTTGGCGGTAGGGTGCGACAGAGGGGGATGGCGCCGTCTCCGCGCGCTGACGTGGCTAAGTTTCCTACCGCCATGGGCCATGGCGGTAGGCTATCTAACCCTACCGCCAGAGGCCCTGGCGGTAGGAAAAAGGGTCAAATCGTGAAAATATTTCAAAGTGGGGTCTGATCCTGAATTTCTTACCAAAAAGGGTCAAAACACGAAATTTTACCGTCAACAGACCGGGTTCAGGTCAAACTTGACCAGTGGGTCCCACTGGCCAGTGTCACGGTGCTAGTTAGGGTCACTAACATGTGGACCCAGTCAATGGCCACGTCAGCATGGTCAATGCTGACGCGTGGGGCCACTATGATTAGTTAATACTAAGCGGAAACTAATCTAAGTTTAATTAGTTAGTAGGGCCCTGCTGTCAGTGTCACTAGGGGTTGTCTAAGTGTGTCATTAGCCCTAACTAATCTGCCACGTCACCCTCGCCGGAGTTACGCCGGCGGCGACCAAAACGCGGCGGAGGCACACTGGAGTGGCTCGGGTTTTGCCTACAGGCCACCGATTGACACGTGGAAGGGCGTGTTTGAAAGAGGGAAGCAAGGCGCATCTGTGGGTGGTCGTGGCTCGAGCAGGGTGGACGGAGTTAACGGCGGCGAGCTCTTTTGCGGCCGCCAGAGTTCGGGCGCCGATGAAAACGACGACACGGTGCACGGGAGGAGCAACAGTTAGTTCCTACGGGTGCTACATGTGCTCACGAAGACAACGGACATATGCACGGGACCATTTGGTCACCGAAACCTCGTCGGCGACGAGCTTGTGTGGCGGCGTGCTACGGTCAGGAAGGGGCCGGCTTCTATGGCGAGCAAATGAAGCAGAGGAGAGGGGGGGGGGGGTTCAACACAGGGGCTCACAGCGGTTGCAGCAGGCGTCGAAGCGGGCTCGGGGATGGCCGGATGGCGATGGGGCAGCGAGAGGGATCTCCGGCGATGGGAGGTGTAGACGAGGTTGAGGAGGCGTCTCTGGGGCGTGCGAGCGCTCAGGGCTCGGCTGCTCGACGAAGTGGACGGTGGCGAAGCTCGGGGACATGTCGGGGAGGCGAGGGGGCGATGGTGGTTGCGGCTACTACCACTACAAAAAAATACACTTCCGTGATGATACATGTTTGTCACAGTAGGTCGCATTTTTTGTCATGCATGTACATCCATGACAAATTATGACAGAATCAAGATAGTCATACTTGTGCTGTCGTAGAAGTGTTCCATCACATTACCAAAATTATCATCACGGAAGTGTCCACTTCCATGACGATAAATCGCGCGTCACAAAAGTGCTTTCGTCAAGGGTGACCGACACGTGGCATCCACCGTAACGGAACGTCGTTAAGCTATCGGGTCGGGTTTTGGATCCGATAACCCGTTAACAGCCCCGATCAATGGGGATTTTCCACGTGTAAAATCATCGTTGGCTGGAGGAGACACGTGTCAGGTCCGCGCTGGCATAGGTGTCCCTCATCCAATGGGCGAGACACGCCTATGATATGTTGACACGTGGACCGGCCCATCAAGTTTAAATGGGCCGGCCCAACTAAAGGCCCACAAGATTTTGCATACCATAATGGGCCTGCCCAGCTAAAAGCCCACAAGATTTTGCGGACCATAATGGGCTGGCCCAGCTAACGCCCCACAAGATTTTGCGGGCCATAATGGGCCGGCCCAGGTAAAGGCCCACAAGATTTTTGTGTGCCATAATGGGTCGGCCCAGGTAAAGGCCCACAAGATTCTTGTGGATCATAATGGGCCGGCCCGGCTAAAGGCCCAAAAGATTTCGCCGACATTAACGGGCCGGCCCAGCTGTAGGCCCACAAGAATTTGAGGACCCTAGTAGGCTGGTCCATTAACTGGCTGCCATGTTTTGGGCCAAATGCCGGACCAGATTTGATCCGTCCACTAATGGCCTGCCACGTTTCGGGCCTAATAGTGGCCCATATGAGATCCGGCCCGTTGAAAGCCTACCACGTTCTGGGCCAAATTACGGCCCAGATTATGTACGGGCCTTTAAGAGGCTATGGGCTCAATTATGGCCCATATCAGATTCGGCCCGTCAACTGGACACTATGCTTTTGGGCCCACTTGCTAGAGGCCCACTTAGTAATTCGGCCTGACATTAGTTTTGTCCTCTTAAGGACCTGTTTAACATTTTGGCCCTATATTAATTTCAGCCTGTTAAATGCCCGTCATATAGTTGGGCCTAACTATGGCCCAGTTTGCATCCGGCCTGCTCGCAGTCGATATCTTATTGGGCCAAACAAGGACCGAGACAATTTTGGCCTGTTAAAAGCCCGTGATTTGATTCGCACAATCATGGGCCGGGGTTCATTTCGCTGTCAGCCGCCCGTTAGCTGTTCGCACGCTTGTGCCCAACCTACATCGTGATTGCATGACGCCCGATTATGTATCGTAATTTTACGGTTTGGCGGTTTATCGCGAAGACAGGATAAATATACAAGAAAATAACCGCAGCATCGTGAATAAGAAAAACCGAGACTATACAATAAAGAAATTACAACATATTACATCCATCGGGCATCAAAGTTCGCCACTATGATAATAAAGCACAAGCGCATAACAGATTACATACCTTTGGGCATCAAAGATCACCACCAAGGCAAATAAACACGCCGACAAAATAATATACAAAACCGACAACACTTCAATAGAGTTCAAGAAAGGTTAGCCCTGCTGGGGAGCTGCAGCGCAAGCAGCTGAGCAAGATGATGAGAGTGCGCTTGTTCAACACTTAAATCTTCCTCACTCTGAAAGATAAACAAGCAGACAGATGACAGGTTTTGCACATAAAAGTATCAGTGCTGAGAATTCATCACATTTCTTACTTGTGAATAAAGTGACACAGTTTAAAATTGCATTAACACAATATGGTATTGTTCAGATCAAGACATGGCAGGAAATGACATTGTGAAGGAGTCGGCAGCTTCACGACACCACTGGATTACAGATCAAGAACTCTTAAGTATCAATGGTTAGTGTGCTGTCAATTTATCCCATTTCAGATTGGCAAATAAAGAGACAGTTTAAATAATACTCCCTCCATCCGAAATTACTTGTCATCAAAATGGATGTGTCTAGAACTAAAATACATCTAGATACATCCATTTCAACGACAAGTATTTTCGGACGGAGGGAGTAGTAGAATGATATGACATTGTTCATAGTTAAGACATTGCAGAATATGACATTGTGCTGTAGTGGGTAGGTTCACCACACCACCGGATTACGGATGAAGAATGTATATACATGCAAAGGCAAAAGAAGATCACTTGCTCAGATAGTTTAATTTACATGGTATGAATAAGGAACTTGGTTGTACAACCAAAACTTAAATTGAGAAAGGACAAACTTTTGTTTATGAACTACATAATAAACTTTAAACATGCAATTTGATGCAAACACCAAAAATAAACAGCTATTGCAGTCATGCCTAACCAAATATATACAACATAGTTTGAAGGCTTGAGATGGACAAACTTACATTAATGGTGAAGATAGGCTCTATAAAGGCCTTGTCCATGCTGATGGGGGGGGGGGCAATTCAAGAAGTTTACCACAGAATCTTCTTCATAAGCATTGCCTTTATTCTACATTTTGTTAAGAGTAATATAGATGTGATAATATACGAAAAAATGGAGAATATTTAACATAAGATGAAGAGTGATGCTACATAACCAAGTAGCTATAAATGTAAGTGCAGCGATACAGGCAAAAGGTACAGCCAAGAGCAATGCACAGCTAAACTTCTTCAGTACCAACCTTATGGTAAGAGTAAATATAGATCTGATGTGTAGAAAATGGAGGGCAATGGAAAATAAGATGCAGAGTGATGGTACATGAACAACTACCTGTTATTATAAGTACACTGATAAAGGACAACATGTACTTACAAGAACAATGCAGAGCTAAAAAAACATTGGCATTGGATATATTCTACACTAGTGTAACCATTCATACAGATCAGATAATTTGGAGCGAACAATTGATAAGCAAGCTATCATGCATACTTCTATCACATAATGAACCAGGTATGTATGCAAGTACAGTGATACAGGACAACAGGTACTAACAAGGGCAAAGCAGCGGGGCAGCATATTTGCGATATCCTGTCGTTCTTTTCAAACCGGAATTCTTCTTCGAGCAGATTTCCTGCAAACAAGATCCGTAATGCACATGCGGAAAAGTAGAAGTTCAAATTGTCATGTGATTTCATAGACAGTACCTCATCCTGGGAATGAGACCAGTGCATAACAAGGTTTTTCCATTCAATGTCTTCTAAATTTAGCACAGGAGACTTCACCGGAAATTCGTTTATAGATTTGCCACCAAAGTGTGATTTCCTCAGGTAACACCGACACTGCTGCAATGCTTACTTGAAAAGCACAAGCAAGCTTTGCTCGTCATGACTATCCAGATTGACCCTCGGCTAGTTACAACAATGTAATGTAAATCATTTATGTGTTCAGTTAGCATAAAACAGGAAAATAATAACCATGAATAATAGCACTTACACGTAAGTTGGACAGGAAGATGTGAAAATAGTGTTTGTCTTCACAATAATCTTCCCATGATGGGAATATATGCACGTAGTCCCTAACAACATTGAAAGCATTGTCTTTTAAACTGGGAATAAATGGAATGGGGTTCCAATCTGCAGGAATTGGCCGTCTCTGCAGTTGGGATAGGTCTTCGGCCGGTGGACTTGCTGTACTTTTTGCTAGAGTGGGATTTTTCTGTGGTATAGCTGGTGCTATGGCAAATGAAATCGGTATACCTTTTGCTGGAGTGCAGGTCCTGTGTGGTGGGGCTAGTGGTGTGGCCAGTCAAGTATGGGTATAGTCTGCTGGAGTCGGTCCTACGTTTTGTGTCACTGGTTGTACAACCAATATAAGTGGGGTGTTGTTTGATTTCTCCAGCACCACCACGTTTTTCAAGGACTTTGCTAGTGCTCCTTCAGGTTCGGCAATCACCCTCTTCCTTTTTGATGTCTGATGCACACGAACAGCATTTGAGTGGGAAAACATGGTATGATGACAGATGGAATATGTATTGATAATGGATGGGCATGGCATCTCGACATATATGATGAGTAAACTAAGTAGATGGCGGTGCAAGAAAGTAGAAGAAATGCAAGACAACATATGCAAGATACCCGCAATTAATAAAACATTGCCAAATTAGAATAGGCACCTTGATGGGTGAACAGGACATGCCATCTGCCTTTGACTCCTCGCGGTTAGAATAGTCATTAGGATCATATTCTGAAGAAGAGTCAACAGGTGGGGAGCGTATGAGTTTCATTGCATCCAGAATGGCACTCAATGCCTTGGTGCCAATTTTGTAAGTCATTGCAGTGTTTGGCTTCAAGAGTGGACTGCTGCTAGTGCGACACAAAGCAGCTACACAGATCATAGTGTAGATATAACGGGAAAACCTTAAGCACCAGAGTAAAATCAGCAAAGTGGAACTTGCTAGAATATATGTGCTAGTATTGCCGGTACGACTAGAAAGGCTTCGGATACCAGCTCTCTTCAAGTGAAGGTGCGGTACTGTTAATATCAGTATAACTCTCAAAGGCGACACAGCTCTTCGCATTTCCTTGCTATTCTTATAGGATTCAAGTGGGCAGGCCACTACAAATCCTATTCCTATGTTTACAAGTTCCTACGAATCAAAGAGGCTCAAAGTGTCCATCACAACCGACCAGATAGACCTCTACATCGAAAATGTCCTCGCTCATCTTCAAGACAAGGAACATATCAGACTATTAGATATTCCTCCATTCCAAAATATAAGTCTTGGTAGAGATTTCCACTATGGATCACATACAGATGTATCCAGATACATTTTAGAGTGCAGATTCACTAATTTTGCTCCATATGTAGTCCATGGTGGAATCTATACAAAGACTTGTATTTAGGAACGGAGAGAGTACACATTAAAGAAGAACGGAAGAGGAACATGGTAAAGAAGAGCAAGCAGATTTTGGATAATAAAATGTTGGTTGCGCAGTGCCCACACATGATGAACCAGAGCGCATTAAGAATGCAACTCCCAGCTGTCTCTTGACAATTTTCAGGCGGTTGGATGAAGATCCTACGTCTCCTAACCCTTCTTCTTCCTCGTCTCTGATTCTTCCCATACAGCACCGCACGGGCCACCGGCCGGACCACCGGCCCCCACTGCCTGTGTTCCTCCACCAACCCCCACCCCCCACCCGCATCGAGTTTTCTTCGTTCGGCGAGGCCCCACAACCACCCAAGCCCCTTGGATCGCACCGGCGAACTCCTGCGAGCTCTAAAAAATCGACTGACCCAATTTTGAAATTTAGTCTACTGTGCTTTAACTAGTGTGGAATATAAAAGGGGAAAACCATAAGCATTGGGAGTACAGTGTTGAGCGTGCCATGGCGGATCTGAAGGTGCAAACCATACAAAGGCAACTTCGCAACCAAGACAAGGAATCAGAGTAAAGCAGTGGCGATCTATTTTCTTGCTGCGATAAATAAGTTGAGCAGATACGAAAGAGTACCGCCTCCAGTGCGGCGCCATATATGCATATGGTGAGAATTTGACAGTGTTGCGGTAGCAATGGCTGTCAGCGGCGTGGAAGCAGATCTAGGAGGGTAGACGGTGGCGGCGGGGGGCGGTGGACGAGACGGTTGTAGGAGCGGCGCCGGCAAGGTGGACGATGGCGGGGATGAAGCGAGAGGACGGGATGCAAGGATCCCGGTCCAAAGGCATGGATGAGAGAGGTCGATCTCTTGTAATGGACGGCGGCGTCGGGGTATCAGCTCCGGCATGGTGGAGGAGGACGGCGGTGGATGGGGTGGCGGACGGAGGAAGGTGGGGTGGAGAGGGTGTTTTGGCGCCCACGGAGTACAAATGGGGAATAGGGAGGTAGAGAGGAAGGGGGGAACCATGTATTCAGGGCGCGCTTGTCTCAAATGCGAGGAAATTTACAAACTTAGCCCCTGTGTCAAATTTATACTACATCACAGCAACATTAGTCGGTTGGGGATAGGACGGTAATCTCACATACACCGAATATTTGCCGATGAGAGTTTGTTTTTGGCGCCCATCGTGTATGAATATGAATCGGGGAGGGAGTCAATTTCGGCCGAGGGCACACTATGTTTTGGCGCTCACCGTGTATGAATTCGGGTGAGAGGCGGTTACGTTACGTTTGGGTGAAATTACAAACCTACCCCTATCTAAAACCTATAGAAATCCAGCAGATAGGCTTTGTGTGGCAGGGATAGGCAGTAGTGATTTCCATCTCGCAGATTTTGGTTTCGGGCGGTTACTACAACTTTCCCCGCTTCGTTCAAATTTTGCAGAGTGCATGTTTACCGTGCCAACTCAATTCGAATCCCATTTGTATTCTACTATTTTTTTCGGGCGGGATCCATTTTCAATTGGAATTACATTCTATATACATCATTTTTTACATATACTTTCAAAAGCACAACAAAGAACTCTGCTCCTTTATATGTATGATATGATTTACGAATACAACAATCTCGAAATCTTAAGGTTGAATTCAAATAAATTTAACCAAATTATGTTCTACTAAAATGTATGGATCAGTAATATCTACATATTAAATAACATAGATGTGCATGAATTCATATGAGTATGCATGTTTGATAGATCAATTTTGGTTCGAGTATGGATTACATGTATCATCATCTCGAATACAAATATTCGAATCCCTTTTTTGTTCAGTCCTTTCATGCCCATCTCTCTCGCATGCATGCTCCTTCAGGTAGCCATCACTCTCTTTTCTCCAGCTCACCCGCACGCTCACTTCATGTTTCTCCTATCCTCGCAAACATGGTCTCTCGACGTCTCCCTTGAGAAGTGTCACATTCTCCCTATCATTATACATTACACGGTTTTCATTATCTCTCATGTCTCTCTGTTCTCTGGTATCACTCGCACCTAAGCTTTCTTTTCACCGCCACACACACAGCTCCACTGCCTTTCACTTTGTCTTTCTCTCAGATGGGATTCTCTCACACACCCTATATGTCTCTACATATGAGTCATACCACTAAAATTACTATCTCTCTCCTGTAGACACAACATTTGTTGCGGTCTCCTTTTCGTCTCCATCCCAGACTGACACCGATCAGACAACCCCGACTACCGTCTCCTCTCTCTCACAGACACACACACACACACACACAACTCCTGCTTCCACTCCCCTTCCCGACTACCGTATCTCTATCACACACACAAAACTCTCGCTTTCGCACCCCGACTCGTATTTCTCTCACAAACATTTATCGACTAGCTAGCCTCTAGATAGGTTTATACACCCGCACACTCATGCTTCCACCTCTCTCCCGCTCCTTGTATCTATGTAGCTTTTTGTTCCCTTCTTGAGACATGCCCTGTCGATCGTGCACACACACACTATCGCCTCATTTTAAGCTGATACCTATCGCACACACACTACTTGTGTCTTTGTCACACATGCACTCCGTCCTCCTCCACTCTCCCTCTCTCTCACACACACATGGGCTTTTTGCAACAACTAGCCAGATGCCCATGCGTTGCACGGAACATCAAGATGCATTTGTATGATTAGTTTATCTTGTGGGGGTAAAGGATGAACGAGGGAAGACCTTATTTGCAAATGAAGAGAGCGGCGTGGGTATCTTTTTGCAAAATTGCCATAGTTTCCTTCCTATCCGTCAGATATAGATCGGGCAGCCTATATTGCAGGATGGCAGGCACACGATCATCACCAACAATGCTTTTTATAAGAGTAGGGATAAAAATAGAGTTGGTGATGATGGTGGGCCTGCCATCCTGCAATGTAGGTCGTCTGATTTATATCTAACGAATAGGAAGGAAAATATGGCAATTTACCCACACTCTTCACCACATTTGCAGATAAGGCCTTCCCTCATTCATCCTTTTCTCCCACAAGATTTTGATGTTCCGTGCAACGCATGGGCATCTTGCTAGTAAGAGTAGAAATTAGAAATATACCACTTCTCGAATCTTGAAACCAACAACATGCCTCCCTTATCTCATCAAAACCGCCAAAGGAATGTATTTTGAGTGAAACATAACATATTTTTAGTGATATACGTATTTCAAAACTAGACTTTTTTTTCTATCAAATCAGTGAATATGTATTAATCTACTTTGATCGTGTGGCAACGCATTGGCACATTGCTAGTAGTTATTATAATTTTTGGACACCGCATAAACAAAGGAGTACATATACGAAGAGAAGAGGCGACGACGCAATCGGCCTCTCATTGTCTCGCACACATGAGTGTTACGTAAAGGCGACGTTAACAAATAAACCCTAAAACCTTAGGTGAACGATTGCTGCATTCATGGGTACCGTGCGTGGTGGAGCACCTTTGTAGGAGTTGATGGTCGGGACCACAGGTGAACGACTTGGAGCGCGGTGGCTCGCCAGTTGCCACAGATCGAGTAGCCACGTTTAAAATATCGTTTTTAGCAGGGTTAAGAGTCCCGATTTTAAATGGCACGTTATAAGTAGTAAGTAGTTTTTAGAACGATTGGTATGGAGCGAAAATGGAATTCATAGTACTACGTACCTCCTTGGCGTATGGTTGTATGGGTTTATGTTACGAGATGTTGAACCTGGTAGTTCTAGGGCAAATACTATGATTTAGATTTAGATGCTGGTTTTCAGTAATCGGAAGGGGAAACCCTTCTTTGATTAAAAAAACTACTACCTCCATTCTGGTTTACTAGTCCCCATCGTACTTTGGGTCAAAGTTTGTCCACGAATTTTACTTGTAAAATGTGAATGGAAAACGAGATTTTGTTATACCCAAACAAAAAAGGACTGGAGGGAGTGACTGCTCTGACACGGATGCGACCTCTCATAGCGCAGGCATTGAACCGGTGCGTCGGCCAAGAGGGCCGCACTCGCTGCAAGCCCCGGCTGGGCACGCCTCCTCGCCGCGTGCAACCAGCTTAAGACTGCCCCGCCTGCCTTCATTGAATCCGCGCGTGTGCTGGCAACACATCCTTCCGCGAGCCGGCATGCATTTTAGAACACAAAAAATGACTAAAATATAATTAATTTACGCATGGTCTTGACTTGTTGTGCTCGTGACCGTAGCGAGAACTAGTAGAGGTTTTTCTTTATTTATAACTCTCCTCACATTTTTTTGGCTTTGAAGTGAATCATGGTTGTGGACATTTTGTATGAATGTGCAGATATCTGTGAACATGAGTTTGATGTGGAAGTTGAACTTGGAATGTCGGGCTTGCGCGTGAACTATACCATGTCCAATGCTTCGTTTGTTATTGTTTGGAAAGTAATTGATGTTATTACATGACCCGAAAAAAAACATTTTGTTCCACATTAGTAGATGCACAGACATCACAATAGGCATGCTGACTGGATAAACATTTGAACCTAGCTATTATGAAGGAAATTTTGTATTGACGACAGTTTTAGATAGCGAGGCGCCTAGCCTGCTCTCTCCTCGCTAGCTTATTTCGCTTCTTCCATCTCTTCTTTGGCTTGGGTGAAGAGAGCATCCGATTGCTCTTTTCGCTTCTTCAGAACTCAGCTACATTCTCAAGGGCTGCTGACGCTTTCTTTCAGCCTTTACTAATGCCACGAGGACACGAACAGTGACGACTCCACCGGCTTGTGTGTAATCCAGCATCATCTCGGGAATTTGGACCTTGTGTCTAATCCAACATCATTAGGAACGGCACCTTGTGTGTAATCCAGCCTCATTTTGGAAACATGATCTCGAGGTCGACCATACTTCCTCCTCGCAGAAGTGCATCCCGACATGAAGGTACTTTTTTTAGATCAATACTCGGAGAAACCTAGATCCATTTAGTAGAAGCCGATAAATGTAACTCGGAGAAGTGAATTCAAAAGGAAAAGAAATATAAAATAGACTACACGGTGAGAACACCCACTTCCTACATCAAAGTTAAAACGAAAGCATTAGGACGATTAAGACTCTTCTTATTACACATCGAAGAACACCACGCTTAAGAGAAACAGAAACTACAACATATACACATCAAAGAACACGAGGCTAAACGAAAGTAATTGGAAGGGTCTTACTTACCAAAGCTCGTTTTATAGGTTCGGTGCAGCTCCTCTTTAACTTGCCATGCTCCTTGAAGATGTCCTGAATATCCCGTGTTTGGTCTTCATTGCTCCTCTGCATGTTGACACTCGTGGTTTTAAAATCTCAACATGGCAACAAAAATACTACTAGTAATACTCGCGCATCTTGTGGGCAACATTAAAGTACTCGTCTGCCATGTTAGAGCATCTCCAACAGAATCGCAATGCGCGGCGCTTTAAAAAAGCATTTACAGTGCTGAGATCGAGAAGTAGATACTAGAGAGTAGAGGATAGTTATCAACATAGATAGATACACAACAAGAAATATGTCAACTAGTGACCTTCTGTCAGTGACCCTGGAAGAATTGGTCATAGATCTATGACCATTTGAGACCAATTGGTCAAAAGCTGTTCGGGGGGCTCCAAACCCTAACCATTGCGACCATTTTGGTCAGAAAGGTCGTAATTTCCTTACACGAAATGGTCATAAAGCAAACTACGCTAGTCCGCTGCCTTATTTCTAGTTGTTAACGACCAATATAGATGGTCATAGCCTTTTAAATTGTGGTGGGTTGCGATGACTAGGCGCCATCTCATCAGTTTTGCCTATGTGTCATGTCTATGTGTCAATTTTTGCCCTAGGTTATGAAGCAACCTATATTTCTGTTATTCCAAAAATTCCCAAAAAATTCTCATAAATTGTTTGGATCATATGTTCATCAAATATGTCAAAAAACTTCCTTGCCTAGTTCAAAAATAATTCAACAATATTCATTTTCCTATTATGTTCAGAGGAGCACTTTGTGAATGAAGTACCACTTTGGCATGTCGAAATAGTATCCATTTTCTACAGTGCCAGCTCAATCCATTCATTATTTTGAGCCCAGCTTCAACATTCGTATTTATGTCCAGTGTGGTACTTTGCAATGCAAGTACCACCTAGGCTCCTCCTTTTGGCTGAAAATTTGTGAAGACGGTCTTCTTAGTAACTGATCATCCGCAGCCAAAACTCGCGCCCATTAGGCATGTACATTTCCTGTACCACTAATCAAACACTTGGCTGCTAATTCATGTTTGAGCATCGATCGGTCTCCTCGTGAGAATCTTATGTCGTAATTTTCTTCCTAGCACCTACCTGGGGAGTGCCCAACCCACTAGACATGCCTAGGCCGCCCAGAACACATGGCAACGCCATGGTCACGCGGTGACCATGCGGCGGGCATGCGAGTTTACGCGCTCTAGAGTTGGGGCCCTCGGCCACTGCCCAAACCTCAATGTATTGCCACCCAACCATGTATTTATGATTAAATAGGTACTTATGTAACTAGAAATGATTTTTTTTAAAAATAAATAGCAAACTATGAGGCAGCTGCAGTTCAAATTTGACCCGCTTCCAGCTGAATCGGCGGAAATTTGTCTTTTTCACGACAGGTGGATCAAAACTCTTTGCACCCAACCATTTTGTCAATTGTGCATTAAATATGTCCTAGTATTTTAGAAAATTGATTTGGTCCAATTTTGCAACAATTATTTGGGAGGTCCTTCACAAAAAAACCTCCTTTTGGGCACTCGAAAAATGAAAAATGGTTTTTTCATCCAAAGAAAATGAAAACTTCCTTAGGCAACATTGTTTGCCATTCCAATATGCACCCTTGTGCACAATATGAGATCATTTGAACAAACTATGCCACGAATGTGGCCATAAGAGTGATCATTTGGCTTGAAATCCATTGATCTCCATACGTGATAGCTCGTTTCTGAGAACACTTTTTTAAAATAATTTCCGTATTACAAGTTTGTTATTTTCCCTGGGAACTTGGCCAAATGTAATGACACAATGCGAAGGTTTCCCAACTTTTTGAATTTTTTTTGAATTTTTTATGCCCGTTTCAAAATGCGGTGAAAACAGCGGGAATGACCGTTCCAAGCTAGTGGTTGAATCTTGGAATTTTTTTGGTGTTTCTCTGATTAAATAGATACTTATGTACCTAGAAATGATTTTTTGAAAAAATAAATAGCAAACTATGAGGCAGCTGCTGTTCAAATTTGACCCGCTTCCAACTGAATCGACGGAAATTTGTCTTTTTCACGAGAGGTGGATCAAAACTTTTTGCACCCAACCATTTGGTCAATTGTGCATTAAATATGGCCTAGTATTTTATAAAAATGATCTGGTCCAATTTTGCAACAATTATTTGGGAGGTCCTTCACAAAAAACCTCCTTTTGGGCACTCGAAAAATGAAAAATGGTTTTTTCGTCCAAAGAAAATGAAAACTTCCTTAGCCAACATCGTTTGCCATTCCAATATGCACCCTTGTGCACAATATGAGATCATTTGAACAAACTATTCCATGAATGTGGCCATACGATTGATCATTTGGCTTGAAAGCCATTGATCTCCATACGTGATAGCTCGTTTCTGAGAACACTTTTTTAAAATAATTGTCGTATTAAAAGTTTGTTATTTTTCATGGGAACTTGGCCACATATAATGATACAATGTGAAGGTTTCCCAATTTTTTGATTATTTTGAATTTTTTATGCCCGTTTCAAAATGCGGTCAAAACAGCGGGAATGAATGTTCCTAGCTAGTGGTTGACTCGTGGAATTTTTTTGGTGCTTCTCTGATTAAATAGATACTTATGTACCTAGAAATGATTTTTGGAAAAAATAAATAGCAAACTATGAGGCAGCTGCAGTTCAAATTTGACCCGCTTCCAGCTGAATCGGCAGAAATTTGTCTTTTCACGAGATGTGGATCAAAACTTTTTGCACCCAACCATTTGGTCAATTGTGCATTAAATGTGGCCAAGTATTTTATAAAAATGATTTGGTCCAATTTTGCAACAATTATTTGGGAGGTCCTTCACAAAAAAACCTCCTTTTGGGCACTCGAAACATGAAAAATGGTTTTTTCGTCCAAAGAAAATGAAAACTTCCTTAGGCAACATTGTTTGCCATTCCAATATGCACCCTTGTGCACAATATGAGATCATTTGAACAAACTATGCCATGAATGTGGCCATAAGATTGATCATTTGGCTTGAAAGCAATTGATCTCCATACGTGATAGCTCGTTTCTGAGAACACTTTTTTAAAATAATTGACGTATTACAAGTTTGTTATTTTTCCTGGGAACTTGACCACATATAATGACACAATGCGAAGGTGTCCCAATTTTTTGATTTGTTTTGAATTTTTTATGCCAGTTTCAAAATGCGGTCAAAACGGCGGGAATGACCATTCCTAACTAGTGGTTGAATCTTGGAATTTTTTTGGTGTTTCTTTGATTAAATAGATACTTATGTACCTAGAAATGATTTTTGGAAAAAATAAATAGCAAACTATGAGGCAGCTGCAGTTCAAATTTGACCCGCTTCGGTTTAATCGATTTGAAATTTGTCTTTTTCACGAGAGGTGGATCAAAACTTTTTGCACCCAACCATTTGGTCAATTGTGCATTAAATATGGCCTAGTATTCTATAAAAATGATTTGGTCCAATTTTGCAACAATTATTTGGGAGGTCCTTCACAAAAAACCTCCTTTTGGGCGCTCGAATAATGGAAAATGGTTTTTTCGTCCAAAGAAAATGAAAACTTCCTTAGACAACATTGTTTGCCATTACAATATGCACCCTTGTGCACAATATGAGACCATTTTTTTATTTTTTTCATGTGTAAAAGTAGAAGAAAAACAAAAGGAAAAGCACAATTATATGTGCTCTATTCTCATTGGTGGGTTTAGTTGTCACATGGATCGATGACATGGCACCCATCCATCCGTCCAACTCTCCACCTCTCCATCCAGCCATCCATCCGCAGCCCAAACCCGAACCCGCACCCGCATCCTCCTCCCTGAGCTCCTCGCCGCGCCACCTCCTCCCAGATCTCCCTCTCCCCGACCCAGACATCCTTCTCTCTGCCATCCCAACCCCGCCGCCGGCGTCCCCCCATCCTAGTTGCTGACGACCTCCTCATCACCCCCGGCACCAACCATCCTCCCTTCCACCACCCCTCCTGTCCGAGTCACCCCCTCGCGACCAAATCTCGCGAGCCAATTCCCCTCCCCTCCCCGCACCCCCACGCGCGCGATCCAAGCGGAGATGGACGCCGCCGCCGCCGTTGCCCCCGATCCCCACCATCGACGGCCACTACCTCCTCGAGGAGGCGAGGCGGATTGGCGGCCTTGGCCACGCCGATCTGGCGGACATAGCCTCGATCCGGAGGGAGGGATTTGGCAGCCATGGTGATGGGGGTCGCCTCCCTCCTCCCTCCCCTCGACACCCTCCATGGTGATGGCTCCGTTCCCTCGAAGCCCGGCGGTCATCCTCCCTTAGGCCACCCGCCCAACTTCGTCCTCCCGTAGCAGCTCACCCGCCCCTCCTCCTCCTCCCCGACACGCCTCTTCTTGTCGTCGTCCACAGGTACGTCTGAACCGCCTCCTCCTCTCGCCGATCCTTCGCTTCCCCGTGGCCCTGGGCCGGCACTGGTGGTCGTTGTTTGCTGATGGATAGCCCGTTTCCTAGCTCCCACAGGCGATTCCAGCATGGTGGTCGTCGGCTCCGCGGACACCTTCAAGGACATCCATGCCAAGGGGCAAGGTGCGGCGCCGATCCCCTCCCTTCTCGCCCTAGCTTTTCTACCGATTCTTCACACTGTTGTTCACAGTACTATGCGTGCACAAGTTTCCCTCTCACGTGTGTTGCCTTTTGTAGTGGAGAAGCTCCCTGCCGTCTTCTAGTACACGGCTCTCTGGTGTGGGTCGTGTAAGGTGCCGTCTCCGTGCCATGAATTGGGATTTTAGTGTGTGACTGGAGAGAGCTACTGTTCTGTTGTTTGGTGTTGCAGGTCGGGCGATGGCACCTGTGACCGAGAAGATGAGCAGGCAGTACCCCAAGATACCCGTGTACAAGGTGGACATCGACATGGTGATTAGGGACTGTTTTACAACACATCATCCTCTGTTTTTACACGCGGTTGTAGAAGAAAATACTTTTACTTATTGCAAGTCGCGACTGTCATGCGTATGTTATGAATTCAAAAACTATAACATGTTTTTTTGCCATGGTGGAGTAAACTGAACAATTAAATTGCTAGTTCAGTATGTGAGTTGCATCATGAGATGTTGCTGATAAGAGAGAGGCACTCTCTCCGTTGTATTTTCTGTTTATTGTCTTTAGTTAATGCGTCCCCATGTCTTGGTAGGTAATCAGTATCATGTCCATGTTGATGTCATGTGATGCTGCTGATAAGTCTGAATTTTGTGGGACCAAAATCTAGGCGTCCCAGTTTAATTGGGCAGCACTTACTGTCGTTGTAGCTACGCTTCTGGTTGTTGCGAGAAAATCCTCGCTTCTGGGTGCGAGAAAATGGTCTTGCGGTCTTAATTTTTTGATCCAGTGGATTAGGGTCAGATATCATGCCATGTTGTGATGTTTGCTTATTAGGTATGTGCATTGATCTATTCTCGCTAGATGTGCAGCAACGAATTGAGAGATATGATACTGATTCCTTTCTTGTTCAGTGTAAATTTATTACATAAACATGTGGAGGGCACTATGACTGTAGCAGAGTTGGTGATATGATACTGATTCCTTTTGTTGTTCAATGTAAATTTAGTTTGAGGAGAGTTGGTGATAAAAACTTACAAGTTCATGAATAACTAAGCAACTGTCATGCTGAAAAAACACTTCCTGTTGTAGATTATTAATCTTAATGTCCATGAGTATAGTACGACTCCATATTTGGCAACCACATGTCACAAGAACACCTTGAGACCGCTATTCGCTAAATACCTGTTACTTTTGTTATTCTTTGTTCTATCTTGATCTATCTTGTTCTGCCTTGTCCTTTTCTAATTGGGGAAAAGCAATAATCATGTTTGGCTTTTGCTGAAGCGAATTTTTATGTATGTACTATTTTCCCCCTGATCAAGTAGTTGATTGATTTTAATATACACATATGATGCAGCACTGGACATGAAGTACATCACAAGGGTCAAGGATTAGGAAGGCTACCCTGCCATGGCAACTCGTCAACAAGGCCAATGGAGAGGCTCTCTATGCTTTTGACAGCTTGAAGTACATAAGCGCTGAGCTGTGGCAGGTTATTGCTATGAAGTTTAGTGACTTTCAAATCGCCGCATTATGTTCTTTTTACTTCCAGAGCTACAGTGCTCTCATACTACCATTGCATTGCCTGCTGTTCTTGCTGCATACCTATATCTCAAGTATTTTAGATTTCCTGCTAGTTGCATATCTGCACTTCACTCTACGTACGTCGTGTTGGATCTCAGTCCAGAATCCAGATCCATAGCTTGTACTGCAACTAATGTGTCATGCGTTTTGTGGCAGCAACAGCAGCTACCAGGAGCAATTCTCTTGCTGGTATGCATGTATGCCTCTGCTTTGGTCTTACTGCATGTGAGCTCGGTTGTGTCCATTGACGCAGTGTAGCTATTCTATTCCTGTAGAATTGGGGTGGGGGAGGGGGGATCTTTGCCCACTTAAATTACTTTTATGTGCTCATCGAATTGGATGGTTGCTCTGGTGTGAATCATACTAGTATGCACTAGCAGCAATTTGTCAATGTTTGCTACTGGAAAATCAATTTGCATTAACTTTTAAACTCGAAATTGTTCCCTTTTTCTGTTTGATTCAAGCTTACTCTCGTTATAATGTATTGTGTAGTTGTTGTTTCAAACTGTTTTGCGACAAGTACCATAATTTGCATTGAACATATTGCATTCTGTTGCTGTATCATTGTTTAATAAAACCACAGCATGATGCTCACATGAGATATCCACATGTTTCTATGCTGTTTGATTCAAGCTTAGTGTCGTTATAATGTATTCTGTTGCTGTTTTGCTACAAGTTGTGTGTGATTTGATAACAGGAGTTTCCTTGTCCTGGTCCTATGCTGCATTTTGACTCATATGTTTTTGTGCGCGTGTGTTTAATTGACGTTGTTTCAACTTTGAACTGGTTCTACATATGGCCTATACTGCAATTGAGATTTAAATTTGTGGTTGTTCCTCTTTTACAGATGCTCAAGTGTGAAGTGTGAAGCAAGTGTGAAGCCGTGAAGTGTGAAGCCGTCAAGTTCTACTTAGTGAAGAGTAGCATATTGTAGCATATATGTGCTGTAAAGATTGTAATAGATTTATTTAGTGGTATATTTGATGAAATTTATGTGTTCTTTTTGATTATGTATGTGATCTGAAAACTTGTGAAATGGAAACTTGACCAATGGCTCCACTTATGAAAATAATCTGTCAATTTTGTACATTTCTGACATGTGGGACCAATTTGAGAGATGATCATGACAAGTGGGACCCATCTGACTAGTGGACCAGCTTGAATATATAATGGCTGAAAATAGAAAAGCAATAAATAATAAGACTACGGGCCAACAATAAAAAAGGCTACAACGTTGGGCTTGGCCCATGAAGCCGACCAGAATTAACAAGGAAAAAATAATAAAAGGCTGAATTAATGGTCTCGGCCCATGTAAAACACCTAATCGGGCCGGGCTTAATCTTGTGCCACATCAGCTTGCCACGCTGGATGCCTACGTGGCCTTGGGAGGTTGCTAGTGACCAAAACGCCACAGTAGACATATTTTGGTCATAAACGTCTACGACCATTCCAGAAGAAAGGTCGCTATAGTCAGTTAACGACGGCCAGCTTTTGACCTTATGTTTTTGGTCACAAAAAGGTCACAAATTGAAAATAGTGACCATTCAGTGACCAATAGTGGTGGTCACAAGTTGACATATTTCTTGTAGTGATAAAAAAAAGATAATTCAACTACTCCTCGTCGTCCGACTGCTCCTCGGTGATGTCCTCCTCCGACGTCTGACTGTAGGCGTGAAGATACCGATCGTCGTCGAAATTCTCAGGGCGACGCTGCTCCTAGCCTCATGTTTAATTGAGCGTCCGCTTTTCGCCTACGCTTGTCCTCGCGATAGGCGGCTCGCTCTGCCCTCCTCTTATCCCTCTCTGCCCTCCTTTGCGCGTAGAACTCGCGCTCGTTGATGATGTCCTGCGGGAAGTGTTGGTGCCACAGCGCAATGGCTTCCTCATCCATCTCGGCGATGCCGAGACGGTGCTCCCGCCTCCGGTTGTCGCGACGATCCTCGTCGGTGCTAAGCCGCGGCAGAGGCGCAAGCTCCTGCGCCGGCTCCCGCGTCGGCATGTTGGGGAAGTTCAATGTTCTATGAGGCCACCGGAGGCGCCACGCCGCCACGTCGTACGCGCGGGCGGCCTCGGTGGCGGTGTCGAAATTGCCAAGGCCGAGGCGCAACCCGCGGAACCGGATCTCAGCGGAAAAGCCGCCGGAGGGGCGCGCGTGGACGCCGCGATATCCCCAAGTTTCCCGGCGACACGGCAGCATGGTGGCACGGCGGCGGCGAGGCGAAAAAGAGCGGGGAGAGAGTGGTGGCGAGGCATAGTGCGGTGGCAAGGCACAGAGCGGTGGGAGGGCGTTGGATTTTATAAAGCGCGTCGGACGCCGCGCGCCAAAACTAGCGCACGCCCGGCCGCTTTTTCCCGCGCGCGCGATCCTTTCCCGACGTCTCTGCTATCTCTACTCTCCTCTCTACGGTTATATTTATTTTATATTTAATATTTAATATTTATCTCTACTTCCTTTACTGTCTACTTTTTTTCTCTATAATTTTTTCTTGCAATATAGGTCGTCCGATTTATATCTGACAGATAGGAAGGAAACAAATGGGAATTTTGCAAAAAGATACCCATACCCCTCTCCAGATTTGCAAATAAGGCCTTCCCTCATTCATCCTTTTCTCCCACAAGATAAACTACTCATACAAATGCATCTTGATGCGTGTAACGCATGGGCATCTTGCTAGTTCTAAAAACCTTTCCATCATTTGCCACACTGCTGGTTGCAGATAAAAAACCTACCCAAGCACAACGCGATACAGGAGCGACGCACAATTACAAGCTGATATTCTGTTGGACAATGGAGGCTATAACCAATTACTTTTACAGGAACAATAGCACCCAGGAAAATTGAAGGGTAGGTATGAACAAAATTGGAACTGCACATGTACTGCCAAGTGATTCAATACACACATTACCAATCGAGGAGGAGAACGATGGTCGCGGCGGCCTCTGTGAGTCATGGTCGGCAACGGGAGTCAGTTCATTGTCCATGATAGTGGTACTTCTATGCTTGGCGTTAGCTTCCGGGAAGCAGATCCGAGACCGTGGAAGACGATGCCAGGGAAGAGGCTCCGTCGACGACGATGACGGTGGACCGGCTCTAGTGCGGCGTACGAGGTCGTCGATGAGGCAGATGCGTTGCGGTGGACGAGTGCGCCGATGTAAAGGGGAGGAGCATGAAGGCTGCGGTGCCGTGGAGAAGTTTATTTTGCTTGGCGGGGATAGAAAATGGGAGTATTCAGTGTACTACTGGGGTCCGGGGTGGGGCTGGCTGGGTAGGGTGAACCTGAAATTACGAAAACATCCCCCTACCAAGCGTCGTCCGTAGGCCTGTTCCGAAGGCTATGATGGTAACTTTCCACTGCTCGAATCAGGGTCGCGGGAGATTTTCCTGCCGACCTCAAAATTTTGTGACACTGGACTCCCCGTGTGGCGTGTTGAGTGATTCGGCTAAGCAACTAGCGAGTAGTAGTAGTAAACTCTACATATTAGGTTTGACCGAAGTCAAACTTCCTAAAGTTTGACCAAGTTTATATAAAAATATAAACATTTACCATAACAAATATGCATGATGTGGAAGTACATTCAATAATGAATCTAATGGTATTTATTTGTTATTGTATATGTTAATATTTTTGGTTATAAGCTTTCTGAGAGTTTACAAAACTTGACTTTGACCAATGCTAATACGCGGACTTAAATAAAAACGGAGGGAGTACACATTTGTTTTCTTAGTTTGTAGTGAACTAATCATTTGTTGAAATTGTGAAATAAATATATTAGGCTATTAACTTCGAATGTAATGGTCTATACAATTCAATAGTTACAATCATTGTCGAATCCCAAGATGTATACAAGGTCTATAGTACTTCACAACATGCTCAAACTCACATAATCCCAGTCAAATGAGAATCTAAATGCATTTCATAGTTATTACTTTCTAGGATGCAACAAAAACAACCAAAACTCTACATCAGCCATTATAGAAGCAACATTTTGACATATCCCATTGTGTGAATGAAACGTGCAGAGAGAGCTTTTGAACATGGAGCAGATAGGGCGGGAAAGATTGTATGTATGTGGATGAGAGAGTAGGAGACAAACCTAACAAGACAGAGAGAGAGAGAGAGAGAAAGAGAAAAAGAGAGGAAGAAGTTAGGTTTGTGAGAAAGATGGAGACATGTAATATACGTGATTCTGTATACATGGAAGGAGAAGAGACAACATGTTTGATGAGAGAGCTGGAAAAACATGGACGAGAGGGGAAGGATCTCATGGGTTGAGGGATTGACAATTTTGTGTGGGGGGAGAGAGGGATTGGTAATTTTGTGCAAGAGAGAGAGAGAGGATGGGGGAGGAGTGAGTCAGCCGTCGTCACATCACCCTGCTTCCAAATGACCCCGCATTCTCTAGCGCGGTGTGGTCACCATCTTCGATCTGCTCGATGCCCTCTTTGAAGATTGAGGTGTTGTGCATGTTGGGGTGCAAAGAAGCACAAGCGGGAGTGGTCGTCGTATAACCTTGGATGGGGATGAATTGTGTGCTCGGGGGAGTGTGCGTGTGTGTTGTGCTGCATGTGTGTGTGTGTCAGATATTGAGCAAAAACAAACCTAAGGAGAGAAATGGGTATTCACGAAGATATTGTGCGGGCCTTGAGGTGGGGAGGGCCGAGTGAGGGTGTCAAAATGTGCGCGTTGATGCATATGTTGCATGCGATCGTGCGAGGGACGGACGAATCGAGAGAGATGGTTGTTGTGCTACAGATGCTCCTCTCTCTCTCTCTCTCTCACACACACACACACACACACACACACACACACACACACACACACAAGTAAACTAGAAGACCGTTCTCTCATGTATACACAACGTATCGGCATTTGTCTATGTCTCACTCATGCATGATCATTTGCACATTCACACCTCTCTATGTCTGTATCACACGCACACCGTCTCCACATTGCCCTTCCGCCACAACACACATATGGACACATACACACGTTCTCTCTCAGTCACACACACAAAATAAGTATTAAAAAAACTAGGGCGCACCTAAAACGTCCCAATCCAAATAAACACAAACTGGAGCTAAATTCAAATATATGGAAATATTGCAGCGTCAAGAACTTTCCCAGGAAAAAAAAGTTGAGTAATATTCGAGGATTGTTTTCACACACACAAAAAGGTTCGGTGGATGTCCTTCGAGCGCGACACGGTGACACACCATTCGATCGACCGCGCAGCCGCGGGTCACGAGCTTGCACAGTATTCCGTATCGTGGTTGTGATACTAACTTCAAAAAAATTAATAAAAGCGCTGCCTAAGTCTAATGTTTACGTGTACTAGTACGGTTTTCTTTTAAGTTTGACCAACCTCATATAAAACTAAAGTAAGCTCCCATACACGCACTCATCAATATGCCGCCACCACCGTTGCGCATGCCGGCGCCCGCCTGCTCCGGCCAACAATTTCTCGCCCATCACCGCCGTGTCGCCGCCATCCCTGTGCCATGAAGCCGAAGGCTCGCCCGCTCATGTCGTCTGCAGTCCCTCCTCGCCATGCCGCCGCGCTGCCAAGCACGTGAGCAGCTGGTGGAGCCGTGTCCGTGCATGCACCGTACGAAGAGGAGGACGAGCGCGTGCTCCAGCACGCCGGCGAGGAGGAACTAGCGTGTCATTGTTGTGTTCGCCTGCACGGAGGTGGCGTGCATGGTGGCTGTCGCGGCGGAAGCCGGTCGCGCGCGCGTCAAGCCCGCAAACCGGGCGTGAACGCGGAATCTACCTTCGAGACCTTGAATGCCACGTGGATACTGCAATCTGAAGGAGCAATTTGGGTCAGTCGACTCATGTGAGCCATTTGATGCAACATGGATGGCTAGAAGGCCTTCTTCCACCTCTTCTGCCGTCTTCTTCCTTCGCTCCGTCGAACTTCTTTCACAAATCGACTGACCCAAATTATACTACTAGTACAAATGTATTAAGTACAGTAGGAACACGAAGATACGAGAAGTAGTACCAACTGCAAGAAGAACAGTAGTAAGACATAGTACTAGTACTACTCTACGTACTAAACAGTTCAAATAACGAGAAAGAACATAAGCATAGTTCTGCTGGGGCCTCAAAGACAACACACCCTTGAAAATAAACTAAGCAACTAGTCACTTGACACCGCAAGAGAACCAGCATGAGCGACGGCATCGCCACCTACTCGAGTCCGAGTCCATGTCCTCGACTTCGCCCTCGCCCTCTTCCTCTTCCTCTTCGCCGACGCTTCTTTGCTTGAACGGACACTGGGCTCTACTTCTTCATCCAACCCATGTAGATATTTAAACAAAGGTAGGCATCCATTGCTGCGTCATGTGATGTGATCTTCATCTAATGTCTTCGACTCCCATGCATGATGAAACTCGTGATGAGGTTTCTTCAGTTTAGCGTCATGAAGGATCAATCATGGCTGCTACCGTGGTCACATTGAAGGTTGAGAGGAGGACACCAGCTTGCCTTCTCGGAGATCGAAGGGCTGGCCTACAACGAGACCTATCCGACGCAGACATCCCCTGCTGTTCTTAAAGCCTACAGTAACGAATTTCACTCTTTTGTCCTTGAGGAAGTTCTTAAAATCCTGGCACTCAATGTCGGCATGGCATATGTGGTAGACCAAGCAAACATTATGTACGCAAACCTGGATCACGGCAGGCTTCTTCCTCTCTTCGTCCTTTAGATCCTTCTCTCGTCCCAGGACTGTGGTGTACTCAACATCTAGCCCAGCGACCCACTCATCTGTTGAACTGTTGAACATGCATAGGAAGCGAGCAAGCCATGCTTTCACCGTCGCGGATCCACGTGTGTAGATGACGATGAACTGATCATCGGTGATGGCTCTAACCTGGTACTCAGCGGCGACCATGGAGATTAGGGAGGCCATGGATTTTGGAGGAGGGTTAGGAGAAGTTGAACTGTTGTACCCTGCAAAAACTGGGAGCGGACTAATGTGAAAGGACGGGACAATTGGCAGCAAACTGTTGTGAGGTAGAAGACGGGGACGAGTAGGGCGTGCGAACGACGTGGGGTTGCTGGCTTGCCCGGCGGATAAACGGCTGCAAGCCCCCAAAGAGTTCTCGAGAACTATGCGGGACCCACTAGATGTCATGTCTACTAGACCCATATTGTAGTCCTGACGGTATAGCTTCTGCCTATTCGCACGCCATGCCAGCGCGTTGTAACTTCACTTAATTCCGTCAACCGTCGTGCCTTCCACGACCTTCGCCTCCCTCGCGCGGTCGCGCCCTTTTGAGACTTCGATCGGCTATAAATGAGAAATTTTTTTGCCTACTCCGCATGCATGATACTCCCTCTGGTCCTTTTTACTCCCGTCAACCGTTTGCAAAGTGTTTGACCAAATATACTTTTTTTAACACCACCTTATATTAATTAACCAGCCACACCAGTACACTCATTCGATACAATATTTAGCACACAGGGCGGTACGTTATTTACAAGAATACCGTCTAATCTATTGTCAAAGCTATACTTAGCGATTAAGTGTGCCACCTTATTGGCCGAACGGCTAATCTTTGACAATTGAAGATTGTTGATCAACTTCGAGATTCTCAACGCTTTCATCTTCAGGTCACACATAGCAGACCTGTCATAGTCCCCCGATGCAAGAGACGCTACCACAAAAGCGCAATCAGTCTCTAAAATTACGGGATTATGAAGAGAAATACCTATGTAGAGACAGGCAATGCAAGCCCTAAGCTCCGCTTCCTCCATGCTTTCACAGGCATCAATGAAATCCCACGACCAAATTTATACTAAAAATATCAATATATACAATACTGATTATAATGAGTATAAGAACTACGTTTTATAATGAGTGTAAAAATATTGATTTGACATTGTGAATGTTGATACTCCCTCCGTCTAGGTGAGTAAGTCATCTTAGGCTGTGCACCGCGACCAAGGAGGAGGGGAAACGAGAGACATTAATGTTTATTTGCTAATTAAATAGTATTGCATGCAATGAACTAACCACTGCATGTCATATTTGATAGTCTCAGGTCATTAAAAGCATGCACACCCTCATCTATTATTGGTTGATATGTCAAGAAACAAGAAACGAGGTAGAAGTTAATGCACCACGCCTGCGTGTTTTGGGATTATTTGGTTTTCGTAAGATGACTTACACACCTAGCTATTAGAGTACCACTACCTCCCTTCTAGTTTAAAGGGCTCGACTCAAAAATTTCACCTACTCTTAGCAAGATAGTAGAGGCGATGGAATAGTTTTTGAAGTCTGCAAAAGTACTCAACTAATGTTGTCGTTCTTCACAAAAAAATGTGTTTACCAATGCATGCATGAACACTAGTTACTCTAACCCCCCTCTCTTTTTTAATTCATTGCCACATCAGCATGTTTGCTATTCCCGTGTGCATGATACCAGCTAAGATACCACCATGATGGCCAGCCTTAATCATCGCATGCAATAATTTAGTGCACCTTGAAATATGAACATGTGTGGGCGGTATGTTTTAATGACTTGAGACTATACCTAGCCCGGCATGCAAGATGACTTATTATGCACTGCTCCCCATACCGCAGGAAGCCCGTTCGTCTCCAAATCTTTTCCTCTCCATGTGTGGAAACAATATGCCCGCCAAACTCTCCTTCTCCTCCGTGGTCCCACCACTCCACCCCGTGTGAAAAAATCTGCATGCATGACTCTCTCCCCACGCTCGTCCAATCCGTTGTGACCAGCAATATTTCCACCCCTTCGCTCCCCGTAATTTACTCCAACAAATATGCCCATGTAGCTTTTACTTAACTTCGTGCATTGGGTCACTAACATACGGGCCCAAAGAAGTCTTCGCCCACATGTCGCTGATGCAACCGACCTTCGCTTAAGTTAGTGCAGCTCACTCCATATCTTACGTAGGTGTGCCATTGCTCGCTATAAATACTACGCCTCCCACAACATCGCTATCTCCTCCCCCTCACGTTCACGTTCATCACTATCTCCTACCCCTCCCTCTAACGTCGACCACCATGGCATCGCCCCTCCCAAGCCCTAGGAGCCCCTCGCTACACCGCACGGACGGTCACGCGTCGCCGTTCCGTTCCTCACTGCCACTAGTCGAGGAGGACGTGTCGGCGTTCCGCTCCTCGCCGCTACGCGACGTGTCGCCGTTCCGTTCCTCACCGCCACTAGTCGAGGAGGACGCGTCGGTGTTTCGCTCCTCGCCGTGATGCGACGCGTCGCCGTTCCGTTCCTCGCCGCCACTAGTTGAGGAGGACGTGTCGGCGTTCCGCTCCTCGCCACGACGCGTCGAGGTGGACGCGTCAGCGTTCCCAATCTCGCCAGCACGTGCGTCGGAGGATGCGTCGGCTCCCCACTACGAGGAGAACGCCGTGCCGCCTGCCGAGCCCCCCAGCCTTGAGGAGCTTTGGAAAGAAATGGATGTCGCCTTGTGGGAGGCTTTGCCTCCAGCAGAGCGCGCCAACATAGAGGCGGAGAAGAAGGCTGAGGAAGAGAAGCACACCGCGCAACAAGCTTTCTGGGAGATCTATGTCGCATCCGAGAGAGTCAAGCAATTGGTTCTTTGGTAGAAGGCATGTGCGAGGGCCGTGAGGGTGGCGGAGGATGCCCATGCCGACGCCCTGAGTGCAGTCGGGCCCAAGCGCCTCATCTACGCTTGGCGGTACATGGACCGGGTGCACGCTTCCAGCCAGGAGGAGTACCTGTTGGCGCCAGATCACCACACCGGTGAGATCACGCTCGCCCGCCGGCAAGCCACCAATCAGCACCTCGCGAGTTGTGAGGATGAGGAAGAGGCGTTGTGTTGGCGCGCTGGGAAACGGCCGCGCACCAGGGCACTCGTGGCGTGCCGCAAGCGCTCCTGCGAGCGTCGTGCTTTTAGGAGGAGTATAATTTTTTGTTTCGTAAGGCGATCTCATTAGTTTTGGGACGCAAATGATAAATCCGAACGTTCAGGAATTTTTAGCGTCCTTAATTAAGTATGTAAAAGGGAATTGGAAACGTTGTGTATTATTACGCATTTTGCAAGTATGTGCATATAGCACAAACTTTACTATATACTATCGGACTACACGTCTCTCTCGATATATGCTTGCAGACTGTGCTACTCCCTCCGTCCAGGTCAATAAGTCATCTTTATTGTGCACGGTGACCAAGAAGGAGGGAAGACTTGTACACCTAGACGGAGGGAGTACTACTATTACTTATGTACGTGCAAATGCACGTTTTAACATTACGATGCAGTTTTTGTAAAAGTAGAAAAACAGCACTAGTCAGGCTTGTGAAACGATTCAATGCAAAACAAATGCAAAAATGCTCATTTGATTGTTTACTTTTAGCTTCCTTCTCTATGGTTATTTCTCTGTCATACTTTGTATAGAGTATCTCACTGGTTTTAAAGGCATGCAAATTCCCAAACCGCTTCCTACACACTGTATCGAATTTTTTGCCTAACAAGTTGTGTCGTGCAATTGGAATTCCAACTTGAGTACTACTACTAGTAGGAGTACCAGGGGCCAGTTCTTTTAGGCTTCTAGATTAGTAGTCCCATAACTACTACCTCCGTCCTGGTTTATTGGTCCCCATTGTAATTAGTGTCAAATTTTGATCATAAATTTAACTAATGAAATGTTAGTGCATGTCACATGCACTACTCCATCCGTCAAGGTGAGTAAGTCATCTTAGGCTGTGCACCGTGACCAAGGAGGTGGAGAAAACGAGAAACATTAATGTTTATTTTCTAATTAATAGTATTGCATGCAATGAACTAACCACTGCATGTCGTGTTTGATATCTCAAGTCATTAAAAGCATGCACACTCTTTATCTCTTATTGGTTGATATGTCAAGAAACAAGAAACGAGGTAGAAGTTAATGCACTGCGCCTAAGTGTTTTGGGATTATTTGGTTTTCGTAAGATGACTTACACACCTAGATGCACCGCGCCTAAGTGTTTTGAGTAACATTTTATCAGTTAAATCTTTGGTCAAAATTTAGCACAAATTACAATGGTGAGGAATAAACCAAGACGGAGTAGTAGTTTAGAAGCCCAAATAAAAGAGTGAGGCGCCTTATTGTTACTCTCCACTATGACTAATCTTGTGGGAAAAGCTAGGGAAGCCGCCAAAAGAACTGGCCCTAGGAGTAGTAGCTAGGGATCGAGTGTGGGAGATGAACCGGAGAAAGTAAATGCAGAGAGATGAAATGCAAAAAAGATGGAGGGATGTGATGGTTGCTTGTCTGTTTATTTTACCAGGCCATTTATTACCGAGAGTGGTTGGGTTTTGTGATATGACAGCTTTACTGCCGCGCTACGAGCAGGGTGAGAGGTGAGACTCCCGTGCAACGCCGCCCTCTACACTTGTACTACATCGGTCATGGTTTATTAGTCCCCCATTGAATTTGACTGAAGATTTAACTGACAAAATGTTAGTGCATGTCAACAAAAACTATATCATTGGATTTGTATTTGAACATAGTTTTGGTATAGCTCAATACTTGTGGTCGTGGATCGCGAAAAATAGAAGATGCCCTATGATTTTGAATGATATAATTTTAGGTGACATGCATCAGTATTTATCATACTATATATAATGTTAGTTCAATTTTTGGTCGTACTAACCAATAGTAGTAAGGTGCCTGTGCGTTGCACCGAAGAGTGAAATGCATTGATCGGGGACTTGTTTATTTTGACAAAGGATGTGGGGGTTATCTCATGTGTAACGGGTATCGATAGGTTTCTTCGGATATTATCTCATCTCTAGAGCTCACAAACATCCGGGTGAAATAGATAAAAAAGGTATCTTTTGCAAACAAAAGCGTCCAACTATTCAACCTGCATCCAAAACTTGTGAAGAAATAACACTTATTGTGCTTTGCAAGAAATGATCTTTAAGAATTAGTTTTTGAGTATCGATTGTTATACATGTTGGCTACAGATGACATGGCACTTTCTTATAGTCAATAGTTGGCTATACTATTAAGTAATATTAACCATGCCCTTATACACCTAGACGGAGGGATTAAATCAGGATGACTTGCAAGGGGGCAGAGGAGATGTAAGAAATAGTTCATCGTAAATCTTTCACCAGTACTGTAGTAAAAATTCATACATGGAAGATTCTAGACTAAACCATAAACGGATACACTTTTATTCATGCGCGATACTCCAATAGAGCAAGATCATGCATGGAAGTCTCCACATGCTTAGACAGCGGATTACATTGAGCGAAGACTAATGATCAACATTTAACTTGATAATGCATATTTTTTTAGAAGAACAGGGAGGCTCCTCCCTGGTTCCATTATCAAATGAAACCCAAAGTGTTTTACATCAGCTCACTGAGAGGAGCAGTTCAAAGGAAGGACTGCGGCGAAAGCCACTCAAGTTTAACAACAAGCTTACAGAACCAAAAGCGACAAAGACACGGGCCATAAGCGCCCACACACACACTACATGTTTTCTATGTGCACTTGATAATGCATATGTCCAGGTGAACCTACTTGGAGTCTCCGTGCACCGAGTCGGCGGTTAAAGGATGGAATGGATGCCATGGGTTTTCCAAGTCCACATTGGCGGGATAGTCCCAGCTCCTCAGAGTCCAAGTCTGTCCGATGAGGTCGGTTTCGCCGCACGCGCCTGGAGGGGTAGTAACATTGACCACGCACCCATACATCTGCCTCGTGTCAGTGTCAGTGTCAGCGGCGACGCCCCTGACGCACATTACAGAGATGGGGCGGCGGCCTGCGCGGGCCTCGCCGGTGCCCATGGTCAAGAGGAAGACGCTGCCATCCTCCTCCGAGACTAGCAGGCGGCGGTGATCCTCCAGCGACTCCCGCATGGTGAACCGGTAGCACGTGTCGTACTTGATGTTCTCCGCCAAGGGCCAGCAGTGACTGCTGCACGCATCCGTGAGGTGATGCACCATGTCTGCCGGCGAGCCACAAAACAGCATCGGGCACTCATAGCAGTGGACGAAGGGCTCCTTGGAGACATTGACCAGGCCGTCCATTAAACGGGAGTGGCTGTAGGGGACGTTGCGCCAGTTGAATATGTGAGCAAGTTACTACGAGATTTAATCCGAATAAGCACAAAATAAATCATGACGGCTATAACAGAGATGAAACTAATCATGTGGACTAGCATAGTAGTAGGATACATAGAAGAAACATGAATTCTACCACGATCATACATCCTCCCTACAGTACTGTAGTAGGTATTGTAGGGAGTACCAGTACGTGATCACTCAAGCAAGTTGTCTGGCATCGATATGACCCTACGCTGCTGCTATGTGTCTCGTAATCAAGCGGTGTGATGTAGTCATCATCACCTGTCCACTTCCCGCAGCACATATTCGCTTCTCCATCTTTGTCCGCACATAATCTCGTCCAAGCTTCCATCCCCGCTAAGGCGCCTCCCCCCTCGTCCGAAACCCAAGCACTAACAATGGCAGAACCGAGCAGCGTCCGCCGAAAGAGTGGCTGGAATTCGCTCCCCACAGAGGTAATCAAGCTCATTGTTTCGCGTGTGGACAATCTCAGTACCATGCCGCTCGCCGCGTGCTCGCCGGGGCTGTACCATTTACTCAAAGCCCTCAGGCCGGAGCTTTTTAAGCCAGCTCCTTGCTTGTTGATGCCGCCTGATCTTCAGAAATGGTGTGTCACGCAGCATAACGCGATCGTAGGGTGGCGAGCATCAACCCCCTTCACTGCGATTCGATCCCCGTCAGCCTCAGCTACATTAACGGTATGTAATGGGTCGGCATGAACACATCTTGGATGGTGCTCGTCGACGGTCGCGACAGCTGGATGCTCGTGGAGGTCTACACCCGGCGATTGATCCCCCTTCCTTCGATTAACACTGCACTGATTTGGCACCGCGGCCCAGAATACTCGGAATCTTATAGTAGCCAACATGATACCAAGTTTGATTTGCTCAAGGTTGTAATCTGCCAAGTGCCCACAAGATCTCGGAATTATAAAGATTTCAGGCTAATTGCGTTCTTCAACCGTGGTCTCGCCTATCTGACAGGTCACTGCGGTAAGTGGATGAATCTGCATGTCCATCGCAGGATCATACATCCTCCATGGTTCTCTGATGCCATTGAACACAAGGGCTTCATTTACGCTGTCGACTCCTTCTATGGCTGGACGTATTGCTGGCCTACTCCAGTCATCGCTACAAATGGTTGTTACAGCAGTATGTTACTTTCCTATGATATCATGATGGCTTGCTTATATTACTGTCAACATTTACTGAAAAATATTCATGCTCATAACATGCTATTCTTAAGATTGACTAAATCAAGAGCCCTTTTTTATTTGACTCCAACTTGATATGATGTTGTAGGCCGCCTGGTGTCCCTACCCTTCCTAATCCCAGAATCTTTCAAAGAAAAGCGGCATGGCAGTTGCAGGTGATTCCTAGCTCGATCAGACGACGGTGAAAGATTGATGATCGTTCACACGTACCGGACGTGTTGTTTCACGGAATAAAATCACAGTCACTGCAAGGTCTTTGAGCAGGATCCCAGCTTCTCTGGGCCCTCAGGAATTTTTGACTGGAGGCTGGTAAGTAGCTACACGCTCTCTGTTTGTCGAACTGAATTATCCGATTAACCAGGAGATAACCGACGGCAAGGATCATGATGGCAGTGCGGTTTCGTTCATCAGGCAAAACTGTGTGTACACAGCGTACCATGCGTCTCTGCATGCATCATACCCTGATATGTGCCGCCACGCTCTGCAGCCCAAAGTAGGAGAGAGGGTCGCAAGTATCGACTTCGACCGCCGACCGAGTTTCCCGTCAGCACCCATCTGGTTCAAACCGTCGACCAATCTCCACACTTAATAAATAGTAACGTCTAACCGAGCCGCTTAGTTAGATGCGCATACACTTGGTGTAGTAGGATCTTTATTTAGTTTGATGCATACACTTATTCTTTTTTGGTAGCCCTTTTGTAATGATGGCTGATGTTTGGTTTGGAAGATAGAGCTGTGTCTTGACTCTTCCGGCACCTTCTCGCTTCGTGCAACCCCAGCCCAGTTCTTCTTCTTCTGCTGTTTTCAATGTACAATCAGTAGTATATTTCGTCTGTTGGTTGAATATAAATGTGTTGTTAGAACGACAAACACAATGTTTTGGAAGTCGTTGCACGGTTCGATCCTTTAGTGCCCCGTACCGTACGTAGCTCATACTATTTTTCGTACGGAACACATTTTCCACTTGTTGATAACATGCAGCCCACTGATGAAGGCCCAATAGAGAAGCCCATAATTAACTGGAAGGGAGGCTCTCACATGAATCCGGCCTAGGTACATGATCATGGTCCCCTAAACATAAATAAGTAAATAAATAAATAAACCTAAATGCTCATGCACCGGTTCCTTGGGAAAATAAGTAGCCCAGTATTTCTTTTTGAAGAATACCCAAGCTAGGCCTATTTGTTTTCTCCGAATTACTGGGCTACAAATCTTTCAAGACGAGCAAATGGGATATTAGTTTTTTTTTTAATTTTGTTCTTCACTGATATCTTATACGTATTTCATTGGATTTAACATGACATAGTACTAATTTATTTTTAAATTTGTTTTAGTACGGCTATTAATTTTTGGATTAAGAATATTTCGTTCCCCAGCAAAAATTTCCCACATATTTAGTTAATTTTTTGACCCTGGTACTGACCAGAAAATGGCCCGCAATTCTAAAAATGGAAAACGGGCTGCAATAAATTCCATATGAATTAGAAAATGAGCAAAAATTATAAAAATAATAGCAAATGGGTTGTACACGCCACAGATTTCAAGGCTGACTTGTTTACGCAAGGCTTTGTTAGTGAACACACGATTCTAGCCGACGTGCTTCTTCAATCTCTGATCTTCCTGCTCCAGCCGCCTAAACTAGCGCCGGCGGGACTGCCTGCTCCCGCCTCTTGTGGCCCGCTGTGATGCCGTGCAGGCTTTCCCGGTCTACCCTACTCCCTCCGCTGGCCTGGCCGCACGCAATCAACTGCCTCCTTATTACGCGAAAAAAATGATTCCTCCCACTGACATCTGGGGCGCACCGGTTGGGAGGCTGACCTGTGGGCCTACTATGTTGACGCGTACGTAGGGCTTGTCAACTTAGTCAACAAACGATTCTAGCAGCAGTAATCGTTGGATTTGAATCGAACGGTCCTGCTGCTTCTTCAATCGCTCCTCTTCTAGCACCAGCCGCCCAAACCAGTGCCGGGGAGACCGCCTGCTCCTGCCTCTAGTGGTTGGTTGTGCTGCCGTTGAGGCCTCATCGCCCCCTACTAGTCCCACCGCTAGCCAGGCCCTGCGGCGACGGCAGCCTCACACCGCAGCCGAACCAGTGAACCCTCGTACTCCTCTCCGTGTGGGCATCCACTGCCGCGTCTTCCCCGGCTCCGCGTCGTCCCCTTCCTAGGCCTCCCTGTCGTCCACCACCTTGGTGCTCTCGGTGCGGCGTGGTCAATGTGGTCAACGACATTCCATCGAGAGAGTACTGTACGTGTAGAGGCTGACAGTTGGGTCCATGGCTACAACCCGGTTTTTTTGTGATTTGCCAAGTAAGTCGCTTTGTCAGGCCTGTTGGGCTGCAAATATTTCAAGACGAGGAGAGCTTTCATTCGGCTGGCCGAGAAAATGGCCCATCAGTAATGAGAAATGGGATGTACATTTTTAAAACACATCAAACCGGTAATTAGTTTCAAATATCTTTTTTTTTCATTTCTAGATTTTAAATTACATTAATTTTTATGCGTGGAGAATTTGTTGGATTTTATATTGATATACATTTATTTTTAAAATTAGTTTGAATGTGAGTCAAAATTTCGGGATGAAAAACAGTTTGGACCGCACCGAAATATGCAAAATTTCGTATAAGTTTTTAACTGTGGCCACAATATGGGCTGTAATGCTAACAAAAAGAATATGGGCTGTAATGCTAACAAAAATAATATGGGCTCCAAAAAAACCTTAAGAATTAGCAAATGGGCTGTAAATTATTAAAAATAATGGTAGATGGGCTGTATGCTGTTTTCTACAGATTTGAGGCTTTCCTAAAAAAATGGTTGATGCACAAGCAGTGACTGTTGGATGGCCATCCAACGGCTGTCGTGTTTCTTCAATCTCTGCTCTTCCTGCTCCATCTGCTCAAACAAGCGCCGGCGGGACTGCCTGCTCCCTCCTCCCCGCGGCCGGCTCTGACAGCTCGGACCCACCAGCTATATCTTCGTACGCAAGGAAGTGCCTCCTTATTACGCACAAAAAATGAATACTCCCCATTAGCTGGGACCCAAAGATAGTGGCAGTTGACTTGTGGGCCTACTAAGTTGACGGGACGGAGGGCTTTGTCAACTTAGTCAGTATGCACGATTCTAGCTCCAGTGACCGTACGATGTCCATCCAACGGCCGTAGTGCTTCTTCAACCTCTGGTCTTCTTGCTCCAGCCGGCCAAACCAGCACCGCTCGTGCCTCGTGCTCCTGCCTCCCATGGCCGGCTATGATGCGGTGGAGGCCTCACCGCCCCCTACTACTCCCACCACTGCCAAGGCCATCCCTCTACTCACCCACACCCCCTGTTATTCTGCGGCGACGGTAGCCTCACACCGCAGCGAACCAGTGAACCCTCGTACTCCTCTACGCGTGGGCATCCACTGCCGCGTCTTCCCCGGCTCCGCGTCGTCCCCTTCCTAGGCCTCGCCGTCGTCCATTGCCCTGGTGCTCTCGGCGTGGCCTGGTCAACGTGGTCAAGGAACGACTTTCATCGGACGTGTACTATACGTGGAGAGGCTGACAGCTGGGTCCACGGCCGCAGTAAGGAAGTGCCTCCTTATTACGCGCAAAATAATTATTCCTCCATCTGACAGCGGGGACCCACCGGACGGTCCACCATATTTCGTGAAAAAAGCGTTTCCCCCTTGACTGCTAGGACCCACCAACTACACCTTCACACGCAAGGAAGTGCGTCCGGGCAAAAACAAAACAAAATGATTCGCCCCCCTGACTGCCGGGACCCACCAGCTACATCTTCGCACGCAAGGAAGTGCGCCCGGGCAAAAAAAACGATTCGCCCCCCTGACTGCTGGGACCCACCAGCTACATCTTCGCACGCAAGGAAGTGCGTCCGGGCAAAAAAAATGATTCGCCCCCCCTGACTGCTGGGGCCCACTAGCTACATCTTCGCAGGCAAGGAAGTGCCTGACAGTCAGGACCCACCTGGTCGAAGCGTACGTAGCGTTGTCATTCTGGTCGCGAATGTGTACGTACATACTGGTCGATGTAGAGGCGCGCACGTGTCGTAGTAGAGGCGCGCACGTGTCGTAGTAGAGGCGCGCACATAGCATGTACACGTACGTACAGCGGCCAGGGTGCAAGAAAGAAAGTACAGCCACGTATGTGTACATACGGGCGGGGTCTCGAACGCCTACTCACGCATACGTACATGGCTGGGTCGGTACGGAGAAACAGCGTCGTCGTCGTGTTCATGGGGAGGCAAGGGAATGCGTCGTGTTCATGGGGAGGCAACGGAATGCGTCGTGTTCATCGGGAGGCAACGGATCACGTGGGAGCCAACCGGCTGGGTCGGAATGGAATGCGTGGTCGTGTTCATCGGGAGGGCTCGGACGGAACAGGCCATGGAAACGAGGCCTGGCGTACCGCACAACAGAGGAAACGGACCTCCTACGTTTGAAACGGGGTCCTGTTGATTGGGAGGGGTGTGGCGTACCGCAAAACGGAGGAAACGGACCTCCTACGGTCAAAACGGGGGTCCTGTTCATCGGAAGGGGTGTGGCGTACCACAAAACGGAGGAAACGGACCTCCTACGATCGAAACGGGGGTCCTGTTCGCCGGGAGGGTGTGGCGTGCCGCAAAAGCGGACGAAACGGACTTGTGTTGGAGCTCTACTAATCAAACAGGGGAGGGGTGTGGCGTCCATAACCGACTCCACAGATCTGTTCATCTCCACCATCGACCTCCTCTAGCCTCCACGGACTACCGTCGACCTCCTCCAGCCTCCACAGGCTCCTGTTCATCCAGCCTCCACCGCGCGCTACTCCACCGCTCTTGTTCAACCACCCTTCACTTTTTCTCGCTCATCCAGCCCTCCACCGTCTACTGTTCATCCAGCCCTCCACACCATGGGGTCCTGTTCAACCACCCCTCCACGGGCACCCCTCCACCGTCCACTGTTCATCCAGCCCTCCACACCACGGGGTCCTGTTCATCCAGAGGCAACGCCACCGCTCACTGTTCATCCACCCCCCCGCAACACTCACTGTTCATCCAATCGATCGGCTTCAGTTAGCAGCAGTAGCGAAGGAATCGCTCAATCGGGTTCAGTTAACAACAATCGATCGATCGCTCGGGTTCACTAACGCGTAGCCTGCAGTGCAATCGCTCGGGTTCAATTAGAGCCCAATGCCTCGCTCAGGTTCAGTTAGAGCCAACGCCTCGCACACACGCGCGTACTTGTACGAGAGAAACGTGCATCGCTCTCCCACCGTAACCAGCAACTCCCGGAAATTTTCCTCCCCCTCGCTTCTACCACATTTTTTTCCGTCTTGGACGGCTCAAAGAATGTCATGCAGCTGTGTCTCCGGCCCGCCCAGGACGAAAAGCCCATTTTCTGTCATGATTTTTTGTCATAGAAGTAGGAGCCCACCACATCTATGATGATATCGGGTTTTGTCACAATTATCGTCATAGAAGTGTCATATGTATGACAGAAAAAAATTGTTCGGCCCAAAATGTCACGGATGTGTCTTTTTTTGTAGTGTATGGCGGCGCGGGAGCTGCTTCGTTGGCCATGGCGGGGAGAGGGCGAGGGAGAGAACCAGGGGGAAAGTGAGACGTCTAGGGGGTCGGGGCGGCGCCGAGGAGCGGCTTCGAGGCACTGGGTGAGGCAGGCGAGCAAGGAGGAGGCATGGCGCCTCGCGCGCACGTGCACTGTCTCCCTCCTCTGCCTACTGGCAGAGGTAGGTGATGACTGGCACGGGCCAGATGGGCCGGCCCAGCTAGGTAGGTGGCCTCTGGCCTTTCTCTCTCTCTCTCTTTTCTATTTAAATTCTGTTTTCTATTTTTCTGTAACTGCTGGGCTTTATTAAAAATACTAAAACGTTTCCAAAAATCCTGAAAATAAATGTGGGCTCTGTTTGGAATATTCCCAACAACCCTCAACTAGTTTCAGAATTATTAGAGCATTTAAAATATTTATAGGATTTAAATGCCCCAATTCAAATACAATATGAGTTAATTCAAAAATCCAGAAATGACCTAGAAATATGTTCATCATTTTTGGCAGAGGTTTTTACCTTTATCAGAAATGATGAACATTTCCAAAGGCATTTTGGGTTTATTGAAAATATTTCATTGTGATCCTAGTTCGATTTCATTTGGTGCTAGGGTTTGAACATCCCCATTTCAAGTTTAGGCAAAATTTAAACATGATGGCACTCATGAAGCTAGCCTAGTGCATTGCCAGGGCTATGGATGTGACAACTCACCCCCACTAAACAAGAATCTCGTCCCGAGATTCAAGCGTAGGGTAAGATGAAGGGGGAACGCAAGCTAACATAATCTTCATGATCCAGGTTGTGCTTCATAGAAATGATTTGGCTACCATCTTTGTCTTGATGTCTTTCTCTGAGAACTCCAGCCAACATGACAACGAGAGGAAAAGGAAAACTCTAGAAGGATCGATCTCTGCAAAGATCGAACAACTCAGGATCAACTCACGGAATGAGACATAGCAACATCTCTCGAGCTGAGACACGAAGCACACATCTAGAGGGATGGAGTAGAACAGATGACGGACGTTCACTAGGTAGACAACAATTTCACACTTAAGAGGGTGGTGAACGGTTTTCAACGTAGCGAGGAGTTGAGTTTCCATGATATTATAACGAAACATCTTAGAGAAGGTGACTCGTAGAGTTATTACCTTAAGTGGCAAGAAGAATTACTTTTGATATAGAGATCATTGAGACTCCTTATACCAGCCTAAGGCAAATCACAAACGATCGCTTAAAGGAGTTGGGAAGAATGGTATTCTTAGACTAGAATGGATGATGTGGATTACCTTGTTGAAGACAACACAAAGGATGATTTTGCTTATCACCAAAGATGGATGGAGCCCAGGGTAGGGTGGCACGATGGCGGTGCAAGCTGGGAACAAAAAGCAAATGTTGGGGATGATTCTAGTAACTGGGGAGAACCCCAACAGTAGAGAGTGAATCCACTGTCTGAAAGGTTATAACATAATCGAGGAAAACTGGGAGCGATCCTAGTTAGTGCCAGTGATAACACCTAGTGCTTGTGCGTGCTCTCAAGAACTTGAGCATTTCCATATTAATCAAGGTTTTACCAATATCCGTGTCAAGGATCCTGGCAACACAACATACCACCAAGATGAATAGTGATGGACGATGCAGATGCAAAGGAAGATAACACCTTCTCAGATTTCACCTTAGCGAGGCCAAGGGATCAAAATCTGGATGATTGACCGGGAAGCATTTAGCACTCCACTACTAATGTTCTCCTTGATGTGCTAGCATAACCCATTCATTGAAATGGTTTAGTATCTAGAACATCAAGTAACAGGTCGGACTTCGGGAGCTCAAGAATCCATAAGGAACAACTACTGGAATAAATTCTACGAGATCCTTATGGGTAGGTGGCCAACTTCCTCAATCAAGATACTACAATAATGGCTCTTCCAGCTGGGTGTGTTGGCCACGGCGTCCACCTTACCGGTTACAGAGATACCAATATTATAGTTCTTGGGAAACGTTCCAACCATCATATCTGCCTGAGATTTAGATCTGGTTGGTGTCAGGATATTCCAAACTCCTCAAGTCTAGAGAGAAAATTGAAAGTTTGCAACACAAATTGACGAGATGACGTTGTGAGAATCTCGGGAAAATGGACTACAGTAGTAAGCTCCAAAACATGAGCTGGTCCTACTACAACATGTGAACACGTTGTCCGCGACAAACATGACCACCGAGACAAACATGACCACATAGTAGTCTTATAATAAAAACACTACCGATTTTAGGCGGGGAACCCTCATCGAGGATATCGAAGTCTTTATGCAAGTACATGGATTAGATCCCAAGCATAGACTTCTCTTCCTTGAACAAGTCAATCAGTGGCTTGGTGTGCTAAGAACACATATAGAATGGAGGCGGCCAATCTACCAAACCATAGAATACTTCGCACATGTGCATGACCAACTTGGGGACGATTCCAGAGGAAGCAAAAACAATCTTTCTCAGATCCACGGCGGCAACTTACATCAAGTGCACGTGAATTGGAGAAAATCACTCCTTTCATCCAAGCCTATGTTTCATGAACAGAACATGAAGATAATGCTTATAAAGTTTCCAACACTACCTTAGATGTTCAACATGAATCATGGACAAGATAAGGATGTTGTCGATGGGCTCAACAACAATCCATCCAGTTTCCATATAAACGGAATTCCACAATTAAGTGAACACGGTGATAGAATTGGTCAGACCAAAGGATGTAATGGTGTATGCCCGAGGGATCAACCACGAGTAAGACAACATTACGAACATCGTTGGCTCTGATTTGATTTGATAATAGCCCACACTCAAATCAAAGTTTCGATAAGATAATAGGTCCAACAACTAATCACAGGGACCAATCGATGAGGATATCATCTTTCTTCAATACACACTAAATATCCCTTGAAATGAACTAAGTCGGGCAAGCTTTTATCTTCCAACTCTCCAAGTTATTGTTTAGCTTAACCAACTAGCTCGGCGTACCCGAGACAGATTCTTGGAAAACGGGTGGTTCATAGAGAAACCAACTTGATCATGAACTCAACATAGCGGTCAGGTGACAACCTGGTGATACTTCCGAAAAGACATTCGGAAAATCACGAACCACCGGTATGTTACTAAGCTCAAGAACAATCTTGCTTTTCACGGCAAGATGATATGATCAAAAGAGCGAGGAACCGATATGATCCTGACTCATTGATCGAGGAGTGCACCCGGAAATAAGGACTAGGTAGCACAATCAACATTAGGGTGATGGATCAATAATCAACATGCTAGGAATGAGGTTATTGTCCATTTAACTACCAAGCAAGAAGGTTGCTAGGAGTATTGATTTCACTCATCATAGTTCACCTGTCGGCATTCCAGTTACAATAATACGAAATCCGGGGAATGAATAATGATGGCAAGAGTATCACTGCGTCAAGAATTCATAAGAGCTGGTGCAATTCTTTTGAATCCTGACATAAAGGGGGTAATACTCTAGGGTATAACAGAATCAAAAGCTGGATTGGTATTTTGATCTGCGGAATACAACTGCTTTGACCAAATCCTAGAAATGGATAAGGTATTGGAGTTTGTTTCTCCTACTCATTCCGAATAGAATGGCTTGACGGACCACAAGAGTAAAATGCATCGATGTACGAATGCATGCATACTCTTGACTATCAATTGGTAGACAAAGGTCAAAAGACAACTAAAGAGGGACAACTCAAAGGAGCATATAACTTTCTGAGTTGTGGATGCATAGATTAGTATGTTGAACCAAGTTCAACAGGTTTGTTACGGATAACCCATGCAGAGAAGGTAGAGCTGATAGAGTCACAACATAGAATCAAGAACTCGTCAAGAGCACTCTTATTGTGATCTGTTGGTCAAGATCTTCTGCCATAAGCAGTTCATGGTATTTGGAAGAAGGATACACCACGAACCTCGAGGACTATCGCAAAGGTTACTAATAACCTAAAGGAACTAGCAACACTATCAACATGAGGTAAGTAGGGTGAATCTCGGGTTCAAAACCCAGGAGTAGGATGCCTACTAAACTAGCTGGCATCACGGGATGCATCTCGGAAATGACTGCCAGAATCATCACACTGGGAACTCGAGGCATGGCTAGATTACTAGGCGATTAACTAGGACACCTCGGGTCATAATAGTAGCTCCAACCTGTATATCGAGGCAATAAAGTGCCTCAACAAACTAGTTAGTGTGGTTGATCTGGCACAAAGGAACTTCAGAACTGTAGGAAGGGATTTGCAAATGCATCAGATTGTTTAGAAACCTGGGATGACTCGGACAGCATAACGGCTATAAATGCTCAAAAGGATTTAAGACATCCTGCAAAATGGTGGCATAGCCACTCATCATCACAATATCAAAGTTCCGAGACCAACTACGAGCATACAGAAGATAGTAGGAACTGACCTGAAGCTTAGAACCATCAATCCTATAGGTCTACAGATTAGTAACACGTGATCCTGATAGAAAGAAGTAAAATCCTAGTTCCTTAACCCCGTAGGAAGGATAAGATGACTCGGATCAAAAGGGCATAAGGTATAGGGAGTAAAAAGAGCCTTATGTTCCATCCCACAATCAATTCCCTTATATAACTAAGGAATTTCTAGACTCAACTTCGACCAGTTTGGCTTGGTAATCCCGCAGGCAGTCAGGCTCTGATACCAAAGCTGCCAGGACCCCGACTCAAAGCCACACCGATCTAGCATGTAATACCTCATATCACTTTGCGGCCTCATGCATGGTATTCCCACGAGTGTCGCCTTACCTTGCCTGGGACCATTTGCGCCTTTTGGCACACATATATGATAGTGTCGCTAGCATCCATATGACAAGGAGCCCAGGCTGACATGGCTAGTCGTGAACCCAAAGTGGCACTAACTTACAGGGACAGGCATACATGACCCAGCAACGAATGTGTCGGTCATCAGCGAGTGAATCCGGGCTGTAGCAACTGGGCTAGCAGGACTCCGGTAAACCGGGCTGTAGCAGCTAACAGACTTGGTGACACGGGTGACATTTCCTGAAGGAACGTACACAAGAACGAAGAAGGACACATGCCGGCCAGCCTAAGTGTTAGGAGCAGTAGCAAGCTACCAAGGCTCGATGGAAGCACTAGGATACATTTCCGATAAGAGGGCTACCAAAGATAAACAACTAGATAGTCAGATCCCACACATACCAAGCATTTCAATAACATACACACAATATGCTTGATATGTGCAAATACAACATGGCATCACAACATGACTCTACAACTCAAGTATTTTATTCAATAGGCTCCGAGGAGCGAGATATTACAAACATGGGTCTCATGACCCAACATTCAGAGCATACAAGTCAAAGCACAAGCGAAAGCTTAACATGTCTGAGTACAGACATCTACAAATGAAAAAGGCTGAGAAGCCTGACTATCTACCAGATTCTGCCTAGGGCACAAGATCGTAGCTGAGGTAGCAAGCTAAACGTCGAAGTCCAAGTGGAACTACTAGCGAGACTGAAGTCTCTGTGCAAAAACATAAATTAAGAAAACGTGAGTACAAATGTACCCAGCGAGACTTACATCAGAACTAACTACATATGCATCATTATCAACAAAGGGGGGGTGGTAGGGTTTAACTACAGCAAGCCAGCTTTGACTTGGTGGCTATTCTGAAACTACGACTGCAAGCAACTCTTTTGAGGTGGCGCACACGAGTCCACATATTCACCATATCAATACACCACTATGGATCCGCTCCCGTCTCCCTACGAGAACGCCATCCATAGCACTCACGCTTATCTTGCGCATTTTAGAGTATCCACTTTCACTTGTCTATGAACTGCATGTGCAACCCGAGGTCCTTTACATGGGGCGCTATTCAATAGATTATGTTAACCCTGCAGGGGTGTACTTCTTCACACAAGCTCTCACTACTTACCGCCGTTTACACGACATGTACTCGGAAACCTTCGAGCGGAAGCCCAACGAGGGTGTCGGCCACGGCCTACCTAAATACTCAAGTCTCTAGTCCAGGTTTATCGCGTATTCAGGTTCCATCCGCAGGGAGTCCGGTCGAAGTTTCCACATACGGCCCCAAATGATGTGTGCAGGGTTCCCGAGACACCAAACGGGCACCCGGTACACCATGCCACATGCTTACGGCATCACAGCCCACCCCTCAGGTCAGCACTGCCCACGGCCTCCAGCATACTACAAACACCAGAAACTACTTGCAACTCCTGGACAAAGGACAAGGGTGATTAAGAAGCCAAGAGGGTCCATTGGTTTTGGGCCCAATGCGTGGTAGTAACTGTTTCATGGATCACAAACACAGAACTCAGTTCCTGAGGACGGCTTCAATGAGACAACCCAACATGTACTCCTACATGGCCTCTCACCGCTACCTTTACCAAATCGTGTTCACACACTTAGCTCACTCACAGTAGGACATGTTCACAACGTTCCAATTCATCCCCGATGAATCAGACCTGACTCAACTCTAAGTAGTAGGAGGCATGACAAACAAGCATGAATGAGTAGGCACATCAGGGCTCAAACAACTCCTACTCATGCTAGTGGGTTTCATCTATTTACTGTGACAATGACAGGTCATGCAGAGGAAAGGGGTTCAGCTACCACAGCATGTAACAAATGAATCGTTGTTGTCCTAATGCAGTAAAAGAGAGCATGAGCAAGAGAATGGGATTTTATCGGAATGAACAGGGGGGTTTTGCTTGCCTGGCACTTCTGAAGATAGTATAGTTCTTCATCGGTGTCGTTGATCACATCGTCGGAACCACGTCTATTGAGAGGGGGCAAGTTCCGGCAATAGAGAAGGAAACACAATCAATGCAATGCACAATATGATGCATGATCATGACATGGCAATATGAGTGTGTTGGCCTAATGCAACTACAACAAGATGGGTTTGAGTTATTTTGAACCCAAGGTTCAAGTTCAAACTCAAACTATGAATTTATAAAGTGCATTATCATGTTTTGATATAAACAACAGGTTTAAGTTGCTTTAACATGCATGAAGCCACTGCAGATGGATAGATTGCATTTTTCTAATCATTTTTCATATATAACTTATTTCATTCTGAGTTATTGTTGAATTTCTATAATTTTTAGAAGTTTTGGGCATTTTCTGGAATTTCCTGAGTTAAATTAAATCCAGAAAATCACTTATTGCATCAGCACTGCGCCACTTTGACGTCAGCTGGTCAACAGAGCGAGTCCAGGTCAAACCTAACCAGTGGGTCCCACTGGTCAGTGTCATGGTGCTAGTTAGGGTCACTGACATGTGGACCTAGTCAATGGCCACGTCAGCATTGTCAATGCTGACGCGTGGGGCCTGATAACCCACAAGTGTAGGGGGTCGCAACAGCTTTCGAGGGTAAAGTATTCAACACAAATTTATTGATTTGACACAAGGGGAGCCAAATAATATTATTGAGTATTAGCAGTTGAGTTGTCAATTCAACCACACCTAGATAACTTAGTATCTGCAGCAAAGTATTTAGTAGCAAAGTAGTATGATAATAAAGGTAACATTGGCAAAAGTAAAGATAACAGTTTTGTAGTGATTGTAACAGTAGCAATGGAAAAGTAAATAAGCGAAGGACAAGATGTGAAAAGCTCGTAGGCAGTGGATTAGTGATGGATAATTATGTCGGATGCGATTCCTCATGTAATAGCTATAACATAGGGTGACACAGAACTAGCTCTAGTTCATCAATGTAATGTAGGCATGTATTCCGTATATAGTCATACATGCTTATGGAAAAGAACTTGCATGACATCTTTTGTCCTACCCTCCCGTGGCAGCGGGGTCCTAGCAGAAACTAAGGGATATTAAGGCCTCCTTTTAATAGAGAATCAGACCAAAGCATTAACATAGTGAATACATGAACTCCTCAAACTACGGTCATCACCGAGAAGTATCCCGATTATTGTCACTTCGGGGTTGTCGAGTCATAACACATAATAGGTGACTATAGACTTGCAAGATAGGATCAAGAACACACATATATTCAGGAAAACATAATAGGTTCAAATCTGAAATCATGGCACTCGTGCCCTAGTGACAAGCATTAAGCATAGCAAAGTCATAGCAACATCTATCTCAGAACATAGTGGATACTAGGGATCAAACCCTAACAAAACTAACTTGATTACATGGTAAATCTCATCCAACCCATCACTGTCCAGCAAGCCTACGATGGAATTACTCACGCACGGCGGTGAGCATCATGAAATTGGTGATGGAGGATGGTTGATGATGACGACAGCGACGAATCCCCCTCTCCGGAGCCCTGAACGGACTCCAGATCAGCCCTCCCGAGAGAGATTAGGGCTTGGCAGCGGCTCCGTATCATAAAACGCAATGAAACTTTCTCTTTGATTTTTTTCTCTGCGAAACGGAATATATGGAGTTGGAGTTGAGGTCGGTGGAGCCTCAGGGGGCCCATGAGACAGGGGGCGCGCCCAGGGGGTGGGTGCGCCCCCACCCTCGTGGACAGGGTGTGGGCCCCCTGGTCTTGATTCTTTTGCCAGTATTTTTTATATTTTCCAAAACTTGCTTCCGTGGATTTTCAGGTCATTCCGAGAACTTTTGTTTTCTACACATAAAACAACATCATGGCAGTTCTGCTAAAAACAGCATCAGTCCGGGTTAGTTTCGTTCAAATCATGCAAGTTAGAGTCCAAAACAAGGACAAAAGTGTTTGGAAAAGTAGATATGTTGGAGACGTATCAACTCTCCCAAGCTTAAATCTTTGCTTGTCGTCAAGCAATTCAGTTGATAAACTGAGAGTGATAAAGAAAAATTTTACAAACTCTGTTTGCTCTTGTTATTGTAAACATGCAAAGCCAGCATTCAGGTTTTAGCAAATATTATGAACTAACCATACTCACAATAACACCTCGGTCTCACTATTACTCATATCAATGACATAATCAGCTAGCGAGCCATAATAATAAAACTCAGATGACAACACTTTCTTAAAACAATCATAACATGATATAACAAAATGGTATCTCGCTAGCCATTTTTGAGACCGCAAAACATAAATGCAGAGCACCTTTAAAGATCATGGACTAACTAAACATTGTAATTCATGGTAAAAGAGATCCAGTCAAGTCATACCCAATATAAACCAATAGTAATGAATGCAAATGACAATGTGCTCTACAGCGGGTGCTTTTTAATAAGAGGGGTAATGACTCAACATAAAAGTAAATAGATAGGCCCTTCGGAGAGGGAAGCAGGGATTTGTAGAGGTGCCAGAGCTCGATTTTAAAATAGAGATTGAATAACATTTTGAGCGGCATACTTTCACTGTCAACGCAACAACTACGAGATGGATTTATCTTCCATACTACATGCATTATAGGCGGTTCCCAAACAGAATGGTAAAAGTTTATACTCCCCCACCACCAACAAGCATCAATCCATGGCTTGCTCGAAACAACGAGTGCCTCCAACTAACAACAGCCCTGGGGGAGTTTTGTTTAATTAAATTGATTTGCTTTGATCTTTTTGGATCATGGGACTGGGCATCCCGGTTACCGGCCCTTTCTGGTGAATGAAGAGCGGAGTCCACTCCTCTTGAGAATAATCCACCTATCATGGAAGATATAGGCAGCCCTAGTTGAAACATGAGCTTCTCGAGCATACAAAACAGAATTTCATTTGAAGGTTTGGAGTTTGGCACATACAAATTTACTTGGAACGGCAGGTAAATACCGCATATAGGAAGGTATGGTGGACTCATATGGAATAACTTTGGGGTTTAAGGAGTTTGGATGCACAAGCAGTATTCCTGCTTAGTATAGGTGAAGGCTACCAGAAGACTGGGAAGCGACCAACTGAGAGAGCGACAACAGTCATGAACATGCATTAAAATTAATTCACACCAAGTACAAGCATGAGTAGGATATAATCCACCATGAACATAAATATCATGAAGGCTATGTTGATTTGTTTCAACTACATGCGTGAACATGTGCCAAGTCGAGTCACTCAATTCATTCAAAGGAGGATACCATCCCATCATACCACATCATAATCATTTTAATAGCATGTTGGCACGCAAGGTAAACCATTATAACTCATAGCTAATCAAGCATGGCACAAGCAACTATAATCACTAAATGTCATTGCAAATATATTTACTTCATAATAAGCTAAATCAGGAACGATGAATTCATCATATTTACAAAAACAAGAGAGGTCAAGTTAATACCAGCTTTTCTCACCTCAATCAGTCCATCATATATCGTCATTATTGCCTTTCACTTGCATGACCGAACGATGTGTATAATAATAATAGTGCACGTGCATTGGACTAAGCTGGAATCTGCAAGCATTCAACTCAAAAGAGAAGACAAAGTAATATGGGCTCTAATTAAATAAACAATCATGCATAGGAGAGCCACTAAACATTTTCAATATGGTCTTCTACTCTCGACCCCCAAAGGAAAGAAAAGAAATAAAACTATTTACACGGGAAAGCTCCCAACAAGTAAGAAGAAGAACAAGAAATCTTTTTGGGTTTTCATTTTAATTTCTACTACAAGCATGGAAATTAAACTAACTAATTTTTTTTGGTTTTTCTCAAGGTTTAACAAACACACAAGAAAAAGGCTAGAAAAAGAAAATTATAATAGCATGGATAATACAATAAAAGAGTATGAGCATCGACGACTAGAATAGTGTGTGAACATGTATGTAAAGTCGGTGAGAAATACGTACTCCCCCAAGCTTAGGCTTTTGGCCTAAGTTGGTTTATTGCCAAGGACCGCGGCTACTCTCCCCGGTGTACTGAGAGGTATAACCAGGATACCACTGGCTGGCCATCTCCGGGTCCCACTGGTAGGATGATGCACGATAAGGGTCCAGTGCAGGTTCCGGCTCAGGCTCAGGTTCTGGAGTGGACGCTTGGCCTCGATGAGCGTACACTGCTTCCAGCGTGACAAGAAAATTATCTGCAATCAAATCAAACAACAGAGGCGCAGGCAAAATAATAGTCTCATTGTGTTTCTTATTAAATCTCAGGTTATACAGGAGCATCTTATCTTCGTTGTCAACAATAAACTCATGCGCTACCCTGCTCTTGTAATCTAAAATGTAAGGAGGCAATTTTGTCTCCTCTTTCTCATGGTGCCTAATAGGTATCTCAAAATGTCTAGCAAGACGTGCAGCATAGATACCTCCAAAGATGGGGCCTTTTGTACGATTTAGGCTTAGCCGTTTAGCAATAATGGCACCCATACTAAAACTATTATCTCCAAACAAGGCATGGTGAAGAATAATAATATCTGGAACATTGAAGTTTCCACTTTTTCCATGACCACTCAAGCATCTACTAACAAATATGGCAAAGTAGCGTAAACAGGGAAGTGTATGCTAGAGATTCTCGCATCGGAACCCTTCTTTGGATCCCCTATAGTGATAGTGTTAACAAATCCATCCACATCTCTACGATGTGGTTCATCTAATTTTCCCTCAAAGGGTATCCTACATACTGCGCAAAAATTACGTAAAGACATTTCTCTGAATTCATCATATAAATGAAATGATACTGAAGGTGGTGACTTCTTAGGATAATATAAAAGTTTTGCACGAAAGTATTGGTGAGTAAGAGATACTGATCGATCCGGTCGTGGAGGAAATCGGTGAGGCCTGCATTTCCAATCAAGGAATAAAAGTCTTCATAAATTCCAGCTTCTCTCAAGAAATTGTCACAGGGCCATTCACACGGTCGTACTTCCGCTATACGAGGAGGATTATATTTGCCTTTTCCTTCTCTTTAGCTTGTTTTTCCTGAGAGCCTTGGCTAGAGGAGCCCCTCAAAAGTCTCCTTAACATTTTCTGAAAATTTCTGAAATTTTAGTAACTTCAAAATAAAAGTGAAGAAAACTAAACAAGATTGATAGCAACTACTCCTACAAGTGCCTAGAGCCTATATCATGCATTAGAATTACTTGGGACCTCATAAATTTAACATGCAAGCTCAAGAACAGGGTCACCTATGCAGCAAAAAATTGTAATGAATAAAGCACTAGAACAAAAACTAATTGGACCAATGGAGGAGTCACATACCAAGCAACAATCTCCCAAAGCAGTTTTGTGAATGGAGCTTTGAGCAAGGAGATCGAAAATCGCAGCAAAATGAGCTAGAACTCGTGCTTGAGCTGGATGGGGATTTTTTTGGGAAGAAGATGGAGTGTGTGCATGCTGGCATAAGTGGAGGGGGGCCACCAAGGGCCCACGAGACAGGGGGCGCGCCTAGGGGGTGTGGGCGCGCCCTCCACTCTCGTGGCCTGGTGCTTGCCCCTCCTGCAGTGTTTTCAGTGCCTAAAATCCTCAAATATTCCATAAAAACCATACTAAATTTGCAGGCCATTTGGAGCACTTTTATTTTCAGGATATTTTTATTGTGCGGATAATTCGAAAATGACATGATAATAATATTTTTGCTTTATTTATTCTAAATATCGAAAGTAAAAAGAGGGTAGAAGGTTGTGTCTTCTAGTTTCATCCATCTCATGATCATCAAAATGAATCCACTAACAAGGTTGATCAAGTCTTGTTAACAAACTCATTCCAATAACACGGAACCGGAGAAATTTCAATAACACTAGGTTACCTCAAAGGGGATATGAACATCCCCAACAATAAGAATGTCATACTTTTTCTTGACAGTAGGAAGAGGAAATTCAAAACCTCCAATAATGATAGTTGGAACTTTTCCAATAGAATTGATGCTATGAACTTGAGATTGTTTCCTCGAAAAGTGTACCGTATGCTCATTACCATTAACATGAAAAGTGGCATTGCCTTTTTTGCAATCAATAACAGCCCCTGTAGTATTCAAAAAGGGTCTACCAAGGATAATCGACATACTATCGTCCTCGGGAATATCAAGAATAACAAAGTTTGTTAATATAGTGACATTTGCAACCACAACAGGCACATCCTCACAAACACTGACAGGTATAGCTGTTGATTTATCATCCATTTTCAAAGATATTTTAGTAGGTGTCAACTTACTCAATTCAAGTCTACGATATAAAGAGAGAGGCATAACACTAACATCGGCTCCAAGATCACATAAAGCAGTTTTAACATAATTTCTTTTAATGGAGCATGGTATAGTTGGTACCCCTGGATCTCCAAGTTTCTTTGGTATTCCATCCTTAAAGTGTAATTAGCAAGCATGGTGGAAATTTCAGCTTCCGGTATCTTTCTTTTATTTGTAATGATATCCTTCATATACTTAGCATAAGGGTTTACTTTAAGCATATCAGTTAAGCACATACGTAAGAAGATAGGTCTAATCATTTCAGCGAAGCGCTCAAAATCCTCATCATCCTTTGTCTTGGATGGTTTAGGAGGAAAGGGCATGGGTTTATGAACCCATGGTTCTCTTTCTCTACCGTGCTTCCTAGCAATAAAATCTCTCTTATCAAAACGTTGATTCTTTGATTGTGGGTTATCAAGATCAACAGCAGGTTCAATCTCTACATCATTATTTTTGCTAGGTTGAGCATCAACATGAACATTATAATTAGGTTCATGTTCATCACCTGATTGAGTTTCAGCATCAGAAATAGAAATATCATTGGGATTCTCAGGTGTGTCTACGACAGGTTCACTAGAAGCATGCAAAGTCCTATCGTTTTTCTTTTTCTTCTTTTTGGAAGAAATGGGTGCCTCTAAATTATTTCTCTGAGAATCTTGCTCGATTCTCTTAGGGTGGCCTTCAGGATACAAAGGTTCCTGAGTCATTCTACCAGTTCTAGTAGCCACTCTAACAGCAAAGTCAGGTTTCTTATTTAATTCATCAAGCAAATCATTTTGAGCTTTAAGTACTTGCTCAGCTTGAGTAGCAACCATAGAAGCATATTTGCTAATGAGTTTAAGTTCACCTCTAACTCTAGCCATATAATCACTCAAGCGTCCTATATCGAAAGCATTATTCCTTAATTCTTTACCAACATAAGCATTAAAACTTTCTTGTCTAGCCATAAAGTCATCAAATTCATCTAAGCATGGGCTATGAAATTTAGTAGACGGAATTTCAACTTTATCATATCTATAGGGAGAATTTACCTTTACTACCTGTGTCCGGTTATCAAGACAATGTGGTTCTTCAACAGGCGCTATATTAAGACCATGTATTTCTTCAATATGTGGTAAATTCTTAACATCTTCAGCTTTTTGTACCTTTTTCTTTCATTGATTTATTTGCCTCTTGCATATCTTCAGGACTGAGAAATAGAACACCTCTCTTCTTTGGAGTGGGTTTAGGAATAGGCTTAGCAGTTGGCTCAATTGGTTCAGGAATTGCCTCAGGAATTGGCTCAGGAGTTGGCTCAATTGGTTTAGGAATTGCCTCGGGAATTGGCTCAGGAAGAGTCCAATTATTTTCATTAGTCGACATATTATTCAATAGTAATTCAGCTTCATCGACTGTTCTTTCCCTGAAAACACAACCAGCACAACTATCCAAGTAGTCCTTGGAAGCATCAGTTAGTCCATTATAAAAGATATCAAGTATTTCATTTTTCTTAAGAGGATGATCAGGCAAAGCATTAAGTAATCGGAGAAGCCTCCCCCAAGCTTGTGGGAGACTCTCTTCTTTGATTTCCACAAAATTATAAATTTCCTGCAAGGCAGCTTGTTTCTTATGAGCAGGGAAATATTTAGCATAGAAGTAATAAATCATATCCTGGGGACTACGCACACAACCAGGATCAAGAGAATTAAACCAAGTCTTAGCATCACCCTTTAATGAGAACGGAAATATCTTAAGGATATAATAATAGCGAGACTTCTCATCATTAGTAAACAGGGTGGCTATATCATTTAAGTTGGTAAGATGTGCCACAACAGTTTCAGATTCAAGGCCATAAAAAGGATCAAATTCAACCAAAGTAATAATCTCAGGATCAACAGAGACTTCATAATCCTTATCAGTAACACAGATAGGTGAAGTAGCAAAAGCAGGGTCAGGTTTCATTCTAGCATTAAGAGATTGCTGCTTCCATTTAGCTAATAACTTTTTAAGATCATATCTATCTTTACAAGCAAAGATAGCTCTAGCAGCTTCCTCTTCCATAACATAACCCTCTTGAACAACAGGTAATTCATAATCAAGGGGAGAACTTTCATCATCACTATCATCAATAATAGCATCTTCAATAATTTCATTCTCTCTAACCCTAGCAAGTTGTTCATCAAGAAATTCACCTAATGGAAAAGTAGTATCACGCATAGAAATAGTTTCATCATAAGTATCATGCATAGTAAAAGTGGCATCATCAATAACATGCGACATATCAGAATTCATAGCAGTAGCAGGTTTAGGTGTCGCAAGCTTACTCAAAACAGAAGGAGAATCTAGTGCAGAGCTAGATGGAAGTTTCTTACCTCCCCTCGTAGTTGAGGGAGAAATCTTGGTTCTTTCGTCTTTCAAGTTCCTCATAGTGATCAACAGATATAAATCCCAAGTGACTAAAAGAATAGAGCTATGCTCCCGACAAGAACGCCGCCTAAATTAGTCTTGATAACCCACAAGTGTAGGGGATCGCAACAGCTTTCGAGGGTAAAGTATTCAACCCAAATTTATTGATTCGACACAAGGGGAGCCAAAGAATATTATTGAGTATTAGCAGCTGAGTTGTTAATTCAACCACACCTGGATAACTTAGTATCTGCAGCAAAGTATTTAGTAGCAAAGTAGTATGATAATAAAGGTAACAATGGCAAAAGTAAAGATAATAGTTTTGTAGTGATTGTAACATTAGCAACGGAAAAGTAAATAAGCGAAGCACAAGATGTGAAAAGCTCGTAGGCATTGGATCAGTGATGGATAATTATGTCGGATGCGATTCCTCATGTAATAGCTATAACATAGGGTGACACAGAACTAGCTCCAGTTCATCAATGTAATGTAGGCATGTATTCCGTATATAGTCATACGTGCTTATGGAAAAGAACTTGCATGACATCTTTTGTCCTACCCTCCCATGGCAGCGAGGTCCTAGCGGAAACTAAGGGATATTAAGGCCTGCTTTTAATAGAGAACCGGACCAAAGCATTAACACATAGTGAATACATGAACTCCTCAAACTACGGTCATCACCGAGAACTATCCCGATTATTGTCACTTCGAGGTTGTCGGATCATAACACATAATAGGTGACTATAGGCTTGCAAGATAGGATCAAGAACACACATATATTCATGAAAACATAATAGGTTCAGATCTGAAATCATGGCACTCGGGCCCTAGTAACAAGCATTAAGCATAGCAAAGTCATAGCAACATCAATCTCAGAACATAGTGGATACTAGGGATCAAACCCTAACAAAACTAACTTGATTACATGGTAAATCTCATCCAACCCATCACCGTCCAGCAAGCCCACGATGGAATTACTCACGCACGGCGGTGAGCATCATGAAATTGGTGATGGAGGATGGTTGATGATGACGACGGCGATGAATCCCCCTCTCCGGAGCCCCGAACGGACTCCAGATCAGCCCTCTCAAGAGAGATTAGGGCTTGGCGGCGGCTTCGTATCGTAAAACGCGATGAAACTTTCTCTCTGATTTTTTTCTCCGCGAAACGGAATATATGGAGTTGGAGTTGAGGTCGGTGGAGCCTCATGGGGCCCACGAGACAGGGGGCGCACCCAGGGGGTAGGCGCGCCCCCACCCTCGTGGACAGGGTGTGGGCCCCCTGGTCTTGATTCTTTCGCCAGTATTTTTTATATTTTCCAAAACTTGCCTCCGTGGATTTTCAGGTCATTCCGAGAACTTTTGTTTTCTACTCATAAAACAACATCATGGCAGTTCTGCTGAAAACAGTGTCAGTCCGGGTTAGTTTCATTCAAATCATGCAAGTTAGAGTCCAAAACAAGGGCAAAAGTGTTTGGAAAAGTAGATACATTGGAGACATATCAGGGCCACTATGATTAGTTAATACTGAGCAGAAACTAATCTATGTTTAATTAGTCAGTGGGGCCCTGCTGTCAGTGTCACTAGGGGTTCACTAAGTGCGTCATTAGCCCTAACTAATATGCCACGTCACCCTCGCTGGAGTAACGCCGGCAGCGACCAAAATGCGGCGAAGGCACACTAGACTGGCTCGGGTTTCGCCTACAGGCCACCGTTTGACGCGCGGAAGGGCGAGTTTGAAAGAGGGAAGCGAGGCGCATCTGTGGGTGGCCATGGTTCAAGCTGGGTGGACGGAGTCAACGGCGGCGAGCTCTTTTGCGGCTGCCGGAGTTCGGGCGCCGATGAAAACGATGATATGGTGCACGGGGGGAGCAAGGGTTAGTTCCTACGGGTGCTATATGCGCTCACGAAGACAACGGACATATGCACGGGACCATTTGGTCACCGGAGCCTCGTCGGCGATGAGCTTGTGCGGCGGCGTGCTACGGTCAGCAAGGGGGCGGCTTCTACGGCGAGCAAATGAAGCGGGGGAGAGGGGGTTTCGACGCACAGGCTCACAGCGGTTGCAGCAGGCGTCGAAGCGGGCTCAGGGATGACCGGACGACGATGGGGTGGCGAGAGGGATCTCTGGCGATGGGCGGCGAAGACGAGGTCGAGGAGGCGTCTTCAGGGCATGCGAGCGCTCGGGGCTCGGCTGCTCGACGAAGCGGACGGTGGCGAAGCTCGGGGACACGTCGGGGAGGCGAGGAGGCGAGAGTGGCTGTGGGCTACTACGGCGGTGCGGGCGCTGCTGCGTCGGCCATGGCAGGAAGAGGGCGAGGGAGAGAACCAGGGGGAAAGTGAGACGTCTTGGGGGTCAGGGCGGCGCCGAGGAGCGGCTTCGAGGCACTGGGTGAGGCAGGCGAGCAAGGAGGAGGCATGGCGCCTCGCGCGCACGTGCACTGTCTCCCTCCTCTGCCTACTGGCAGAGGTAGGTGATGACTGGCACGGGCCAGATGGGCCGGCCCAGCCAGGTAGGTGGCCTCTGGCCTTTCTCTCTCTCTTTTCTATTTAAATTCTGTTTTCTATTTTTCTGTAACTACTGGGCTTTATTAAAAATACTAAAACGTTTCTGAAATCCTGAAAATAAATGTGGGCTCTGTTTGGAATATTCCCAACAACCCTTAACTAGTTTCAGAATTATTAGAGCATTTAAATATTTATAAGATTTAAATGCCCCAATTCAAATACAATATGAGTTAATTCAAAAATCCAGAAATGACCTAGAAATATGTTCATCATTTTTGGCAGAGGTTTTTACCTTTATCAGAAATGATGAACATTTCCAAAGGCATTTTGGGTTTATTGAAAATATTTCATTGTGATCCTATATGGATTTCATTTGGTGCTAGGGTTTGAACATCCCCATTTCAAGTTTAGGCAAAATTTAAACATGATGGCACTCATGAAGCTAGCCTAGTGCATTGCCAGGAGCTAGGGATGTGACAGAGTGGACCGTTGAATATAGATGGGGGAAGGTGATGAAGATGTTGGGGAAGATGATGGAGGAGTTGGTGTAGAGCGCCATCACACGATGATTGCCCCGGCGGCGTTCCGGCGCCACCGGGAGAGAGGGGGAGAGATCCCTCTCCTTCTTCTTCTTCCTTGGCCTCCCCCTAGATGGGAGGGGGTTTCCCCTCTGGTCCTTGGCCTCCATGGCGGCAGAGGGGCGGAAGCCCCTCCGAGGTTGGATCTCTCTCTCTCTCTTTCCTTCTGTTTCTGCATTCCCAGATTCTGGCCTTTCACCATTTCTTAAATTCCCGGAGATCTGTAACTCCAATTGGGCTAAAACTTTAATACGATTTTTATCCAGATATTATCTTTCTTGTGGAGAAAGAAGCGCACTAACCGCCTTACAGGGTGACCACAAGCCCCCTGGCCGCGCCCAGGGTAGGGGGTGTGCCTCTAGGGCTTGTGGGCCCCTTGAGCATCGTCTCGCGTTGATTCCAATTCCCAAAAGCACGTATATTCCAAAAAAAACTTCGTAAGTTTTTATCGCGTTTGGACTTCGCTTGGTATGGATATTCTGTGGAACAAAAAACATGCAACAAACAGGAACTGGCACTGGGCACTGGATCAATATGTTAGTCCCAAAAAATAGTATAAAATTTTGCCAAAAGTATATGAAAGTTGTAGAATATTGGCATGAAACAATCAAAAATTATAGATACGATGGAGACATATCAGCATCCCCAAGCTTAATTCTCGCTCGTCCTTGAGTAGGTAAATGATAAAAAATATACTTTTTGATGTGGAATGCTACCTAGCATAATCTTGATCATATAATCTAATCATGGCATGAATATTATGACATGAGTGATTCAAAGCAATAGTCTACCATTTGACATTAAAACAATAATACTTCAAGCATACTAGTAAAGCAATCATGTCTTCTCAAAATATAATGGCTAAAGAAAGTTATCCCTACAAAATCATATAGTCTGGCTATGCTCCATCTTCATCACACAAAGTATTTCATCATGCACAACTCCGATGACAAGCCAAATAATTGTTTCATACTTTTAATGTTCTCAAGCCTTTTTCAAGTTTCGCGCAATACATGAGCGTGATCCATGGATATAGCACTATAGGTGGAATAGAATATGATGGTGGAGGTTGTGTGGAGAAGAAAAAAAGGAAGAAAGTCTCACATCGATGCGGCTAATCAAAGGACTATGGAGATGCCCATTGTCGGGGGTTGGGTGCGACATATGCCAACGGATGGCTTATCATGGTGGGAGCGAGTAGAACATCGCCTGTGCCTGGAAGCGGGATAAAGCGTAGACATGAACACCGGCGGACTTTACCCAGGTTCGGGGCTCTCCTAGGAGATAACACCCCTAGTACTGCTTTGCGGGGTCTCCGCATGATCACTAATGCTCAAGTGATACAATGGTGCTCCTCGAGCTGTATGCTAGAGCCAGGAGGAAGCAAGGCTCAGCTCTCTTCCTGCTCTATGGGGTGGCTAGTAATAATGGGGTCGAACCCTTTGCATGGGTGGCCTGGAGGGTTTATATAGGCCTACCCCCCAGAGGTACAATGGTAATTCGGCTGGCCGTCGGGCCCGGCTGTTAGTGTCTCCAGCCTCCGGCTTCTCCGCTGACCGCTGGGGCCCGCCGACTGGTTGGTGGCTGCTCACTGTAGCCATGACGTTGGTGATGAGGGCTTGGTCACCTTTGCGTGGCTACAGTCCCGCCGCCTGGCGGGAGGCTACTGTAACCACACCTGGTCTCATCAGCTTAATGGCATGCATGCCTCAGGACAAGGGATGGCCGCCTGCTGGAGGCCGGCTCCACTTGAATCCGCTTGGTCGAGCTTCCACCGCCTTCCTGAAGGTCACTGCCCTGTAGGGCCTGCCTCTGGCAGGCCGTACCGACAGGCCATCGTGGGGAACAGGACTCCGCCTGCCCAGAGCGACGTCAGAGGAGACATGGCACAGTGCCCCGCCATGCGGAGATCTCCGTCTGTACGGAGCACTGTAGCCATGCTCGTCCTGAGCATCGGAGGCAACGTGCCTCACTGCAGACATGCTCCATCTCGTACTCTCGAAGGGGGGCTCGGCCATGCGGCAGTTGTAGGATGGCCGCCTGCCTGTTGCCGCCCTCTCTGGAGGGCGGCTGTCAGGAACCGGCCGCCCGGAGCGCCGTACTCTTGGGTCATCCGCCCTCTGGCAGCCGGCCACTGAGCCAGCCAGCCCCAGAGGGCGGAGCTTCGGCTTGGGGCCCAGCTAGGCGGAGCTGTCTCAAAGTCTTGGTAAATCTTGGGACTCGGGTGAGCCTACCCATGGCCCATTACTCCGACAGTAGTCCCCGAAGCCGGTGATGCGTCGTGGTCGAGGGGCCACGAGGTCTCAACGGCTTCTCCCCTCCCTGAGCTCTGGAAAAAATGTCGGTCCGCTTGGTGGCTAGCCGACCGCTCCAGCCGGCCTCCACCAGGCGGAGCCATACGGTTGATTTTGAACTTCCAGGCGGGAAACAGGTGGCATGCCTGTTAAGCTTCCCAGGCAGCCGCCTGCCACGGACGCCCCACGTGGCGCGCGTCAGGCTGGCAAGTCTGCCATCCCACGCTCTGGATGGGACATGACACCGGGCCGGGCCCGCCACTACCATGCCTCGGCAACCGGGCGGATTTACTATGACAGAAGGGGCGGTTGCCATCCCATGACGGTTCACGATGGGGTAAATGCGCGCGGGAGATGGGGAATCGTGGGGACGTGGGCGCAGTAAATCCCATGACCCCACGTCCCACCCCCTCGGCTTCATAGCCCCGGCGCTATAAGTAGGAAGGGAAGGGAGGTGCGGCAAAGTTCCTGCGCCCCCTCCCACTCTTCTTCTTCTCTCTCTGCTTCCGCCAATGCTGCCGTGGCACTGCCATAGCTCCTCGTTGTTGCTCGTCGCCGACGCATTTCTCCCCTCTGTGCCGCCAGCCGAGGCCATGGGCGATTGGGATGGGTCGACGGTGATCGACGACCACATCACCTTCCTCCACGACACACGCCAGATGCCCAGCGCGGCCTTTGTCAAGGCGCGGGTACCGCCGGAGACGGAGATTAGGCCGGCGCCGCAGGAAGGCGAGCGGGTCGTCTTCCGCTCGCATTTCCTGCGGGGCTTCGGCCTCCCGGCGAGCAACTTCTTCCGCACCTTCCTCGACTTCTACAACCTCCAACCCCACCATCTCACGCCCAACGCCATGACCCTACTCTCCGCCTTCGTCACGGCGTGCGAGGGCTACCTCGGCATCCTCCCCACCGTCGAGTTGTGGGCAGCGTTCTTTTATGGGAAGCTCGGCACCTCCGCCAGGGAGACGGCGGCCGAGTGCGGGGGCTACATCGCCGTGCACCGACCAGCGAAGCGGAACGCCTTCCCCACCATCAAGTTGGCGCAGTCGGTGAAGATGTGGCAGCAGTCCTACTTCTACGTCGAGAACATGGACCCGGCTGCCGACTTCCTCAACCTACCGGCCTACGAGGCTGGCCCTCCTACCGGGGCTCGGCCCACTTGGGGGTACAAGCCGAAGCCGGTGTCAGCGGACGCGGCCGCCGCCATTGGCCGACTCCGGGTGCTCTAGGAGTCGGAGGGCCTTGTGGCCTCCGACCTCCTCGTCGCCTTCGTCGAGCGCTGGGTCCTCCCGCTCCAGAGCCGCCCTCATCCGATCTTCCGGATGGGCAGACACCGCGATCCGTGCCGGCTGTGCACGAAGGGAATGCCGCCTGCCGAAGTCTCGTGGATGGTGAATGAGATCTCCGGCCTCAAGATGTTAGAGAATGAATGGCGGTACGGGAAGCGGCCGTACTCGCGCCACAACCCGCCCCCTGTGGTAAGTTTCTTGTCTTTGCCTTTTGAGCCACTCTCTTCTGCTTCATCTCTCTCCGTGGCACCGCCCTTCGAGGCTTGACTTCTTCTTGGTTGCAGATCTATATGTCCGAGGCAACGGCCGCCCTCCTGGGGCTGGGTGATAACCTCCAGGCGGACAGGGCGGAGAGCGATGTGGACGACCCCGACTTGGGGGCGGCCGCCCTGGTCGACGATGCGACAGGCGGCGGAGGCACAGCGGACGGTGGTAGCGGAGCAGGCGGCTCCGAGGGAGGCGCCGGCATGGAGGCTTGGCCTGATGATGATGAAGACGACGACGAGCCGCACCCCGCACGGAGCTCTGCCACCACCGTCGCTGGCCCCTCTTCTGGGCCGCCCGCCCCAGGCGGCAAGCGCAAACGAAAACAGGGCTCGACCCTGTTCGGCAGCGCTCCCAAGAAGCCCAAGAATCCGGCCGCAGCGACCAGGTGGAAAGAGACCGCGGCCAAGGCGGCTCAGTACCAGAGGCAGCCAAAAGTGCCTGTCATGGTGTCGGCGTAAGCACCATCTCCGTACTCCTTGTTCTTCATCAATCTGTTGTGAAAATACTCTGACTTGTCTTCTGATTTCAGGGCCCCACTGACCCATGAGAAGTCGGGCGCCGGATCGGTCCTCAGGTCGGCTGCGACCTCTTCGACCAGCCGGCGCATCGACCCGGCCGCCGACCTCCGGAAGGCGACAGAGCGGAACGCGCGGGAGGTGCGTGAGGAGGCGGAGGCCGACCGCCTAGCTAAGGAGCAGGCGGACTTGTCTGCTGCGTCCGCCGAGAGGGCACTGTCGCAGGCGGAGGCCCTGGCCGCGGAGAAGGAACGGCTTGCGGAGGCCGCTTGCCACCAGGAGCCTATACTTGTGACCCCTCTGGATACCTCGCCGCCTCCGCCTGATTTCGAGGCAACGGCCCGGGGAGCCGGCGGCGACTAGCCAATCCCAGAGCGGGGGGCGGTGACGTAGCCATGCCGGACGTCTTTGTGCCCGCCCCCTCCGCCGCCTCCGCCAGCCAGCGAGCTTGGTTCCTGGTTCCCGCGGTCCGCATTCCCACGCGCCGCTATCTGGAGAAGGCAGCCTCGGCGCCGCGGCCGCAGGAGATCGGCGCCTCGAGCTCATCCACCCTTGACACCGAGGCGACCAGTGCCGCGCCCGTAGGCTGGGTACACGAAGGCGGAACTAGCGCCCTGAATGTGGCATCACTTGACGTCCAAGCCAAGCTCCGGGCAGAGGTAGTGGCACTCAAGCGCTGCAACGAGGCCTACTTGGAGTCATGCACCACCATCCGGGTAAGCCGCCCTTTAGTTTCTTCTCCGAGTGCTCTTCTTTTCCTCTTTCGTGGGGGCGGACAAGCGCACCCACTGGGTGTAGTCCCTAAGTTCCGGGCCGGCTGCTGAGCAGGCGGGGCAGAACTTTAACTTGTGATTGCCGATCGCTGAGTTTATTTCGATGTTTCTTCTTGCAGGACTACTACAACCTTCGGGCGACCGCCTACAACTCCAAGGTTCGGGAGCTGGAGGCGCAGACGGCCCATCTCGCCGAAAGGCGGAGTGAGTCTCTTTCTTCTTTCTTCGCGGGGGCGCGCTGGCGCACCTGCGGGCTGTAGTCCCCGAGGTTCAGGCCGACTGTCGAGCAGTCGGGCCGAATCTCCTCAGTTGCTCTTTTTCCCTCGTCGGCTATTTCCTTTCTGCGGAGGCGTGCTGGCGCACCCGCGGGCTGTAGTCCCAGAGGTTCGGGCCGACTGCTGAGCAGTCGGGCCGAATCTCCTTGATCGGTTCTTTCCTTTGTTTTTTATGCTTGACTGATGCCTCCTTCTCTTCTTTCTTTCTTTAGAGGCTAATGCCGCCCTGCAGCAGCAGCTGGGCGAGGCCCAGACCGCCCTTCGTGGCAAGGAGGCGTAGTGCGGCAAGCTGGCGGAGGAGCAGGATCATCTGATCACCCAACTTGCCGAACAGGCGGAAGCCCTCACGGCGGCCTAGCAGAAGGCGGAGACGGCGGAAACCAGCCTCCTCGCTGAGTTCGAGCTTGAATGCTCCGCTTTGGGCAGCAGGAGGCCCAGTGGCGGCTGCCGGCAGCATTGAGGACTTGGTTGACGGTAAGCTCTGCTCCCCTGATTTCTTGCTTTGAGCAGCCGTCCCCTGCTTATGGTCTTGTCCTTTTTTCTTATTCTTCTCGTACAGACTTCTTCCCGGGCCATACGTAGCTGCGATCCAGATGATCGAGGCCCAACGTGAGCAAAGAGCAGGAGGCACGCAGATCGCTGCAGATGCCCCATGGACTCTTGGCGAATAGGTCCTCAGCATTCAAGCCCGGCTTCGGCCTGCCCACCGTCTGATGTGCCGCCTCTAGCACGCCGGAGCCCAGGCGGTCTCCACCTCTGGCCGGGCCTGCCAGCTCCGCGTACCCCAAGTCGGACCGTCGACTGGCTGGGGGTGGCGGCCGGCCGCTTGGAGGCCTGGAAAAGCTCAGCAGCCCGGGCAGGAGCGCGCCGGGCCTTAGAATTCGTCAAGGCGTGGTACCCTGGGCTAGATCTAGCCCAGTTAGCCACGTTCCAGCTGGAGGCGCAGGAGGAGCTGGCGACGGTGGAAGCCGAGCTCGTCAACAGGGCGGTGGCGATCGCCGACTTCACCGACACCAATGTCTTCGTGCCAGAGGTGGTCGAGGAAGGCGGCGAGGCTCCGCACGAGTTTCTCGGGTTGAACCCAGCAGACAGCGAGGATTCTGCTGAAGTCATCGACTCCAGCGATGAAGGGGAGGACGGGGAGGAGGAAGAGGGGGAGGAGGACGAGGAGGAAGACGAGAGCGACGTCGACATGCCGCAGGTCGGGGCAGACGGTCAGCCCCAACCTGACCGAGCCTCAAGCAACGAGCAGCGCCCGGCGCCGCCGCCACTTGGCGCTTCAGGTGGGGCGGACCCGCCGCCCGTTCCTCTGACGGATGCCACTGACTCAGTCCTCCAGCATTCCGACGCCCCGCCTGCCGCCGGCGACCCCTCTGCCCAGACGGAGCCGCCTGCCGCGCCATCCGGCACCGCCCAGCCGGAGTCCTCTGCTGCGCCAGCCGGCACCACCCAGCCGGAGTCCTCTGCTGCGCCAACCGGCACAGCCCAGCCGGAGCCTTTTGCTGCGCCAACCGGCACCGCCTAGCCGGAGCCTTCTGCTACTCCTTAGGCCTTTTACCTACTTTTTGTTTGTGCTCTGAACACTTTGTTAAATTCGCGCAATTCCACCCGCGGGTTGTATATCAAACTTTGTTTGAATGCTGGCCAGAGGCCTTTATCTATGTAAAATATTCTATCATTTCTCATGCTTGCTGTGTCGACCTCCAACCTTTTTTTCCTTTTTCTCCTTGGAGTTTTTTCCTTTGCCGCCGACCCTTTGGATTTGCTTTCACCAGCCAGACGGCCGTTCTGTGAACCGTGGCTGCTTTGAGCATTCTAGCCATTTGTGAAGGGGCTAGGACTTAGCCATTCGGAGTTTTGGGTAGTGAGGTGGAGGCCGGCCATCTGGCTGCCAAGCAGCCAGACGGCAAGGTGCGAGGCCGCCTGCTACCATATGTGTTTCCTCCTTAGTAGTTTTTTCGTGCGGGGCACCTCTTCGCAACCTTTGCCTGCCAAGCAGCTGCTCTGCGAGCTGCGGCTTCTGACAAAGGAAGCTTTGGTGCCGGCACACTACTTGTCCGGCTGCAAGAGGCAGCATATTGTAGAAGGCGGCGAGGCTCCGGGCCGACTGGTCGAACCCGGTGCCAGGCGAAAGAAAAATAGAGTATGCATTCGCATAGGCATGACACTTATCATATAGATAAAAAGAGGGCAGTCCCTGAGCTCTTCTCGGGGGACCCGGAGTCTTTATACATAGTACAAAAGATAGCGTGATACATACTGCTTTCAACTGTAAAACCTTCGGAGGAGGTTTGCGTTCCACGGCCTCTCCATTTCTTAGCCTGAATCATCTCTCTTGCGCGCCCTGGGCTTCTGCGCATCGATCAGATAGTAGGCATCATTGCCTAACACCTTACTGATGATGAAAGGGCCTTCCCAAGGTGCCGAGAGCTTGTGCTATCCGGCTGTTCGCTGGATCAGCTGGAGCACAAGGTCTCCCTCCAGGAAGGACCTTGGTTTCACCTTGTGGTTGTAGTATCGGCGTAGACTCTGCTGGTAGATGGCCGACCGGCTGAGTGCCAACAGCCGGCCTTTCTCCAGCAAGTCGACGCCGTCTTCTCGTGCTTCCTTGGCGTCCGTCTCGGTGTACATAGTGACTCTTGGGGAGTCGAACTCGATATCCGTCAGGATGAAGGCTTCGGCACCGTAGACAACGAAGAAAGGTATGAAGCCCGTTGATTTGTTTGGAGTCGTGCGCAGGCTCCAGAGGACAGCCGGCAGCTCGTCGAGCCAGCAGCTGGCCAAGCGCTCCAGAGGCTCGACTAGTCGGGGCTTGAGGCCAGACAAAATGAGGCCGTTTGCGTGCTCCACCTGGCCGTTTGACTGTGGGTGAGCAACAGACGCTAGGTCCAGGCGGATGCCCTGTGTCGCACAGAAACGAGCCAAGGCTCCCTTGGCGAAGTTGGTGCTGTTGTCGGTGATGATGTTGTGCGGGATGCCGTACCGCGTGGTGATGTCAGCGATGAAGGTCATGGCAGTCGGCCCATTCAGCTTCTTGATTTGTTTTGCCTCTATCCACTTGGTGAACTTGTCCACCGCAACCAGCAGGTGAGTCATCCCACCATGGGCTGTCTTGAACGGTCCCACCATATCCAATCCCCATACGGCAAAGGGCCAGGCTATAGGAATGGTCTTGAGTGCAGAAGCCGGCTGGTGTGGCTTGGAACGGAATCGCTGGCACCCTTGACACTTCTTGACCAGCTCTTTGGCTTCTTCTAGGGAGGTCGGCCAGAAGAAACCGTGGTGGAAGGCTTTGGCCACGAGTGCTCTTGAAGCCGCGTGGTGGCCGCACTCGCCCTGATGGATATCTCTGAGTATTGGTTGGCCTTGGTCCGACTCTACGCATCGTTGGTAGACTCATGTGACGCTTCTTTGCACCAGCTCTTTATTGACTATGGTGTAAGCTGCAGCTCGCCTCTGTACTTGTCGGGCTAAAATTTCATCGGTTGGCAGCTCTTTATTCACCAGGAACTTGAGGATCGGCTGGGCCCATGATGGCGCCACAATTTCTTCGACCGCAACCTCTGTGACTTGCACGAGGGCGATTGGGCCGGAAGGTGGTGGGTGGGCGGCAGCTTCCGCCTATTGCGCTGATGAAGTCCCCGGGCCGGGTTCTGAAGTCCCGGGTTGGTCACGGCCGCAGCAGTCCCTGGGCCGCCTGTCAGAACCCTCATGCCGGCCTCTGGAATCACCAAGTCAGATGCGACTGCTTCGGGGGGGCCGGCACAAAGATGGAGTCGGAATCAGGAGACGGCTTGACAAACGGCTTCGGAAGGCGGCGTAGGGCGACGCCGGCTGGTATTGCTTGTCGGGTGGAGCCAATCCGTGCCAAGGCATCCGCTTGCTCGTTGTCATTCCTTGGCACATGAAGGAACTCGCACCCATCAAAGTATCCGATGAGTTGCTGCACCAGGAAGCGGTAGCTTGCCATGTTGGCATCCTTGGCGTCCCAGTCGCCTAAAGACTGCTGGACCACCAAGTCGGAGTCACCATAACACAGGATCCGGCGAATGCCGAGTTCCTTGGCAAGCCGGAGCCTGTGTATGAGTGCCTCATATTCTGCTACGTTGTTGGAGGCGGCGAAGTGGACTTGCAGCACGTATTTAAGCTTGTTGCCTTTGGGAGAGGTGAGGACGACGCCGGCTCCCAGACCAGTGTGCATTTTTGAACCATCGAAATGCATCCGCCAGTGAGTGGAGTCTAGCGCAGGCGGCAAATATTGGGTTTCGGCCCAATTGACGAGGAAGTCGGCCAACACTTGTCACTTGATGGCGGTGCGAGGCTGGTAATAGATGGTGTAAGGGGCCAGATAAATAGCCCATTTGGCCACTCGGCCCGAGGCATCCCGGCTTCCAATGATCTCAGCAAGCGGGGCTGTGTAGACAACAGTTATGGGGTGCTCTTGGAAGTAAGGCTTCAGCTTCTTGGCGGCAAAGTGCACACCGTAACACATCTTCTGGTAGTGGGGTAGTTTTGCTTGGAGGCGGACAATACTTCGCTCAAGTAATACACCAGTCTCGGACCGGCAATGCTTTGTCCTTCTCCTTGCGCTCCACCACCATGACTATGCTGACAACCCGACTGGTGGTTGCAATGTAGAGGAGCATGGGCTCCTTCTCAGTTGGAGATGCCAGGACAGGCGGGGTTGCCAACATCTTCTTGAGTTGGAGAAATGCTTCGTCCGCCTTGTCGTTCCACTCGAAAAAGTGGTCTTCTTCATGAGTTGGTACAGGCGAAGGGCCTTCTCCCACCGACCGAAAACGGCCGACCGACGCCAGCAGCCGGTGAATTCTGCCGTCCAGCAGATCGGGTGGGCACCTTCATCATCTCAATTGCCTTGATCTTCACGGGATTGCACTCTATGCCGCGTTCTGAGACCAGGAAACCAAGAAGCTGGCCGGCTGGCACTCCAAAGACAAATTTCTCCGGGTTGAGCTTAATCTAGAATCGGCACAGGTTCTCAAAGGTCTCCTTGAGGTCTTCCAGCAGAGTGCCACGCTTCTCCGTCTTCACCACCACATCATCCACATATACACGGGCATTTCTGCCGAGTTGCTTGAGGAGGCACTTCTGCATGCAATGCTGAAACGTGGCGCCGGCATTTCTCAAGCCGAACGTCATGGTCAGGTAGCAGAAGGCTCCAAATGGCGTGATGAAGGCGGTCTTCAGCCTGTCGGCCGGGTTCAGCTTTATCTGGTGATATCCTGAGTACGCATCCAAGAAACTCAACAGCTCGCATCCGGCTGTGGAGTCGATCACTTGATCAATCCTTGGCAGAGCAAAGGGATCTTTGGGGAAGGCTTTATTGAGGCTGGTGTAGTCAATGCACATGCGCCACTGCTTGTTCTTTTTCAACACTAGGACTGGGTTGGCCATCCATTCTGGGAAAAACACTTCCATGATGAATCCGGCTGCTAGGAGCCGGGCTATCTCTTCTCCAACAACTCTCCTCTTCTCTTCTGATAGGCGGCGCAAGGGCTGCCTGACCGGCTTGGAGTCTGGTCGGACATGTAGCTTGTGCTCGGCGAAATCCGTCGGAACACCCGGCATGTCTTTGGGGGACCATGCGAAGATGTTCCGATTCTCACAGAGGAAATCAATGAGCTCGCCTTCCTATTTGCTGTCAAGGCCTGTGCCTATGACAGCGTGCCTCTCCGGGTGCTCTGGGTCCAAGGGTATCTTCTTTGTTTCCTTGGCCGGCTTGAACGAGCCCTCAGCTTCCGACTCCTGGGGCATGGGTGGCATTTCCGGCTTCTTTCCTGCCAACGCCACCACCCGGTCAAGGAGCTGCTTCTCGGCTGCAATTACGAGGGACTCGGCCAGCCGGCTGCTATCTGCGGCGCAGGCGACCGACTTCTTGTAGTCTCCGACTACTGTCAGGATCCCCTTGGTACTCGACATCTTCATCTTGAGGTAGGCGTAGTGGGTGACTGCCATGAATTTGGCTAGAGCAGGTCGGCCTAGCAATGCATGGTAGGGGCTCTGAAGGTCCACCACTTCAAACCAGACTGGCTCTCGGCGAAAGTGATTCTTGTCTCCGAAGAGGACATCAATCTGTGTCTTGCCGATTGGTGAGCAGGAAAGGCCAGGGACTATGCCATGAAATACAGTCCGACTGGGGACAAGCTGCTTCTACTTGATTCCTAACTTCTCCATCGTAATGCGATACAGGATGTTGATGCTGCTGCCGCCATCTATCAAGACTCTAGAGAAATGGGCTGCTCGTCTCTCCGTTGCAAGGGTTGCTTCTAGGACCAGGGCGTACGAACCAGGGGAAGGCATCACTTCCGGGTGGTCGCCCCTGCTCCAACTGATGGGCTTCTCAAACCAATGCATGAACTCTGGGGTGTTGGAGGCCACCGCTTGTACTTCTTGTTGTTGTTGCCGTCTGCTGCGTCTGTCACCGACCACGCTGGTGAACACAACATAAGCTCCGTGTTCCTCCGGGTACTCGTCTTGGATGGCGCCGACTGGTCGGGCCGCCGACTGCTGGGGCTGAGGAGGCGGCGGTCCAGCAGGCGGAGGAGGCAGGAGTCCATCTCCCTTGGCAATCCTGGTGAGCCAGTGACACTTCCGAGTGGTGCGGTTGGAGGGCTTCGCTCTGCTATGGAATTTGCAGGGTGCATCTAGAGTTTGCTCGTAAGAGAAGGCGGGCAACCAGTTGGACTTGCCGCCCTTCTGCCGCTTGGGGGCTGGCTGCCCTTCTGGCTGCTGATCATCGACCGTCGCCACCTGCCAGCCAGTGGAAGCCGGCTAAGTGGCCTTTCGCTTGTTATCTTCTGGCTGTTGTCGCCGACTGGTGTCGCCAGCCGGAGTCCGAGGTGCCTGGGGTGCCACCTTTCCAGACGCGTCAACCAGGATTTCCGCCTTCATGGAGGAGTCGGCCGTGGCGTGCTTGTCGGCGATGACCAGCAGCTCATCAAGGGTCTCGGGCTCGTCGCAGAGGAGGCGGTGCTTGAGGAGGGTGCCCTCTTGGCACCCGGCAGTAAAATACTCGATTGCCTGCACCTCGTGCACGCCTTCGCAGGAGTTGCGCAGCTCGGTCCAGCGCGTGAGGTAATCACGAGTGGACTCGGTGGGCCCTTGGACGCATAGAGAGAGCTGCCGGGGCTTGGGGGGCCGCTTGTAAGTGCTGGTGAAGTTGCGGATGAAGGCCTCGGTGAAATCAACCCAGCTGTTAATGCTGCGGGGCTTCAGGCTGTTGAGCCACGTCCGAGCAGTGCCTTGAAGCATGAGCGGGACGTACTTCACGGCAACGCGCTTGTTGCCGTTTGCTATACTGACGGCTGTGGAGTAGTCGACCAGCCAGTGCTCCGGCTTCATGGAGCCGGTGTATTTGGTAGTGTCTCGCGGGAGGGTGAACCCTTTGGGGAAGGGCTCTTCGCGGATTCGGGGGCCGAAGCAGGGCGGGCCCAGTGCATCTTCCTCTTCAAGCGCCAGGGATCGGTTGAGGCGACCGATCCGGTGGCGAGCATCATTCTCTCTGACTCCCTCTCGGTGGACAAGGCGGTCACCGAGTGTCGGGTGCGTGACAGGAGGCGGAGTGGGGTATCTTGCTCCACGAGGCAGGGGAGGCGGCAGGTCGCCTCACCGCTCTACTGCAAGAGGGCGGCCTTCCTCGTCCCGCTCGATGGAGATGCGTGTCTGACTGCGGCTGGCAGCCGGCTCGTTGCCCTTTCCTCCACGGGCGCCACCAGTCGGCGTCCGGGAGGTCGCCCCATGATCTCGGCGTGGGGGCAGCTCGTTGTCTCGTCCGGCTGGGTCTTCAGCGCGGCACGCGGCCTCGTGCTGCGCGGCTGCCGCGTCCAGGAGCTGTTGGACTCGCTTTGTCATGTGGCGGAGCTCGTCGCCGTCGTACTTGTTCAACTCATCCGTCACCGCCTGGGCGGCCCGGATGTTCTCTGCAGGCATGGCGTAGACGGGGCGCTCTACCCCGAACATGGTGGCAACGGCCGTGCCATGCTGCCGAACCGTGCCGAGGCGGTTAGGCCCCTAGGAGCCGGGGTGCCACCTATAGCCCGGTCCATCTCGCGCCGATAGGCGTCCGATAGCCGGCGCATGCTGGCCAGGCGGCCAGCACTCTCGACAAGCTGGAGGCGGCGTGCCTCCAGCACCTCAGCATCCGCGCCCTCGGGAATAGGCGCCGACAGGTCGCGCAGGGTGGCCTCAAGGGAATCTTGAGCACGCCCGTCCGAGTGCTCCTCGCTGTTAATGACGAGCACCTCTGTGACAGTGCTCCCGCTGCTATACTCGCGAGGAGGCGGCTCATCGTAGACCACCACGTTGGTGGGATACGCGTCGAGCGACGCCGTGTCGGAGTCGACGATCATCGGATCGGTCGAGCCGACAGACTCCAGGTCCACAGTGGGCTCGCTGGCGACATGGAGCTGGTCGAGGAGGCTGACGAGGTGGCTCTCGGGGCAGCTTGTGCCTGCGTCGGAGGCCGGCTCGTCGGAGAGGTCGATCTCGCCGACGAGGTCAGCAAGGCAACTCGCCGATCAGGCGATCTCCGCGCCATGCAGCGCGTCGAGGCTAACACCGTCGGGCGTGCTGGGCTGGCTTCGCTCGCCAGGAAGGAACAGGGTTCCCGTCCAAAGCAGATCACCGGGAGATGGTGCACCTCGCCCCATGGTGGGCGTCAAATGTCGGGGGTTGGGTGCGATATATGCCAACGGATGGCTTATCATGGTGGGAGCGAGTAGAACGTCGTCGGTGCCTGGAAGCGGGATAAAGCGTAGACACGAACGCCGGTGGACTTTACCCAGGTTCGGAGCTCTCCTAGGAGATAACACCCCTAGTCCTGCTCTGCGGGGTCTCCGCATGATCACTAATGCTCAAGTGATACAATGGTGCTCCTCGAGCTGTATGTTAGAGGCAGGAGGAAGCAAGGCTCATCTCTCTTCCTGCTCTATGGGGTGGCTAGTGCTAATGGGGTCGAACCCTTTGCATGGGTGGCCTGGGGGTTTATATTGGCCTACCCCCAGGGGTACAATGGTAATCCGGCTGGCCGCCGGGCCCGGATATCAGTGTCTCCAGCCTCCGGCTTCTCCGCCGACCGCTGGGGCCCGCCGCCTGGTGGGGGCCTGCCGACTAGTTGGTGGCTGCTCACTGTAGCCATGACGTTGGTGACGAGGGCTTGGTCACCTTTGCGTGGCTACAGTCCCGCCGCCTGGCGTGAGGCTACTGTAGCCACACCTGGTCTCATCAGCTTAATGGCATGCATGCCTCGGGACAAGGGACGGCCGCCTACTGGAGGCCGGCTCCTCTTGAATCCGCTTGGTTAAGCTTCCGCCGCCTTCCTGGAGGTCACTGCCCTGTAGGGCCTGCCTCTGGCAGGCCGTACCGACAGGCCGTCGTGGGGAACAGGACTCCGCCTGCCCAGAGCGATGTTAGAGGAGACATGGCATAGTGCCCCGCCGTACGGAGATCTCCGTCTGTACGGAGCACTGTAGCCATGCTCGTCCTGAGCATCGGAGGCAATGCGCCTCACTGTAGCCATGCTCCGTCTTGTACTCTCGAAGGGGGGCTCGGCCATGCTGCAGTTGTAGGACGGCCGCCTGCCTGTTGCCGCCCTCTCTGGAGGGCGGCTGTCAGGAACCGGCCGCCCGGAGCGCCATAGTTTGGGGTCATCCGCCCTCTGGCAGCCGGCCACTGAGCCAGCCGGCCCCAGAGGGCGGAGCTTCGGCTTGGGGCCCAGCTAGGCGGAGCTGGCCCAAAGTCTTGGTAAATCTTGGGACTCGGGTGAGCCTACCCGTGGCCCATTAATCTGACACCCATCAATTGATGTAAATGCAAGGAGTAGGGATTGCCATGCAATGGATGCACTAAGAGCTATAAGTGTATGAAAGCTCAAACTGAAAACTAAGTGGGTGTGCGTCCAACTTGCTTGCTCATGAAGTCCTCGGGCATTTGAGGAAGCCAATCATTGGAATATACAAGCCAAGTTGTACAATGAAAATTCCCACTAATATATGAAAGTGATAACTCAAGAGACTCTCTATATGAAGAACATGGTGCTACTCTGAAGCACAAGTGTGGTAAAAGGATAGTAGCATTGCCCCTTCTCTCTTTTTCTCTCATTTTTTTGCTCTCTCGTTTTTTGGCCTCTTTTTTTAATATTTTTAAATTTTTTCTCGTCCGGAGTCTCATCCCGACTTGTGGGGGAATCATAGTCTCCATCATCCTTTCCTCACTAGGACAATGCTCTAATAATGATGATCATCACACTTTTACTTACAACTCGATATTACAACTCGATATCTAGAACAAAGTATGACTCTATATGAATGCATATGGCAGTGTACCAGGATGTGCAATGATCTAGCATAGCAAAGATATCAAAAACGAACAAGCCATTAAAATATCATGCTAGTTATATTACGATCATGCAAAGCAATATGACAATGAATGTTCAAGTCATGTATATGATGATGACGGAAGTTGCATGACAATATATCTCGGAATGGCTATGGAAATGCCATGATAGGTAGGTATGGTGGCTGTTTTCAGGAAGATATAATGAGGCTTATGTGTGATAGAGTGTATCGTATCACGGGGTTTCGATGCACCGGTGAAGTTTGCACCAACTCTCGAGGTGAAAAAGGGAATGCACGGTACCGAAGAGGCTAGCAATGATGGAAGGGTGAGAGTGTGTATAATCCATGGACTCAACATTAGTCATAAAGAATTCACATACTTATTGCAAAAATTTATTAGCCATCAAAGAGAAGTACTAATATGCATGCCCCTAGGGGGATAGATTGGTAGGAAAAGACAATCGCTCATCCCCTACCGCCACTCATAAGGAAGACAATCAAAAAATAAATCATGCTCCGACTTCATCAAAGAAAAGTACTAATACTGAAAGGATCGAGAAGAGGTGTTTAGAGGGGGGTGAATAGACACTAAGCAAGAAAAGTTGCAGTTTTTAATTTCTTTAGGTTTAAGTGGTGTTTTGGCACAAGTTTAACATTCACAATACATATCAAGCAAGCATGCAAAGAGTATATGAGCAGCGGAAAGTAAAGCATGCAAATTGCAAGAATGTAAAGGGATGGGATTGGAGTGTGCAAACGCAATTTGGAGACACGGAGATTTTTGAGCCGTGGTTCCGATAGCTGGTGCTATCGTACATCCACGTTGATGGAGACTTCAACCCACGAAGGGTAACGGTTGCGCAAGTCCACAGAGGGCTCCACCCACGGAGGGTCCATGAAGAAGCAACCTTGTCTATCCCACCATGGCCATCACCCATGAAGGACTTGCCTCACTAGGGGTAGATCTTCACGAAGTAGGCGATCTCCTTGCCCTTACAAACTCCTTGGTTCAACTCCACAATCTTGACGGAGGCTCCCAAGTGACACCTAGCCAATCTAGGAGACACCACTCTCCAAGAAATAACAAATTGTGTGTTGATGATGAACTCCTTGCTCTTGTGCTTCAACTGATAGTCTCCCAACACTCAACTCTCTCTCACGGGATTTGGATTTGGTGGAAAGAAGATTTGAGTGGAAAGCAACTTGGGGAAGGCTAGAGATCAAGATTTATGTGGTAGGAATGGAATATCTTGGTCTCAACACATGAGTAGGTGGTTCTCTCTCAGAAAATGTATGCTGGAAGTGTAGGCACGTTCTGATGGCTCTCTCCACGAATGAAGAGTGGGTGGAGGGGTATATATAGCCTCTACACAAAATCTAACCGTTACACAAAACTTACCAAACTCGGTGGGACCGAATCATGAAACTCGGTCGAACCGATTTAGGAAATAATGTGACCGTTAGGATTTTCAGTGGGACCGACATGTCATCTCGGTGGGACCGATATGGTTAGGGTTAACGTAATCTCGGTGAGACCGATTACACAAACTCGGTAAGACCGATTTTGGTAATAGACACACAGAGGGTTGGTCAGGCAAACTCGGTGGGACCGATTCGCTCATCTCGGATGGATCTAAATGTTAAGAAGAGGAATAGAGAGTTTGCATTGTAATCTCGGTAGGACCGATTACGCAAACTCGATGAGGCCAATTTTGGCACTAGACATACACAGAGAGATTACAATCCCATCTCAGTGAGACCGAGATCCCTATCGGTGAGACTGAAAAGACTAGGGTTTTGTGGCAGTGGCTATGTCATGGGAACTCGGTGGCGCCGGATGGAAAGATTTGGTAGGGCCGAGTTTGACTTTTAGTTTGGGACATATGTGGATGTGAGAAAGTAGTTGAGGGCTTTGGAGCATATCACTAAGCACTTGGAGCAAGCAAGCCATCAAGCAACACCTCATCCCCTCTTGATAGTATTGGCTTTTCCTATAGACTCAATGTGATCTTGGATCACTAAAAGTAAAATTTAGAGTCTTGTGCTTTGAGCTTGAACCAATCCTTTGTCCTTAGCATCTTGAAGGGGTTCCACATCCTCTAGTCCATGCCAGTTCATTGTTGAGCTTATCTGAAACATACTAGATAAAAGTATTAGTACAACACGAGATATGTTGACATTAATTACCAAAACCACCCAGGGAGCACTTGTGCTTCAATCTCCCCCTTTTTGGTAATTGATGACAACATACATCAAAGCTTTAGATAAAGATATAGAGAATAACAAGCAAAGCTTTGGAAAGACATGTAACATGCATAGGCTCCCCCTACATGTATGCAATCATGTAAATATGAAATATAGGAGCATGTGAATGCATAAGCATGATGGAGTAAGCAATGTGTTACATGTATCTTGGCTATATGCATCAGAGCAAATGATGTGAATATAGAAAATGTACCTTCATGCTCATGAGTCCTTCTTGCAAACAGTATGTACATCAGCAAGAAATCCTCATACACATGACTGTGATGCATATACTTACCTTGTGGTCTTGAGTTGGCTTAGGAAGGAATGAACCTGCGTAAACAAGGTTAGATAACACAGATACACCTACTAGCCAAAGCAAACAAAATAAACCACAAGAGTACCAAGATTGGGATGACATGTAGAGAGTGAGTATTGAGTACTCCATTGGATATAGACATGTCCCCAAAGGTAAAGATGTGCAATGAATTCAAGGATTTCCTTCCCTTAGATGTCTTGCTCCCCCTGAATCTAGCATGGGATGTTGGGAGAAGATAGGGAATAGAAAATCAGAGCAAAGAAAAGAAACGGAGCTAATGCAATCAATCAAATATGAACATGTCTTTCCCCTCTTAAAGACATGTGACTTCTCTCCTCTTGAACACCGAGCATCTGGGGTCTCTCTCCCTTCCTGAGTATTTGTCCCCCTATAGAGATGATTAAGATTTGATGTGATCTCTCTCTCCCCCTTTGACATAAATTTCCAAGAAGGGTTCTTCTGGATATTTGTTACAAATGGGTTTGGTCCTTGAGTCACAGAGCAAAGCAGCAAGTCGAATGTGATGCTGGTAGAGGACAAGAGTCATAGAGTGGAGATGGATCAAAAAGAAAGCAGGAACAAGTGGCAAGCTGTTGTTCCTGTAGTGAAATCGGTGGCACCGAGTTGTATGCTTCGGTTGCACCGAAAGAATTCGGTCGGACCAAAGGCATTAGACCGGTGAGACCGAGTTCATCGCAGAGAGAACACTTGTCACCTCAGCTCACTAGACAAGTAAGATCTCACAAGGATTTGCAAGGAATTACTGAAAGATTTGCAATGAATTTGAGGAATGCACAACAGAAAAGAAATCTAGATGAAGTTTTTTTTATGCATGAGACAAATGCAAGAGCACAGAAAAGAACACAAGAAAACTTCATCTAGAATTGGTCGGCAACAAAGTCACCTATGTTAGAGTATATTGACTTAGGAGTCAAGTGAGATCACTTGATCATAGGTCATACTCATCGTTTAAGCTCCAAATGGGGTTACCATTCTTCATTTAAGCATCTTGATGTATTCTCATCTTGTCAAGTTGCTTTGACTCATGACTTGGAGTAAAGCTCCTCTAAGATGGAATAACATACCTTGGGTGGTGGTGTTTTTTTTTGTGGGTTAAAGGGATTTCATTGCTCAATTAGGAGGGAGGTCCTCCATACAAAGTTGTGGTACATTAGCAGGACCCGAACTAATCCAGAGAGCCGTACGGGCTTCAACAAGACCAAAATTAGCTAGTCTATGACTTACAACATTTTGGTTCCTACTAATATGAGAAATTGAGCTATCCCTTTCACCAAGAAGTTTCCTCACTTCATTCACCAACACTGCATTCATCGATCTGTCCATGGACTCTGACTGAATGGAATCTACCGCGACTTTACAATCCATCTCAACATCGATCGGGAAGTCTGACCATTGTAGTGCAAACTTGAGCCCCTCTAGGCACGCAGCTAACTCAGCTTGCAATGGACTCGCACAGCTCAGGAGATTTCTGCATGCGGAGAAAACTATCCCACCGGTGTTGTCGCGGAGGATCATCCCGGCACCTGCCTCACCCGTCTCCTCGATGTAAGCGCCATCTACATTTAGCTTCACCCTGCCATGTACAGGAGGAGTCCATCTAGCAGCCTGAGTAGCAACCTTCTCATGCATTAAAACCAATGGGCGTCCCTCAACATCAATAGGAGTCTTTCCTTTTAACTGATCGGTTGCAGGACCGTACTTGATGCCAATTAGCGAATGTGCATAGCTCTGCAAGAATCGGCATGATACGTCCACTGGTGGTGGTGGCTTATCATGTACTATCTCATTACGTACATGCCAAGTGCGCCAAAAAATCATTAGCACACGCATGCGATCATCATCTCCAAGTTCATGCAGCACATCAAATAGCCACTCCACGCCCGTGGGACGAACTCCTGCAATATCCGGCAGCTTCCAGTGTTTCGCCATAGCCTTCCAAAGAGCGACCGCTCGCGGACACCTACAAAAGACATGGAACGTGTCCTCTCGCTCCATCGCACAGAGTGGGCATATATCATAAGTTTCCAAGGATCTAGTGTGCTTATTAGCCCAAGTAGCCAGAGAATTTGAGGCAAGCTTCCAAGCAAATATACGAACCTTCGGAGGAGCAGGGCACCTCCATATTAGTGCCCAGACGGCACGCCGTCCGTCCGGTGCCCTGCTTGCTCCCACTGAGGTAGGCATAAGCCGTTCGTTGAGGGCGAGGCGATACGCACTCCGAACTGAAAAGACTCCAGACCGCTCGGCCGCCCAAGCGACGACATCTCCTCCGAGCCATGGCGAGGCTCTAATCTTCATTATCTCTTGAACGTCGATGTGTAGGAAGTGTTGATGGAGGAGTGTGACGTTCCAGTTTCCATGTACGTCCAGAAGGTCGCTCACCCGACGGAGTCGGCAGCGTCCTTGGATGGTTATCGGACCACGCGCCAGCGGATGAGGGATCCATTGGTCCCGCCAAATCCGGACCGAGGTACCATCGCCAGTGCGCCATATGAGCCCCTTCTTGAGGAGCTCTAGTCCATGGACAATGGCCTGCCAAGTTGGCGACGCATTGCCTGAGAATACTGTATCCTCCAGTCGACCATTGGGGAAGTAGCGGGCCTTCAACACCTGCGCATATAGGTTATCGGGATTAGCAATAAGACGCCAAGCTTGCCGCGCGAGCAAGGCTTGGTTAAAGAGTCTGAAATCTCGAAATCCTAATCCGCCTTGATCCTTTGGTTTAATCATCGTGTTCCACGCCCGCCAATGCGTCTTCCTCTTGCCCTCCTTAGCTCCCCACCAAAAGTTTCTGACCATGCGGGTGAGGTCATCACAAACACTCCGAGGTAGACGGAATACACTCATGAGGTATGTGGGGAGGGATTGCGCGACTGCTTTTATAAGTATCTCCTTCCCTCCTTGTGAAGCCGCTTCACCCCATATCAAGATCCTCTCTGTAAGTTGTTCCTGTAGACTTTGGAACCGGCCCTTTGACATGCGTCCTGTAGGTGTTGGCAGACCTAAATATTTTTCCTCAAACTCAGGGTTTTGCACTTCTAGAACTTGCACAATAGCAGCTACATCAGTAGGGCGGCATCTGCTGCCAAAGAAGATTGAGCATTTCATAGGATTAACAAACTGGCCCGTAGTGCGTTCATATACAGTGAGAGCATCCCGAATCTCCATGGCGTCCACGGACGTGGCACGGAAGAACAAGAGGGTGTCATCCGCGAAAAGTAAATGAGAAATACCAGGGGCCCGTGGGCACACATGAAGTGGCTGCAGCAGTCCAAGTTGCACCTTATGTTTCAAAATAGCATCCAGTCCGTCCGCGACCAACAAGAATAAGAATGGTGAGAGCGGGTCTCCCTGCCGTAGCCCACGGGATGGTGCGAACGAATTTGAGAGGGCTCCATTGAGTTTAACCTTATATGTCACCGAGGTCACGCACGTCATGATCCAGTGCACCCACCGGCGATCAAAGCCCAACTGTTACATCATCCGCTTCAGGAATTCCCAGTCCACCCTATCATATGCTTTTGATAGGTCTAACTTGTATGCACAAAAACTACTATCGGGGTCCTTCTCCTGCTTAATGGCGTGGATACACTCAAAGGCAATGTAAGCATTATCAGTAATTAACCATCCAGGTACAAATGCACTTTGCTCCGGTGCAATGATGTCATCCAGTAAGGGCCTTAGTCGGTTTACTAGGCATTTTGAGATTACCTTGTAGACCACATTACATAAGCTGATTGGCCGGAACTCGGTGAGTGTAGTGGGGTTTGCCACCTTTGGAATAAGCACAATGGATGTTGAATTAATTCCCTCTGGCATAATACCTGACTCAAAGAATAGCCTGACAGCTATAATAACCTCCTCCTTCAGTATGCCCCAATGCCGCTGAAAAAACCTCGCAGGGAAACCATCCGGTCCTGGCGCCTTTAAGGGCCCAATTTGAAACAGGGCATCGCTAATATCCTTTTCACTGAAAGGGGCACATAATTTATCATTCATATCTGGACTTATTTTTGCTTGGAACAAGTGCATGATCTCCTCCGGATGGATATTTGGGTCGGCCGTGAACAAATCCTCAAAGTACTCTTTTGCCATGTTCATCATAACATTCTGATCTTGCTGCCATGTCCCATTGCTATCTGTTAGGCCCTTGATTCTATTTTTCCTAGCACGCCAAACAGCCTTACGATGGAAAAATTTGTGTTCCGGTCCCCCTCCTTTAACCAGTCAATGTGAGATCGTTGGAGCCACAACATTTCCTCCTTGTAGAGCAGTTCATTCATTGCGTCCATCTCTTTCCGCAATTCCGCGCGGTCAGCATTCATGTGCATGAGCTCTTCTAGCCGCGAACGAGACTTTTCTAGCTCTCTTGTTACATTCCCAAATTTCCTATTACTCCATGCATGAAGTTTGCCCATTACCTTCCCTAGTGCAAGATGTACATCCCGCAGATTCTTTTTGCCTCCTGCTTCCTTCCACGCCTGTAACACAACCTCCTCCAAAGCTGGATCTCGTTCCCACATAAGTTCGTACCGGCGGCAGCGGCTTGGTCGTGGTTCCGTGTCCAGTACACACCTCACCAGGACCGGGCAATGGTCAGAGCAGGGGGAGACGAGGTGCACCACCGCCGCTTCTGCAAAGATATCACGCCAGGAGTTCGTGGCCACTGCTCGGTCTAGCCGCACTTGGACATTCGCCCTGCCGCCTCGTCTATTATCATAAGTGAATGGGTAGCCTGCAAAACCCAAGTCAATCAGTCCACAAGTTTCTAAAGCATCTCTGAAAATAAGCATTTGCCCCGGCGCTCGTGGAGTTTCTGACATATGCTCATAGTCCCACATGGCTTCATTAAAATCTCCAACAAGCATCCAAGGCAAGGCACTCTGGCTGTGCAAGCGACGTATTGCATCCCACACTTCATGTCTATTTTCCACGCGAGGTTCGCCATAAACAAAGGTTATACGCCATGGAGGCTCTCTGACTGAAACACGGACATGCGCATCAATCCATCTTTTATTAGCATCCTTGATCTCCACTATTAAAGATTCATGCCAGAATAATGCAAGACCTCCACTGCGACCCTCACTACTAACTCCTTCAAAACCCTGTAAACCTAACTGAGAACGAAGACGATACATCTTTTCTTTTGGTTGCCTAGTTTCACACAAGAAAACAAATTTCGGGGAATGAGCACTCACAAGTGCTACCAACTCACGAACTGTGCGAAGGTTCCCCGCCCCTCGACAGTTCCAACTTAAGCAATTCATTGCTCCTGACGGGGCGCCACACTTGGCCCCGTCAGTTTACCGGCGGCCCCAAGGCCGGTTGCCTCCAAGTCCATTGAGAGCTCCCTACTGATTACCTCCTCCTCCATTAAAAACTTGTGTTCTAGTCTGGTTTTCTTCTCTTTTAACTGTACTTGAACTACTCCTTCCTCTTCCAGTTCTGCAAGCACATCCTCTCCCACAGCATCCTCTCCTTCCATGACGTTCTCCGAGCCCGCTGCGCCCAGCCTATCCATACTGCAGTCCTCTTCCTTTGCCATAGAACAAACTGACGGCGTCTGACAGTCCGCAATGACGAGCGCCCGCGCATCTAGGTTTGCCACCAGCAGTGCTTCAGTTCCCTCGCCGGACAGCTTCGGGCGGGCAGCATCCACTAAGGGAGCCCCGTGATCGCCCCCACCGCCCTTCAAGTTCACCTCTACACTCACCAGCAGCATACCTAAGGTTCGCGACGACGGCGACAAAGGTTGTGCGGTGGAACACAGCGGCTTCGGCAGCACCTGGAGTAGGAATTGATCAGGCGGATCACCGGGTTTTTGGTGCCTCTCTGGACTGCCCCTAGGATTAGATGTATATCCATCCACGAGCAGATGCATGAAGTAGTAGTTGTAGGCCGAATTCATCCCAGACTCATGGCGTGAACCAGGTGGAAACCTAGCCTGCGGCTTCCCATGGCGATAGACAGCGGGATCGCTTCCCCCCTGAGGGCCAAGCGATCGGGGAGCGGACGCAGCCGCAACAGGGCCATCATGGCGCGGAGGCGCACATGAGGCAGCGGTGCCGACCACCGGCAGGCCAAAGCCCGGCGGCGGCGGCAGCAGTGGCGGCGAGGGCGGGGGCCCATAGTCGCCAGACTCCTGAAACCCTAACATCGCGCGGTTGTTTAGTTGTTTTATCAAAAAGATTTTTTTAAATGCATGAAAGATCTTGGGTGGTAGTGTTGATCGTGATCATGTAGTTGAACTTGTGTGGATAGATCAAGGTTGATGTAGATCATCAAGAGTTGGGAGCACCACTTGGAGTTTGAGTTCATCTACCTACATGAGTTAGTTTTGAAAGGAAGAGCACTTGTGTATCCAAGATGACAATCATAAAACTTAATATAGAATTTGTCAAAGGATATGTTTGAATGGTTTTGTGCTCCTTGTCTTCAACCACCATTGTGTAGAGACTTGAAGATGTAGAGATTGCTCAAGATGTGAGTGAGTTGCAATCTCATAGATTTAGATTCATCCAAGTACCTACAAGGGTTAGATAACATGCAAGGTGCAAATACATCCAAGACATAAGATTATCTTCATAAGAGAAATATCAAGGATTAGTCATAGGCTCATGTCTTGCATGTATCCAAATGGAGTTCCCACTCCAGGTTTGAAGCGTCAATGATGTTCAATTCACCTCTCAACCTGCAAAACACTTTCTCATCAAGTGGTTTAGTGAATATATCCGCCAATTGCTTGTCGGTACGAACATGCTTAAGATTAAGGTCCCCTTTGTCAACGTGATCTCGAATGAAATGGTGACAAACTTCAATATGCTTAGTTCGAGAGTGTTGCACGGGATTGTGAGCAATCTTGATAGCACTTTCATTGTCAAAAAGCAATGGAACATGTTTCACATATATACCATAATCTTTAAGAGTTTGGGTCATCCAAAGTAATTGAGCACAACATGAACCAGCGGCAATGTATTCCACTTCAGCGGTGGATAAGGATACTGAGTTTTGTTCTTGGAGGACCAAGACACAAGATATCTACCAAGAAATTGACAAGTACCCGAAGTGGACTTTCTATCAACCTTGTCTCCGGCATAGTCCGAGTTGGAGTAGCCAACAAGATTAAAAGATGCCCTCTTTGGATACCAAATGCCAAAATTTGGTGTGTGGATTAAGTATCTCACTATCCTTTTCACGGCCTTAAGATGACATTCTTTAGGGGCGGCTTGATATCGTGCACACATGCACACACTTAGCATAATATCTGGACGTGAAGCACATAGATATAACAATGAACCAATCATGGAGCGGTAAACCTTTTGATCAACCGGTTCACCATATTTGGTCAAATCAAGATGTCCACTAGTAGGCATGGGTGTAGTCATACCTTTGCATTCTTGCATATTGAACTTCTTGAATAAGTCCTTGGTGTACTTTGTTTGAGAGACAAAGGTACCTTCCTTAGTTTGCTTGATTTGCAAACCAAGAAAGAATTTGAGCTCACTCATCATCGACATCTCAAACTTCTCCGACATTAGCTTTCCACTTCTCACTAAAGTGAGGGTTAGTCGAGCCAAATATAATATCATCAACATAGATTTGGCACACAAATAGTTCTCCATTAACCCTTTAGTAAAAAGAGTAGAATCAATTTTTCCAATTTCAAAGCCTTTTTCAATAAGGAACTTGGTCAAGCATTTATACCACGCTCTAGGAGCTTTTTTTAAGACCATAAAGAGCTTTGTGAAGTTTGTAAACATGATTAGGTTTCTTAGGATTGACAAAGCCGGTAGGTTGCTTAACATAAACTTCCTCCTCTATTTCACCATTTAGAAAAGCACTTTTAATGTCCATTTGGTACAAGGTGATATCATGGTGATTAGCATAGGCAAGTAAGATGCGAATGGACTCAAGTCTAGCAACGGGGGCATATGTCTCACCATAGTCCATACCTTTGACTTGAGTGTAGCCTTGGGCGACGAGACATGCTTTGTTGCGAACTACTTGTCCATCTTCATCTTGCTTGTTGCGAAACACCCATTTGGTACCGATGATGTTGTGGTTGTTGTCGGGCTTCTCAACCAATGTCCAAACTTGATTTCTTTCAAAGTTGTGTAGCTCTTCATGCATGGCGTTTTTCCAATCCGAATCTTCCAATGCTTCTTCAACCTTCATGGGTTCAATGCTAGAGATGAATGAATAATGTTCACAAAAGTTAGCTAAACGAGTTTTAGAGCGAGTGATTCTACCGGTTTGGATATCATTGTAGATTTGCTCGACGGGATGGTCTTTAGCAACTCTTGCTCAAACTCACAAAAGCGTTTGCTTGGATCTTGGTGGAACATCTTCTTCATCGTGTTCTTCTTCTTGGCCTTCTTCATTGTTGACGTTGTCGTTCTCTTGTCGTGGTGGAGAAGGAGGTTGTTGATGTTCCACTTGGTGTACTTCCTCGTTTTCTTCATCTTGGTGTATCCCACTTGTGGATGCTTTCGTATCAACTCTTTGTTCACCTTGTCGTGAGGTGGAAGCTTCTATTTGGACGGACGAGGTACTCTCCTTCACCTCCGTTGGACGAATCTTGCTAATAGACAAGTCTTGGATTGCTTCCGAAGGGTCTTTGTCACCTACATCAATTGGCAATTGCTCTACTTGCGAGCTGTTAGATTCATCAAACTTCACATCTACCGTATCTTCAACCTTTCGGGTGAAATTATTGTAGACACAGTAAGTGTGAGAGTTTGAGCCATAACCAAGTAGGAAACCTTCATGAGACTTAAGAGCAAATTTAGAGCGACGATGCTTATCAAGAATGTAGCACTTCGAGCCGAATACTCGAAAGTATCCAACTTGGGGTTTGTTACTGGTGAGGAGCTTGTATGTCGTCTTGCCGAGTAGCTTGTGAAGATACAAGCGATTTGTTGCATGACAAGTTGTCTCAACCGCTTCCGCCCAAAAGTGCTTCGGCGTCTTGTACTCATCAAGCATCATTCACGCCATTTCAATGAGTGTCCGGTTCTTCCTCTCAACAACTCCATTTTGTTGAGGTGTGTACGGAGCCGAGAACTCATGTGAAATCCCTTCTTCGTCAAGAAAGGTGTCCACATTTGTGTTCTTGAACTCCGTTCCATTGTCACTGCGAACCTTCTTGATCTTCACTTAAAATTGATTTTGGGCCTTCCTAGCGAAGTTTTTGAAGATCTTTTGAACCTGGATTTATCATTGACAAAGAACACCCACGTAAATCTTGAAAAATCATCAACTATAACTATACCAAAAGAATTTCCACCGAGACTCTTGTAAGCGTTGGACCGAAAAGGTCCATGTGAAGTAGCTCGAGTGGCCTCCTTGTGGTCATGATGTTCTTCACTGGATGCCTTCCTCCAACCTGTTTACCTGCTTGACAAGCGCTGCAAAGTCTATCCTTATCTAATATGACATCATTAATGCCAAGGATATGATTTCCTTTAATAAGCTTGTCAAGGTTTCGCATCCCCACATGACCTAACCGTCTATGCCACAACCAACCTTTTGAGGATTTAGCAATTAAGCAAGTTCTAGGTTGGGCCTTCTTAGTGAAATCAACAATGTAAAGATCACCTCTACATATACCGGTAAAGACCATTTTATGATTATCTCTATGAAACACTTGGCAATCTACTTCAGTAAATAGGACATTGAAACCGAAATCAGCAAGTCTAGATACTGAAAGTAAATTGTACCCAAGAGATTCAACGAGCATGACATTTTGTATGGAGCTATCATGTGATATGGCCACCTTACCAAGGCCAACCACCTTACCCTTTGAGTTATCACCAAAGGTGACATACTTTCGAGGGCCGTCGTTTTCAGCAAGCTCGCGAAACATATCTTTGTCTCTGGTCATGTGATCCGTACATCCACTGTCAAGAACCCATTCCTTTCCTCCTGCCATGTATCCCCGAAGATTTGCCATAAGACCAAAGTGTCTCATTGCATCATCAAGATCAAAGTCACTATCATCGTCCTCATCATAGTATCCATGTTCAACATCATCATGTGATGGATCAATTCCTAGAGTGGGTAATTCGTTAGAGTGAGTTTGACAATGATCTTCTTTATGAATTTTAATAGCTTTGGAAATAATATCACTAATAATTCCAACATCTCCTTTGGCACGCATAAGATTTGTAAGCTCAAATAGACAATCACCAAACTTAGAATCATTGGAATTCATCTTACTCAAGGCAATAGACTTATGGAGAATTTCATCTAGATTTTTCAAGGAATAATTTGGAAACCGTTCCTCAAGAAATTTTCATATAGTGTAGGCACACTCAAGAGTAGGCAAACATCCAATCAAGTTTCTAGGCAAGCCTCTAGTGATAAGATTAACAGTTCTAAGATTGCTAATCATGTCAATTGACTCATCAAGGGTAGGATGCATAGGATCAATATGAGGTGCACAAGGGCTAGTAATGTACTTGTTCAAATGGTATTCATTGAAAATCACAAGCATCTCATTTTTCCACTCATGAAAATACTCTCCATCAAATATAGGCACTCTATGTCTAAGACTCCCCAAAATGGACTCATCCATCTTCCTCCAATGGTGTTTAAACCAAAGCAATGGAGACCAAAGCTCTGATACCAATTGAAAGTATCGAGAAGAGGTGTCTAGAGGGGGGTGAATAGACACTAAGCAAGAAAAGTTCTAGTTTTTAATTTCTTTAGGTTGAAGTGGAATTTTGGCACAAGTTTAACATTCACAATACATATCAAGCAAGCATGCAAAGAGTATATGAGCAGCGGAAAGTAAAGCATGCAAATTGCAAGAATGTAAAGGGATGGGATTGGAGTGTGCAAACGCAATTTGGAGACACGGAGATTTTTGAGCCGTGGTTCCGATAGGTGGTGCTATCGTACATCCACGTTGATGGAGACTTCAACCCACGAAGGGTAACGGTTGCGCGAGTCCACGAAGGGATCCACCCACGAAGGGTCCACAAAGAAGCAACCTTGTCTATCCCACCATGATCGTCGCCCATGAAGGAGTTGCCTCACTAGGGGTAGATCTTCACGAAGTAGGCGATCTCCTTGCCCTTACAAACTCCTTGGTTCAACTCCACAATCTTGACGGAGGCTCCCAAGTGACACCTAGCCAATCTAGGAGACACCACTCTCCAAGAAGTAACAAATGGTGTCTTGATGATGAACTCCTTGCTCTTGTGCTTCAAATGATAGTCTCCCCTACACCCAACTCTCTCTCACAGGATTTGGATTTGGTGGAAAGAAGATTTGAGTGGAAAGCAACTTGGGGAAGGCTAGAGATCAGGATTTATGTCGTAGGAATGAAATATCTTGGTCTCAACACATGAGTAGGTGGTTCTCTCTCAGAAAATGTATGCTGGAAGTGTACGCACATTCTAATGGCTCTCCCCACGAATGAAGAGTGGGTGGAGGGGTATATATAGCCTCCACATAAAATCTAACCATTACACACAACTTACCAAACTCGGTGGGACCGAATCGTGAAACTCGGTCGGACCGATTTAGGAAATAATGAGACCGTTAGGATTTTCGGTGGGACCAACATGTCATCTCGGTGGGACCGATATGGTTAGGGTTAGGGCATAGCGTAATCTCGGTGAGACCAATTACACAAACTCGGTAAGACCGATTTTGGTAATAGACACATAGAGGGTTGGTCAGGCAAACTCGGTGGGACCGATTCGCTCATCTCGGATGGACCGAAATGTTATGAAGAGGAACAGAGAATTTGCATTATAATCTCGGTAGAACCGATTACGCAAACTCGGTGAGACCGATTTTGGTACTGGACATACACAGAGAGATTACAATCCCATCACGGTGAGACCGAGATCCCTATCGGTGAGGCCGAAAAGACTAGGGTTTTGTTGGAAATATGCCCTAGAGGCAATAAAAAAAGTATTATTATATTTCCTTGTTCATGATAATTGTGTTTTATTCATGCTATAACTGTATTGTCCGGAAATCGTAATACACGTCTGAATACATAGACCACAATATGTCCCTAGTGAGCCTCTAGTTGACTAGCTCGTTGTGATCAACAGATAGTCATGGTTTCCTGGCTATGGACATTGGATGTCGTTGATAACGGGATCACATCATTAGGAGAATGATGTGATGGACAAGACCCAATCCTAAGCATAGCACAAAGATCGTGTAGTTCGTTTGCTAGAGCTTTTCCAATTTCAAAGTATCTCTTCCTTAGACCATGAGATCGTGTAACTCCCGGGTACCGTAGGAGTGCTTTGGGTGTATCAAACGTCACAACGTAACTGGGTGACTATAAAGGTGCACTACAGGTATCTCCGAAAGTGTCTGTTGGGTTGACACGGATCGAGACTGGGATTTGTCACTCCGTGTAAACGGAGAGGTATCTCTGGGCCCACTCGGTAGGACATCATCATAATGAGCACAATGTGACCAAGGGGTTGATCACGGGATGATGTGTTACGGAACGAGTAAAGAGACTTGCCGGTAACAAGATTGAACAAGGTATCGGTATACCGACGATCGAATCTCGGGCAAGTACAATACCGTAAGACAAAGGGAATTGTATACGGGATCGATTGAGTCCTTGACATCGTGGTTCATCCGATGAGATCATCGTGGAACATGTGGGAGCCAACATGGGTATCCAGATCCCGCTGTTGGTTATTGACCAGAGAACGTCTCGGTCATGTCTACATGTCTCCCGAACCCGTAGGGTCTACACACTTAAGGTTCGATGACGCTAGGGTTATAAAGGAAGTTTGTGTGTGGTTACCGAATGTTGTTCGGAGTCCCGGATGAGATCCCGGACGTCACAAGGAGTTCCGGAATGGTCCGGAGGTAAAGATTTATATATGGGAAGTCCTATTTTGGCCACCGGAAAATGTTCGGGATTTTTCGGTATTGTACCGGGAAGGTTCTAGAAGGTTCCGGAGTGGGGCCCACCTGCATGGGGGGACCCACATGAATGTGGGTAGTGGGGGCAAGGCCCCACACCCCTGGTCAAGGCGCACCAAGATCCCCCCTTAGAAGGAATAAGATTATATACCAAAGGGATAAGATCAAGATCCTAAAGGGGGATAGCAATCGGTGGGGAAGGAAATGATGGGATTTCTTTCCTCCCACCTTGCCAACGCCCCAATGGACTTGGAGGGCAAGAAACCAGCCCCTCCACCCCTATATATAGTGGGAGGCGCATGGGAGCTTCACCCTTGCCCGGGCGCAGCCCTCCCCTCTCCCAAGTGCTCCTCCTCTCTCGCGGTGCTTGGCGAAGCCTGCAGATTGCCACGCCTCCACCACCACCACGCCGTCGTGCTGCTGCTGGACGGAGTCTACCTCAACCTCTCCTCTCTCCTTGCTGGATCAAGGCATGGGAGACGCCACCGGCTGTACGTGTGTTGAGCGCGGAGGTGCCGTCCGTTCGCACTAGGATCTCCGTGATTTGGATCACGACGAGTACGACTCCTTCAACCCCGTTCTCTTGAACGCTTCCGCTTAGCGATCTACAAGGGTATGTAGATGCACTCTCCTTCCCTCGTTGCTGGTTTCTCCATAGATAGATCTTGGTGACACGTGGGAAAATTTTGAATTTCGCCACGTTCCCCAACAATGGCATCATGAGCTAGGTCTATTGCGTAGATTCTTTGCACGAGTAGAACACAAAGTAGTTGTGGGCGTTGATGTTGTTCAATATGTTTACCGTTACTAGTCCAATCTTGTTTCGACGGTATTGTGGGATGAAGCGGCCGGACCGACCTTACACGCATTCTTCGTGAGACAGGTTCCACCGATTGACATGCACTTCGTGCATAAGGTGGCTAGCGGTGCCGCCTCTCCACTTTAGTCGGAACGGATTCGATGAAAAGGGTCCTTATGAAGGGTAAATAGCAATTGGCATATCACGTTGTGGTTTTGCGTAGGTAAGAAACGTTCTTGCTAGAAACCCATAGCAGCCACGTAAAACATGCAAACAACAATTAGAGGACGTCTAACTTGTTTTTGCAGGGTATGCTATGTGATGTGATATGGCCAAGAAGAATGTGATGAATGATATGTGATGTATGAGATTGATCATGTTCTTGTAATAGGAATCACGACTTGCATGTCGATGAGTATGACAACCGGCAGGAGCCATAGGAGTTGTCTTTATTTATTGTATGACCCGCGTGTCATTGAACAACGCCATGTAATTACTTTACTTTATTGCTAACCGGTAGCCATAGTAGTAGAAGTAATAGTTGGCGAGACAACTTCATGGAGACACGATGATGGAGATCATGATGATGGAGATCATGGTGTCATGCGGTGACGATGATGATCATGGAGCCCGAAGATGGAGATCAAAGGAGCAAAATGATATTGGCCATATCATGTCACTATTTGATTGCATGTGATGTTTATCATGTTTATGCATCTTGTTTACTTAGGACGACGGTAGTAAATAAGATGATCCTTACAAAATTTCAAGAAGTGTTCTCCCTAATCGTGCACCGTTGCTACAGTTCGTCGCTTCTAAGCACCACGTGATGATCGGGTGTGATGGATTCTTACGTTCACATACAACGGGTGTAAGACAGTTTTACACAAATAAAACACTTAGGGTTAACTTGACGAGCCTAGCATGTACGCACATGGCCTCGAACACGGAGACCGAAAGGTCGAGCATGAGTCGTATGGAGGATACGATCAACATGAAGATGTTCACCGATGATGACTAGACCGTCTCACGTGATGATCGGACATGGCCTAGTCGAATCGGATCGTGTAACACTTAGATGACCAGAGGGATGTCTATCTGAGTGGGAGTTCATAAGATGAACTTAATTATCCTGAACATAGTCAAAAGTTCTTTGCAAATTATGTCGTAAGCTCGCGCTTTAGTTCCACTGTTTAGATATGTTCCTAGAGAAAATATAGTTGAAAGTTGACAGTAGCGATTATGCGGAGAGTAGAAAGCTTATGTCCTTAATGCACCGCTCAGTGTGCTGAACACCAAACGTCGTCTGTGGATGTTGCGAACATCGGACATACACGTTTTGATAACTACGTGATAGTTCAGTTAAACGGTTTAGAGTTGAGGCACCAAAGACGTTTTTCGAAACGTCGCAGAACATATGAGATGTTTTCGAGGGCTGAAATTGGGATTTCAGGCTCGTGCCCACGTCAAGAGGCATGAGACCTCCGACGATTTTCTTAGCCTGCAAACTAAGGTAGAAATGCTCAACCGTTGAGCTTGTGCTCAGATTGTCTGAGTGCAACAATCACTTGAATCGAGTGGGATTTGATCTTCCAGATGAGATAGCGATGTTTCTCCAAAGTCATTGCCACCAAGCTGCTAGAGCTTCGTGATGAGCTATAACATATCAGGGATAGATATGATGATCCTTGAGGTATTCGCGATGTTTGACACCGCGAAAGTAGAAATCAAGAAGGAGCATCAATTGTTGATGGTTGGTGAAACCACTAGTTTCAAGAAGGGCAAGGGCAAGAAGGGATACTTCATGAAACGGCAAATCAACTGCTGCTCTAGTGAAGATACCCAAGGTTGAACCCAAACCCGAGACTAAGTGCTTCTGTAATAAGGGGAACAACCACTGGAGCGGAATTACCCTATATACTTGGTAGATGAGAAGGCTGGCAAGGTCGATAGAAGTATATTGGATATACATTATGTTAATGTGTACTTTACTAGTACTCCTAGTAGCACCAGGGTATTAGATACCGGCTCGGTTGCTAAGTGTTAGTAACACGAAATAAAAGCTACGGAATATACGGAGACTAGCTAAAGGTGAGCTGACGATATATGTTGGAAGTGTTTCCGAGGTTGATGTGATCAAGCATCGCACGCTCCCTCTACCATCGAGATTTGGTGTTTGCGTTGAGCATAGACATGATTGGATTATGTCTATCGCAATACGGTTATTCATTTAAGGAGAATAATGGTTACTCTATTTATTTGAATAATACCTTCAATGGTCTTGCACCTAAAGGAATGGTTTATTGAATCTCGATCGTAGTGATACACATTTTCATGCCAAAAAGATATAAGATAGTAATGATAGTACCACTTACTTGTGGCACTGCCATGAAAGTCATATTGGTGTAAAACGCATGAAGAAGCTCCATGTTGATGGATCTTTGGACTCACTCGTTTTTGAAAAGTTTGAGACATGCAAACCATGTCTATTGGTGTATACGCATGAAGAAACTCCATGCAGATGGATCGTTTGGACTCACTTGATTTTGAATCACTTGAGATATGCAAATCATACCACATGGGCAAGATGACTAAAAGCCTCGTTTTTCAAAGAAATGGAACAAGATAGCAACTTGTTGGAAGTAACACATTTTGATGTGTGCAGTCCAATGAGTCTTTGAGGCATCAAATGAATATCGTTATGTTCTTACTTCACAGATGATTCGAGTAGATGTAGAGTATATTTACTTGATGAAACACAAGTCTGAATTATTGAATGGTTCAAGTAATTTCAGAGTGAAGTTGAAGATCATCGTGACAAGAGATGAAATGTCTATGATATGATCATAGCGATGAGTATCTGAGTTACGAGCTTTGGCACGCAATTAAGACATTGTGGAAATTGTTTCACAATTAATACCGCCTGGAACACCATAGTTTGATGGTGTGTCCGAACATCATAGTTGCACCCTATTGGATATGGTGCGTACCATGATGTCTCTTATCGAATTACCACTATCATTTATGGGTTAGACATTAGAGACAACCACATTCACTTTAAATAGGGCACCACGTAATTCCGTTGAGATGACACCGAATGAACTATGGTTTGGAGAAACCTAAGTTGTCGTTTCTTAAAAGTTTGGGGTTGCGAGGCTTATGTGAAAAAGTTTTAGGTTGATAAGCTCGAACCCAAAGTGGATAAAATGCATCTTCATAGGACACCCAAATCAGTTGGGTATACCTCCTAATTCAGATCCGAAAGCAATAGGGATTGTTTCTTGAATCGGGTCCTTTCTCGAGGAAAAGTTTGTCTCGAAAAGTTGAGTGGGAGGATGGTGGAGACTTGATATGGTTATTGAACCATCACTACAACTAGTGTGTAGCAGGGCACAGGAAGTTGTTCCTCTGGCACCTACACCAATTGAAGTAGAAGCTTATGATAGTGATCATGAAACTTCGGATCAAGTCACTACCGTACCTCGTAGGGTGACAAGGATGCGTACTGCTTCAGAGTGGTACGGTAATCTTGTCTTGAGGGTCATGTTGCTAGACAACAATGAACCTACGAGTTATGGAGAAGCAATGGTGGGCCCAAATTCCGACAAATGGTTAGAAGCCATGAAATCCAAGATAGGATCCATGTATCAGAACAAAGCATGGACTTTGGTGGACTTGCCCGATGATCGGCAAGCCATTGAGATAAATGGATCTTTAAGAAGAAGACGGACGTGGACGGTAATGTCACCGTCTATGAAGCTCGACTTGTGGCGAAGAGTTTTTCACAAGTTCAAAGAGTTGACTACGATGAGATTTTCTCATCCGTAGCGATGCTTAAGTCCGTCGGAATCATGTCAAGATTAGCTGCATTTATGAAATCTGGCGATGGATGTCAAAATGAGTTTCCTTACCGTTTTTAAGAAGAAAAGGTTGTATGTGATACAATCGAAAAGTTTTGTCGATCCTAAGGATGCTAAAAGGTATGCTAGCTCCAGCGATCCTTCTAAGGACTGGAGTAAGCATCTCGGAGTTGGAATGTGCACTTTGATGAGATGATCAAAGATTTTGGGTTTATACAAAGTTTATGAGAAACTTGTATTTCCAAAGAAGTGAGTGGGAGCACTATAGAATTTCGATGAGTATATGTTGTTGACATATTGTTGATCGAAATGATGTAGAATTCTGGAAAGCATATAGGGTTATTTGAAAAGTGTTTTCAATGGAAAACCTGGATTAGGCTACTTGAATAATAAGCATCAAGATCTATAAGATAGATCAAAATGCTTAATAGTACTTTCAAATGAGCACGTATTTTGACATGATCTTGAAGGTGTTCAAGATGGATCGATCAAAGAAGGAGTTCTTGCACGAGATATAAGGTACGAAGTTAAGACTTAAAGCTCGACCACGGCAGAATAGAGAGAAAGGACGAAGGTCGTCCCCTATGCTTCAGACATAGGCTCTATAGTATGCTATGCTATGTACCGCACCGGAAGTGTGCCTTGCCATGAGTCAGTCAAGGGGTACAAGAATGATCCAGGAATGGATCATTGGACAGCAGTCAAAATTGTCCTTGGGGTAAATAAGGACATGTTTCTCGATTATGGAGGTGATAAAGAGTTCGCGTAAAGGGTTACGTCGATGCAAGCTTTAACACCTATCTGAATGACTCTAAGTAGCAAACCGGATACGTATAGTGGAGCAACCATTTGGAATAGCTCCAAGTGGAGCGTGGAAATAGCATTTAAAATATGACATAGAGAATTGCGAAATACATACGGATCTGAATGTTTCAGACCCGTTGACTAAAAACCTCTCTCACTAGCAAAACATGATCAAACCCCAGAACTCATTGAGTCTTAATCACATGGTGATGTGAACTAGTTTAATGACACTAGTAAACTCTTTGGATGTTGGTCACATGGTGATGTGACCTGTGAATGTTAATCACATGGCGATGTGAACTAGATTATTGACTCTAGTGCAAGTGGGAGACTGTTGGAAATATGCCCTAGAGGCAATAATAAAAGTATTATTATATTTCCTTGTTCATGATAATTGTCTTTTATTCATGCTATAACTGTATTGTCCGGAAATCGTAATACACGTGTGAATACATAGACCACAATATGTCCCTAGTGAGCCTCTAGTTGACTAGCTCGTTGTGATCAACAGATAGTCATGGTTTCCTGGCTATGGACATTGGATGTCGTTGATAACGGGATCACATCATTAGGAGAATGATGTGATGGACAAGACCCAATCCTAAGCATAGCACAAAGATCGTGTAGTTCGTTTGCTAGAGCTTTTCCAATGTCAAAGTATCTCTTCCTTAGACCATGAGATCGTGTAACTCCCGGGTACCGTAGGAGTGCTTTGGGTGTATCAAACGTCACAACATAACTGGGTGACTATAAAGGTGCACTACAGGTATCTCCGAAAGTGTCTGTTGGGTTGACACGGATCGAGACTGGGATTTGTCACTCCGTGTAAACGGAGAGGTATCTCTGGGCCCACTCTGTAGGACATCATCATAATGTGCACGATGTGACCAAGGGGTTGATCACGGGATGATGTGTTACGGAACGAGTAAAGAGACTTGCTGGTAACGAGATTGAACAAGGTATCGGTATACCGACGATCGAATCTCGGACAAGTACAATACCGTTAGACAAAGGGAATTGTATACGGGATCGATTGAGTCCTTGACATCGTGGTTCATCCGATGAGATCATCGTGGAACATGTGGGAGCCAACATGGGTATCCAGATCCCGCTGTTGGTTATTGACCGAGAACGTCTCGGTCATGTCTACATGTCTCCGAACCCGTAGGGTCTACACACTAAGGTTCGATGGCGCTAGGGTTATAAAGGAAGTTTGTGTGTGGTTACCGAATGTTGTTCGAGTCCGGATGAGATCCCTGACGTCACAAGGAGTTCGGAATGGTCCGGAGGTAAAGATTTATATATGGGAAGTCCTATTTTGGCCACCGGAAAATGTTCGGAATTTTTTGGTATTGTACCGGGAAGGTTCTAGAAGGTTCCGGAGTGGGGCCCACCTGCATGGGGGGACCCACATGAACGTCGGTAGTGGGGGCAAGGCCCCACACCCCTGGTCAAGGCGCACCAAGATCCCCCCTTAGAAGGAATAAGATCATATACCAAAGGGATAAGATCAAGATCCCTAAAAAGGGGGGATAGCAATCGGTGGGGAAGGAAATGATGGGATTTCTTTCCTCCCACCTTGCCAACGCCCCAATGGACTTGGAGGGAAAGAAACCAGCCCCCTCCACCCCTATATATAGTGGGGAGGCGCATGGGAGCTTCACCCTTGCCCCTGGCGCAGCCCTCCCCTCTCCCAAGTGCTCCTCCTCTCTCGCGGTGCTTGGCAAAGCCCTGCAGGATTGCCACGCCCTCCACCACCACCACGCCGTCGTCGTCTGCTGCTGGACGGAGTCTTCCTCAACGTCTCCCTCTCTCCTTGCTGGATCAAGGCATGGGAGACGTCACCGGCTGTACGTGTGTTGAGCGCGGAGGTGCCGTCCGTTCGGCACTAGGATCTCCGGTGATTTGGATCACGACGAGTACGACTCCTTCAACCCCGTTCTCTTGAACGCTTCCGCTTAGCGATCTACAAGGGTTTGTAGATGCACTCTCCTTCCCCTCGTTGCTGGTTTCTCCATAGATAGATCTTGGTGACACGTAGGAAAATTTTGAATTTCTGCTACGTTCCCCAACAGGTTTTGTGACAGTGGCTATGTCATGGGAACTCGGTGGCTCCGGCTGGAAAGATTCGATAGAGCCGAGTTTGACTTTTGGTTTGGGACATTTGTGGATGTGAGAAAGTAGTTGAGGGCTTTGGAGAATATCACTAAGCACTTTGAACAAGAAGCCATCAAGCAACACCTCATCCCCTCTTAATAGTATTGGCTTTTCCTATAGACTCAATGTGATCTTGGATCACTAAAAGTAAAATGTAGAGTCCTGTGCTTTGAGCTTGAGCCAATCCTGTGTCCTTAGCATCTTGAAGGGGTTCCACATCCTCTAGTCCATGCCACTTCATTGTTGAGCTTACCTGAAACATACTAGATAAAAGTATTAGTCCAACACGAGATATGTTGACATTAATTACCAAAACCACCCAGGGAGCACTTGTGCTTTCAAATACGCATGCCCCTAGGGGGATAGATTGGCAGGAAAAGACAATCGCTCGTCCCCGACCGCCACTCATAAGGAAGACAATCAAAAAATAAATCATGCTCCGACTTCATCACATAACGGTTCACTATACGTGCATGCTTCGGGAATCACAAACATTAACACAAGTATTTCTACCAATCCATAATTACTCACTACCATGACTCTAATATCACCATCTTTGTATCGCAAAACTATTGCAAGAACTCAAACATATCATATTCAGTGATCTACAAGTTTTATGTAGGATTTTATGACTAACCATGTGAATGGCCAATTCCTGTCAACTCTCTAAATAGATATAAGCGAAGCATGAGATTTTAATTCTTTCTACAAAAGATATGCCCACGCTCTAACAAATATAAGTGAAGCAAAAGAGCATTCTACAAATGGCGGTTTTCTATGTGTAGAGAAACAAGCAATCCAAACTTCAAATGATATAAGCGAAGCACACGAAGCATTCTATAAAGCCATACTCAAAAGATATAAGTGAAGTGCATGAAGCATTCTATAAATCAACCAAGGGCTATCTCATACCAGCATGGTGCATTATTAAAAGAAAATAAAAAGCACACGACACTCCAAGATTTATGCATATCATGTGACTAATAAAAATATAGCTCCAAGTAAAATTACCGATGATCGTTAGAAGAAAGGGGGATGCCTTCCGGGGCATCCCCAAGCTTAGTTGCTTGTGAGTCCTTGAATATTACCTTGGGGTGTGTAACACCCCATATGTAAAACTTCCATATTTTGGCAACGTATCCAACCTTGTCATGACCTATTCCAAGTGGTTTCCTCCTTGTTGGTTTCATTTTGGGTTTTGCTTTGTTTTATGTATTGCTTTGCCTTGATATTCTTGTCATATTCCTTTATGACATCATATGTTTGCATCATGTTCATATCAACTAGATGACCCGTTGCACCAATGGCGCAAAGGGCGAGAGGGAACCATGCAAGTAAGAATATTTAGAGACCATCATAAACCTTGAAGCATAAGGAAATAGATATTTAGGTATGAATTTCATACATAGAGGTATATATTACATTGCATGGTAAGTTTATAGGCCAGAACAAAGGCATAATGTCAGTTCATGATACCTTGTTTACATTGCATTTTAGAAAGAAAGCTACATAGGCAGGGATGCATCATATAGACAGCTCTTGTCAATCAGCTTATGGTGACTAAGATATGCAGTCATAAAACTTAGGCAGAGTCATCACTGCATGTGCCATCAGACATAGATGGTTATTGATTTCTTTGCAACTTCTTTAGTTGGTAATCAGATGGATAGAACTCAACGGTTGCCTCGAGACCAATGGTCCTTGCCTTGTGTGTTGAGTAAACTACATTTGGAAGGCCAAGTTGTTGCATCGCAGCATCCAAAAGCACTTTTGTTGGAATCTTAACAACTTTTCATCACAACAGACTACTAACGGGGAGAAAGACATTGTAAGTAAGTGTTGAAAGCTTTAGTGTGTGATCTTACATTTTTTGTGAAAAGCTTTTTGCTGATAAACAACCGTGATAGTAACTGAATGTGTAGTTCACACAAATTCGAACTCTTATGTTTTAGCCAGGGTATGTATGCTAATTAGCTATCTTAATGTTGACCTAGTAAACATCAAGAAACATGTGTATACACCAACAGATGATATAAATTTTAAGATTAACAGGGCTCTTAACTTGCTCAAACTAAACATGGTACATGCATGTACTATCTCTCAAGCACCAAGAAAATAGCAGATCAACATGTATGGCCATGTGCCAACGTATTATTCAGGTGTTGATTAAGAAACATACACGTAATAAGAACTGATAGCTTGACCAAAGAAGAAACTTCCTTTGCCAGATCAGGCTATAGAAACAAAAATGAAGTGTCATCAAGCTGATGTCTAATCCTCACTAAACTAACACAATTGCATTTTACAGTGCCTATCCACTATGATTGTTGTCTATGTGCACTCAAACTAACTTGAATTAGCTAGAATGAGTCAAATACATCTACAAATGCCATTAACAGATCAACAAGGTAGGCATCTACACAAGACGACCGATCTCTTGTTAACAACGAAACAAATATCACCTGTGTTTCAGAAGTAGAACTTTTCTATCTTTGGCTATGCCTCTAGGAAAAAACATGAACTCGAAACCGAAATAATACCGTGCTACTGGTCAAGGTTTGCTTGGAAGGTGGTAAAGCGGCTTGATCTGGTGAGGATCCACCTGAGAACTAACGTCGACGTGCCAATAAATGTATACAATTGCGCCTTGAGCAAAGACAGAGCAATGTTAGATTAGGTGATGGTTGCAGTTGGGCACAAGAGGGGCCAATATCTGGGTGGATTGTTGTTCATGATTTCATCAAAGACATATTGTGTGGATTTTTTTTAAATTACTTTTATGTTCTGAAGTAATGAGAGAACCTAGAAGATATAAAAGTAGCCTTGAATATAAACTAAAACTCGCAAGAAGCCAATTAGAATCGTGACTTATGTGCATATTGTATGGCATTGGTTACCATTATATATGAGTATATTAAATTGATTGTAAGAGAAGGAAAGGTAAGGTTATTTACATTGATACATATAGTTCAGATGGACGATCCACAAGGAAAGACAAAAAAATGTAAAGCATATCATAAGGGGACAAAAGCATTGTAAACTTTGCTCGAGGATTTTGTAGATCTGAAGAAATCCATCACCCAAGTATAACATAAATGAAGTTAGTATTCAATTTAAATTTCTACCAAGAAAATGTAAGGAGTTGATGAAGATTTAACAAAATAATGGGTAGCAACAAATTGAGCCAAAGGTAAGGATCTGAACCAAGAATAACAGCGTAGACCACCCCCTAAGTGAATAGTAACATTTTACTTTAAGAGGATAAACCACGCAGAGAACTGGTTCTAAAGAAGCAAGTAGCTAACATTAGTTCATAGTCTTGGAACTGGACCACAAGATCATGGCAAAATTTCAGGAACACATCATTTCTCGTGGTTTTCATAGTCCTCTCAAACTTTTTAACTGGTTGCGCCAAATGGCGCAAGGTCCCAATTCAAACCCAAAGTTATTTGCAGAGTATCTTTCCTAATAATGCATAAAAATAAGGAGAATGTTTCTTCCAAAATATATACCATAGCTTTCAATAGAAGGGATGAATTCTCTTTATTCAAATTGCTATATAAGAACAATCTTGGATGGTTAGTGTTGATTAAGGTATCACAGGATAGCATGGGATTAAAATAAAATCATGGGCTCAACAAAAGATTTCTTGAGCAAAAAAAAATGGGGCCAATCTTCTTTAATGGTTTTGCGAGACCCTTTCCACAGATGCAGTCCTTGATATGCAGCTTCACTGGAAACTGGTGTGATTGCTGCTGCATGGCGCACCAAACAATGCTCTCCTTGTAGATGTATGTACAAAGACCCTATACATGGTGTTCTTCCAGTTATACTAAGAAGCAAGAAAAATATGGAAGCAAACGTTTAATCTTTGGTTGTACATATATCTATAAGGCTTTGTACTTGGCAATGTTTTTTGGGGTCTGCTTGCCTCTGCCCCTTCAAGCCTTCAACAGCTTCCTGATGACCATCCTAAGAACACAAAATGAACAGATCAATCACCATGCACGTGTGGAACTAAAGGAAATTGAGGTACATATTACCTCCGGTGGTGGCGTCTTTGGGCATTTTGTCAGATGGAAGTGCCACTGCCGCTGATGCTGATGCTACTAATTGTATAGTGTATTCCTGAAGATTGTTTTAAGAAGTGGAAGCGACCTTTTGTTTATTCCTGGAAATGTGACATCAAGCGTATAATAAAATTGGGTTATTTCTGTTGACGATGTCGGTTGCAGTCTCCCGGAGCATAGGAACAACATAAATTAGGTTCACTACGAGCATTAGGATAACTTCTTGTTTCACTTCATTAGGATAAACTGAGACAATGCTCAGCAGTCACCAATAAGGAGCTGAGGCGGCAACTAAACTTCTTGTTTCACTACATGTAAAGTAACTTTTATTTGCTTAATAGGATATATGTGAAACAAAACATTTACACAAGTTGTACAAAGAAGCAATGCATCAACCACTTGGCCTTCACAACCTAGAGCAGAACACGCACTAAGGCACAAAAATTCTCAAGATTAAATAACATAAACAAAGGCATCAAGAACTCGAGATGATATGATACTTAGCAAAAAGGAGCTGAGATGACGATGCTGCTGTCATTGCCATAAGGCATGGGCATCCTTCACTGAAACCATGGTTGCCATTGCTAAAATGCCCAAACTCGCACCTCCCTGACACAAGTGATAAAAAACATGTAAAAACTGAAAATGAAACATGAACAGTGTGCAACGGGCAGGCAGAAGCCGCCCGATCCTTTCTCCTGCTGCTCCGGCCAGCTCGCGGCCTTTACCTTCTGCTCCTTGCAATGGCCCTGTAACCAACAGCTTCATCCACGAGACAAGGGGAGGAAACATGAGTGAGGGCAGGGGAGAAAGGTAGAGGGACATTGCTGTTACAGGTTCAATAATCAAAAAAGGGAAGCAGAAGGAAGGAAGGAGGAACCTGCGGGCCTGCGGGTTGCACAGAGGCATCTCAACTCCAGCACCTTGTGAACGACGACGAGCCGGCGGCGCTCCCTCCTGGTGACCCTGTCCCGTCTGCCGCCGCATCTCCCTCTCATCTTTCCTCTCTCTTTCTCTCTCATCTCCTTCCTTCTCTCTCCCTCTCATCTTCTCTCTCTCCAGCAGATCGAATCGAGCGCTGCCGCCATCGCCCTTTGCCTGCATGTCGTCGCCGCCGCCGAAGAGAAAAGTGAAGGGGAGGGGGAGGCGGCGCAGTGGAGAGCGGGGAAGGAGGGGAGCGATTGGCTACTGGGAGACGCGAGGGATTGGTCGCTAGGTTTTCCCCACGCAACACGATCCACCCCACGTCTCCCCCTTCTCTCACCCACGACACACCCAGGACACACCAGAATACTGGGTCCGAAGATATCTGAGGCCCACCAGTCATGCAAAGAAAAGAAGCAAAGGAGTCATGAAGAACCAACGATCAAGACTTTAACAGCGTAGCAAAAACTCCTGTCACAGTAAAATCGTGCGAACGAAAATGCACGCCCGACGCAGATGGCTCAGGGAGGCGGATAGTCTAGCGTGTTTTATATGTTCCATGTTGTGTTGTGCTTATGCCAACTTGCATTTCCATTGTATTCATGCATAATATGTTGTTGCATGCTCTATGTGGATCCAAGCATCACCACCACCTTCTATCCCTTCCTTTCTTTCATTTATCAAGATCATGTATCCTCACTCCATTAATGTTCATCTTTTCCTAACAAATCATCCACCTCATCATTAACCTCCCTGTCAAATTTCAGCTCTTTTAAAGTTGTTTTGGTCCGGTTCAAAAATGGCCCAAGTTTGAATTTTATTCAAACTTGTTTCATTTTTCTGCCTCTAAAATAGTCCAAACCAATTTTATCAAATAGAGCATAATTCCAGGAGCTTGAGGGTATTTTTATATCTGCAAAACTCCTCTCCTAGACCCCTGGCCTTTTTTACTTTCTTGCAGCCGTTTAATTAATTAAACAGAAAGTAAAATAAAAGGAAAGGGCCTTCCCAGCGCAGCCACCTGGGCCTTTTCCCTCCAACCGGCCGGCCAGCCAGCGCAGCCACCCAGCCCGCTAGCGACAGGAGCGTCGTCTCCCCTGTACGGCAGCTCATCCACAATAGCCACGTCGGTGCGCCGGGTGATTTGATGGCCGTCCGGCGCCCTAGAAGACTATAAAGCATGTCCAAACCATACCCCGGTCTCCTCTCGACCGATTCAGACCCTCTCCTTCCCTCGCCGCCGCCAAGTAAGGCTAGACACGCCCTCACCGTCGTCGAAAATGTTGAACTTGTATTTCCTAGCCCGGTCCAGTAGCTAGTTTAGCTTCTCTTTTCAGTCAGCAAAATAAACGGCCATGTCAACGTGTGCATGTACAATGGATGTGGCCGGAAAAAAATTCTATGAGACTAGGTCTTACGGATTAGCAGATGAGACCCATCCTGATGGATGACATGTGGCATTTACAAATCACAAAGCATCCACCCCACCTCCCCTTCACGAAATCGGGGAGAGATTAGATGCTTTGTGATTTGTGAATGCCACATGTCATCCATCAGGGCGGGTCTCACCTGATTTATATGAGACCTGGTCTCATATAATTTTTTTCCGATGTGGCCTGGTAGTTTCAGTTAGTAGGTAGCTAGCTTTGCGGGGCCGTTGGAGTTGCATGGGATGGCATGCAGCATAGCACGCGGCACGCGCGCATCACCCGCAAGGCGAGCGTCGTGGGATGGCACGACCGGTAAGCTCGCGTGCGTGGTTGATCTCTCCCTTTGTAAGTTCAGTACAAATAAGAGGAAAGTAAACGGGAAAAGCTGCAACGCAGTAAGCAGCACAAAACACCTGAGTCATCATCCTCCTCACGCCATTGTTGTCGTGAGCTAGAGCTTGCAGGTGTTCCTGGTTCCAACAAGTGGCATCAGAGTCGCGTCGTTCCTTGGCGGCTCGACCTCTCCGGGAGGCACTCCGGTGACCGTTGGCGCCGCGGCGGTGGCCCGCGCAGCGGCTGGCAAGAGCGGCGACAATGGTGCACGCTCGCCAACCCCAGACCGCGGTCGCAGCCGTGGTCGAAGTCGTAGCCGTAGGCATGACAAGGAGATCGTCGTGCACGAGCGCACGATCCAAGAGCGCCTCATCCCGGGTGGCACCACGGTGTGGCCAATGCTCATGCCGACAAACTACTTCGAGTGGTCCATGCTGATGCAAATCAACATGGAGGCCAACTTGATGTGGGACGCGGTTGAGGGAAATCCGTCGAGTGTCCCCAACGACAAGGCGGTGCTGGCGGCTATCCTACGATTTGTACCGCCAGAGATGGTGGGTGCGATCGTGGTGAAGAAGACGGTGAAGGAGGCGTGGGATACGATCAAGACCATGCGAATGGGCGTGGCGCGCGTCCGCGAGGCCACGACACAACGGCTGCGCTCCAAGTTTGAGGCGATCGTATTCCGTGACGGCGAGACGCTCGACGCGTTCGCCCTGCGGATCACCTCGCTCGTCAACAACCTGCGCTCGCTCGGCGACACCGTGGATGAGGTGAGAGTGGTTCAGAAATTCCTTCGCGTCATCCCGCCTCGCTACATGCAGATCGCCCTTGCCATCGAGACGATGCTCGATCTCAACATGCTCTTAGTTGAGGAGCTCGTCGGTCGCCTACGCTCCACGAAGGAGCGCTACCTCACCAACGATCAAGGTGGAGGCGGCAAGGCACAGCTGCTGATGACGGAGGCGCAGTGGCACGCACGGAAGAGCCAGTGCGCCCAAGGCCAGGACAGCGGCCAGGGCGGCGGTCAAGGCGGGTTCGGCGGACCAGGTGGGTCTGGCGAACAGGGCGGCGGCTCAAACCGCCGCCGCGGCAAGCAGCAGAATCGTCGTGGCAATGGCCAGGGGCGGTGGTGGGCGCGACGGCGCGAACGGAGAGCGCGACATGTCCCAGGTCAAGTGTTACAATTGTAACAAGCCTAGGCACTTCTCCAAGCACTGCACCGAGCCACGGCGCGAACGCAAGGAGTAGGCGAACTTGGCGCATGGCGAAGGGGAGGACACGGAGACGTCTCTCCTGCTAGCCACGGTGAGCGCGCTCTCGACGACCACAGAGCGTCCGGTCGAGCGCGTTCTCCTCAATGAGGAGCGCTCCCAGGCACGCACCGCTCCTGACGACGGCCGATGCGACATGTCCTGGTACCTGGACACCGGGGCGAGCAACCACATGTCCGGGTGCCGGGAGATCTTCTCCGAGCTCGACGTCGGCGTGCGCGGCTCCGTGAGGCTCGACGACGGCAAAGATGTGCAGATCGAGGGGAGGGGCACCATCCTCTTCGAGTGCCGAAACGGTGAGCACCTGAGCCTGTCGGAGGTGTACTTCATACCTCGTTTACGTAGCAACATCATCAGCCTGGGTCAGATGGACGAGCTCGAGTGTGAGACCAACATCTGCCACGGGCTGCTGCGGCTTCGCGATCAAGAAGGCCACCTCATCGCGCGCGTTCAGAGGAATGGCGGACGGCTATACGTGTTGCACCTGACGGCGGGGCGCCCTGTCTGCCTGCTATCATGCGGCGCGGATGAGGCGTGGCTGTGACACGGCCGCTACGGCCACCTGAACTTCCGCACGCTACGCGACCTGGGCCGCCTGGGCATGGGGGACGGCGTCCCCATCATCGACCGCGTTGACCAAGTCTACGACGGATGCTCCCTGGGCAAGCAGCATCGACTGTCGTTTCCCCAGGCCACCACGTACCGCGCGGAGCGCGCACCGGAGCTCGTCCACAGTGACCTTTGTGGCTCGATTAAGCCTGCCATAGCGGGAGGTAACAGGTATTTTCTCCTGATCATCGATGATTACTCACGATTCATGTGGCTTGAGCTGCTCCAATCGAAGGACGAGGCGTTTGGTCGCTTCAAGAAAGTCAAGGCATAGGCTGAAGCCGAGTCTAACTGCAACCTCTTGGCATTCCGCTCGGATCGGGGCGGCGAGTTCAACTTGATTGCCCTCCACAAGTACTGCGACGGTGGCGGCATCAAGCACTGCACCAACGCGCCGTACACGCCCCAACAGAACAGCGTGGTCAAGCAGCGCAACTAGACAGTGGTCGAGATGGCCCGCTCTTTGTTGAAGACCATGGCGGTGCCGGCGACGTTCCGGGGAGAAGCGGTGATGACTGCGGCCTACCTCCTCAACCATGCGCCGATGCGCAGCCTCGATGCGTTGACGTCGTACGAGGCCTGGCACAAGCAGAAGCCGGCGGCGCAATATCTTCGTTTCTTTGGGTGCGTGGTGCACGTGAAGCAGCTCGGCCCCGGCATCGACAAGTTGGCCGACCGCTCCACGCCGGCGATCTTCGTCGGGTACAAGGAGGGTGCCAAGGCCTACAGGGCCTACGATCCGTCCAGCAAGTGGGTGATCATAACCTGTGACGTCACGTTCGAGGAGCAGAGGACGTGGGACTGGACGACCGCGGCCAACGGAGATGTGCTCCCGGTCGAACACCTTGTGGTCACCTACAGTGACGAAGACCACGAGGAGCTGCCATCGCCGGCGCGCACTGGCTCTACGGCAGCCTCTCTGGCGGCCTCCGCTACACCAATCAGCGCCTGCTCCTCGTCCTCCGGGGCGGCAGGGTCGCCTCCCGTGGCGTCAGCAGGTAGCACACCCATATCCGTGGAGGACGGCTGGGCCACGCCGCCGGACGACAACAGCGAGCGCCACAACCTCAACCACACTCCAACCCGCTACCGCAAGATGAAGCACATACTCACGGAGCAGGAAGCGGCGGCGAGGGAGAAGCACGTCGGGCTGTGTCTTATGGCTGCGGAGGAGCCGGACAACGTTGATGAGGCACTTGACGAGGTGTGCTGGAAGCGCGCCATGGACGCCGAGCTCGCGGTGATCCGCGACAATGGCATGTGGGAGCTCGCCGCGCTCCTGCCCGGTCACAGAGCGATAGGGCTCAAGTGGGTCTACAAGATCAAGAGGGACGCCGCCGGCAACACGGTGAAGCACAAGGCAAGGCTGGTGGCGAAGGGGTACACGCAGCGGCAAGGCGTGGACTACGATGAGGTGTTCGCTCCGGTGGCGCGCATGAAGACTGTGTGGTTGCTGCTGGCACTCGCGGAGCATCAAGGCTGGCAAGTCCAACACATGGACATGAAGTTGGCATTCCTGAAAGGTGATCTTTGTGAAGAAGTGTACGTGCACCAGCCGTCGGGTTTCGTCATAGGCGGTGACGCGGGAAAGGCGTTGTACGGCCTGAAGCAGGTGCCACGGGCTTGGAATGCCAAGCTCGACGCGTCGCTCATGTCGCTCGGCTTCGAGCGCGGCCCCCTTGAGCACGCGGTGTACAGGAGGGGTGCGGGCGCGTCGACTCTGCTTGTCGGCGTCTACGTCGACGACTTGATCGTCACCGCCGCCGGCAACGAAGAAATTGCAGCATTCAAGGAGCAGATGAAGAATCTCTTCGACATGAGCGACCTTGGGCTTCTATGCTACTACCTTGGCATAGAGGTTCAGCAGAAGGCCGGCGCGATCACCCTCTGCTAGGGCGCATACGCGGCCAAGATTCTGGATGCAGCAGGGATGAGGGGTGCAACCCTGCAGACACGCCGATGCAGAGTCGGCTGAAGCTTTGCAAGACTGGCGCCGGCGAGGCCGTGGCCACCACACGGTACAGGAGCATCGTCGAGAGCCTGCGGTACCTCTGCAACACGAGGCCAAACATTTCATTCTCTGTTGGCATGGTGAGCAGGTACCTGGAGGCACCAGCGGAAGCACACTGGGCTGCTGTCAAGCAGATCCTGCGCTACATTAGTGGCACACTGAACCATGGCTGCTGCTACAAGCAAGGAGGTGCAGCAGCGCCGGAAGTGACCGGCTACAGTGACAGCGATCACGCCGGCAACGTTAACGATCGGTGGAGCACGACGGGGCTGATCTTCTTCCTCAACTCCAACCCGATCACTTGGACTTCCCACAAGCATAAGGTCGTCGCCGTCTCGTCTTGCGAGGCTGAGTACATGATGGCGGCAACCGCAGCCTGCCAAGGCGTGTGGCTGTGCAGGCTCCTCGGCGAGCTCACTGGCAACACTCTGACAAGGGCGAAGCTGCGCGTCAACAAGTCAGCGATTCCTCTAAGCAAGAACCCGGTGCACCACGATAGAAGTAAGCACATTGTCATTGGATATCATTTCATTCGTGAGTGCATCAAAGATGGCAAGGTGGACGTCGACCACGTCGGCACTAACGGACAGCTTGCTGATTTCCTCACCAAGGCGCTCAGCCGGATCAAGTTTTTTGAAATGAGGCAGAAGGTTGGCGTCGGCATGGTGAGCACCAGGCGTCGGAATTAGGGGGTGAGATGTTGAACTTGTATTTCCTAGCCCGGTTCAGTAGCTAGTTTAGCTTCTCTTTTTAGTTAGCAAAATAAACGGCCATGTCAACGTGTGAATGTACACTGGATGTGGCCTGGTAGTTTCAGTTAGTAGGTAGCTAGCTTGGCGCGGCGGTGGCATGCAGCGTAGCTCGCGGCACGTGCGCATCACCCGCGAGACGAGCGTCGTGGGATGGCACGACCGGTAAGCTCGCGTACGTGGTTGATCTCTCCCTTTGTAAGTTCAATACAAATAAGAGGAAAGTAAAGGGGAAAAGTTGCAACTCAGGATGCAACACAAAACACCTGACTCATCGTCCTCCTCTCGCCATTGTTGTGGTGAGATAGAGCTTGCAGGTGTTTCTGGTTCCAACAAGCAAGACCTCGAGCTCGGGGTAGCTCTTCGCTGTGCCTCCGACCCCCTTGGATGCCGTGGAGAGGACCATCGAGTACCTCTCCGTCCCCTGCCTCCACGCACGCACCCCTACGGCCTTTGGATCGACTCCCTCGACCTATCTTCTTCCTCTCCTTCACGGACCCGAAGACCTCCAAGTTCCGCATGTTGGTTTTGATCTGACGGCTTAAACAAGACAGATTAGATCTATTAGTCTAATAGAAAAAAATGAAGGGATAACGATAAGTGAAGGGGTCCACGTACCAACGTACGTGAGCCTCGATCAAAACTAACGTGCCCTGATCGGGGGCGCCCAAAAACCAACTCAGGTTATGGGTCCCCTGTCGCCAGCGCCATATTAAAAGGATACGGGAGAGAGCTGGCCACCTGCACGATCACAATTCACGTCAGGCTTACTCTCCTCCCGATATTCTCACCCCATCCGATCAAGGGGAGCGCTGCAGCGACGGAAAGACCTAAGCCAGCCGCCGCCGTCCCCGGCCAGTCCTGGTGGCGTCCTGAAGGAATCAGGGTGTCGAGGAGAACCTCTGCTTCGACTACATCACCTCGTGATCACGCTTTGCACCGAAAGCGGCGATCATGTCCACTCCCGTGACATGTAAAGAAACCCTAAACCCTTCTTTGTTCATGTTGTGAAGTGATCTAGATGCAATTTGATTCTGCTAATGGCATCTCATAGATGCATAATTAATCCAACATTGGTATCAGTCGCCAATTTTTATTGCACTAGATCCCTACCTTTTTTATCAGTAGATCAACATCATGTTAAAATCAATGACATGTTTAGGGTTTTAGGATCAAAATTGAAAGCTTTAGCCCCTGGTTATCCCAATATGCATGCTACCTTTTTTATGCCCTCTGTACATCATCATGTTGTTTTCTAATTGCTACGGATTAAGTAATGTTATCTTTCGGTCAACAATTTTAATTAATCTAAGTTAAGATCTAATGCTCACTTTCATGTTAAGTTGTTTAAAATTGATCATGCTTAAGTACTGTATCCTTATGCAGTAGCAAAATATTAGGCAGAGGGATACTTGCAAGTCTACATTAGCAATTCCTCATGTTTAAGAACCCTAGAATTCATCCCCAATTCGTAACAACCCTAATTCTGCAGTTAGGACTGTTTTTTCCCAAATCAAGTACTAATGCACATGAATTGGAGAAGAATCAGGAGAATCCTCACCTAACGCGCCGCATCCTCGCCTCTTCCCTTCGGGGCCCGCGCAGCGCCCACCATTGCGCGAGGGCGAAGACACCGTGACGCCACCGTCCTTGGGACGACGCGTGGAACGAAGTGGCGCCAATGCCGCTCTAATGGACGCGCCCTTGTTTGGACGACGCCGAGCAAGTCGCCATCGCTCCTCATGCCGCGGTGGCCGTCGTCCCTCCACCCTCCTTGATGCGCCATGTGGACGGACGCTGGGGCCACGCTCGACGAGGGAGCGCGTGGGATTCATCCTGCTGCACGCTCCTCCGGCGAGTGCAGCCGCCGCGCCGCCATGGCCGGCGCGCCTCGAGCTGTCGTCGAACGCCGTTGCCGCTCATGGTACGAGCATGAAATGCGGGGGGTCGCGGGGGAAATGGCTAGGGTTCTGGCCGGGCGACTGTTTTGTTCCAGCCGTGATCGACGCGGACCGTCGATTTCCATCGAACGGCTGGCAGCAACGCTCAGCTCCGCTGCGGGCCTGGGCCATACCCACTGTGGGCTGCAGCCCAGGTTATGTCAGTCTAGCGGGAAAAAAAACTTCTTCTGGGCTGGGCCGTTTTACGTGTAGCTGTGGGGATTTCGGGCACATATCTTTTGGCCGTTTTCTGTCTTTTCCAGTGCACTTTAAGTTAATACACATTATGTTTTTGCACTGTTTTTAGCCAGAAAATATCTGAGATAATAATGAATTAAAACATTATTCTGGGTAAAATTGAATCAACGAGATATTTTATTCAGGATTTATTATGTGTTTGCATGATGATTTTTTTAGACATCAAAAATAATGATATTTTTCTTATGTTGATGTCTAAATTGAGAATGAAATGACTCTGATTTTATTCGGACCAATGTTGTTTTATTATTATGAGTCATCACTTATGATATTTTAATTCCATGTTTTTTCTGCCCAACGGTGTTTTGACATGGAGTTGAAATTAAATACATGGCATGTCTATTTTATTTTGCCAACGTAAAATTTCATATTCATGTCAATTACTCATAAACTCTTTCATGTCCATTACAGCTTCCGCTGCATTTACTGTCGAACCGTTGACAGGTAGTAACTTCCCTCGTTGGAAGAACTCGATGGAATTATGCCTAGCCGTCCATTAGTTTAATTATGCTTTACGGGAGGATAAACCCATGGCTCCCGCTGCTGGTGTCATGGGGTATGTTGAACTAAAGAAAACTTATGATTCCAAGAAGGAGATATGGGAAAAATCAAATCACATTGCTATGCTTGTGATGAGATCATCCATATCACCTGACATAATTGGGGCACTACCCAAGAAAGATACTCCTAAGGAATTCATGGCAGCCTTGGAGGAGCAATTCAAAGGCTCCAACAAGGTTTATGTGCACGAACTTTTTCACAAGCTCCTTGGAAAGTATAATAATGATGGTGATGTCAGGGCTCACATTTTAAAGATGGTGAATGCTTGTAACAAATTGAAGGCATTACAATGTGAGCTCAATGACAATCTCCTTGTCATCATGATCTTGGACTCCCTCCCTGAAGAGTTTGATCAATTTAAGATTAAATATAACTCTCTTAAAGAGAAATGGACAATCGCAGAGATATCTCCAAGAATTTTTGAGGAATAAGAGAGGATTAAGAGGCAAGGAAAGGACCAAGCCTTTTTGGCTGGCTCCTCCAAGAGAAAACACGATGGAGCAAGCTCTTCTAAGCAACAGCCACAAAAGAAGTTCTTTAAGAAACATTCATCAAACTCATATAAAGCAAAGGAGAAGGTGTACAATAAGCCTAAAGACACCAAGTGCAACTTCTGCAAGCATGAGAGTCATTATCAGAAAGACTGTCCAGAATTTCTCAAATGGTTGATGAAGAAAGGTACTGATGAAATTACTTTCGTTGATGAAATGTTATATGTTGATTACTCTAGTACCTCTTGGTGGATTGATTCAGGTGCAACTTCTCATGTTGCCAATTCTATGCAGGACTCAAATATAATCCAAACCATGGCAAAGGGGGCAAGAAGATTTAAGGTGGCAAATGGAGTCGAAGTTGATGTTGAAGCCATAGGGTCAATCACCTTAGAACTCCACACGGGCTTTCGTCTTCATTCAAATAATGTTCTTTATGTTCCTACCTTAAGTAGGAATTTGATTTCTGTCTCTTGCCTAGATGATAACATGTTTGAGAGCAAGTTTGGGAACAAACAATTTGTTTTGAATTATTGTAATAAGAACGTAGGCCTCGGCGTCAGACGAGGCCAATTATATATGTTATCATTGAATGATTACATCCTGCATGTGAGTAACGTATGTAATATTGAGAAGAAATGGAAGGGTACGAGTACCTCTTCAAAATTGTGGCACCGTCGTTTAGGCCACATTTCGAGGGGGAGAATTGAAAGACTTATTAAAAATGACGTACTCCTTCCATTAGACTTCTCTGATGCATACAAATGCATTGACTGTATAAAAGGTAAATACGCAAAAAAGATTAAGAAAGGAGCGGTAAGAGCCACGGGTGTCCTTGAACTCATACACACTGACATATGTGGACCCCTTAATGTTAAGTCTATGGATGGTTTTGATTCATTGATTACCTTCACAGATGACTTTTCTCGATACGGATATATTTATCCTATACGTGATTGATCAGAAGCTTTGGACAAATTCAAAGTGTTCAAAGCCGAAGTTCTAAAAGCTAAAATAAAAGTTGTACGATCAGATCGCGGGGGAGAGTATTATGGTAGGCATGCCCCTTATGGGCAAATTCGAGGACCTTTTGCTAAGTTTCTCTCTGAGAATGGAATTGTTGCCCAGTATTCAATGCCTGGTGAACCTCAACAAAATGGCATGGCTGAACGCCGAAACCGCACACTTATGGACATGGTGCGAAGCATGCCCAGTCATGCAAGTTTACCAGTCAGCCTATGGATGGAGGCATTAAAGACGGCCGCACGTGCTAAATCTCGCTCCTACTAAAGCAGCACTAAACACACCTTACGAGATGTGGACGGGAAAGAAACCGAGCTTGAATTACTTACGTGTATGGGGTTGTCCCGCTGAGGCTAGAATTTCAATCCACAACTTAAGAAATTAGATCCAAAGACAGTTAGTTGTTTCTTCATTGGATACCCTCATAGGGGAAAGGGATATCGTTTCTATTGTCACCACCAAGTATGTGGAGACTCGACAAGCGGTATTTTTGGAGGATAACGAAGCAACCGAAATAAGGGAGATCAATATTGAGGAGAAACGGGTGTGTGTTCCATCCCCGACTATCCAAGAGATTGTTTTGCCACTACAAAGACTAGTGACGTTTCATGCTAATCCTCAATCTAGTACTTCAGGTCCTGAAGCTGATGGTGATCCTGAAACTAATGTCAATCCAGAAGGTGAAGAGGATCACCAGTCGGGTAATGAAGATGACCCTCAGAACAATGATGCTCCTCCACCACCTCCTCCTGTGGGCAGGCCACGTCGTGAGAGAAAGAAAGTCATATCAGATGATTATATCACATACATGATTGAGGATATGAATGATCTGGGAAAGGTGGAGGATCCAACCTCTTTTAAGGAATCCATTAAAAGCGAAAATTCGTCCAAGTGGTTGGTTGTCATGGAAGACGAGTTGAAGTCTATGGGCTCAAATGACGTTTGGGACTTAGTAGAAGTTCCCGATGGAGCTAAGAAAGTAGGCTGCAAGTGGGTCTACAAAACCAAGTATGATTCCAAAGGGAATGTCGAACAGTTCAAGGCAAGGCTAGTGGCAAAAGGGTATACGCAGAGAGAAGGAATTGACTATAAGCAAACCTTTTCTCCTGTGTTAACCAAGGATTATTTAAGAATCATTATGGCATTAGTAGCTCATTATGACCTAGAACTACACCAAATGGATGTTAAAACGGCATTTCTAAATGGTGACCTGAAAGAAAACGTTTACATGGCTCAGCCCGAAGGTTTTGTTGTGGAAGGGAAGGAACATTTAGCATGTCGTCTAAAGAAATCAATTTATGGCTTGAAGCAAGCTTCAAGAGAGTGGTACCTCAAGTTTGATAAAATTATCAAAACTTTTGGTTTCACCGAAAATGTTGTGGACAACTGCATATACGTTAAGTTTAAAGGCAGTAGGTTCACATTTTTAGTCCTATGCATTGATGACATATTGTTGGCATGTAGCGATAAGGATACGCTGCATGAGACCAAGAATTTTCTGTCATCCAGTTTTGATATGAAAGATCTTGGTGAAGCCTCGTATGTCCTCGACATCGAGATTCATCGGGATAGGTCCAAGGGAACGTTAGGACTATCTCAAAAAGCATACTTTGAGAGAGTACTGAAAAAATTCAATATGCATAAGTGCTCACCCTCACCTGCTCCTATAGTTAAGGGCGATAAGTTTGGGACATTTCAATGTCCGAGGAACCAATATGAAACTGATTAGATGAAGTCGGTTCCTTATGCTTCAGCTGTCGGAAGCATCATGTATGCTCAAGTGTGTACACGCCCAGATTTATGTTTTGTAACCGGGATGCTTGGCAGATACCAATCAAATCCAGGACCGGACCACTGGAAGGCCGCAAAGAAAGTCTTGCGTTATATGCAAGGAACTAAGGATTTCATGCTTACATACAAAAGAACTAATAACCTAGAAATTGTTGGTTATTCAGACTCTGATTTTACCGGGTGTGTGGATAGTATGAGATCCACGTCAGGTTATATATTCACACTCGCGGGAGGAGCTATATCGTGGAAAAGCTCCAAACAAACGTTAACTGCTGGATCTACGATGCAAGCAGAATTTGTAGCATGTTATGAGGCCACCGGGCAGGCTGTATGGCTAAAGAATTTTATTCCCGGACTTAAAGTGGTTGACAACATATCTAAACCAATTTTATTGTACTGTGATAATGAACCCGTAGTTTTCTATACGAGTAACAACAGGTCAAGTAGTGCTGCCAGACACATTGACATAAAGTATCGTGTTGTGAAAGATAGAATCCAGGATCAAACAATTGATGTTAAACATATAAGGACGAAACATATGCTTGCGGATCCGTTAACAAAAGGCTTACCACCCAGTATTTTTCGTGAGCATGTTGCCGGCATGGGACTACTGGAAGCCTTATGATTCTGGAACAAGAGGACCATTCAAATAAACTACTCCCCAAATAGCAAAATGTTTTCCATTTCGAAATAGGCGGGTGTTCTATAAGTGTTGAGGTTCTATGGCGTTTCGAGCTGTTGTAACACCTCACTTTGGTACATCATTCCTATGTAGAATGGGCAAATGAAGTTAAGCCTAACGATCAAGGGGGAGAATGTTGGTTTTGATCTGACGGCTTAAACAGGCCAGATTAGATCTATTAGTCCAACAGAAAAAAATATGAAGGGATAATGATAAGTGAAGGGGTCCACGTACCAACGTACGCGAGCCTCGATCAGAACTAACGCACCCTGATCGGAGGCGCCCAAAAACCAACTCGGGTTTTGGGTCCCCTGTCGCCAGCGCCATATTAAAAGGATATGGGAGAGAGCTGGCCACCTGCGCGATCACAATTCACGTAAGGTTTACTCTCCTCCCGATATTCTCATCCCATCCGATCAGGGAAGCGCTGCAGCGACGGGAAGACCTAAGCCAGTCGCCGCCGCCGTCCTCGGCCAATCCTAGTGGCGTCCTGAAGGAATCAGAACGTCGAGAAGAACCTCTGCTTTGACTACATCACCCCTGCATCACGCCTGCACAGAGCAGGCGATCATGTCCACTCCCGTGACATGTAAAGAAATCCTAAACCCTTCTTTGTTCATGTTGTGAGGTGATCTAGATGCAATTTGATTCTGCTAATGGCATCTCATAGATGCATAATTAATCCAACACCGCGCGCCCTGCCGCGCCTTCTGCCTCGTCTTCATCTCCTGTGGGCACTAGGTGAGCAGGCGCTTTTCCTTCCTCCTCCCCATCAACGAATTCTTCCTGTGCGTGTCACTCGCATCGCATCACGCCGTCGCCGCCTCTCCATGCTCCGTCCGAAGCTTCAGTTTTTTTTGTGCGTGTGTTGTTGTTTATATCTTGTCTCGTGATCTGTCCATGCACACACACGCCCCTGCTCGTGCACCACGCCCTGCTCGCACCCTCGCAGAGGAGCAGCGTCCCGCGGCCCCCGCTAGTCCTGTAGTTCGCCTCGCTTCGCCTCAGTGTGCCTCGCCGCCATGGCAACAAGCTGGGAAGTGGATTTTTAGAGCACTTGCACCCATGCCCTGCTATCCTAGCTCTCTAATATCGCTTTAAGATTCGTGCGACACAACTAAATTTCTATATAAAATTTTCTCTTTTTTGCTTCTTTCACATAGAACATATCTTGAAGTTCAAACGTATGCAGGATGGCAAAGCTTCTAACTAGAATCTAGGATAAATCTTTCAGAATTTTTTGTCCGGCATAAATATTAAAAATATGATTTTTTTAATCAAACAAAATGTATTTTGTATATTTATGTTTGACAAAAAAATCTGAACAATTTATCCTAGATTCTACTCAGAAAGCTTTGTCACGCTGCATAGGTTTGAACTTCAAGATATATTCTATGTGGGAGAAATAAAAAAGAGAAATGTATTTGCACGAATCCTAAAGCAGTTAATGGATGGCTAGATAGAAACGGTCTGGGTGCATGTGCTCTAATATATATTTTCGGAGCAAGCTGCTGCACACGCACACGCGCACTCGCACTCTCGCAGCAGCTTCGCCTGCACACGCGCACCCACACCACTTTTCCGCACGCCCGCCGAACCTCTGTTGCTGCTAACCTCGTCGTGCTTGCTCGCTGCGTCGCCGGCGAGATCCCCGCACGTCAATGAGCAAAAGCTCGGCCTTCTTGCGCTGGCTCAAAACGAATCAGGCGCCCATTCAGACACTAAAGCTCTTCTAGCGCAGTTGTGAGCGCACTTGTCTGCATTCAGGAGGTCCTGTGTTCGATCCCGCTATCATGAACCTGTTTTTGCATGCCATGAAATTCTACAAGTCCGGGTCAGTTCATATCACTTGTCATGTTTGCATTGATGTTATCATCATTTCTGTAGATCTTTGGAGCAAGTTCAGTAAGGGTGTTTTATTAAGTGCATTTAGTACTAGCATTCCAAGCTCAAGTTATCCATGATAGGGTCCTGTGACATGTAGTTCACTAGCTCTAAACTTTGCTATCTGAATTTGTTTCTGCCATGTCCAGTATTTTCATCAAGTCTGTAAAACTGTTATCATTTGCAATTTTGCCATGCTGTTTTAGTCATGTTCTAGTGGTTTCTAGCAGTAGCTCAGTAATCATGTTTTGTAGTTCATGACATGTAATTCACTTCCATGCCTTTTGTTTTCATGTTAGAGTGTTGTAGCATATTTAGATGATGCATCTTAAGTGCTATGTTGCTGTTAATCTCAGTTTTGCGTTGTTATTGTTTTGCTCACCGGTTGAGTTGTGTGCATTCGTTCCTCGTGATCTTTATATCGATTTCAACTGAAATCTCCCAATCTATCCAGTAGCATGCTTGGTTTGCCAAGATAGTGTCATGTTCATCTTTTCCCCTTCCGGAGCACCATATGCATTGCACATCATATCTTACATTCCATGCCATGTCTTGCATCATGTTGCTTGCGCATTGCACCATGATTGATTGTTGTTCCATTGTTGTGTTCTTGCTTTGGGTAGAGCCGGGAGACGAATCCGTGAGCGAGGACCCTGTCGAGCACGTTCACGAGGAGCAAGGATTCGATACCACTGAGAACATTGCAGGCAAGATGACAATTACCCCCGATATCACTTCTATCTTTGCTTGCTAGTTCTTCGTTCTATCGCTATGTCGCGCTACCTACCACTTGTTATATAGCCTCTCAAATTGCCATGTCAATCCTCTAACCCACCTTCCTAGCAAACCGTTGTTTGGCTATGTTACCGCTTTTGCTCAGTCCCTCTTATAGCGTTGCTAGTTGGAGGTGTAGTGCAGGTTGTTCCATGTTGGGACATGGATATCTTGGGATATCACAATATCTCTTATTTAATTAATGCATCTATATACTTGGTAAAGGGTGGAAGGCTTGGTCTTTTGCTTGATGTTTTGTTCCACTCTTGCCGCCTTAGTTTTCGTCATACTGGTGTTATGTTCCTTGAATTTTGCGTCCCTGACACGGTGGGGGTTTATAGGCCCCCCTTGATAGTTCGTTTTGAATAAAACTCTTTCAGCAAGGCCCAACTTTGATTTTACCATTTGCCTAATAACAACTAAAATTTTCATAGGGAGTAATTAACCCGAGGATTCTTAATCAACCCCCGGGACAATGCTCCTCATGAGTGTTGGTCCAAACTAGAGCATTGTGCGGGGATGACCCAGGGCAACCTGGGTTATTTTGGCACCTGTACGCGTAGCTCATCTGTCGTGGCATGAGACGAGATACGCGTGGTTCCTATCGGGGTGTCGGCACGTCGGGAGGTCTTGCTGGTTTTGTTTTACCATTGTCAAAATGTCTTGTGCATCGGGATTCCGAGTCTGATCGGAGGGTCCCGAGATGGAGGTTTGTCTCTGCGGATCGTGAGCTTGTCATGCGCTAAGTTGGGACACCCCTGCAGGGTTTAAACTTTCGAGAGCCGTGCCCGCAGTTATGTGGCAGATAGGAGTTTTTAATATCCGGTTGTAATGAACTTGAAACTAATCTCATTAAAACACACCAACCGTGTGCGTAACCATGATGGTCTCATTTCGACGAGGTTCAGGAAGAGAACACGGTGGGGTTATGTTTGAACGTAAGTAGTCCAGGATCACTTCTTGATCATTACTAGATCGTGACCGTTTGCGTAGCTTCTCATCTTATTCTTATATTCCTAAGTTATCCACCATACAAATGCTTAGTGCTTGCTGCAACTCCACCACTTAACCATACCTTACCTATTTAAGCCTTGATAGTCTTGATATCGTGAGTGATATGATTGTTGAGTCCCTGTGGCTCACTGAATACTACAAACACAGTTGCAGGTACTGATGAGACTGGTGCAGGTGATGCCACTGAGCTCAAGCGGGAGTTCGACGAAGACCGTGGCTGTTACTATGTTTCCTTTCTGGATGATCAGTAGTGGTGCCTAATAGGGTTGATCGGGACTTAGTTTGGGTGGTTGTCTTTTATTCATTTGCTTTCGTCCGTAGCCGGACTCTGTTTTCATCTTGAATGATTGTATTACTTGATGATATTTGTGTGACATTGTGAAGGAAATATGCCCTAGAGGCAATAATAAAGTTATTATATATTTCCTCATATCATGATAAATGTTTATTATTCATGCTAGAATTGTATTAACCGGAAACATAATACATGTGTGAATACATAGACAAACAGAGTGTCACTAGTATGCCTCTACTAGACTAGCTTGTTAATCAAAGATGGTTATGTTTCCTAACCATGAACAAGGAGTTGTTATTTGATTAACAAGGTCACATCATTAGTAGAATGATCTGATTGACATGACCCATTCCCTTAGCTTAGCACACGATCGTTTAGTATGTTGCTACTGCTTTTATCCATGACATATACATGTTCCTGTAACTATGAGATTATGCAACTCCCGTTTACCGGAGGAACACTTTGGGTGCTACCAAACGTCACAACGTAATCGGGTGATTATAAAGGAGTACTACAGGTGTCTCCAAAGGCAGATGTTGGGTTGGCGTATTTGAGATTAGGTTTTGTCACTCCGATTGTCGGAGAGGTATCTCTGGGCCCTCTCGGTAATACACATCACTTAAGCCTTGCAAGCATTACAACTAATGAGTTAGCTGTGAGATGATGTATTACTGAGCGAGTAAAGAGACTTGCGATAACGAGATTGAACTAGGTATTGGATACCGACGATCGAATCTCGGGCAAGTAACATACCGATGACAAAGGGAACAACGTATGTTGTTATGCGGTCGACCGATAAAGATCTTCGTAGAATATGTAGGAGCCAATATGGGCATCCAGGTCCCGCTATTGGTTATTGACCGGAGGCGTGTCTCGGTCATGTCTACATTGTTCTCGAACCGTAGGGTCCGCACGCTTAAGGTTTTGATGAGCGCTTATATTATGAGTTTGTGTATTTTGATGTACCGAAGGAGTTCGAGTCCCGGATGAGATCGGGGACATGACGAGGAGTCTCGAAATGGTCGAGACGTAAAGATCGATATATTGGACGACTATATTCGGAGTTCGGAAAGGTTCCGAGTGATTCGGGTATTTTTCGGAGTACCGGAGAGTTACGGGAATTCGTATTGGGCCTTAATGGGCCATACGGGAAAGGAGAAAAGGGCCAAAAGGGTGGCCGCCGCCCTCCCCTTGGTCTAGTCCGAATTGGACTAGGGAGGCGCGACCTTCCTTCCTTCTCCTTCTCTTTTCCCTTTCCTTCTCTCCTACTCCTAATACATGGAAGGATCCTAGTTGGACTAGGAAGGGGAATCCTACTCCGTGGGAGTAGGACTCCCTATGGCGCCCTCCTCCCTAGGCCGGCCTCCTCCTCCCTCCCTCCTTTATATCTGGGGCAGGGGCACCCTAGGAGACACAAGTATTGATCTACGGATCGTTCCTTAGCCGTGTGCGGTGCCCCCTCCACCATATTCCACCTCGGTAATATCGTTATGCTTAGCGAAGCTCTCTACCGTAGAACATCAAGATCGTCACCACGCCGTCGTCTTGACGAACTCTCCCTCGACACTCGGCTGGATCGAGTACGAGGGACGCCATCGAGCTGTACGTGTGTCAAGAACTCGGGGCGTCGAGTAACGGCGCCGGGATCGGTCGGATCGCGAGGAGAACGTCGACTACTTCCTCTACGTTGTGATCGCTTCGCTTGGGTCTACAAGGGTATGTGGACAACACTCTCCCTCTCGTTGCTATGCATCACCATGATCTTGCGTGTGCGTAGGAAATTTTTGAAATTACTCGTTCCCCAACAAAGTGGCATCCGAGCCTAGGTTTTTATGGTTTGATGTTTTGCACGAGTAGAACACAAATGAGTTGTGGGCGATACAAGTCATACTACCTACCAAATGTCATACTTTGGTTCAGCGGTATTGTGAGATGAAGCGGCCTGACCGACATTACGCGACGCTTACGCGAGACTGGTATCACCGCCACGAGCACTCGTTGCTTAAAGGTGACTGGTGGGTGCTGTCTCTCTCACTTTAGTTGAACTGAAAGTGGCTACGCCCGGTCCTTGAGAAGGTTAAAACGAGTCTATTTGACGAAGTATCGTTGTGGTTTTGATGCGTAGGTGAGACTGGTTCTTGCTTAAGCCCGTAGCAGCCACGTAAAATTTGCAACAACAAAGTAGAGGACGTCTAACTTGTTTTTGCAGGGTATGTTGTGATGTGATATGGTCAAGACGTGATGCTATATTTTATTGTATGAGATGATCATGTTTTGTAACCGGTTATCGGCAACCGGCAGGAGCCATATGGTTGTCGCTTTATTGTATGCAATGCAATCGCCCTGTAATGCTTTACTTTATCACTAAGCGGTAGCGATAGTCGTAGAAGCATAAGTTTGGCGAGACGACAACGATGCTACGATGGAGATCAAGGTGTCGCGCGGTGACGATGGTGATCATGGTGGTGCTGCAAGATGGAGATCATGAAGCACAAGATGATGATGACCATATCATATCACTTATATTGATTTGCATGTGATGTTTATCCTTTTATGCATCTTATCTTGCTTTATTTGACGGTAGCATTATAAGATGATCTCTCACTAAATTATCAAGAAGTGTTCTCCCCGAGTATGCACCGTTGCCAAAGTTCGTCGTGCCCGGACACCACGTGATGATCGGGTGTGATAAGCTCTCGTCCATCTACAACGGGTGCAAGCCAGTTTTGCACACGCGAATACTCAGTTAAACTTGACGAGCCTAGCATATGCGAGATATGGCCTCGGAACACGGAGACCGAAAGGTCGGCGTGAATCATATAGTAGATATGATCAACATAAGATGTTCACCATTGAAAACTACTCCATCTCACGTGATGATCGGTTATGGTTTAGTTGATTTGGGTCACGTGATCACTTAGATGACTAGAGAGATGCCTATCTAAGTGGGAGTTCTTAAGTAATATGATTAATTGAACTTAAATTTATCATGAACTTAGTCCCGGTAGTATTTTGCAAATTATGTTGTAAGATCAATAGCTTGCGTTGTTGCTTTCATATGTTTATTTTGATATGTTCCTAGAGAAACTTGTGTTGAAAAATGTTAGTAGCAATGATGCGGATTTGATCCGTGATCCGAGGTTTATCCTCATTGCTGCACGAAGAATTATGTCCTTAATGCACCGCTAGGTGATGGACCTATTGCAGGAGCGGATCACGACGTTATGAGCGTTTGGCTAGCTCAGTATGATGACTACTTGATAGTTTTGTGCACCATGCTTTATGGCTTAGAATCGGGACTTCAAAGATGTTTTGAACATCATGGACCATATGAGATGTTCCAAGAATTGAAGTTAATATTTCAAGCAAATACCCGAGTTGAGAGATATGAAGTCTCCAACAAGTTCTATAGCTAAAAGATGGAGGAGAATCGCTCAACTAGTGAGCATGTGCTCAGATTGTCTGGGTACTTCAATCGCTTGAATCAAGTGGGAGTTAGCCTTCCAGATAAGATAGTGATTGACAGAATTCTCTAGTCGCCATCACCAAGTTAGTAGAACTTTGTGATGAACTATAGTATGCAAGGGATGACGAAAATGATTCCCGAGCTCTTCGTGATGTTGAAATCGACGAAGGTAGAAATCAAGAAACAGCATCAAGTGTTGATGGTTGACAAGATCACTAGTTTCAAGAAAAGGGCAAAGGAAAAGAAAGGGGAACTTCAAGTAGATTGACAAGCAAGTTGTCACTCCCACGAAGAAGCCCAAAGCTGAACCAAAGCCTGAAACTGAGTGCTTACACTGCAAAGGAAATGGTCACTGGAAGCGGAACTGCCCTAAATATTTGGTGGATAAGAAGGATGGCAAAGTGAAAAAGGGTATATTTGATATACAGGTGTTTGATGTGTGCTTTACTAGTGTTTATAGCAACCCCTCGGTATTTGGTACTGGTTCAGTTGCTAAGAGTAGTAACTCGAAACAGGAGTTGCAGAATAAATAGAAACTAGTTAAGGGTGAAGTGACGATGTGTGTTGAAAGTAGTTTCAAGATTGATATGATCATCATCGCACACTCCCTATACTTTCGGGATTAGTGTTGAACCTAAATAAATGTTATTTGGTGTTTGCGTTGAGCATGAATATGATTTGATCATGTTTATTGCAATACGGTTATTCATTTAAGTAAGAGAATAAACTGTTATTCTGTTTACATGAATAAAACCTTATATGGATACACACCCAATGAAAATGGTTCATTGGATCTCGATCGTAGTGATACACATATTCATAATATTGAAACCAAAAGATGCAAAGTTAATAATGATAGTGCAACTTATTTGTGGCAATGCCGTTTAGGTCATATTGGTGTAAAGCGCATGAAGAAACTCCATGCTGATGGGATTTTGGAATCACTTGATTATGAATCACTTGATGCTTGCGAACCGTGCCTTTTGGGCAAGATGACTAAAACTCCATTCTTGAACAATGGAACAAGCTACTTGACTTATTGGAAATAATACATACCGATGTATGCGATCCAATGAGTGTTGATGCTTGTGGCAAGTATCGTTATTTTCGACCTTCACAGATGATTTGAGCAGATATGGGTATATCTACTTGATGAATCATAAGTCCGAAATAGTTGAAATGTTCAAAGAATTTCAGAGTGAAGTGGAAAATCATCGTAACAAGAAAATAAAGTTTCTGCGATCTGATCGTGGAGATGAATATTTGAGTTACGAGTTTGGTCTTCAATTAAAACAATGTGGAATAGTTTCACAGCTCACGCCACCTGGAACACCACAATGTTATGGTGTGTCCAAACATCGTAACCGCACTTTATTGGATATAGTGCAATCTATGATGTTTCTTACTGATTTACCAATATCGTTTTGGGATCATGCATTAGAGACAGCTGCATTCACGTTAAATTGGGCACCATCTAAATCCATTGAGACGACACTATATGAACTGTGGTTTAGCAAGAAACCCAAGTTGTCGTTTCTTAAAGTTTGGAGTTGCGATGCTTATGTGAAAAGTTTCATCCTGATAAGCTCAAATCCAAATCGGAGAAGTGCGTCTTCATAGAATACCCAAAGGAAATTGTTGGGTACACCTTCTATCACAGATCCGAAGGCAAGGTATTCGTTGCTTAAGATGGATCCTTTCTAGAGAAGGAGTTTCTCTCGAAAGAAGTGAGTGGGAGGAAAGTAGAACTTGATGAGGTAACTGTACCTGTTCCCTTATTGGAAAGTAGTTCATCACAGAAATTGGTTCCTGTGACACCTACACCAATTAGTGAGGAAGTTAATGATGATGATCATAAAACTTTAGATCAAGTTACTACCGAACCTCGTAGGTAAAACAGAGTGAGATCCGCACCAGAGTGGTACGGTAATCCTGTTCTGGAGGTCGTGTTACTTGACCATGACAAACCTACGAACTATGAGGAAGCGATGATGAACCCAGATTCCGCAAAATGGTTTGAGGCCATGAAATCTGAGATATGATCCATGTATGAGAACAAAGTATGGACTTTGATGGATTTGCCCGATGATCGGCAAACCATAGAAAATAAATGGATCTTCAAGAGGAAGACGGACGTTGATAGTAGTGTTATCGTCTACAAAGCTCGACTTGTTGCAAAAAGGGTTTTCGACAAGTTCAAGGGATTGACTACGATGAGACCTTCTCACCCGTAGCGATGCTTAAGTCTGTCCGAATCATGTTAGCAATTGCCATAATTTATGAAATTTGGCAAATGGATGTAAAACTGCATTCTGAATGGTTTTCGGAGGAAGAGTTGTATATGATGCAACCAGAAGTTTTTTCGATCCAAAGGAGCTAACAAAGTGTGCAAGCTCCAATGATCCATCTATGGACTGGTGCAAGCATCTCGGAGTTGGAATATACGCTTTGATGAGTTGATCAAAGCATATAGTTTTGCATGACTTATGGTGAAGCTGTATTTACTAGAAAGTGAGTGGGAGCACTACAACATTTCGATAAGTATATGTGAATGACATATTGTAGATCGGAAATAATGTAGAATTATTCTGCAAAGCATAAAGGAGTGTTTGAAAGAAGTTTTTCAAAGAAAGACCTCGGTGAAGCTGCTTATATATTGAGCATCAAGATCTATAGAGATAGATCAAGATGCTTGATAAGTTTTTCAATGAGTACATACCTTGACAAGATTTTGAAGTAGTTCAAAATGGAGCAGTCAAAGAAAGAGTTCTTGCCTGTGTTACAAGGTGTGAAATTGAGTAAGACTCAAAACCCGACCACGGCGTAAGATAGAAAGAGAAAGAAAGTCATTCCCTATGCCTTGGCCATAGGTTCTATAAAGTATGCCATGTTGTGTACCAGATCTATTGTATACCCTGCACCGAGTTTGGCAAGGAGTACAATAGTGATCTAGGAGTAGATCATCGGACAGCGGTCAAAATTATCCTTAGTGGAATAAGGATATGTTTCTCGATTATGGAAGTGACAAAAGGTTAAATAAGTAAAGGGTTACGTCGATGCAAGTTTTGACACCGATCGGATGACTCTAAGTCTCGATCTAGATACATATTGAAAGTGGGAGCAATTAGCTAGAGTAGCTTCGTGCAGAGCATTGTAGACATAGAAAAATTGCAAAATACATAACGGATCTAAATGTGAAAGACCCGTTGACTAAGACTCTCTCACAAGCAAAACATGATCACACTTTAGTACTCTTTGGGTATTAATCACATAGCAATGTGAACTAGATTACTGAATCTAGTAAACCCTTTGGGTGTTGGTCACATGGCGATGTGAACTATGGGTGTTAATCACATGATGATGTGAACTATCGATGTTAATCACATGGTGATGTGATCTAGATTATTGACTCTAGTGCAAGTGGGAGATGAAGGAAATATGCCCTAGAGGCAATAATAAAGTTATTATTTATTTCCTCATATCATGATAAATGTTTATTATTCATGCTAGAATTGTATTAACCGGAAACATAATACATGTGTGAATACATAGACAAACAGAGTGTCACTAGTATGCCTCTACTAGACTAGCTTGTTAATCAAAGATGGTTATGTTTCCTAACCATGAACAAGGAGTTGTTATTTGATTAACAAGGTCACATCATTAGTAGAATGATCTGATTGACATGACCCATTCCCTTAGCTTAGCACACGATCGTTTAGTATGTTGCTACTGCTTTTATCCATGACATATACATGTTCCTGTAACTATGAGATTATGCAACTCCCGTTTACCGGAGGAACACTTTGGGTGCTACCAAACGTCACAACGTAACTGGGTGATTATAAAGGAGTACTACAGGTGTCTCCAAAGGCAGATGTTGGGTTGGCGTATTTCGAGATTAGGTTTTGTCACTCCGATTGTCGGAGAGGTATCTCTGGGCCCTCTCGGTAATACACATCACTTAAGCCTTGCAAGCATTACAACTAATGAGTTAGCTGTGAGATGATGTATTACGAGCGAGTAAAGAGACTTGCGTAACGAGATTGAACTAGGTATTGGATACCGACGATCGAATCTCGGCAAGTAACATACCGATGACAAAGGGAACAACGTATGTTGTTATGCGGTCGACCGATAAAGATCTTCGTAGAATATGTAGGAGCCAATATGGGCATCCAGGTCCCGCTATTGGTTATTGACCGGAGACGTGTCTCGGTCATGTCTACATTGTTCTCGAACCGTAGGGTCCGCACGCTTAAGGTTTTGATGATGCTTATATTATGAGTTTGTGTATTTTGATGTACCGAAGGAGTTCGAGTCCCGGATGAGATCGGGGACATGACGAGGAGTCTCGAAATGGTCGAGACGTAAAGATCGATATATTGGACGACTATATTCGAGTTCGGAAAGGTTCCGAGTGATTCGGGTATTTTTCGAGTACCGGGAGAGTTACGGGAATTCGTATTGGGCCTTAATGGGCCATACGGGAAAGGAGAAAAAGGGCCAAAAGGGTGGCCGCCGCCCTCCCCTTGGTCTAGTCCGAATTGGACTAGGGAGGGGGGGCGCACCCTTCCTTCCTTCTCCTTCTCTTTTCCCTTTCCTTCTCTCCTACTCCTAATACATGGAAGGATCCCTAGTTGGACTAGGAAAGGGGGAATCCTACTCCCGGTGGGAGTAGGACTCCCTATGGCGCGCCTCCTCCCTAGGCCGGCCTCCTCCTCCCTCCCTCCTTTATATACGGGGGCAGGGGGCACCCTAGGAGACACAAGTATTGATCTACGGATCGTTCCTTAGCCGTGTGCGGTGCCCCCCTCCACCATATTCCACCTCGGTAATATCGTTGCGAAGCTTAGGCGAAGCTCTGCGCCGGTAGAACATCAAGATCGTCACCACGCCGTCGTGCTGACGGAACTCTCCCTCGACACTCGGCTGGATCGGAGTACGAGGGACGTCATCGAGCTGTACGTGTGTCAAGAACTCGGGGGCGTCGGAGTAACGGCGCCGGGATCGGTCGGATCGCGAGGAGAACGTACGACTACTTCCTCTACGTTGTGATCGCTTCCGCTTCGGGTCTACAAGGGTATGTGGACAACACTCTCCCCTCTCGTTGCTATGCATCACCATGATCTTGCGTGTGCGTAGGAAATTTTTTGAAATTACTACGTTCCCCAACACATTGTGGCGATTGTAAGCCAAAGCTCATATTCTATCTATTCAGTACATGAGATGCGCAAAGATACAACCACTCTTGCGACCATACCAATATGCGCTTATGCCCCAAGTCGTGCCTCGACAAGTGTGGAGTATAGTCGCATATTGGGCGTTACAGGGTGCCTCAGGCATCCCCAAGCTTAGGCTCTTGCCACTCCTTATTCCTTCATCCATCGTGGTCTCATCCAAAACTTGAAAACTTCAATAACACAAAACTTAACAAAACCCTCATGAGATCCGTTAGTATAATAAAGCAAATTACCACTTTAAGTATTGTTGCAAACCCATTCACATTTTATTTTTGCATTTTAGCTCCTGTATTATAACTTCTCAATGGCTTATACCACTGATACGATCGGTAGTTTCATCAAAACAAGCAAAACAATGCATCAAAAACAGAATTTATCTTAAATAGGACAGTCTGTAGCAATCTGAACATTTAGCATACTTCTGTAACTCTGAAAATTCTGAAAAAAGGACAAAATAAACAATTTGTATAGCAATATTGTGCAAAAAGTTTCAGAAGCTTTTGACGTCCCAGTAAAAATGTAAATTCACGCACTGCAGCCAAAGGTTTTGTTTTTGCACTGCACATGCCAAACAAGCAATCTAGCCATCCTAAAGGCAAATCTTGACACATTATTTTTATAATACAATGTATTTGTACAAGGGGATAATTATTTTTGTTGAAAAGTTTCTGTAATTCAAGAATTGCAAAGTTTCCATGGGCATGAACAAAGTTCAAGGAGCTCTCCCACTTCAACGGTGCTCGTCTTTCTTACTTTCACTTTTCTTTTTGAAAAGTTTTAGGTTCCCCACTATATTTTTTATTTTTAAACTTTTTAAGAGCATTCAACAGAATAAAATGACTCTCTAAAACTCCCGGGTTGTCTCCCTGGCAGCGCTTTCTTTAAAGCCATTAAGCTAGGCATATAATGTTCAAGTAATTGATCCACCCGGATCCCAAGGTATATCAAAGCCAATTTTAATTAACAGTGATTTATAATTTAGTAGTGAGCACAAAGCAACATATATCCTGCAATAATGAAGTATAACTCTCTTCCTATGCATCGACATGTCGTAAAAGAACAATTCATGCACATCAAGTAAAAGGCCAATATATAGCATAAACAGTTTCTTGCAATTTTATCGTATTGGAAACATAGAGAGGTGGAGATATAGTTCCTCTCTCATAATAGTTGCAGGTAGGAACAGCAAGCACATGCATATATATCTATCAAAATCATCATGTGTAGGTAAAAGTCAACCATCAATATAAGCCTTAATAAGCGCAAACTTCTCTGATATAGTGTAGTTGGGAGAATTCAGAAAGATAATAGGACTACATGTGTGGGTGCAATAGCAACAATGTCATTGTTAACATAAGGAACTATAGCAAGTTCATCTCCATAAACATAATTCATATTGGCATCATGGCCGCAAGCATAGCAAGCATGAAGTTCATCAAAAAGGGATATTTCAAACGAATCCAAGGGATCGTAGCAATCATCATAGTATTCATCCTTCGGTAAGCACGAAGGGAAATTAAACAATGTATGAGATAAAGAGTTACTCTCATTAGAAGGTGGGCACGGGTGATCAATCCGCTCTTCCCCCTTTTGTTCTTCGCTCTCCTCCTCATCTTTTTCATCTAATGAGCTCAAAGTGTCATCAATTTCTTCTTCCATAGATTCCTGCAAAATATTAATCTCTTCTTGGAAAGCGGAGACTTTCTCAATAAACTCATCAATATCGGCATTATATTCATAATGCTCATAGCAATACTTAAGTATAGCATAATTTTCAGGTCTGCAAACAGCATCATCAAGATTTTCACACTTATCAAACAAAGATTCAATTTCATAAGCACCCTTAAAAGCAACGAATTCTTTTATTCGTTCCACATCATAGTAATCATATATACCATTAGCATAAGAAGCCAAGGTTTCATTATCATTAAATTTACATGAAAATGGAAGGTGTGGAGCCTTCATCCTAGAGCAACCAGTATAATCATATCTCAAGCATAAATTCTGAGCATACCAATGCAACATATGAATTTGATCCCATAATAGTTTCCCTTTTTGAGTCAAGCGATAATCCCTAAAGTATTCACGTTGATCCAATGTGTCTCCCATTATCAAGATGAAAGGGGTTTTCTCGGGATTATCAAAGTAGCGTTCAATATTTTTCACATAACGAGCATCGAGGGTTTTAGGAGGTTCCCCATCTCCATGAGTAGCAAGTACACCTAATTTTTTTGGTCTTTCGTGTTCCATATCCATAACTAAAGATAGGGAACAACTTAGAACAACAAATAAAAACTACTAAGTGATAAAGCAAACAAGCACACACGAGAATATTCACCCCATGCTATTGCTCCCCAGCAACGGCGCCAGAAAAAAGGTCTTGATAACCACAAGTATAGGGGATCAGTTTTAGCCTTTCTCGATAAATAAGAGTGTCAAACCCAACGAGGAGCTAAAGGTAGAATTTATATTCCCTTCAAGTTCTATCGACCACCGATACAACTCTACACATGCTTAATGTTCGCTTTACCTAGAACAAGTATGAAACTAGAAGTACTTTGTAGGTGTGGTAAGATAGGTTTACAAGATAATAAAGAGCATGTAAATAAAAACTAGGGGCTGTTTAGATAAATAAACAATTAAGTTAGTATAGCGAGTGTGGAAAAGTGGTGGTAGGAGTTGCGGAATTGTCCCTAAGCAATTGGCTACATTACTAGACCGATAGCAAGTTTTATGTGGGAGAGGCCACTTCTAGTATGTCATCCCTTACTTGGAATTATATGCACTTATGATTGGAACTATTAGCAAGCATCCGCAACTACTAACATTCATTAAGGTAAAACACAACCATAGCATTAAGATATATTGGTCCCCCTTCAATCTCGTATGCATCAAATTCTATGCTAGGCTGAAGCTGCTATCACCCTTGCCCTCCAATACATAGTCCTATCAACATACAATAACCATATGGTGTGATCCACATACGCGCTCATATGATGGGCACCAAAGGTCACCAACATAACCACAAGAAAATTAAACAAATCATAACAATTCACCAATCACCGATAGGACAACAAAAAACTACTCAGACATCATAGAATGGCAACACATCATTGGATAATAATATGAATTATAAAGCACTATGTTCAAGTAGAGGGTATACCGGGTTGCCGGAGAGTGGACCGCTGGATATAGATGGGGGAAGGTGATGAAGATGTTGCCGAAGATGACGAGGGTGCTGTTGTAGATCGTCGTCATACGATGATTGCCCGGCGGTGTTCCTGTGCCATTGGAAGAGAGGAAAAGAGAGCCCCCCTCCTTCTTCTTCTTCCTTGGCCTTCTCCCCAGATGGGAGGAGGGTTTCCCCTATGGTCCTTGGCCTCCATGGAGGCGGGGGGACGAGAGCCCCTCCGAGATTGGATATCTCTCTCTCTCTATCTATCTATATGTTTCCTTCTATTTCAGCATTCCCAGATTCTGGCCCTTCACCGTTTCTTAAATTCCCGGAGATCCGTAACTCCGATCGTGCTGAAATTTTAACACGATTTTGATCCGGATATTATCTTTCTTGCGACGAAAGAAGGGAACCAACCGCCTTACGGGGTGGCCACCAGCCCCCTGGCCGTGCCCATGGTAGGGGCGCACCTCCAGGGCTTGTGGGCCCTCGGACATCGTCTCGCGTTGATTCCAATTCCCAAAAATCATATATATTCCAAAAAAATATCTTCGTAAGTTTTTATCATGTTTGGACTTCGTTTAGTATGGATGTTCTGGGAAACAAAAAACATGCAACAAACAGAAACTGACACTGGGCACTGGATCAATATGTTAGTCCCAAAAATAGTATAAAAAGTTGCCAAAAGTGTATGAAAATTGTAGAATATTAGCATGAAATAATCAAAAATTATAGATACAACGGAGACGTATCAAACGTTTGCAAGAGCAGTCCAGATTGGTTTTGAGCCCCAGTTGCACAGAAATATGGAAGCATATATGACGATATAGTGGTCAAGACCAAAGACAAATCAACCCTCATTCAAGATCTAGAAGAAACATTTGTAAACTTGTGCAAGGTTAATTTGAATCTCAACCCCAAGAAGTGTGTCTTTGGTGTCCCATTCGGCAAGCTTCTCGGTTTCTTTGTATCTCAGCATGGAATTGAAGCAAATCCCGACAAGATCAAATCAATTGAGCAGATTCAAGCACCAAAAAGCGTCAAAGATGTGCAGCATCTTGCTGACTGTGTTCCTGCCTTGAGTATGTCCATTTCAAAGTCTGTCAAGCGCGCCTTGCCATTTTTCAAAATATTGAAGAAGGCAAGTCCGATGAAATGGACTCCGGAAGCGGAGGCCGCGCTGCAAGATTTGAAAAGATACCTGTCCTCCGTGCCAACACTAAGGTTGACGGTGAGCACCGCAAACCATCTGATTCGATCATACGGCTGATAGTGACGTGGAGCTCCGAGCAGGCCATCCTGCATTAGTGGGCCATTTTTGGCCATAAGCTCTGGTCCAACTTGTCTCAGCCCAGTAGAAATTATGTATTTTTCTGGTTTCAACTACTGGACTGGGCTCTCTTATGGGCAGCCCAACATATTTTTGGCCGAAACATTTTAGTATTTTTCTATCTATTTCGAGTGCATTTTAAGTTCATGTGTTTTTGTGTTGTTCTAAACAGAAATGTATTGACAGTTTATACTCTTATTTTAATTTGAAATGTACTGCATGCAACAAGGACACCACCTATGAAACACCGCGGCGGCTGCCGCGGCGGTGGTATGCTAGTTAGAACTAATGTTAAGCTCAACATCATGGCTGGCAACTGTTGTATGGGTGCTTATCGGATGCAATTGTTTTTGTTGCAATAGTGCAAATTCCGTACACATATAATCTAATCCTTGGTTTGTACACATATTTAAATGGGCAGTGAGCACAAGTGCACAACTCCAAAAAATATTTTTGTGCAACCGAGGTCATACAAAAATCTTACTTTTTGGCGGGCTAATTAGGGAAGAAATACAATCAGCGTATATATAGTTTGGAGATTTCCTCGGGGAATTCCTAAGCACACCTCCGTACGTCCTTGTCCTCGAGCATCTACAACAACAAATATCAAAAGTGAGCCCTCAAATAACCACGGCCGCGTCCCAGCATGTCCTTTTCAAGTCTTTAGGCTAACTCCAACGCGTGATCCCAAATGAAAGTCCGTTTTGTTTGAATTTTGTCCGATTGGGTTCGGCAAAGGGATGTTATCTGGGAATTTTGTCCGATTGGGTTCGGCAAAGGGATGTTATCCGGCCGCCATGGAGCAAATCTGGACGCAGCTCCCAACCGACGGACACATTTCTTAGTCTAGCCGTCATGCTCCTTTTGCAACATAAAAATAAAAACTAAAATAGCCCGTGCCCATCGCCATGCCAGCGGCCATAGTTCATGTCACACAGCTAGCGGCCAGCACACATGCCACCCTACAAAATAATCGCCCTTCATAGTTCACGGTGACACGCTAGCCAGCGGCCGACACACTTGTCAGGCTGTCAACCCACAAAAGAAGGGGCATAGTTCATGTCTCGCGGCCCTAGTTCATGCCGGCACACAGAACCGGTATACAAAATGAGGTCGCTCTTAGCCGTAGCTCAATCATCTAACTCAAATATCACCTTTTGTTGCTTCTCGAACCAATCTCTCGGGGACGTCTTGCTCAAGTCCATCGAGATGATCTCCACCTGCTTGGCAATGAAAGCTAGCGCCACCTCTTTTGCTTTGGTGTTTGTGTTGGTCGCCTCAAACTCGAGCTTCCTCCTTTTGGCGGCCCCCTCCATCTCGAGCTTCTTCGTTTTGAGATTGATGTAGGCCTTCACTTGCTCCTCTTTGCTTCCTCCTTTTGACGGCCCCCTCCATCTCGAGCTTCTTCGTTTTGAGATTGATGTAGGCCTTCACTTGCTCCTCTTTTTCTTGACGCTTCCTCTCATCCTCCGCTTCCTTTGGGTCATCATGCCATGCCAAGTTTCTTGCAAGGGAAACGACGCCGCACCACGCTTCTCGTCCACCTTGGAGTCGGTCTTGCCTCTTGGCTCCTTCCCTCCCTCGTGCTGAACAACGGCCAACGACCCTCCTCTTTCAGGCGGTTGTTGATCTTTAAACTTGAGGAAATCTTTGATGATCGTCCAACAACGTGTGATGGTGAATGGTTTGCCGCCATGTTGGTCCTTGAAGGCTTCCAAAGAGTTGAATGCCTACGAAATGAAAGTGAAGGCCACAATGTAATAGAGGACACAAAATGCAACAAACATGGAAATATGGTCATGCATCGGATGCATACCAACTGTCCACGATGTTGTGGAGCTCCGCAACTGCCCAATGGGGGGTGAATGGGCAACGAGCAGATGCTCGCCACGGCCATGTGGTCGTTGGAAAGAGAGAAAAGAAAGAATAAAAAAAGAAAAAATGTGGTCCATTCCTCCCTGTATATGGTGTGGATATGAGGATTACTGGGACAAAGTAGGGAAGGGTCCGATTGAGTGGTTATTTCTTACCTACTGTCTGGGCAGTGATCACACTGCAGTGAGTGTCTTGGTTGAAGATGCTACTCACGGCATTTGTGTCATGGTCTACCCTTCTCTGCCTGAAGCTTTCTTTCCGTTCTAAGCTCACGAATGAGAGGTATTTGGACTCGATGGCTATAACAATTCCAGTGCCTCCATGCAGTCACTTTCCACCACAAGCGGCAGATGAGTCCAGTGCAAGGCCAGGGTTAGTCCTTCCTCCATGGCCATAAGTTCCACCGAGGGAATGTGTGGTACTGCAACGGAAATGCATAGCCCACATGTACACATGACATGTTGCCCAAGCCTCTTTTTCCGTGGATGAAATACAGATACAACAAACTCCTCTATCACCAACTTCTCACAAGATGCTAAAAAAAACTTTCTGAAAAAAACTACTGTATATTACTACTAATAAAGATCCAGAGGCATCCGTGCGAACACTCCGAACTATTAGGTGATCATCCAGCAACACAACTTTTCGCATAATTCAATCCATCCCCAGAGCAGCATGTTAAACGCCACATGAAAAAGATGCTCTAAAAGAACACATAGCTAAAAAGGGTGTGCCATGAAAGTTGATAGCATCTTCTGCCCTGAGCTTGTGTTGCTCGATCTGGTTTCCCCAGAATCTGATATCTGCAGTTGATGTGATCCTATTACGTGGGTCTCATTGATACAGACTCGCTTGATTTAAACACCTGTACAAAAAGGTGCAGTACAAATAAATAAACAAACAGATGAAGAACAATAATTTGTATAACCTGACAGAGCATAACTCGCAGTGCCAGAATTCAACAAGAAAATAGACCGCTTAGAGAAGGCCCCACTTTTTGGCCACTAGTCCTAAATCTTGTGGATCTGCACCCTTTCATCCATGTCCCATTCGTTTTAAATATAAGGTACCTACGAGATTCAACTTTGATCAACAAGCAAGTACTAATTTTATGTTCTAACCAAATCCACCGGGCGGCCTTGTCCTCATCACCCACTCCCTTATTTTATGACCTAACCAAATCCACTGGGCCGCCTTGTCCTCATCACCCACCCCCTCACCAGTACACTCCCTCCTATAATTCGAAGTTTTTGGTGGCACCAGCACTGAGTGCCTCACACTGCTTACTACCCACAAAGTAGATTGTGCTAGGATTTAATTAGCAAATGTTAGTGACCACATATCTTTATGTCACTTGATTAAGTCATATAGATTCCTCACAGAATCACAACGCTGAACCCAAACGCAGATCGCAACATATGTTGTGTAAACTGTTGAAGTCACTCTACGTCTTCAGTTAGTCGGAATGGATTTGGTCCAACCGACTTACTGAGTTCCTTATACAAAAGGTCACTCCCTATAATAATAATTGCCCATGTATGTTCATCAAGAAATCCTCGACAGGATTTTGCAATATCTCAGTGTGTTGATGATTTAACATCATTTGACAACGCGCGAGTTATTGACAAAGCATGTGATCATCCTAAGACAGGACTTTGAGAAGGATCTGGGTAATAGCAATTTTGCTTGGGATCAAAACTCAAGCAACTTCACACATGTATTACGGTACACCAAGTTGTCTACGTAGCGTTGTGTGGCATTAGTTGTAACTCCTGCCTATCCATGGTACCGACCCTTCGTTGCAGGTTAGTGTGATCCTCCAGTCCATTGACCGAGTATATCGTACGCTGTGTTTAGCTAAATAATGCCGGATTCCACTGTTTCCAAGCTGGTTGTTTTGGAAATTAATGAATGGTTCTAGGTTGGTTATTTTTAAAATGAATGAACAGTTTGTAGGTATCTTTCATAAGATGAACTTTTGGTACATTCCTTTTACACCATAGCATTTCACTCCTGCGATCAAAGTATATTCTGTAACAGCACAAGCAAAAAATTCAATATGGACAAGTCATATCCAGCCAAAACTCTCGTGGATGTTCAATCGCAGACACGCTTTGTTTTCTACTTGGTGTAAGAGGCATCTCATGTAAGTCTCCTAAAGTGTTCCTATTGGCTATATCCACCAATCATTCTGAACTACAACACTTGAATTCTGTACGTGGGGTTGATACTACTGAGTACTGAATCACCAACCATCCAGTATATCTAAGATAATGTTCCTAGTGTTGCTCGCATTCAACCAGGTTACAGAATGGGCAAAGTAGATCATGTGACAACCTTGCAGATTTATTCACCAAGTCCCTTCCATATTCAACATTCAATAAATGTTTCATGAAATTGGTATACGACAACTTCATGATTTGCAGGGATCAGGGGACTCACTCTCTAATTAACCTGTTCATACCCCATATTGCACTCTTTTTTCCTTTTTGAGTTTACTCTCTAGGTTCTCATCTAGGCTTTTAATGGGGTAATATCTCTACAATACATATGCCCGACTTTTTATTTTCCCCACCGGGGTTTTTCAAAGAAGTATATATGACATATCTATTGAGTGCTACCTTGCGAGATAAATTCACTAGAGGTCATTGGACTCGCCCTCAACTTTCACTTCGGTCACTAAACTCAGGAATACCCAAAATACGGTCAATAAACATTCATCGATGGTCACTGCACACGCTTTGGCTCTGCATTCTGCCAATGTGGCATACTGCTTGACCGATTGAACGTCCACGTATGTGTAGTACATGATGATCATTCAATCGAACACTTCGCTTGCACCCATGAGGCTAACGTCCGTGCCCAGGACTCGCTGGTCGCAGCAGCCGGATGCGCTGGATGTTGTCCTGGTGTCGTGCCAATCAAGGACTCCATGCTTGGCGTTGGCGCCTGCGTCATCCTGTCGGACAAGACAAAGCCGCAGGGCCTCTAACTACTACTTTGAGAGTGCACCGTCGCAGCCGTTGTAAAGGGATGCTCATCAGCTCCGAGGCCAATTAGTATGTGGTAGCTCGATTGCTTGCTGCGATGCCAGATGTGTCGTTCTAGATCGAGGCAAGGGTGCGCCACGCTGCATCTTAGCCCAGGAACGTGAGGTTGTCGACGAGGAGCAGGGATCATGTCCAGTGAATCAAAGAACAAAGAGGTAGCTCTCATGACCATCGCTGGGGCCTCTAAGGAGGAAACGCATGCCAAAGCTCCCCAATCGCATCACGGCGCACTAGGAGGGCAGGAAGAAGCTCCTCGTGGATGTGACTTTGGCAGGGTTGTCAAAAAGGAAGGCAGTTGCAACGACAGGAATGAAGAAGAAGGTTGTCGAGGCGCCAACATGGAGGACCTCCGCGAGGGCAAAGCGCTGGCAGGTAGGCATGCACAATTCCAGTTTTTGATGCAACATACTAAAGCTACATGGAAATCTTGCATTTCCTGCCCTCCCGTGACATCTTCAGCTAAAATTACCATCTAAAGGATTTTCATATCATCAGTACCAATCCATCCGTTAGGCAGGCCGTCGTGCAGCACACACCAGGCATGCACGGACAGAGCACACCACCGCTGCGCGCACACACCAAACTGCTACTATCGAGGCATGGTGGAGCGGGGCCCGACAAAGAGCATAAGGGCCATGACTCAACGTCCTTGGCTGCCTTAGCGAACGGCAGAGTTGCATAGCCTCAGAGCCTCATCTTGCGCACTGTCAGCTTGGTTCATCGCGACGCCATTGTAATTCTTTCAGTTCCTGAAGAAGCGGTGTGCGCCCTCAAGCAGACCTCTTTCGCCGTCGCCAAGAACTACACTGCATGTTTGCCGCTCGAGCGAGAGAGAACGACCTAAAGGAAACAGCACCAGCGCTGCCCTCCTCCACCTACCCCTCGCTGCCGGCCAACGAATCCATGGCTCCATGCTCGTAGCTGAGAAAGGACTCCGCAGCAAAGGGAGAGGATGGCTGACAGAGGTGGTCAACAAACGATGGGGAGCACGGCGGAATTGGGGGAGGATTTTCACGGTACCATCTACTACACGAGCGTTTCGCAAAAAAAATTCACCGCAATGAATCCGTAGCCCCGCGCTCGTAGCCGGGAGAGGACGCCATGGCAAAGGGAGAGGACAATTGACAAAGATGGTCGGGGGATGATAGGGACCGCAGCGGAATTGGGAGAGGAGGATTTTCACGGCATCATTTACCAGATGAGCGTTTTCGCAAATAACAAATCCGCATACAAATGGGCCATGCACTATTGGGGCCGCGGCGGAATTGCGAGAGGAGGATTCTCAAACAGTATGCCACGAAGGTAAAAGCGTATGCGATGACCCTCAATGTTCACTCATGTGACTTTCCTGACTGTAGTTGGGGTATTAATCTTGAATCATGTGACCGATGTGACATTTGGGGACGAGTCCAATGACCTCATGAATTTATCTCCTAACAAGCGTATGGGTTTTTTTTCCTTTCTAAGAGCATCTCCAACCGCGCCTCAACACACCCCCGCGACTTTTTACGCACCGGCGCCAAAACGCCCAACGCGCTTCAAGACGCCGAATCCATCGGCTCGCCTGCTTTGGGGCCCGCGATCCCGCGCAAGATCGGGGCGCTCGGGGCTCCGCAGGGAAAAACACGCCTGGCCCACACTGTCAGGCGAAAAGTCAAGCCAATCGTCCAGATTCGATTTGCCTGCTCGGCAATGGACTCGGATGATGAGGAGACGCTCGCCGAGCTGCTGGAGGAGGAAGCCGATGCCGACGTCCAGGAAGAGGAACATCTCATGGTCCTCACCGCCCTCGCCGTCCTGCTCACGAGTAATGAAAAGCCGCGCGAGGTGTCTTGGCGCCGGGGCGGATGAAAGCAAAGAACCGGCATCGTCTGGAAGGCTACTGCATGCTCTACTCCGACTACTTCGCCGATGCTCCACTGCACGGCGACAAAGTATTTCGGCGCCGTTATCGGATGAGCCGAAAGCTTTTCCTCAGGATTGTGAATTCCATCCGGAAGTTCGACAGCTACTTCAAGTGCAAGAAGGATTGCACCAACAAACTTGGATACACCTCAATCCAGAAGTGCACAACAGCGATGAGGATGCTTGCATACGGAGCTCCCGGTGATTCACTCGATGACTATGGGCGCATGGCCGAGTCCACCACCATTGAGTGTTTCTACAAGTTCTGCAGGGCAGTGGTGGCAATGTTTGGACCGCAATACTTGCGAACACCCAATGCGGAAGACACTGCTCGGATCCTAGCACAGAATGCAGCAAGAGGATTTCCTGGAATGCTTGGAAGCATCGACTGCATGCATTGGAAATGGAAGAACTGCACATTTGCTTGGCAGGGGATGTACAAAGGTGCCAAAGGCGGTTGCAGTGTGGTACTTGAGGCAGTGGCCACACAGGACCTCTGGATTTGGCACTCCTTTGGTATGCCAGGAACTCACAATGACATCAACGTGCTGCAGTGCTCCCCTGTCTTTGCCAAGCTTGTTGAAGGTCATTCTCCTCCGGTGAACTTCGAGGTCAATGGGCGGCACTACAACAAGGGGTACTACCTAGCTGATGGCATCTATCCGAGATGGTCAACATTTGTGAAGACTATCTCAAACGTTGTGCCAGGAGGCAAGAAGTCCCACTTTGCCAAGGTTCAGGAGGCTTGCGGGAAGGATGTCAAGCGGGCATTTGGTGTGCTCCAATCTCGATTTGCTGTTGTCCGACACCCTGCTCAGACCTGGTCGAAAGATCAAATGTGGGAGATCATGACTTGATGTGTCATCTTGCACAACATGATCATTGAGAGTGAGCAGGAAGAGCCAGTGTTCGGCACTGAACCATACTACAGGCAGGGTCCTCTTGCCGAAGTTGATCACCAGCTACCGGCGACCTGGACTGCCTACCTCAATATGCGTTAGGAGATCCGAGACCCACAGGTGCATCAACAACTGCAGCAGGATCTGGTGGAGCATCTATGGAGGATCAAGGGCGACGCCTAGCTCGACGTGTGATGAAATATGAGTTTTCATTTTTGAACAATATAATTTGTATTTAACTATTTGTTGTTGCACTATTTGTTGAACTATTTGATTTCTATTGATTTTCTGTGATGAACTATGTGATAAAAAAATTATTTATGTTGAGAATTCCCGCCGAACCACGCCGAATATGGGCCGATTCTCGTCGATATCGGGCCATTTTTCACCGACAGTGGGCCAAAAACTATCGGGCCATTTTTCACCGACAGTGGGCCAAAAACCTGGCTGACATCGGCGCCTGGGGGCAACGGTTGGGTGCCCAACCGCCCCCAGAGCCGATTATACCGCCGGCTCGCCCGATTATATCGCCGGCTCGCCCCCAGGCTGCACTTTTATGCCTCCTGGGGGGGGGGCAACGGCTGGAGATGCTCTAAGCTTTTCTTACACGAATTATCAAGAAGACAATAACTCTTATATGTTGTATCATTTTATCCATGTTTTCGTAGGTTTGAAGTGGTTTTAGCAACATATGAAGACACTTTTCTCCTCATACTTCTCCCCACATGTTTTTTAACCTGTATCAAGATGATGTTGCTCGCAAAGATAAGCATTGATTAGGAGGGTTGTTTGGAAATCAATGGTTAACTCATGCTTATGGAACAATCAAGTGGTTCCTAATTTGCTTGCATCTCTTGTAACACTATAAATACCTCAATTCATCATTAAGGATTACACATTGTTTACATTACATCATTAGTTTGTTCTCTCATCGTTTCGACTTCTAACACATTATCATCATCGTCGTCTACTTGTAACACATCATCATCGTCGTCGTTTCTACTTGTAACACATTATCATCATCAAAAGAGAATTATTGTTCCTTTCATTGTGTTATTACTCTTCCTAACTACACTGGATACAAAACACGTTATCATCACACTCCATCGAGGTAGAAGAAACTACGCCGATGAGATGTTGCTTCTCACATCTCTTTCTCCGCCTTCTCATGGAGGATCGCCACCATCGCTTGACATTGTCGTTGCTTCGTCCACCATTGTTGGGGTGCTTCACCTCAACAATTAGGCGTCACAGTGGTTGCAGCCACCACGTTGTGTTATGGACAGCGCCACTATACCACTGGACATCCTCGCAATGACCGCCACGCCGCCCCAATGAGTGCAAGGGCCAGAGACCTCAACCTATGGTTAACGGCTGGATTGAGCGCCCCATCGCTGGATGCAAAAAGCGCCACCAAGCCTTGATCCTGCCGCATAGCGGATGGCCTGCTACCTAGTGCACGGGTACAAACTATATCCAGTGTGGAAACAGAGGAGGCCGTGCGCGCATCACAGCCATCACCATGAACCGCCATGAACCGACGAAGGAACGAGCTCGCGACGAACATGGGACCAAGTGGCCCCTACAAGCCGGTGCGAATATTTGTCTCTACGACACGCTGTCATCTCCCTACACTTGAGGGTCATTGCCACTTCTACGAACGCATTGCCGCCGCCGACAATCAAGCTCGCAAACGAGCACAAGCACCGCAGCCTCTAGCAACACCTCATTGCGCGAGGAGGGCTTCATCCCTCCACCACTGATAGAGCTTGAGGAAACACGCAAGGAGGCGCTACACCTTGAGACTTGGCTCGACGAAGCAACCAGAGCCAGTTGGATCAGTTGGATCCCGAAGGGACCCTAAATGTCGGCCTATCACATACAACGGGCACCAGACCTGCCACGACCCAAGTCCATGCGCTTGTGGCCTTTTTGCTAAGAACTCCCTATATTTTTAGGTTTCACATAAGGTCACCCTATCAGTATTGTTTTTGTTTTTGTATTGTTTAGCTCCTGCATTCCAAAATCCAACTTTGACCATAAACTAGACAAGTAATATATATTTTTTGTGACTTAACAAGTATACCATTGGAAACTTCTTTTGAATATGAATTCAGTATACAACACATATAACCCCCATTTGGTAGTTCTAATTTAAGGTCAAAGTTCAATTTTGAAATGTGTGCACGCCTTATTCATTGGAATGGAGAGAGTAGGATGCGGAGCGGTGGAGGTCAAAAGCATGCAAAAGAATCAACCTACATGACATAGGGGGACCACACTTCCAAAAAATCAGAGAAAGGAACGATGAATAGGGACCAGCACGTGCCCAAGAGAAATCATTAATTCCTGATTAGGCGATCTGACGATGGAGTGGGTAGTCGATGCATCCCGAGATATCAGCCGCGCCGCGTGATTTGAAGATTTCTCCAAAGTACAATGCAAATACACAGTAGCCACGCGCTCGAGCCAAGCAACAACGCGCGACCTTATGTAGACCACAGCCCTCGAACTCCAATCACAACCTCACTGACCTAACCCTTCATTACTCCGTGTGCTCGCTCAGTCGCTCTGGGCATCTCGCCACCAACGCCATTCCTGAGTTCATGACTTATTTTTTAGATTGTTCGTGATCCAGTTTACCGCTCGTGTCTCCGTTTTCTAGTGGAAGTGTCTCGGATTTATTTAGATACTGCATGGAGGCTTTGGACTGCATTCTCAGTTATATGATGTTTGTATTATTTAGATACTGGTTGGGAGGCTTTGGACTGCATTCTGGATTATATGATGTTTGTAAACCCTAATTCTATATTTCTGTGGGCTTAAAGTTTTGGCATATTTAGACGCACCAAGATTAGTATTATGATATACATGTGCACTAGTAAAAGAATATATTGCAAAAACGTTTGTGGGTGCAAAGCCTCCATAGCCCCAACTGTGGATCTGCCCATGCTGCTTAATATGTACTCCCTCCGTCCCATAATATAAGAACTTTTTTACACTAATATAGTGTCAAAAGCGCTCTTATATTATGGGACAGAGGGAGTAGTTATGATAACAAATGACAAAAATAAGTTTGGTGGCATGGCATGAGGCGGAGTCAGGTCACTAAAGGTGGTAGGCCAACAATAACGAGGCAGTTCTGGATATAGGAAGGAATGGGCAGAGATCAAGGGACGACAGAGCTAAAGATAGGAGTGGCTGCAACGCGGAATCAGGTTCATTATGTGGCAGCTTTACGTGCTACAGTTATACTTCATACAACAAATGTTCCAGGTACAGTGCACGAGGATTTAAAAAATGCTCACCTTCTCAAGAGGTTGTCTAAGCATGTCGTAGTATTTATGTTCATAATGCCTTGTGTCCCTCCAAAACTGAAGAAGCAAACAAAATAGTGAACACAACAACACAATAGTCCCAAAGTTATAGCAAGATATTATACTTCAACATACATGCTCAAGATTTGCCTTCCACACCTCGTTTGCATAATCAACCTGTCAAAAGTTGACGATGAATAATTTCCATGAATACAATGAGTTATAATTGACCTTTAGGAGGAAGCCTACCATTTTAACAGCGTCATGACATGTATCATCATCGTTGCTTGGTAAGAATTTTTGAAGATCCTGATATTCGAGAAAAAGAATGGGCCTAATCAACCATGTAATATGAGAAAACAGAGATAGCAAAAGAAGTATACCATTATTGCTTGGATTGCATAACATCCATCAAAGCAATGCCCAGTCAAAGCATTAAATTGATCCAATAATTTCTTAAATGATTCTTTATCCTTCAAAAGGAAAAAAAACATGTCAATATACGAAATATGGAATTAAATATAACAGTTATAAATAAGCAAAGTACCCAATCAATAGAAGAATCATCAGTACTGAAAAAGCCTTCTTCATCCAGCAAATCCATCAAGCTTGCAAGTTGACCTTTCACCTGGAATTTTTCAATGTAAATACATGGTTCAACTCAGTATTAGATTATACTCTCTGAAAATTCTAAACCATGGTGATGCAAAGTCTGAACCATGAATTGTTCAGAGAGTTAGGTGTAGTCTTTTTTTTTGCTAGAAGAATTGTATTAAATTATTATTGAGAAGTAGGACAAGCATCACCAGGGAGAGAAGACTACACCTAACCTCTCTGAAAAGTTAAGTTGAAAATACAGAACAGGTTTCCATACCTCATCATTAAGATCTCTCAAACTCTGAGTGTAAGAGTTCATCTTGTGTTTCCGCTCAGCAATATTGGTCATTCGCTATAAAAGAGTAAAAATGTGTAGGAGAATAATTTGTAACATAATCATCAAAAACACAAGTACTCCCTCTGTACTACATACGGAGCAAAATGAGTGAATCTACACTCTAAAATATGTCTATATACATCTGTATGTAGTCCTTATTGAAATCTCTAAAAAGACTTATATTTAGGAACGGAAGTAGAAGAGTATAAAATCGACCAAGGAATTCATGTGAAGTAACAAGTACCTCAAAGGACATTTCGGCAAGATCAGGATCCAGTTCTGCAAACTTCTCATCTCTACGAGCACTTTCCTGAAAAAAAGTCAGCATACAAACAATGCATAAAGAAATTAATAGATAGATGTGTCGAGCCATATAGTGAAACTTTTCCAACAACAGAAAATGATGTTCTACCATGAAAGAAGACAATTCAATAGCATCATCCCATGTGCATGTAGCCAAATAATTATCGAACTCTTCATGCAGACGTACTTGTTTTTTCGCTGTATAATACTGGAAAAAAGGACCTCCCAAGTTAATACAGACTAGAAGGTGACCAAGTTAAAAGAGCTAAAGCACCAACAAGTCAAAATTTAGTAGTCCTGAGATGGTAACAAACAATGAAGGTACGGAATATAAGGCTGAATAAGTGAATATAGATTACCATTTTTTGAAATTATAGGTTCCCATTTAGTTGTATTTTAAAGTGATAAATGATAGGCCAGAGAATACAGGAGTAGGTCGAAAAGCAAGAACACGCCATTTTTACAACTGAATTTCAAGAGAATTATATTCCGTATGACATAGGGGCAAACCAGCTCAGCCCTGGGATAGTTTGCCAGTTCAAGATCCACACAACGCCCGGGCCTTATTTGGAGTGGGCGAGTGGCTGTTGAATGCATTATCGACAATGTTGAGACCGATCAAGTTCTGGTCTGACTGCTGGTTGCAAGCTAAAAACAGTGGCGGCGTTGGTCCTAATTTGTTCTCTTAATTCTCAAACAAGACATTAATTGGTGACACTGGCTCAAGCTCGTACCAACCGAAGATAGGTGACTGACAACCTTGTCTTACACCATGATGTGCCGAATCAGCACAAATGGCGCCTAACTCAATCAGGCTCCTATACCAGTAAGTCCACCTACGATGGTTGCTCTCTGGGATCCATCGAGTTTGCGCCCTGGAAAAGGATTTGGAAATCTTGGGCTCTGCTGCTTTGATTTTTCATCTGGTGGGCTGTCAAGAAATGCTGCTGGACAGCTGATTGGTTATCTAAGCGTGGGCTGCCACACTCTGCTGCTTGACCTTTGTGTGATCAAGAAGAAGAAATTCAGCACATCCTGGTTTCTTGTGTGTCTCATGGCAAGTCTGGATGCTGGTTCTCCAAAAGTTGGTATATCAGCTACTGCCCCCCAACCTGGTGCAACTTTTTTCTCCAGGTGATGGTGCAGTGTTATCAAGAGGGCTCTCCTAAAGAGATGAGGAAAGGTCTCAAGTCCCTCATCATTCTGGTTGCCTGAGAATTATGAAAGCACCAAAATGCTTGTGTGCTGAGGGAGCAAACCCTTGTATTCCTATGGTTTTACAAGTGGTGGCTAGTGAAAGTCGTTTGTGGTGCTTTGCTGGAGCTGCAGCACTCCACAAATTGCTCCTGTGGTCTCTTACCCTGGACACTTAGGGTCAGTTTGGTTGCTGCCCTGGGCCATGTGCCTGGGTGAAAGTTCTGCCTGGCCTGGGCCTGAGGTTTTGATATTTCTAGCCTGACGAGGCAGCCTGGCCTGATTGCTGTTTGGAACGTGACCTGAGCCTGGGAGGTCACTAGGGGACTAAAAAATTATAAAAGACTGATAACCTGCCCCAAACCTGCATGCAAACAGCCGGATTAGTACCAGGCTACTCACGCCGTCTCATCCAGGCAACCCAAAAAGGACGCCTGGCAGGCTAATTATTTGCCTGGGCAGTCCAGGCCAGGCTTGCTCCAACTTTTTCAGGCCTACAACCAAACAAAGACCAGGCAGCATCCAGGCAGGCTCCAAGCCAGGCACTTTCAAGTGTGGAAGCGAGCCAAACTAGCCCTTAGTCCACCTTGGGGTAGTGTGTGATAGTGGTCGCTGTTCTTCTGTGTGTGGCGCAACTGCTTTTTCGTATGTTCTGGGAGCAGGCCTGTCAGCCTCTCCTTTGTACTCCCTCCGTCCGAAAAAAACTTGTCATCATAATGGACAAAAAGAAATGTATCTAGAACTAAAATACATCTAGATACATCCCCTTTTATTCATTTTGATGACAAGTATTTTCGGACGGAGGGAGTACTTTATTCCTTTCTTCTTAATGAAACAACACGCAGCTCCCCTGCATCATTCGAGAAGAAGAAAAAGGGCAAAAGCTTATAAATAGGTGTTTTCCTGGCTTATAAGCCAAAACTAAGCCTAACGAAACACCCCTAAGCTTAAGGCAGTAACTTTTGTAAGCTTGCACCTTCAGCAGTCAAGCTTATAAACCTCAAACAGAACATAAACTGAGTTTAGTGAAACAGAATTCAGAGCTTAACTAAAAGCTAATGTATAATTTTCTGAAGGATCCTGAATCTCACTTTTGGCAGAAAAATTGGACTAGGCTGTTTTCTCTGGCTTCTTTGCCTTGAATAATACTTATATTTTTATCAAGACACCATACAAGTACCACTGTAACACTTTTGCTAGATGACACCAACAGGCAAATTAACAACTCTGACATTCCTCCATCTCTGTTTGTGATATACTATATTACAATGAAGTGGCTTATGCCGGACTTCACTAAGTCTACGCAGGTTGATCCCCCAAAAATAAAATCTTATAAGTATGTTCAACCATTTAAACAATCAAAGCTTGTCAGCTGGCAGAAGTGTATAACAAGTTGAACCAACAAGTCTACTGATGAACTACAACATATACACAACAAAAGAGAACTCATAGTTCTGTTCACAACGAGTCAACAATTGCATGCATTCACGTCATATGCTAGTTTTAGATACAATCTTCCACATATGAGCATGTGCACACCAAAAGTTATACAATAACTATGTGTATAGCCCTGTGCTTGCATGTAACAGCTCCTCAGTTACTAGCTTAATAGATACTCCCTCCATGCTTGAAAAGAAGGAAGAAGGCATACAAGTTTTGCCTAAGGTCAAAAGGCGCAAAGTTTGACCAAGTTTATAGGAAAAACTATCAACAACAACAATACTAGATAGGTATAATATGAAAGTATATTTTATACAAAAAATACAATACCAAATTAGTATAACTGAATACACAATAAAATATACTTTCATTAAGAGTTCAAAAATGAAAGTATATTTTATTGTGTATTCAGTTATACTAATTTGGTATTGTAGTTTTTCTATAAACTTGGTCAAACTTGGCAGTGTTGGACTTCAATCAAAATGTGTAAGCCTTCTTTTCAAGCACGGAGGGAGTACATAATTGTGTTACACAGTTCTAGTTATCCATGACACATTTATTGTACTATCTGACCATCTCATCAACAATAATGCTAAATCTATTAGAATATCAGTGCACATAACACAGTTTGGATTTAAAATATGCATGGATACAACTTTGGGGATGGGGAAATACAATTAAAAATAGTGATGGCGTACCCCAAACTGTTCCTTCTTACTCTCAAAGTATACCGATGCATATGGCCGCAAATGCGCCAAGAAATCATCAGGGTCAGGTTCCAGTGGCTGTGAGAAGGAACTAGATTAATGAAGTTCTGGCCACGCCCCCCAAAAAAGAAAATTAATGCACAAACCTCAATAATTGCACACCCTTCAGCTAACTCACGGGCACTTATTAGCAGTTGCTCCTTGTGGCGCTAGAAACTGTCAGTTTTTTAGCTTGCAACATAGGCGACAAAAAGTAATCTAGGAAACATATGAAACAACTTTAAGACATCATAATAACCTCACGTATCAAGGGATGAAACTGAGGCTCCCAGAAAATCAACAACGAATCAAGGAAAATCTACAAGAGAGATAGTTAGTCCAACCTTCCGTTAAATGGATCACAGAGTAAACTAATACTTACATCAACTGCCCTTAGTGCATAACTTCGCCAAAGATCAAATTGTGGTTGACAGCTTTCCACAAGACGATCCATAACATCATCCGAACAATCAGTTTGCTGTAAATGATCTAAGATCAAGTTAGGGATGCCCCTGTTACAGAAAAGTAAGGACCAGGCCAAATACCTTAACGTAAGGTTTCAAATTGATAAGTTCGACCAAAAAATCGTAGATCTCTTCAGTACGTCGCCGATAGCATACATCATACTCCTTTCTCTTAAAAACAAAAAAAAACTAACATGAAACAGGAAGAAAATGCATGCGCATATTGCAAGCTGAAGGTAATACAGTACTAACCTGTAGCATACGGGACATGATTCGCAAATGAGGATGTTGCAAGCTGTTAATGGCATACTTTGCCTTAAACTCTGGATTCAATCTCTCAAGAAGAGCATCACCATTTAAAAATTTATGCTGCAAAATTAGTTCATTAGTGCAACTTACAGTTTTACTAACAAAATATGAAGTCAGAAAAATTGTAGTGTTCTTAAATCCCCACTAAAGTTATGTTGTACTCCCTCTGTAAACTAATATAAGAGCGTTTAGATCACTATTTTAGTATTCTAAACGCTCTTATATTAGTTTACGGAGGGAGTACAAAACAAGGCTTTCGAAGGCAACTCCTAAAGGTAACACCCAAGGCTTTTCTGGTTGTATCAGTAATCTAACAAGTTTTTTTCCAGCTCTATAAGGGCGTACCCAGCGCTGAAAGCTCCCAAACAAGGTGGGGTCTGGGAAAAGGAATTTCTAGACAGCCTTACCCTTGCATAATAATTCTGCACGGAGGCTGGTTCAAACTCAGGACCTCCAGGCCACAGGTGGAGAGACTACTACTGCGCCAGGCCCGCCCTTCTTTTTCCAGCTCTATCTCTAGAGGAATTTGTTTTAATTTGAAATGACTGTATCAGAAATCAAACAAGTTTTTTCCAGCTCTATCTCTACAGGAATTTGTGGAATTTTGAAAATAGCAAACAACAGCTAAAAAAGGCGATAAAATAAATTAAAAATTAAAAATAAATACCCATTAAAAAGAATCTTTGCCTCCCAAAAAATTGATTCTTGCAAGCACATACATGCAACAGGCTGCGTGCCTCCTTAAGTTTAAAAAATCACAATATTTGCATTTGTTCATACGGTTGACTTCGATTGGCACAATAGGACGCCATGGAACCACAAGAAACACGATGGAATCTAGTTAGTCATAGAAGGCAAACAAAACATGTGTATGGACACCAGAAAACAAGTTTCGTTGACTACATGGTAAGACACAACTAAGCATTTTATTCAACATTGGATAGTATGTGCTTAATAAATAAATATCACATGATGGAGCAAAAATTTACCTCCAGACAGTCATTCATTGTATCCACCTCATGCAACATTTCCATATAGGTAGGAAAATATCTGTCAAATTCTTCGTTGAACTGCGCAAAGCATAAAAGGGAACATATTGGGAAGAAAAATAAGCACTAGAAGTAAGCCGAGTAACTTCTTTGAATGTGAGACATAAAATATAAGAAAAACAAGATAACTCACCTCCCAATTCCACACAACGCGCTTTGGGAAAATATCTGGAGCAGGCAAAGACGCACGATAATGAAGATCCTTCAATTCCTTATTGAGCCAATCGATGAATCCATCCTCACAGGTTTTTCTGTCTGCCATTTCACCATTCGTCATAGTAACCTGGTAAAAAATACATGCATCATAGCAGAATTCACTTACAGTGTTTGACTGAACCAAGCTTTGCCTAAAAAAGAAAAGGCTAATGCCAGCATACCAAATCAACATAAATACCTATATGCTCGTGATTTAAGTTAAGCTTTACAAAAGTATCTCGCAGCTAAGGCCAATCATACTATAGGGAGCTAAATGTAAAATCCAGGACTAGCAACCAAATTGCTTTGTTACTACAGTGCTCTCATGGATTATTATCCACATGATCACTCAGACATCATTACGTTGCATCTCATGCCAATAATAATGTAATACATTTTGGACTAGAAGTACAACAATCACCGAGAAATGTCAATATGCTATTTGATTTAACGCAGTTTACTCCGAACCATCTAAAAGAATTGGTCCATCAGCAAACAGTACTCAGCTAGATAACAATGAATACAAAAGCAGTCATGGCATGTCACTGTTAAAAGTAGACCTTGTAACCATCAAATTTTACAGACTCAGGCAAGGTATGAAAGCAGTTTACATTCATAACTTATCAAAAGCAGTTACAGACACAGAATTTGGACCTGCTGTTTACGAAAACAGGACAGAAAATTTCCATAACACACATTTGTATTGATTTGAGTGCACATATGGCTTGAACCCTTGAGATCACAACAAATTACAAGTATATACGTTGCATCTCATGCCAATAATAATGTAATACATTTTGGACTAGAAGTACAACAATCACCGAGAAATGTCAATATGCTATTTGATTTAACGCAGTTTACTCCGAACCATCTAAAAGAATTGGTCCATCAGCAAACAGTACTCAGCTAGATAACAATGAATACAAAAGCAGTCATGGCATGTCACTGTTAAAAGTAGACCATGTAACCATCAAATTTTACAGACTCAGGCAAGGTATGAAAGCAGTTTACATTCATAACTTATCAAAAGCAGTTACAGACACAGAATTTGGACCTGCTGTTTACGAAAACAGGACAGAAAATTTCCATAACACACATTTGTATTGATTTGAGTGCACATATGGCTTGAACCCTTGAGATCACAACAAATTACAAGTATATACGTTGCATCTCATGCCAATAATAATGTAATACATTTTGGACTAGAAGTACAACAATCACCGAGAAATGTCAATATGCTATTTGATTTAACGTAGTTTACTCCGAACCATCTAAAAGAATTGGTCCATCAGCAAACAGTACTCAGCTAGATAACAATGAATACAAAAGCAGTCATGGCATGTCACTGTTAAAAGTAGACCTTGTAACCATCAAATTTTACAGACTCAGGCAAGGTATGAAAGCAGTTTACATTCATAACTTATCAAAAGCAGTTACAGACACAGAATTTGGACCTGCTGTTTACGAAAACAGGACAGAAAATTTCCATAACACACATTTGTATTGATTTGAGTGCACATATGGCTTGAACCCTTGAGATCACAACAAATTACAAGTATATAATAGGAGGAGCTACATTCATAACTTGCCTGATTGTGTAAGTAAACGTTGTATATTTCCTGACAAAGGCAAACAATATCCTTCATAGAACTCACTTCTATGCCTGAATTTGACTCCGATTTTAACCGTGAGATTCCACTTGGGGGACTCCTATCATCAAACCGGACAAGAGTTGGAAGCATTTCATTAAGAATAAACTGTTTTAGTCTCTCATCATCAGTAGCAACGGCAAGGCGGATCAATGCATGAAAAAAGGGTAGTGCTTCCTTAGCTGATTGATAATCCACCAAACAGCCAAACAAGTACATACTAAACCTCCCAAAGCAATTGTGAAGTAAAAGATACCTACAAGAAGCATTGCTAAGTAGTAAGCAAATGTGAAGTGATCACACACAGGAAACACAACTGAATGACGTTCATACCCCATAAGAGAGCTGGAAGATATGGATTTCAAGTCAGACTTTGGACAATTCAAATCCGGAAGGCCGCTATTAAGTTCTTCTGATGCTAAGACCTTGAGCAAAGAAGATACAGAACGAGTGAATTTAATCAGCAGCTCCACTTCTAATTTCTTGAGTTTTTCTTCCGGTCCATATAGATCACCAAAGAAAGCTGGTACTTTAGCTCGGCCCTCGTGTATAAGACTGAGCCACGCATAACGAAAGATATCTTCACAGTAGAAAAATAAATATTCCAACAACAACAGCACCCATTCATCCCAACGTTCTCGAGGGCAATATCTGACTAATGGAATGAAGGTGAGCTCTATAAGTTTCCCCAAATGATCAAATTCCATGAAGCTTATATCCGCTACAAGAGCGTGGTTGAAAAGAGAACTGTCCAGTTCGAAAATTGATCTTCCAACATTCGCGCACAAGCCTATGACATTGTACCTGCAACATTATACAAAACAACATCTTTCAAACACACAGACAATTGAAAGATCAGAGGGAAGCAGTTCAGTGTCATCTGGCACATTAGAACCTCCACTGCAGGGTATTAAATAGTGATCTGAACATAAATGAACATGTTGGCCAACTAAAAGGCGACATGTCCAACAGCTAGGTGTAGCAGAGATGCGCATGCTGGAATGGATAGGCCACTTAAGAAAAGATCGGGTCCAGAATGAAGATATCCTATATAACTAAATAGTTGATCCCCAGTATCTTAATTCTCTCAACATGCACACATGTCACCTCATCACGTCACTAATATTTTCTCTTAACATGCATGGGAAATGGTATTTATATTCTCTCTCAACATGCACACATCCCAACATGCCATCTCATCAGTAACACTAATTATATCTCTCAACATGCATGAGAAATGCTATTTATGTTCTATATAGGTTTACAACTATATTATAATCAAATACAATATATTATATCTATTTTAATTTTCATTTAAACTCATCAAAAAATGTTACAACCAATCTCCGTAGCAACGCACAGGTTATCAGCTAGTTTAATTGGAAGAAAAGCGATGCATGATTGCATGCAGCAAGCGGCACTCCAAAAGAAGCAAGGGCACTACTAACACATCAAAATCCATGCATGAAACATTAAGTTCAGTTTCCAGCCACGTCCTGCTAATGTAAGACGTTTTGGCCGTTCAATTTGAACTGCCAAAACGTATTACATTAGTGTTTTGGCAGTTTAAATTGAACTCCCAAAACATCTTACATTAGTGGACAAGAGGGTTTACTAGAAAACTGGATTTGGTTACTACATTTCCAAACAGTGAGGAATTTGACGAATATGCGGTCTACTTGTGTGCACTTCTTTCGGTGGGACAAAATGCAATATGCAGATAAGATGAACAGTGCTATGCGGACAACAAAAATCAGATGATTGGGGAACGATGATTAAATCCAGCCGGGGAATCTCTTCCTCTTCCCCTGCACCGGCTGCTGGATTCTTAAACGTCCATAGATCGTCCACACTTTGTCGTATGTGGAGCAGTTTCGGATAAGATTTCATATTTAAAGGAAAGTATTACCAGCACTGGACACACTTAAAAAGAAGCAAGGTAGAGTGGTGGTAGCACAAGAAACTTCACAGCATTAGCAATTCTGTTTGGGTATTAATTATTATCTTCAAAACTGCTATAAAGTCTCAAAGCTTTCTGAAGAAAGCAGTAAAAAACTACAGCAATTGATTAAATTGCATAAGATTTAATAACCGCGTCCAAGCAGTCTCGTCTTGATCCCACCAAAATCAATACTCACATGAAATTCCACATTTCATGATACACAATCAGGCTTCAACACTTCCAGCATGTGCAATCGAATAAAATTTAACGAACATTTGGAAGAAGCCACATTTCTTGTCATCGAGTGAGTTAACGGATGCTTACTGTTCCTAGAGTGTTAATAATTGATCTATACCACTTAACCCCTAGTCCAAATTATTAAGGAACTAAGCAACCATAAATCTAAGCAAAAGAACTATCCCCAAAGAAAGCTATCCCCAAATTATTAAGGAACTAAGCAACCCCTAGTCACATTTCAGGAAGGACCGCAACACGGCCCTTTTCGACGGCGTGTGCCGCACACGGCTCTTAGCTCGAGCCAGAGCCAAAGGCTTAGATCGATTAATTCCTGTAACCTGAAGCTATCACTATGAGACTGAGCAACCTCCCTCCCTGCTCAACCAGGGCTCTTGGTGTCGCCATCTTGTGTACGCCACGGAGAGTGGCCCTTGTCCCCTACCTATCAATGGAATGATACGCAATAATGCGTATTCGTGAAAAGAAAAAACTAACATCGCACAAGATTTTATCAGGCGCAGCAATGACTTGTCAAGAGTGTTCGGTATATTTTGACTGATCAAAAGTACACCCGGCCCTCCATGTAAACTGAGAGCAATAGCTTGTCAAGGTATACTGAAAGCTCTGAGTATCGCTGCTGGGCTGGTTATACATCGCACAAGATTTTATCAGACGCGGCAATGACTTGTCAACATACAGATAGAACCGATAGAGAAGCTTGTGCAACATTTTCTGAGATGGTTTGGGCATATAGAGCACAAGCCTCCAGAAGCGCCAGCATGTCAAGAGAGGTCGGGGTAGACCAAACTTAATATGGGAGGAGTCCGTAAAGAGAGATACGAAGGACTGGAATATCACCAAAGATTTAGCTGGACAGGGGTGCGTGGAAGTTAGCTATCCACGTGCCCCAACTTGTTTGGGACTGAAAGGCTTTGTTACTGTTGTTTTAACATAAAATGCACGACTTAACAATATGGAAAGGGTGAATATCACTAATGCAACCGGAATACAATTCTTTCAAAACATATATCTCTAGAAATAATAGAATCGGTTTGACAAACAGGTGTGAAGCAGCAGACTTACCCAGTCTCTCGAACTTTACGCAAGCATGTTCCGATAGCATCCACCCTAATAGCATTGACTCCACCATTGTCAGGTAAAGTATTATTCTCCGCTAGAAAAGTGGATATCTCCATGGTACTCATGAGTTTAGCTCTTCTAATAATTTCTGGCAGATCATACTCAGAGTGATCCATCCAAGCCATGTGTATAAAATGAAGGATCTGAAGTAAATGTGAGAGACACTGTAACTACATAATCACAATAAAACATGAAAAATAGCAATGTAAAATATGGTAGTTTCCACAAGCATTTGAACAGAGGGAGACCCCAAAAAATACCACTAGTTGTGTCGCCCATGTAGATACATCTCTGCAATACTGGTTTAAAAACAGAAGTGATTTTCCTAGTTACTGCCTGAAAAAATCCTAAAAATTCTATGGGGGGTCTACTATCACAATCTGTAAGGAATGAAGTGTTGGTGGTAGTTATTTACCCGTAAGACCAGGGCAAGCATTAGTTGTGGAAAGGTAGATGAGTACAGATAATTGGTAGTTGATGTTGGACGGCATTTTTCCTGTGTTCCCGTAGAATGTTCAATTTTGCTTCCTTTGATCTCGTCCTCAAATGACTCTACCAACAAACATATTGTCTTCATAAACTGATCATTGCAAAGAAGACCAGGTAGACGATATGCATAACTCATGTATTCTTCATCCCACTCTGGCTGGGTCCAAATTTTGTTCAAAGGGTTCAACAGAGACATAAGCAACTGCTTCTTGCATTCAATCCTGACAGACAAAAGGCATAAAATATGTTTTGCATCATGATTAGCTGTAGTGAGTGAACTTTATAACTTAGCGCACTTAATACAACAACATGGAATTCCAAAATGATGTTATTGCCAATGTACCCAGGGCAGGCCGTCACACTGATGAACGCTTCAGACAGGAGATTATGCTCCCAAAGAAGTAGCTTGGCCTTTCCTTGATAGCCTGGCGTTACTTTAAACTTACCCTGCACCATCGATGATACTAGAAAAGTCAGGAATGTAAATCCCTAGAGCAGCATAGCAAGCTACAATGGCTACTTTCAGTATCCAACCCTCAAAGTGAAACATAAGCTACGATGTGAACCAAACAAGTTGGGCAGGCTAGTGCTGAAACCCACAAGATTCAGGATATTCAAAGAAAAACAAAACTTCCCCACTCTCCTAAACTCTGCAATGTTTGACTGCTCGAGGACAGCAATCTCTCCACTTGGGCTCCATCCCTTCCGTTAGCTTCCCTATTCCTCTTACCTATGCTAGCGCTGAAATTAGATGTTTATTTTTGTCCCTATTTGGGGCTTCTTCCACCTCTCCATTGCTAGTTCTCTCCCCAATGGCCATTGTCAACCCATCATCTACCGGTTAAGCATGATTTAGCCTGGGTACATGTTTAATGCTAGAGTGCATTGTTTAGTTGGCAAGATGGATTTGGCATCTGGCCTATCACGTGGCAAGGTCGGCTGGAGCCAAGTCAATGGGAAAATATAAAAGAAGAGTGCACATGGTGAAGCTAGATAAGGTGGAAACCAAAGTGCAATGTGCCCATCTGTAAATTGATAAATATCAGGGTCCACACAAAACTAATTCAGTTATTTAGCCTTCAAACCAACCACAATTCCTGCACATACACCATATTCAACACAAAAAAAACTGTTACAGTGCATGTACACAGCCTAACTAGCTCCAGTCTAACTCCTACAAACCAGGCTACAATAAGTCCAAATTCCGATACTGTCATGATGGTGCATTACAATCATATATATTTACCCCCTTCGTTCCATTTGAACTAAAACCACGACAAGAATTATGGGACAGAGGGAGTACAAGGTAGGTCAAATCACAATCATACAGTTTCATAATAAAAAAAACTACAGGACAAGTGTATTATCGTAACTCCGAAAACAAATGTTTTAAGAATCACTTGAACTTTAGAAGAGGTAGTTCGGCAAAACCACAAGTCCAAATATGTGGGGGGCAAACAATAAGAAAATGGAGAGAATAACACGATACTTACCAGCCATTTTGGCACAAAAGACTCGGTGGATCTTTCCAAATTACTAGTAGCACTACCCTGAACAGGATCGTATTCTTGATCATCAAGATTGTTAACAGCCAGGGCCTGATGGAAGATAGGCAACAATTTATAAACATATATTGTTGATGGCTAGGTACGGTATCATGCACAGTACTTGTGTGGTAACGAGTTCATTTAAGGAAGCCTCACCTCCAATCTTGATTTACCGGTGTCATTGACCACTTGCTTCACAGAAGTAGAAGAATTTTGAAGTTCCCGATTCATATGAGGCACTTGCCTTTGTGTAGGAAGAGAACAATAAGATTCCCCAATTAAAGGAGTACGAGGTAGAGAACAGCTGCTAGAACTTCCAGCATTAATTTCAGATTCAGAACTTAGGCTCGAACTCTTGCCTCTACAGAAGGGGTCAATAGTGCGTCTGTCTTGAATCCCATCTCCCCCTACATAAGGGGAAAAATATAAGAAAAGAGCAGACACATTTGACAACTATGCATAGATATTCAATATGTATACCATAGTAACAAAAAGAACGCAACACCCTATATATCTAAGCAGGTGATCCAAGTTTCGAGCACATGCAAGCCATCCACGTTCCATTTTCCAGCACATGCAAGACTTCCACACCATTATTTTCTGTTTTTTCAGCAACAAAAAATTCAACATACTCTCTCCATAACTACTCCCTCCGTTCCAAACAAAGCTAGAACTTCTTATAGTTTGGCAAGGACAGAGTACATTGTAAGCAGGAAAGGGTCTATTACTTTTAGACGCTAGGTTAAATTTAATTATTAAAAGACACTCTGCACATAAACTAGTGCCAGGATATAGCAATATTTTGCGTCTGCAAGTTTGATGGTCGCTATTTCTCAACTATTCTGTTTTCAGATAGAATTTACTGTTGAATCCTCAGAAAAAAAAAAGGTCAGACTAAAACAACTACTCCCTCCGTCCCATAATGTAAGACGTTTTTTGACACTACATTAGAGTCAAAAAACGTCTTACATTATGGGACGGAGGGAGTACAACTCAAGACAAAGCTAGAACATCTTACAATTTGGAAAGGACGGAGTACATGTTAAGCAGAAAAGGATCTATAACTTTTAGCCGCTAGGTTTAATTTAATTATCAAAAGATGCTCTGCACATAAAACTAGTACCAGGATATAGTCCATATTTGCATCTGCAAGTTTGATGGTTGCCGTCTCTTAACTACTATGTTTTCAGATGGAATTTACCGTTGAATCCTCAAAAAAAATGTTGAGTTACTATATATTTTCCCTTTTCTCCAGCAAGAGTTCTCAAATAGTTCCATGTTAGTGGCTTTAGAGCAAAAGGTGCATCTTACCTTTGTTCTGTTCGATGGAGTAATTTGCTCTGTCTAGCATCCCAAAGGCTAGCACATCTTCTTCGGTGATGTAAGGAGAGAAGAAATCCTGCATGTCAATCGATTTATTAACTTAAGAATTGAAGACACTTGACAAAATTGATTTCTTATACATTTCTATGCTTTAGTCAATAATTACCAAAATTATGTAATAAAATAATCAAGTTAAAAGATCCCCAACAGAGCTGAATATCCTATAAAGCAAAAGTACCACTTAACCTTACCGAACAAGTTAGTACAAAGTAAAAACAGAAATACCCCCTGTTGGACTGTGTGTGCGCGCACGCTTAAGGCCCATGTGGCCCATGTAACCCAGCAGCTTATATATGTATTGCCCTCCTGTACAGGAAACCCTAACCCCAAAAGAATACAACACCACAGGTTAGCTCTCTATCCTAGCCGCCACTCCTCTACTTCAACATGGTGTCAAAGCTTGGGTTCCCAGCAGTGGTGATGATGGCTGGCTGGTGGTGCTTGCAGCGACCGTCTGAGAGGAGGCTTGTGTGGAAGGAGAGGTGGAAACACAGATCTGAGGGGTGGAGGTAGCAGAGGTGTTGAAAGTGGGGAGCCGTGGTTGCTGGAGGTTGCTAGGGGTGTGATTCAGGCTTGGAAACATGGGGGACAACCAGGGATTAGCATAGGCGTTGCAGAAGCAAGCTGAGCTCCTTGCCGACAAGGCAGAGGGTGTGCCTTCCCCAGATACGCTTGTTCCTCAGCCCGAGGTGATTCGGAAAATAGAACTGATGCCAGATGACATCAAGCTGGCCTAAGCTGGTCTAGAAGGGCATTGCTAATATTGAGGACAAAGGGGCTGGAAGACTATGTCAGAGGAGAAGTCAATGAACGGAGGAACGGGGCAAGTGAAGAGAGGAAGAAGTGGAGCGTCATCAACTCTCTGGTGGTGGCATGTCTACTGAACTCCTTGACTCCATCCATTGCAGCAGCCGTGGAGACTCTTCCCCATGCAAGCAGAGGTATGGAAAACCCTGGAAACAATGTACTTCAGGAAAGGGAACATAATGCTTATGGCGCAGACTGAAGATATAGTAAATGAACTAAAGCAGGTGGATAAGTCGGTGATAGAGTATCTAGCAGTATTGCAGCATTTGTGGGCTGACTTAGACCGCTATGTTCCACTGGAATTGCCACATTCAGAATGTATATAGTTGACACTAAGAACTGGGTAAAGCATAGGAGTGATGAAATTCTTGAAAGGACTTAACTCGGAAGTTAAAGGGACGCATGCTGGGTTGTTTCATCAGCCAAAGCTTCCCTCACTTGAGGAGGCAGTTGCAGAAATGGCACAGGAGGAGGTCAGGTTGAAGTTAACCAAGACTGGAGAAGTGAATGCATCTCGCTCAACATTTATTGTGTCTGAGCGGAAGGAGACAAGAGAGTACTTCAACTGTTGAGAGAAAGGTCACATAAAGCCTCACTTGCACAGCACCACGCAGCGAAATACATGGTAGGGGAAGAGGTTCCAGCCGAGGAGGATACCGGAGAGTTGGAGGTAGAGGTAACTCTAGGAGGTTAAATTATTCAATGGCTTCAAGGCAAACTTGGCAACACAAGAAGGGACGTCAACAACCTCACAAGGGGAGTCAAAAAGTATAAGCTAGGAGGAATAGCCCTATTCTTGCAGTATATGTGGATGACACCACAACAATAGCAGACAATGAAGAAGAGATTAGAAAACTGAAGAAATGCCTAGGCAAAGCAATTGAAGTTAAAGATCTTGGAGGAATGGGGGGAATAGCTAAAATATTTCCTGGGTATCGAAGTTGCCAGATCAAAAGGGGGAATAGCCCTATCTCAGAGGAAGTATTACCTTAGAGCTCCTAAGTGATATGGGAATGCTTGGATGAAGAGCAGCTCCAACTCCCATTGAACAAAATCACAAATTGACAGCCCAGCTTGGTGAACCGGTAACAAAGAAAATATCAACAATTGGTTGGCAGACTTCTGTACTTATGTCACACTAGACCAGATATTACATATGCAGTAAGTAGATATATTCATGACCCCAGAAATGGACACCTTGATGCAGTCTATAGAATCCTGAGGTATCTAAAGGGCAGCCCTGGTATGGGGGACAGCTTCAAGAGTAATGACCATTTGAATATTGACGGTTATAGTGATGCTGATTAGGCTAGCTGTCTTGACGATAGACGATCAACCTCAGGCTATTGTGTGTTTGTTGGTGGAAATTTGGTGTCATGAAGAAGCAAAAAACAACCGGTAGTACCAAAATCAACTGCAGAAGCTAAGTATGGGGCAATGTCTCAAGGGCTGAGTGGGATGTGGGCTGCTCGAGGTAAAGGCGCTGAGACAAGATCCTTTGAATGTGTGATATGTCAACAAATCTGCTAGCAGCATTGCTAATAATCTAGTCCAGCATGACAGAACAAAACATGTCGAGATAGACAGATTCTTTATCAAAGAGAAATTGGATGCAAGAATCATCAAGATAACTCATGTGAGCTCTGGAAAACAAGTCGCCGCTTGGGAACAAGGGAGATCAATCTTGCTTGTGACAAGATGGGCATGATAGATATCTATCACACCTCCTGAGAGGGAGTGTTGGGATGTGTCTTCTCTGTGCTTCTATGTGTGTACGTGTGCTTAAGGCCCATCTGGCCCATGTAACCCAGCAGCCTATATATGGGCTGCCCTTCTGTACAGGAAACCCCAACCCAAAAAAATACAACACCACAGGTCAGCTCTCCATCCCAGCCACCACCCCTCTCTCCCCTACTTCAACACCCCCTTATAGGCCCTGTTTGGATACTCTAACTTAGTTAGAGGTTAGAGTTAGATTCTAACACTGAACTAACCCTGAACTAACTCTAACCAAAGAGGTGTTTGGATGGCAGAGTTAGATTGACAATAAATGCTCTTTCTCAATCATTTGGCCGAGAGCTGCGCTGTCCAAGGCAGATAGGGACGCGCCCGACAAGGAGTCGCACTGGCCTCTCGCGCAGCCCGCCAGCCGAATCCGCCATCCCTGCGCAAGGAGCCGCGCTGGCCGAGACCTATGGGGACGGGCCGCACAAGGAGCCGCGACTGCTTACTGGCGGGCGGACAAGCTGTAGGGAGACGATGAGGTTGGAACGGGAGGATATGGTGGGGCTGCTGCGGGGAGAGCGAGAGAAAAATGTGTTTTTTAGTGGTCCTGAGGAGAACTAACCCAAATAAGCACCTCTTGGATGGGTTAGTTTTTTTGGGTGGGTTAGATCCATCTAACCAAAACTAACCCTTCTTGTTTGGATATTTTTGGGTTAGTTGAATCCAAACTAACCCAAACTAACTCTAACCTATGGATCCAAACAGGACCATAGAGCAAATTAGCAAACTCATTGCATATACCGTGTAACAAAATGTAAGTATATCGTATACATGTAATTACCATGCAAAGTGGTTCAAAGTGTGCTAATGAGTAATGAGAAACACATGATAATATTGTATGTGACCTCTAGCTTGTAAATAATGAGTAATGAGAAACACGTGATAATATGGTATGTGACCTCTAGCTTGTAAACAATATGCAGCATAACATGATAAAGAACTTTTCTAATCAAACTGGCAAGGTACCCCATACACGTGGCTAAAATATAACAGAAACGAGTCTGCCTCATATCTGAATACAAGGTCATGTGAAGTGAATCCAAAACTAACCTTCATATCTGAAGGAAGAGCAGTGCTATCAACAGCTTTGCATACGCGAATGATACATGAACATATTTGCGATTGGGCACTCTGGGCTGTTGAAAGATCCTAGACAGCAATGTTAATAAGCAACGAGAAAGTAAGTTAACCAAACTTATAGAGAACTCGGACACTATAAAACAGGATTTCTAAGCCTAGTTAAAGACATGGAATAGTTATTTATGCCCGTCTCCTAGCATGTTAGTTGCACAAATCTTTGACCACTTAGAACACCCAACCTTGGATAAAAATTCAATTATTGTGAAATTTTCAAGGTAACATCTCAAACAGGTAGACTAAATATCCAGAAGCAAATACCCTACTTCAAAAAAGAACAGCAAACTAAAATCAGGGAGAGTGATCTCAGGTTCATGGGCATGGAGTATTAGTTTAATAGTGGACTACAGTCTAAACTGCCAACAAAGTTCAATTAACCAATCTAAACAGGTTACAATTGTGTTTTCCTTTTGACTGAAAGAAAGTGTTAAGCTTACATGAGAGCTGGCAGTGATTGATGACAACAGTTCAAAAAGTTTTTTCACAACTGAAGGAACTACAGGTGGATGACGCCTCAGGTAAGGGCAAAACGCAGTCAAGTAGTGTCCAAGGATAACAGCCAGTCTTGGTTCCGTCCACTTCAAAGATAGAAGCTGAGCAAGTAGATCTGATTTACAATTACAGGGTGAGTTAATGATAAAACAGTACTACAAAAAAACAGGAAGTGAATAATCTGCAGACCTCCAAATATGTGGTGTATCCTGAGCAATGAAAATTGTGTGTCCAGAATGATCTCTCCATTCTCAATCGAATCATCAAATATTGCATTGACAACCGTGTTAAGCACTAGCTGTGCACTTTCAATTGCAGCCAAATCCTAAAATACTCATGCAGTCAGCACGATTTCACCAGCACAAATAAATTTATTATGAGATAACACGACAAATAGTTAAGCTCTGGCTGAATAATTAAGGGTCCAACCTTGGGAGGGGGTGATACAGTGCTTGCATCTCCAGTGACGCTATTAATTCTCTGTGCAGCTCTGCTGGCGGCAAGGATTGGTCTTCGATAAGCAATATATTTTATGAGATCTAACTGAGTGGAGGAATCAAATCGTTACATTCAGCAGACAGCAAACATAAGAACCACCATAAGCAACTCTTATGATAGAACTGTTGAGGAAGCTTCAACAGATGGTAAACATGCAGTGGTAGACAACAGACTACTAACTGGAGGAGGGCTATGATATGTAATGTAACAAGAAACACACCAGTCTGGAGTGGTACTGTATGAAGCCATTCTTTCCATGAAGTTCATCACTCCATAACTCTAACGAGTTTGGTAATATGGTTGCAGGTGTCTTGAGCATTCTTTTAAATGAAATGTCCAGAATCACACTGCATATATCATCGCTAAAAAATAAAAATGTTCCAATATTCCCCTTTTCTGCTGAATTTGTCCCAGCTGAAGAAGCAACATCCGCAGGGTCAGCGGCTAAAAAAAATTCTTTAGGTCCCTCGGTTAGCACCATCTGCACAAGGAATATATTTCATAAGGATAATGTTGCATCTACTCCCTCCATTTCGAATTATTTTTCCAAGCCTACCATATGCATAGACCAAGGGTGCACAAGAAATTTTAGTGGTGTTGGATTAAGCATACTCTACTAACTTACAAACTACCACTACAACATCTTTAACAATGCCAAAGCAGGGGTATAATGCGCAACTAGTGTGATAGCTGCACTAATGGTTTACTCATTGGATAAACATTGTCAGATGACACTTCCTATAAATCTGTACTCCTATATAGTGTATGGATATCAAGTCATGGATCTTTCTTATCCGACGGCTCACAATTAACGTCTTTAGCTAAAGGACAACGTGGCTACAACTACACCGTTGGATAGAGTAATCAAACGGTTCATAGTGCAGGAACTTGCGGTGGCCCCGGCAATGTGCTGCAGCATGCCCCTCTCTGAACAGGCTTGTACACACGCGTGATTCTCCCATCTCTGTCTAGAAAGTTCTGGCATGCTCACATGAGTAGTACTAGCAACTACTAGCAAAAAAACAGAGGGGGAGCGAGAGAGATCAGAAAATTCTGGCATGGTCGCGTAATAGTACTAGCAAGTAGCAAATAGGAGATAGAGAGAAATGGCATGCAGCTGTACAGCCTCCGGAAAGGCGCAAATTTTATTTTACCAAATTAGAGAACCGCAAGTGTAATATAGAAGTATGAATATGATACATGTTGTAACTAAATAACTTCACCTTCGCTTATAGTTCCATTTTACAATGTTATGACGTGATTTTCCCTTTGTTTTTACCAACAATTTTTGTGTATAAGAATCGATCAAATCGTTGTTCGCATAATCGTCTGATTTATTATCGTGCCACGTCTATGTGTGTGTATGGATCTTACTTGAAGAAAATAAGTTAATGAAATTGACACATGTCCCTCCTAAGATATGACATTTCACAAGACATGCATGGAAGTGCCGTAGAGAAATATTGCCAAATGGAAAGAATAATTTAGTAAAGCTGTGTGAGATACAGAGTATACCAGCCAAAATGGTAAGGACTGAAAATGAAGTGCAATCTTGTAATGTTGGTAATATTCCAGCATCTACAAGCAGAAACATAAGATAGACATCAGGGCCACTCAGAACTCAAAAAAGGGGCAAATTACCAACCAATATACATTAAAGTATTTAACAAGATACCAAAATAAGAAAAGAATGCTATTTGGTGAGCACTGCTACCATGAGCACTGACCTGTCGAAAGAAACAGGAAGTCTTAATGGTATCTGCAATAATACATTGCATGTTGGATGAAACCAGAGTAAACAAACAGTCGCAGATACCCTCGGCAACGTTGAGCTCCCTTTCACTACTAAAATCAGAGCATGCTGCAACTTTGGTCAAAGAATCTTGTGAAATGCTCATCAATATCTCAAAAACATGGCTCATTGCATCATCATAATCCTTTGCGACAGTAAGAGGCCTTCTTCTGAGAAAACATTCACAGCCACAAGCAATACAGAAGGAAGGGGGGAAGTTGTTGGCTTACGAGAAAGGAGAAACCAATATTATACACACCTTTGGCACAGAATTTTGAAAAACTTCAAAGCATATGTTTGGAATCTACTGAGATGAAGTAAGGACTCGCATCTGCAAATTTAAAGATATGAGGTCATCATCAAAATAAAGAGAACACCAACAAACAAATTCAAATTTCTGAAAGCGAACCTTTTAACTAAACCATGTTTGACAAGGTGAACCACTGGAACCCACTCTGCATACGCATTTGCAGCAAGCAAGCAAGAAGTTACCGTCAAGACATCCTTTTCAGTTGATACCATGAGCTCGTCAGGGCGTTCAGCAATAATTGATTCAGAATGTTTCTCGATCAACTACAATGAGATATCCAAAAGAAGAATTCACATTAAGAAGCCATATCTTACTAGATGAACTATCAAGGTTGAATACATGGTAAGAAAAATAACTTACTGACGAAAGGAGAAGCATGACATTTGTGAGAAACTCATCTAGTTCAGGTAAATCTGCTTCACATAGGCCACCTAACAAGGGAAGTAACATTGGTTTACCTTAGTAATTGAAATGGTTGCAAAGAAAATAACCAAGGAAAACATCATTACCTCTGAAATCTGAAATCCACTTTAAAATGAAGGCGGCCAACTCAGCCTATAAGTTTGAGCGACACTTATTAACTTCAACGCTGGGAAGGAAGGAAACTAAGAGTTTATATGTTGATGAACTCACATCGTCAGGACCTGATTTAGATAGATAAGTAACGGGAGAAAGCAAATCATCCAATAGAGAAGTTCCACCACTCCAAATTACCTGTGAAATAACATTGAGATTTGAACACAAAACAGGTACAGAAACAAACAAAACAAATAACAAAGACGGACAAAAAAAGGAAGAACCTTTGCCACTAAAGTAGCTGTAGCACTCCTTGATCTAAATAGATGCTGCCAATATCAAAATGCCACGAGTTACAGCTGAGTCGTACGATCAGAGTAGCAACTTATGCAATACTTATCAATCCCATGAATGCTACATATTTTACAGGCAAATTCCACAGCAGCCATACTAGCATCATGATGAAGTAGTGACCGAAGTAAAGCTAGACCGTGTACAAGAGTTGCATGTGCAGCGAATAAGTAAGTAGCATTATTACAAACTGTATCCTCATCTACTAACTGTCTCTGGGCAGAACTCCCTGTGTGAGAGAAGAAAAAAACATACTGCCTACATTTTTGTAAGAAGTTCTCTAAGAGGTACTGGAGTTGTTACAAATGGGAACATATATTTAGTAATGCCTAGTCTTGGTGGATGTTGTTGTCTCAATTAAGAAAAGATTAAAGCTGAGTGATAATAGATGTCTTCCCGGTCGGAGACAATAAGATATACGAATTGTGACTCTATTAAGTGAGATCTAACTGGGAAAGCACAAGAAAACGCAAGAGTAGCCTCGAACTGAAGCTAATTGAAAACGAGGAGTAACCCGCATCATTTTGAAGCCATGGTGCCAGACTTGAGGCGGAAGACCCTTCCCAAGCAGGTGAAGCGATGCCTTCGCCAACAAATCCTCGTACAATTCTCCCCCCTGTAATACATCAGATAATTACACAACATACCCAGATCAATCGGTAGAAAAACACGAAATCTCGAAATGTGATCCAGAGAATTTTGGGGGGGGGGGGGATGTTCGGGACTAACAAGCTCGCGCATCGCAGAGGCGGCGGACGCGCTGGAGTCGAAATCGACGTCGTCGCCGGTGAATTCCTCCTCCGCCGACGCCTTCGTCGAGGCCGCGCTGTCCATGGGGCTCCCGGCCCGCGGAAGATGCTTCTAGAAGTGTCTGGGATTGGGGGGGTCGGGGGGCATTAGGGTTTCGAGCAAGGCCAAGCTTATGGGAGAAGGGGCGCTTGCGGTGGACTCAGGGTTGGCTGGTCCACTTAGGGTGTGATGGAATGGAATGGTTCCATTCGAGAGGAACGGGTCCATTTCATTCTTGTGTTTGGTAGGAGCAAAAGAGTAGAACGGGTCAGTTCCGTTCCGGTGTTTGGTTAAAAGCACGTAATGAAAAATGAAACGACCTAAAATTTAAAATTTCGGCAGCATTTCGTTTGTAATTTGATTAAAAACAACATAACAATTGATATTGACAAGTTTATAACACATGAATGACAGCACATAACATAATTTTCAACAAGGTGCACATACAACCATACAGTTCACAAACGAAATTCCCAAAAGCATCAAAGTGCAATAGTCATACATGTCAAGTTCACCACTGGTTGACAACCACATATGTCAAGTTCACATACGCAATCTTCAAAAGCAGCCACAAGCTCACATAATTGTCAAGCATACAACCATATCGAATTTAGAAGTTCTTCACATATCTACTCACCCAAACAGACTTGTTGATTCGGGTAAGTTTCATGAAGGCTCTTGCTGTCTTGGGGTTGTCCACAAGACGGGCATAGTAGTGGGCTAGGTGCTCTTCATCAAAATCTGGCAATACAGACACTACATCCCAAAGGTCATCGGGTATATCGTCATCATCTCCACTAGACTCAGAAAGCGCTTCAGGCACAAGTTTGAACCCATCTTTGAGAGTGGTAACTAGTGGATCATCAACAATGTTCTTTACCTTAGCCTTCTTTCTGGGTGGTGCTTTGGGGTCAGAAGACTCACCAACATTTGGTGACGTGTTCACCTCACCATTCTCCTCGCCTTCAATATCAATAGAAAGAAGATCATTGCCAGACCTAGCACCCAGCCCCTTAGCCCCCATTGTCCCATAAATGGAAGCCAAGGCATGATAGTATTCAATTGGGGTATTCAAGAAGGGGGCATCAGCTTTATGGGTATACAAACAATGCTCAAAATGATTAGCATAATGCAAACACAAGAAGGCATTAGATTTGTGGGTTGAGAAGCATACCATACAATGCCCTGCATAGTGCTCGTCGCCGAGCCTAATTGTGCAAGTATCTTCATCCCATAGAGCTCCACTTAAATTCTTCAAGTTGACTACCCTTCCCCAAATCTTCCTCCACTTCTTAAGATGGTTTTTGACTTGATCTCCAGTGACAGAAAGCTTGAATTGCTCATTCAAGACAGCAGCACATTGGCTATGATGCACATCCCTGAATCCACTTGAAGTCCCCTTCCCATCAGCAACAAGACCAGCCAAAAAACCCAGCATGGTTTTCGTCATGGAATTGGTCCACACAATGATCCCATCTCTCCCCAAGCTTGCACTTGCAGCGGTGACTTCAACACCCTCCATTTCTGTCCAGCTAATAGAAGAAGGCAAAAACAGGGATTATAGCATTATTCAAATATGATAAATGGTACAACCTGTCTAGCCATCAAATAGTTTCAAATATAGTTACATAAACATCACAAATACATGGTTCAAATATGATAAATGGTACAATTTGTCCAGCCATCAAATAATTTCAAATATAGTTACATAAACATCACAAATACATGGTTCAAATATGATAAATGGTACAATCTGTCCAGCCATCAAGTAATTTCAAATGTAGTTGCATAAACATCACAAATACATGGTTCAAATATGGTAAATGGTAAATGGTACAATATGTCCAGCCATCAAATAGTTGCATAGACATCACAAATACATGGAGTGTGACACACTCATACATTAGCATACATGAGTTGTCTATCTTCCCACGCTTGGGCTGCCATTTGAAGCCTACTGTCTACCACGGCCCTAGTGTCACTTGCTTGTTGTCTTGATGTTCGAATTGGTTGGGTGGTCCATGTTACTTCCGGTATAATAAATTCATCAATCCCTTATGATAGTGCATAATTGTGAAGAACACAACAAGCTATAACAATGTCAACTTGTACCGGGAAAGTAAAGAATGGTTTGGCATCATCTAAAATTTTAAAACGCCTGTTGAGAGATCCAAAAGCCATCTCTACCATCACCCGTAGAGATGAGTGCCTAAGGTTGAATAGCTCCCTATCATTTTGGACAGGATTGTTTCCCCACTCATTCAAATGGTATCTCACACCACGAAAAGGTGGTAAAAACCCGGGCTTGGCTCCATAACCGCCATCAACTAGGTAGAACTTTCCTACAAAGTGAAAACATAATTTGGTGACAATGGTTTCTAGAGGCAATAACATATGGACAAAAAGTATCTAAGGCAACTTCTTACCTGGTGGTACTTGTAAGCCTCTCTCGCGCGTTAATGCATCAGCTAAAGCGGTCGCATCGTGTGCTGACCCTTCCCAACCAGCTAACACATATGTGAAGCGGAGATCAAAATCTACCGTTGCCATCAGATTTTGGGTTGTAAATGCCTTCCTACCACATAAAGAATGTTTGACATCTTTGGTAACACCAGCTCGCACATGTGTGCCATCAATAGCTCCAATACAATCCTATAGAGGGACAATTATTAGATGCCATATCATATGGCCTACATACCTAAGGAATAGTTTCTGAAATTACCTTAAAATATGGGTCAAATCGATGATTTCCTTTAATTTTTGCCGGGTTCTCCAATGATGGTGGCCGTATATAATCATTACGAAGCTCGCCTATGGCATGAAGAGTCTTTCTAAAATAGATGCTGGTTGTGCCATATGATCTACAAAAATTGGCTGACACCACTCTATTCCGAAGGTTATGCCCAATTGTATGCAAAAACATCGCTAATTGTTGCTCCACGCTAACATGTGGACTATCTTCTAGCAACTTGCGATCCCTCATTATGGCACACAAATTAAAGAACGCAGCTCTTTCAAACCTTAGCAAGTTTTTACATAAGACATCGCTTTGCCAAATTTTTTGGTTTAGATAATCGTATCTGATTCGATCTCTTTCATGCATTGGGCCATAGGTAATACGTGGTCTTCTCTTCCTTACTATAGCCCGAACAATTACTGCCATTGCAGCTAGTGCAACAAAAACAGCAGCTCCCCTAACCATCTTTTTTCTTTTGTTCATCTTCATGACCATCTACAAGTTACCAATGATGCTTACATCAACATATATATTGCAAACATACATTGGACAGCAAATAAACATGAACACTAGCTGCATATACAAGGGGGGTGTTATTCTACCTTCACAGTTCGAGTCCGGCCATCGAGCACCCGCTGCTTGGAGTCCTTCCGTCGAGCTGCTACAAAACGATAGAGAAAGAGAGATTATTAGGCATCCAGAAGGGAGGAAACTACCGATGGGGATAGGAAACGGCCGACATGGATGGGTGGAACCGACCGCCATGGAGAGGAGGACCCTGCCGCGGCCGGGAAGAGGAGGAATGGGCGGCCAGGGATGGGACGAATTGGCGCCGGCCGACTGGGAAGGGAGGTCCGCTGCAGCTCAGATCCATGGAGTGGGGGAGGAGGGGAGAGGAGGGGGAGGGAGGGGAGAGGAGGGGGAGGGGCGGGGGAGGCAGCCGCCGGCCGACGGGGAGAGAGGATCGGTGGCGCTGCCCAGATCCATGGGGAAGGGAGGAGGAGGAGGGAGGGGAGGGAGGCGGCGCACCTGCGGGCTGAGGACGAGTGCGAGGGAGGCAACCGTTCCGCGTGGTCTGGCCGTTTCTGAGGTATGACTTCGTTCCGCATCTGGGCGGAATATTCGCTCGCGGGGAACCAGTGCGTGCCCATCCCAATTTCAACTGAACGCGAGAACGGGGGCTAGGGGCGGGTCGGACCCGTGCCATTCCAGGCCATCCCTTCAACTGAACACACCCTTAGATCTAGGGGGTGTTTGGTTCTTGTCCTAGACCAAATTTGTCTGGCCTTGCACCGCTCTGAGAGCATGGTTAATAGTACAGCCATCGGATGGCTAAAGATGTTGTCATATCATATATAGCCAAGTTTATAGTCGATAGGTACAATAACTAGATATAAAGATGTGTTATTTTGTTAATACATGGCCCACATACCACTCTCACATAGTGCCTAGGAGCACGTGCTATAGCTGGCTCTTATTCTGTAGTCGGCCCCTCTTTTCTCTCCTCTTCTCATATTTAGCTTGCTTACATAAGTTTATTGTACTTGCTCTGAGATCGGTCTGGACTTTGTTTGGTTCGTGCCTGAGTAATGTGAAGAAATTAAATGACATCATTAGCCTGTCTTGGAAATACTCCAGCGCCATTAGCCTAGCTCAGGCTACCGAGTAGGGATGCCTGGGTGCTGCCTGGGGTACTAATCATGCATGGCAGGAGGAAAAGTAAATTAATAGGCTGATGTGACCTGTGTAACCCATCACCAGGCATGGAGGCGAACCACACAGGGCCTGCCTGGCCAGGCATAAAATTGTTTTTTCCCAGGCCCGAGCCAGGCACTTGAATTTATCAAGCACGTTAGCCAGGACGGCAACAAAACTTCCCCCTAATCCGCTGGCCATTTCCCTCATATCTACGGGATTTCACCTCGTTTTCGTCGGCTCCTCTTTCCCTTGCGTGAACCAACTTCAGTTTGCTTCACTTCTCGCCTCTCGCGCCGCCGCCACATCCAATTCCGTCTCCGACCTCGTCGTCCAGCCTCGAGACGCCGGAATTCGACCGGATGAAGTATCAATGATCAAAATTATTATGATGATAGCATGTCTCATATTTACGATGATTGCAATGATAATTAATGTGGGTTTGCGAGAGTGTCAACTTTAGGCAATAATTATCCCACTACCTTGGAGGGTGTTGAATCTTATTGTAATGATAAAAGTGGAATTGGAGAGGTCATGAGTTTATTTAGTGATGATTCCACTATTTCGGAAGAGGTTTCACTTGACTAAGATGAGAACAAAGTTACCACTTATGATGATCTTATGTTATAAAAAGTAGTAATAATTATTGTTTTGAAACTTTTCATAATTACGAACATCATTTACCAAGCATTACTCGTTAATGTGGAATCAATTTATAGTGTTCAAGTTCTATATGATACTCCCACTATTATGAACGAGAAAAAAATTGCTTGTGAGAATAGTAATTAAAATTCTATGCTTATGGATCACGAAAATAATGCTTTATGTGATAGCTATATTGCTGAATTTATTCATGATGCTACTGAAAAATATTATAAGGGATGAACATATGCTTATAGATGTCTCAATAATATCAAGTTTCCTCTCTATGTGTTGAAATTCTTGAAGTTGCACTTGTTATGCCTTCATATGCTAGCTAATTTGTTCGTCAATAAATTATTTTCTTGCAAGTTTCCTATGCATAGGAAGTGTGTTAAGCTTAAATGTGTTTGTCATATGATTCATGATGCTCCCTTTATGTTTCAATTCTTATCTTTAAGTGATCATCTTTAAAACTATCAATCCCTAGCTAAAAGGCTTCAAAGAAAGCGCTTGTTGGGAGGCAACCCAACATTTTATCTTCTTAATCATCTTTGTATCTTTTATTTAATTAAATAACGTGCCAAGTAAAGCCTTTGGGATGATTTGGATGATAGTTGAATTGATTCAATGCAAAAACAGACAGTTTTGCGCTAGGTATTTGAATTACATTTTTTACTAGAGTGTGGGAATGGTCTGAAATTTTTACACAGTATTACTATACAAATTTCTATGTTTTCCTAAGTTTTCAGAATTTTTAGAGTTGCAGAAGTATGGTTTTCGTTCAGATCATTACGTGTTGTTTTCTTTTTACAGATTCTATTTTGCTTGTTTTATTGTTTCCATAGCTTATATTTGGCTATATAAATTGTGGAAATGATTGAATACAATAGGCATTATGTGAGAACAACTATGAATTTTGTCTTGATAGTACCAAGATGAATAATTTTTCCATTATTGTACTAACTAATCTCACGAAGTTCCGTTAAGTTTTTGTGTGATTGAAGTTTTCAATTTTTGTGTGAGATACCGATATGAAGAGAATAAGGAGTGGCAAGACGCTAAACTTGAGAATTCCCAAGGCATCCCAAGGTAATATTTAAGGAAGACCCAAGCGTCTAACCTTGGGGATGCCCCGGATGGCAATGCCCTCTTTCGTCTTCAACAATATCGGTATACCTCACTCAGAACTATATTTTTATTCGTACATGATATGAGTTTTGCTTGGAGGGTTATTTTCTTTGGATTTGCCTGTTGTTATTTAGAATCATGTCTTATATCTTTTATTTCAATACAAATGTCAAGTATAGCCTTTATCATGCTTAGTTTGCATGCTTATGAGTTGTTGTTTGAAAAAAAATTGGTATGCCTTGAATATTTCTGAATAGTGAGAACATGATAAAATCTTGAAATTTTTATGCAGTAAGAATGCATGAATTCTCCATCACATGGTAATTTTTCAAAAAAAATTGAGTTAAATAAGTATGAATTTTTCTTCATCCTTGGCACACTGTTCTGTTTAGACAGATTGTTGTTATATTTGCATATGTTTGCTTGTTTAATGTTTCTATTAGTGGATAGGAGTATTAATATGAAGGAAATATGCCCTAGAGGCAATAATAAAGTTGTTATTTATATTTCCCTATATCATGATAAATGTTTATTATTCATGCTAGAATTGTATTAACCAGAAACTTAGTACATGTGTGAATACATAGACAAACAAAGTGTCACTAGTATGCCTCTACTTGACTAGCTCGTTGAATCAAAGATGGTTGTGTTTCCTAACCATAGACATGAGTTGTCATTTGATTAACAGGATCACATCATTGGAGAATGATGTGATTGACTTGACCCATTCCGTTAGCTTAGCACTTGATCGTTTAGTTTGTTGCTATTGCTTTCTTCATGACTTATACATGTTCCTATGACTATGAGATTATGCAACTCCCGAATACCGGAGGAACACTTTGTGTGCTACCAAACGTCACAACGTAACTGGGTGATTATAAAGGTGCTCTACAGGTGTCTCCGATGGTACTTGTTGAGTTGGCATAGATCGAGATTAGGATTTGTCACTCCGATTGTCGGAGAGGTATCTCTGGGCCCTCTCGGTAATACACGTCACTATAAGCCTTGCAAGCAATGTGACTAATGAGTTAGTTACAGGATGATGCATTACAGAACGAGTAACAAGACTTGCCGGTAATGAGATTGAACTAGGTATTGAGATACCGACGATCGAATCTCAGGCAAGTAACATACCGATGACAACGGGAACAACGTATGTTGTTATGCGGTTTGACCGATAAAGATCTTCGTAGACTATGTAGGAGCCAATATGAGCATCCAGGTTCCGCTATTGGTTATTGACTGGAGACGTGTCTCGATCATGTCTACATAGTTCTCGAACCCGTAGGGTCCGCACGCTTAACGTTCGCTGACGATCAGTATTATGAGTTTATGTGTTTTGATGTACCGAAGGTTGTTCGAAGTCCTGGATGAGATCACGGACATGACGAGGAGTCTCGAAATGGTCGAGACATAAAGGTTGATATATTGGAAGGTTATATTCGGACATCGGAAGGGTTCCGGGGGTCACCGGAGTACCGGGAGGTTACCGGAACCCCCCGGCCTTAATGGGCTTTAGGGAGAGAGAGGGGCTGGCTAGGGCTGGGCCGCGTGCCCCCCAAGCCTAGTCCGACTTGGACTAGGAGGGAGGGGCGCCCCCTCCTTCCTTCTCCTCCTCTCCTTCCCTTCCCCCTTCTCCTACTCCTACTAGGAAAGGGGAGTCCTCACTACAAAAAAAGACACATCCGTGACATTTTGGGCCGAACGAATTTTTTTTCTGTCATACATATGACACTTCTATGATGATAATTGTGACAAAACCGGTATCATCATAGATGTGGTGGGCTCTACTTCTATGACAAAAAATCATGATGAAAAATGGGCTTTTCGTCTGGGCGGGCGGACGCAGCTGCATGACATTCTTTGGGCCGTCCATGACGGAAAAACCGTGGTAGAAGCGAGGGGAGGAAAATTTCGGGAGTTGCGGTTACGGTGGGAGGTCGGGGCCGAAGCGATCGCATTTCTCTCGTGACACGACGCTGCTGCGTGTGTGTAGGCGTTAGTTCTAATCAACCCGAAGCGAGGCGTTGGGCTCTAACTGAACCCGGGCGATTGCACTGCAGGCTACGCGTTACTAAACCTGAGCGATCGATCGATGGTTGTTAACTGAACCCAATCGAGTGATTCCTTTGTTACTGCTGCTAACTGAAGCCGATCGATGCTGCCTCTCGGATGAATAGTGAGCGTTGTGGGGGGGAGGGTTGGATGAACAGTGAGCAGTGGCGTTGCCTCTGGATGAACAGGACCCCGAGTTGTGGTGGAGGGCTGGATGAACAGTAGACGATGGAGGGGTGCCCGTGGAGGGGTGGTTGAATAGGACCCCGTAGTGTGGAGGGCTGGATGAACAGTAGACGGTGGAGGGGTGCCTGTGGAGGGGTGGTTGAACAGTAGCCGGTGGAGTAGCGCGCGGTGAAGGCTGGATGAACAGGAGCCCGTGGAGGCTGGAGGAGGTCGACGATAGCCCGTGGAGGCTGGAGGAGGTCGACGGTGGAGATGAACAGATCCCGTGGAGTCCGTTTTGCGATCGCCACACCCTCCCAATGAACAGACCCCGTTTCGACCATAGGAGGTCCGTTTAAATCCGCTTTGCGATGCGCCACACCCTCCCGATCAATCTGGACCCCGTTTATTTCAGAAGGTCCGTTTCATCCGTTTTGCGGTACGCCACACCTCTCCCGATCAACAGGACACCCGTTTCGACCGTAGGAGGTCCGTTTCCTCCATTTTGCGGTACGCCACACCCCTCCCGATCAACAGGACCCCATTCCGAACGTAGGAGGTCCGTTTCCTCTATTCTGCGGTACACCAGGCCTCGTTTCCATCGCCTATTCCGTCCAAGCCCTCCCGATGAACACGACCACGCATTCCGTTTTGACCCAGCCGGTTGGCTCCCACGCGTTCCGTTGCCTCCCGATGAACAGGACGCATTCCGTTGCCTCCCGATGAACACGACGCATTCCGTTGCCTCCCCATGAACACGACGACGACGCTATTTCTCCGTTCCGACCCAGCCATGTACACGAGCCCTGGCCGTACGTATGAGCGAGTAGGTGTTCGAGACCCCGCCCGTATGTACACATACGTGGCCGTATTTTTTTTCTTGCACCCTGGCCGCTGTACGTACATGTACATGCTACGTGCGGGCCTCTACTACGACACGTGCACGCCTCTACTATGACACGTGCGCGCCTCTACATCGACCAGTATGTACGTACACGTTTGCGACCAGAATGACAACGCTACGTACGCTTCGACCAGGTGAGTCCCGACTGTTAGGCACTTCCTTGCGTGCGAAGATGTAGCTGGTGGGTCCCAGCAGTCAGGGGGCGAATCGTTTTTTTGCCCAGACGCACTTCCTTGCGCGCGAAGATGTAGCTGGTGGGTCCCAGCAGTCAGGGGGGAGAATCATTTTTTTTTTCGGACGCATTTCCTGGCGTGCGAAGATGTAGTTGGTGGGTCCTAGCAGACAGGGGGAAATGTTTATTTCACGAAATACGGTGGCCCGTCCGGTGGGTCCTCGCTGTCAGGTGGAGGAATAATTATTTTGCGCGTAATAAGGAGGCACTTCCTTGCTGCGGCCGTGGACCCAGCTGTCAGCCTCTCCACGTACAGTCCACGTCCGATGGAAGCCATTCCTTGACCACGTTGACCACGCCGCGCCGAGAGCACCAGGGCGATGGACGATGGCGAGGCCTAGGAAGGGGACGATGTGGAGCCGGGGAAGACGCGGCAGTGGATGCCCATGCGTAGAGGAGTATGAGGGTTCACTCGTTTGGCTGCGGTGTGAGGCTGCCGTCGCTGCAGAATAACAGGGGGTGTGTGTGCGTAGAGGGATGGCCTGGCCAGCGGTGGGAGTAGTAGGGGGCGGTGAGGCCTCCACGACATCACAGCCAGCCACGGGCGGCAGGAGTAGGCGGCACGACCGGCGCTGCTTTGGGCGGCTGGAGCAAGAAGACCAGAGGTTGAAGAAGCACTACGGCCATTGGATTGACATCGTACGGTCAGTGGAGCTAGAGTCGTTCATATATTGACTAAAGTTGACAAAGGCCTCCGTCCCAGTCAACTTAGTAGGCCCACAAGTCAGCCTTCCACCAAGGTGGGTCCCAGCTAGCAGGGGCGTATTTCACCACGGGCCGTTAATGGGCCAAGAGTTACAAAGGGCCTCATATGGGCCGAAAGACGTCATGGGCCATACATGGGACGGAAGTTAAAATGGGCTGGAATCATATTGGACGGCCCATATGATGCTACTGGGCCTAATTCAGAGAGGTCGTAATGGGCCCTGGGTTAGCGGGATGTAAATGGGCTATATGCGAACATGCCGTTAAATGGCTTTCCGTAGGCCGGCCCACCACCTTTTGACCAAGTCAAACAGGCCGGCCTTTTCACAGGAATGGGCCACTGTTGGGCCGTGCGACGTGTCGACGTATCATAGGCGCCTTGGGTCCAATGAGTGGATGACATCTGTCCCAACGGTGAGCCGACACGTGTTTCCTCCAACCAATGATGATTTTACACGTGGAAAATCCTCATTGGTCGGGGCTGTTAACGGGTTATCGAATCCAAAACCGGTCCCAAGCTTAATGGCGTTCCGTTACGGTGGATGCCACGTGTCAGTCACCCTTGACGCAAGCACTTCTGTGGCGCACGACTTATCTAAAGGAAATATGCCCTAGAGGCAATAATAAAGTTATTATTTATTTCCTTATTTCATGATAAATGTTTATTATTCATGCTAGAATTGTATTAACCGGAAACATAATACATGTGTGAATACATAGACAAACATAGTGTCACTAGTATGCCTCTACTTGACTAGCTCGTTAATCAAAGATGGTTAAGTTTCCTAACCATAGACATGAGTTTTCATTTGATTAACGGGATCACATCATTAGGAGAATGATGTGATTGACTTGACCCATTCCGTTAGCTTAGCACTTGATCATTTAGTATGTTGCTATTGCTTTCTTCATGACTTATACATGTTCCTATGACTATGAGATTATGCAACTCCCGTTTACCGGAGGAACACTTTGTGTGCTACCAAACGTCACAACGTAACTGGGTGATTATAAAGGAGCTCTACAGGTGTCTCCGAAGATACATGTTGAGTTGGTGTATTTCGAGATTAGGATGTGTCACTCCGATTGTCGGAGAGGTATCTCTGGGCCCATTCGGTAATGCACATCACTATAAGCCTTGCAAGCATTGTAATTAATGAGTTAGTTGTGGGATGATGTATTACGGAACGAGTAAAGAGACTTCCCGGTAACGAGATTGAGCTAGGTATTGAGATACCGACGATCGAATCTCGGGTAAGTAACATACCGATGACAAAGGGAACAACATATGTTGTTATGCGGTTTGACCGATAAAGATCTTCGTAGAATATGTAGGAGCCAATATGAGCATCCAGGTTCCGCTATTGGTTATTGACCGGAGACGTGTCTCGGTCATGTCTACATTGTTCTCGAACCCGTAGGGTCCGCACGCTTAAGGTTTCGATGACAGTTATATTATGAGTTTATGTGTTTTGATGTACCGAAGGAGGTCGGAGTCCCGGATGAGATCGGGGACATGACGAGGAGTCTCGAAATGGTCGAGACATAAAGATTGATATATTGGAAGCCTATATTTGGATATCGGAATAGTTCCGGGTGAAATCGGGATTTACCGGAGTACAGGGGGGTTACCGGACCCCCCCGGGTGTTAATGGGCCTACATGGGCCATGAGAGAGAAGATGAGGGTCGGCCAGGGCAGGCCGCGTGCCCCCTCCCCCCTAGTCCATATAGGACAAGGAAGGGGGGGGGGGCGGCGCCCCCCTTTCCTCTTTCCCCTCCCCCCTTTCCTTCTCCAACAAGGCAAGAGGAGGGAGTCCTACTCTCGGTGGGAGTAGGACTCCTCCAGGCGCACCCCTAGGGGGCCGGCTGCACCTCCCCCCTCCCTCCTTTATATACGGGGGCTGGGGCACCCCAAGACACACAAGTTGATCTTCGTGATCATTCCTTAGCCGTGTGTGGTGCCCCCCTCCACCATATTCCACCTCGGTCATATCGTAGCGGTGCTTAGGCGAAGCCCTGCGTCGGTAGTGTTGGGGAACGTAGTAATTTCAAAAAAATTCCTACGCACACGCAAGATCATGGTGATGACATAGCAACGAGAGGGGAGAGTGTTGTCCACGTACCCACGTAGACCGTAAGCGGAAGCGTTAGCACAACGCGGTTGATGTAGTCGTACGTCTTCACGATCCGACCGATCCAAGCACCGAACGTACGGCACCTCCGAGTTCAGCACACGTTCAGCTCAATGATGATCCACGGGCTCCGATCCAGCAAAGCTTCGGGGATGAGTTCCATCAGCACGACGGCGTGGTGACGATGATGATGTTCTACCGGCGCAGGGCTTCGCCTAAACTCCGCGACGATATGACCGAGGTGGAATATGGTGGAGGGGGCACCGACACGGCTAAGGAACGATCCGTAGATCAACTTTGTGTCTCGGGTGCCCCCGCCTGTATATAAAGGAGCAAGGGGAGGCCGGCCGCCCAAGGGGGCGCGCCAGGAGGAGGAGTCCTCCTCCTAGTAGGAGTAGGACTCCTCTTTCCTACTCCTACTAGGAGGGGGAAGGAAGGGGGAGAGGGGGAAGGAAAGAGGCGCCGCCCCTCCTAGTCCAATTCAGACCAGAGGGAGAGGGGCGCGCGGCCCACCCTGGCCGCCCCTCTCTCTTCCCACTAAGGCCCATGTGGCCCATTAACTCTCCCGGGTTCCGGTAACCTCCCAAGACTCGGTTTTCTCCGAAAACGTCCTAACACTTCCGTGTCTCAATATAGTCGTCCAATATATCAATCTTTATGTCTCGACCATTTCGAGACTCCTCTTCATGTCCGTGATCACATCCGAGACTCCGAACAAACTTCGGTACATCAAAACTTATAAACTCATAATAAAACTATCATCGTAACGTTAAGCGTGCGGACCCTACGGGTTCGAGAACTATGTAGACATGACCTAGAACTATTCTCGGTCAATAACCAATAGCGGAACCTAGATGCCCATATTGGTTCCTACATATTCTACGAAGATCTTTATCCGTCAAACCGCATAACAACATACGTTGTTCCCTTTGTCATTGATATGTTACTTGCCCGAGATTCGATCGTCGGTATCCAATACATAGTTCAATCTCGTTACCGGCAAGTCTCTTTACTTGTTATGTAATGCATCATCCCGTAACCAACTCATTGGTCACATTGCTTGCAAGGCTTTATAGTGATGTGCATTACCGAGAGGGCCCAGAGATACCTCTTTGACAATCGGAGTGACAAAACCTAATCTCGAAATATGCCAACTCAACATGTACCTTCGAGACACCAGTAGTAATTCTTTATAATCATCCAGCACGCTGTGACGCTTGGTAGTACCCAAAGTGTTCCTCCGTAAACGGAGTTGCATAATCTCATAGTTACAGAACATGTATAAGTCATGAAGAAAGCAATAGCAATATACTAAACGATCAAGTGCTAGGCTAACGGAATGGGTCATGTCAATCACATCATTCTCCTAATGATGTGATCCCATTAATCAAATGACAACACATGTCTATGGTTAGGAAACATAACCATCTTTGATTAATGAGCTAGTCAAGTAGAGGCATACTTGTGACGTTATGTTTGTCTATGTATTCACACATGTATCATGTTTCCTTAATACAATTCTAGCATGAATAATAAACATTTATCATGATATGAGGAAATAAGTAATAACTTTATTATTGCCTCTAGGGCATATTTCCTTCGGCCTCCCACTTGCACTAGAGTCAATAATCTAGATTACATAGTAATGATTCTAACACCCATGGAGTCTTGGTGCTGATCATGTTTTGCTCGTGAGAGAGGCTTAGTCAACGGTTCGCAACATTCAGATCCGTATGTATCTTGCAAATCTCTATGTCTCCCACTTGGACTTGGTCCCAATGGAATTGAAGCGTCTCTTGATGTGCTTGGTCCTCTTGTGAAATCTGGATTCCTTTGCCAAGGCAATTGCACCAAGATTGTCACGAAGATCTTCATTGGTCCCGATGCACTAGGTATGACACCTAGATCGGAAATGAACTCCTTCATCCGACTCCTTCATTTGCTGCTTGAAGCGACTATGTACTCCGCTTCACATGTAGATCCCGCCACGGCGCTTTATTTAGAACTGCACCAACTTATAGCTCCACCGTTTAATAAAAATACGATCCGGTTTGCGATTTAGAATCGTCCGGATCGGTGTCAAAGCTTGCATCAACGTAACCATTTACGACTAGCTCTTTGTCACCTCCATATCGAAAACATATCCTTAGTCCTTTTCGGTATTTCAGGATGTTCTTGACCGCGTCCGATGATCCACTCTGGATTACTTTGGTACCTTCCTGCCAAGCTTATTGCTAAGCATACGTCGTGTCCGTACACAACATTGCATACATGATAGAGCCTATGGCTGAAGCATAGGGGACATCTTTCATTTTCTCTCTATCTTCTGCTGTGGTCGGACATTGAGTTTGACTCAACTTCACACCTTGAAGCATGGGCAAGAACCCTTTCTTTGCCTGATCCATTTTGAACTTTTTCAAAATTTTATCAAGGTATGTGCTTTGTGAAAGTACTATTAAGCGTCTTGATCTATCTCTATAAATCTTGATGCCCAATATGTAAGCAGCTTCACCGAGGTCTTTCATTGAAAAACTTTTATTCAAGTATCCCTTTATGCTATCCAGAAATTCCATATCATTTCCAATTAATAATATGTCATCTACATATAATATCGAAATGCTACAGAGCTCCCACTCACTTTCTTGTAAATACAGAGCTTCTCAAAAGTCTCAGATAAAACCATATGCTTTGATCACACTATCAAAGCGTTTATTTCAACTCCGAGATGCTTGCACCAGTCCATAAATGGATCATTGGAGCTGCACACTTTGTTAGCACCTTTTGGATCAACAAAACCTTCGCTGCATCATATACAACTCTTCTTCCGTAAATCCATTCAAGAATGCAGTTTTAACATCCATTTGCCAAATTTCATAATCATGAAATGCAGCAATAGCTAACATGATTCGACAGACTTAAGCATCGCTTCGGTGAGAAGGTCTCATCGTAGTCAACCCCTTGAACTTGTCGAAAACCTTTCGCAACAAGTCGAGCTTTATAGACGATTACATTACCATCGGCGTCGGTCTTCTTCTTAAAGATCCATTTATTCTCAATGGCTTGCCGATCATCGAGCAAGTCAACCAAAGTCCATACTTTGTTTTCATACATGGATCCCATCTCAGATTTCATGGCCTCTAGCCATTTTGCGGAATCTGGGCTCATCATCGCTTCCTCATAGTTCGTAGGTTCATCATGGTCAAGTAACATGACTTCCAGAATAGGAGTACCATACCACTCTGGTGCGGATCTTACTCTGGTAGACCTACGAGGTTTAGTAGAAACTTGATCTGAAGTTTCATGATCAATATCATTAGCTTCCTCACTAATTGGTGTAGTTGTCACAGGAACCGGTTCTTGTGATGAACTACTTTCCAATAAGGGAGCAGATACAGTTATCTCATCAAGTTCTACTTTCCTCCCACTCACTTCTTTCGAGAGAAACTCCTTCTCTAGAAAGGATCCTGTCGGTGTCAAAACCGGCTGATCTCGGGTAGGGGGTCCCGAACTGTGCGTCTAGGCGGATGGTAATAGGAGACAAGGGACACGACGTTTTACCCAGGTTCGGGCCCTCTCGATGGAGGTAAAACCCTACGTCCTGCTTGATTAATATTGATGATATGGGTAGTACAAGAGTGGATCTACCACGAGATCAAGGAGGCTAAACCCTAGAAGCTAGCCTATGGTATGATTGTTGTAATGTATGTTGTCCTACGAACTAAAGCCCTCCGGTTTATATAGACACCGGAGGGGGCTAGGGTTACACAGAGTCGGTTACAATGGTAGGAGATCTACATATCCGTATCGCCAAGCTTGCCTTCCACGCCAAGGAAAGTCCCATCCGGACACGAGCCGGAGTCTTCAATCTTCTATCTTCATAGTCTTGGAGTCCGGCGGATAATGATAGTCCGGCTGTCCGGACACCCCTTAGTCCAGGACTCCCTCAGTAGCCCCTGAACCAGTCTTCAATGATGATAAGTCCGGCGTGCATAATGTTCGGCATTGCAAGGCGGGTTCCTCCCTTGAATAATCCAGAGAAGATCATGAACACCAGGATAGTGTCCGGCTCTGCAAAATAAATTCCACATTCCACCGTAGAGAGAATAAAATATACACTAGCTCAATCTGCTGACATATTATGCGGCGTGACATCACACCGCTACCAAGCCTTTGTTTGAATCGTTTTTTTCTATACCACCTCAGCACGTTGAGCGAAGCGGTTTCCTTGGCACGTCTTGTCGAAGCAGAGATCGTGTTCCCCTTATCCCGGGATTCTCATCAATATGTGCGTGGGTAACCCAACCGTTCCCGTCGCCACGCCTCCTCTATCGAAGGGGAATCCCAAACGGTCACGGAGACGACCCTTGGTATTTCTTCCCCTTTATAAGAGGACCAAGGCTCGCCCTTGTTCTTTAATCTCGCATCGAATCTCTTTCCCGCTCCCAGTTCCAACACCCAGAGCCTCAGATTCGAGCGCTTCGGATCCTCAATCATGTCCGGCTCCGACCTCCAGGGCCGGTGGATGCCCTCCTCCGTCACGGAGGAGGACATATTGAAGTTGCGTGAGGCCAAGTACCTGGCCTACGAGGTTTTGCACAGGTTGCCTGCCCAAGGGCAGGCCGTGCCCGCCCCCGAGCCCGGTGAATACGTCGTCTTCATATCCCACCTCCGTCGGGGTTTAGGCTTCCCGACAGATCCCTTCGTGAGAGGGCTCCTGTTCTACTATGGGCTGGACTTTCACGACTTGGCTCCGTAGTCCATCCTCCATATCTCCGCATTCATTATCGTCTGCGAAGCCTTCCTCCGGGTCACTCCCCACTTCGGCCTATGGCTGAAGACCTTCAAGGTGGAGCCGAAGATGATCGGGGGGCGTCAAGCGGAGTGCGGCGGGGTGGCCATAAGCAAAAAGGCCGATGCCCTGTGGCCCGAGGGTTCCTTCCAAGAGGAACTTGGACCGTGGCAGCAGGAGTGGTTCTATATCACCGCTTCGAAGGACAGCAGGCAAAAGCCGCCGCCCTTATTTCGCCCGGGACCTCCACGCCAACTGATGTCGTGGGTCAACCAAGGGCTCAACTGGGGGCCGTCCGAGGACGTGCCCTCACTGTAGGGCCGGATTCGAGACCTCCAATCGAGGGAGATCGACCTGATCAAGGTGATGCAGGTTATGCTAATCAGGCATCTTCTTCCCTGCAAACGCCGTCCTCTCCGTCTATGGGAGTTCAACCCGGAGGGACCTCGGATTCTCCAACACTTCATGGGTACGACACCCGTGGAGATGTACAAGTTGTTCTTCAGACCGCAGGTGGCGTGTCCGGATTCAGCCGAGGACGCAGCCTAAGCCGCGATCGCCGGATACTCGGGTAAATAGCTCGAGTCCGGACACTCTGTTTATATGCCGTTCTAAAGTTCGCCTCGACCCTTGTTCTTCTGAGAATGGGTGGCGCGATCAAGGCCGATAAGGTGTCCGCCCCCCTCCAGAGACCGTGACCGAGCCCGTGCTGGTCAGAATGTTGGAGGTTGCGCCCACAAAAGGGGGCGACGGGGAAAATAGAGGAGCTAATTTTTCGACCAAAGGGGCGACTGAAGAGGGGGGAACCGAGAACCCCTCCCTTCAGGGGGAGAAGAGGACCGCCTCCGAAGATCCGGAGGCCAAAGCCCCTAAGCGTGGGAAGAGATCTTCACTGGGGGGTCCGGCGCCCGGAAAGAATCCGGACGCACAATCATCACCAAAGGATCGGCCCTCTAGCGAGCCGTGAGTATGAAAGAGGGAGTTAATTAGTAAGGAAATACCTTCATTTGTGCTTCTGTGGGTAACCGAAATATTTATATTGCAGTTCGGATCTGCAGCCTTCTCAGATGGGTTCGTCTTCGGGGGACCTTCTTCCGGAGATGATGGAGAGCGATACGCCTCCGTCCACAGCGCCGCCAGATGAGGCAGGCGAGCCCGAAGTGTCGTCACGGAGGGTATCCCCGAGTCCGGAGGGGCCAGAGAGTTCGGCACCCACAAGTATCCGGCCGGGGGAACTGAAGAATCTGCTTGAGAGGGTGTCCATTTCAGAAGATCACCGTGCGTTGATGCGTATGGTGATTGGAAGGATTTCGTCCGCCGAGAGCGGATTGCGTAATGCCGCCATGAGTTTGCTGGCGGGATTTGAGGTATGCGAGAATGACACACCCCTTTATCTTTTAACAGTTTTGCATATAAAAATGCGCCCTGTATAGATAGCAGCCCCTGAGACTTGGTAGGTTGTCGAAAACGACAGCGTACCGAGGATCGAAATCTAAAGTAATGCATTCCGTCGTTCCTATGCAGGTGGCGGATAGTCCGAGGGCTAGCCGGACTAGTGAGTTTGCCGAATTAACTCGGCAACTTGACTTGGCAGATGAGGACATCGCACTTGTCAACAGGCGACTTGACGAGTCGCAAGGTAAAAGAGTTCTCCGCAGTCGCTTTATTAAGGGGGTCGAAGCCCGCCTCTGATAAATTATATGCTGTTCGTACAGACGGTGCTGCTGCTGTGGAGAGCCTTCGGGCCGAACTTGCTCTAGCTAAGGAGCAAGCCCGAAGGAGTGACGCGGCTGCCTCAAGGGCGGCCGAGGAGTTGAAAGCCGAAAAGGCTGCGCACTGCCTAAGCAGGGCGGAGGTGGCCGAATTGGCCATGAAATGAAAGGATTCTACCGACCGCAATGAGGCTCTTGAAAAGGAGCGCTTATCGGAGCGGGAAGACGTGAAGAAGGCCACCACCGAAGCCAAGGATGCCCGCTCTGCAATGCGGGCTATGAAGGAGGAACTGCGCCAGGCCGGAGAGATCGTGGCTGGCAAGCCTTTTCTGCTGCGTCGCCGGTTTATGGATGCAAAGTATGCTCAATTTGAGCGGCTGTGGAGTCCGGAGGATCCGTATATGGACTTAGCTGCAAGTGCGGCTGATGGCGTTAAGCACTTCCGGAGCCAGGAGGATCACGAGACGGAAGAGCTATATTGGTCTCAATTCCACAGTCCGGATCGCTCACTTCCGTTGACGGACGGTTGGCGAATGGGCGAGCTAAATAGATTGTCCGGACTTGCCATGGTCGACATTATGGCCCATGTCCGGCGAGAGAGGTCCAAGGCGACGAGCTACTTGACTTCTTGCAGCAATTCCTTGGAGAGGTGCCGCATATAAAGGAGATGAAGCGGTCGGCTGCATCGAGGGCGCGGATGGCTCTTGCCCGTGTGAAGGCGCATTGTCCGGAGATGGATGCCACCGCTGTTGCCGCCCAGGGTTCGGATGAAAACCGGCTCCCTGCCGAGCACTACTTCGGGGAAGTTATGCGTGGCGCTCGTGTAATAGAGTCGCAGTGCTCGAAAAATGTCACGTTCAAATGAACGCATTAGCTTGTAAATCGATGATTATGTTACAACTGCTTTTTATACTTGTGCGTCCCAAGTAGTAAAACTTCTCCTGTGCGGCCGTTTACGTATACTTTTGTATAACTTGAAAGATGGCAGTCTTCGGCTTCAGCCCCCACGCACAAGGTGCGGGGGTGTTCGCAAAATAGCGCGTTTTCACACTTAATCCGACGTCTCGGTCCTGTTTAAGGAGGTGGTAGCGTAGCGAACTAGGCAATCCGGACTATAATGCTTTATCACTTTCACTTAGCCAGTGGAGCTCGAGGGTGGGGCTACGATATAGCCCCTGGTGGCACCGCACATCTCCGAATTCGGGGTGCGTAAGTGCCTGACCGGGAAATGGTCCTTCGTCAAAGCGGGGAATTCTAAACATTCGGTAGTCGATCGAGTGGTTGACCAGTCTCGATGTATCATGACAATCGACTTTCGGCTTTCTCTCTTGAGGTGCTCGCCCGGCGAATCGGGGCACAATCGCAGAGTTCTCCGGTGCCGCGTTAGCCGATGATACTGAGCGTAAGGCAGCAAAACACGAGCCGGCAAACCCAACATTTGACCAAAGACATGATTCGAGCTGATGCATATAATGCCTAACTCGAGGCGCCAACACTCCCTAAGGTGTTCGGTCTTTATAATAATGGGCGAACGATGCCCTAAGCCCCTAGTGTCCGTGCGGGCATGGTCTTCGACGCGCCGATGCTAAAGCGTCGAGCTCGCTTTGGCTATAGGAAGAAACCAAGGAGAATAACAACAAGAGACAAGAAAAAAGGTTTACGCAGGTCTTAATCAAAAGAATCCTCTAACGGGTCCCTCTGCACGCTGCGCTGTGTCTCCGTTGCGCCGTTTATCCTGGACGGGTGTGCACTTTGTTCATCTGTAAAAAGAGAGGAACGTTTAGTTCGAAAACAAATCGTGCGAAAAATATGTGTAAAATAAGAAATATAAATAATTAAAGCGGGGTTTGTATGAACCCACGGTTGTTTTGTGCGCGCAGCCCCCTGTGATGGGGTATGCGGCTAGGGAGCCCCTAACTTCGCCGAGGCCGGATTCGTCTATCCGAGTCCGGGTCTTTAAGTGACCCTCGATCGAAATGACGCCATTGCGACCGGGCATCTTGAGTGTAAGAGACGCGTAATGCGGTATAGCGTTGAAGCGGACAAAAGCCTTTCGTCCCAAGAGTGCTTGATATTCACTTTCAAATGGGGCGATGTGAAAAATTAATTTTTCTCGTCGAAAATTGTTCGGCGATCCGAACACGACTTCTAGTAATATGGAGCCTGTGCACTTGGTGTAGGGGCTGGCGTCCTCCTTTGAAGGAAGTGCGGCTGTGTCGATTTTAGCAGGGTTTACCCCATCCTACGGATTGTTTTTGAATCTGACAAGTTTAAGTCGCTGCCTCCGTCCATTAGGACATGAGTAAATTGTAATCCGCCTATTATGGGATTCAATATCAGGGGAGTCCGTCCCGCATTTCAAACGCTTCTGGATAGTCCAGGTGGTCGAAAGTGATTGGTTTTGATATCCAATCTCTACGGTCTGCATTGGGTTGGACCACGTGAAGCTCTTTTAGAAAGTGCCGCACTATTTTTCCGTATTATCACATGAAGTGAGTTTATCGCTTTGACCCCTTGTGGGAAAGTCTTTTGTTTTCGATGCTCTGCTGGTGGGGTTTATCTTCTTAAGCTTGACGCGTCGAGCCCCTTGTGTTCGACATTTATTCGGCGGACTATTTAAAACCCAACAATCCTGTGGGTGTGATTTGCGAGCCTTCCGGGTACTTGTGGATTTGACATATCCGACCCAAAATCTTGTTTAAGTTGGACAATTCGTCACTGTCATCCTTTAGAGGCTGTGTTTTGTTATTGGGCCGCGAGCTTTTAAATCCGGCGTTGACTGCCGTGCTCTTTGGGCTTTTATCTTTATTCCGGCGCTGCTCTTTTCTGCGCCGTGATTTTCCGTTTCCATCTCTTATCTCGGATGTACTTGGGTCGCTGGTGCACCATGTTGCTAACCAGCTATCCTCTCCCGCACAGAAGCGGGTCATGAGGCTTGTTAGTGCGGACATTGTCCTCGGTTTCTCTTGACCGAGGTGCCTGGCGAGCCATTCGTCTCGGACATTGTGCTTGAAAGCTGCTAAGGCTTCGGCGTCCGGACGATCGACTATTTGGTTCTTTTGGTAAGGAACCTGTTCCGAATTTCATGCCGACTCTCCGGGCTGTTGAGTTATATGACTTAGATCATCTCAGCATCCGGAGGACGGACATAAGTCCCTTGAAAATTTGCTCTAAACGCGTCCTCGAGCTCTTCCCAACTTCCAACAAGTGTTTTCGGGAGGCTCTTGAGCCAATGACGGGCTGGCCCTTTGAGCTTGAGGGTAGATATTTTATGGCGTGGAGATCGTCTCCTCCGCCATATGTATATGTAGTATATAATCTTCTATCCGCACTCGTGGTCTGTTGTTCCATCGTAGGCCTCTATGTTGATGGGTTTAAATCCTGCTTTGGAATTCATGGTCCAAGACTCATCGGTGAAACATAGTGGGTGTCTTGGCGCCCTGATTTGTGTGTGCCGCTATCATCGGACACTTGACGTGTTACCTTGCTTCTGGGGGCCTTCTCCTTTGGCCCGTAAATTGACCTTGCTGGGCCATCTATCCTTCCAAGTTTGTTGGTGGATTTATGTGTGGCGCCACTGTCATAATTTGGCCTGTCATCTGGCCGTCTATCCAACCAGGCGGCCCCTTTATTTTTGGACGGTGGAGGCTCTATGGCCTCCTCATCGAATTCCGGTAGCAGCTTGCGCTTCGGGTAGCTCTTTGATTGGTGGCTATCGCCGTACCTATCTGCGGTTTTGAGCACTTTGCTCCATCTCATTCTGAGTGTGTCTTCCGCTGTTTTGAGCCTCCGTTTTTCCTTCTTCAGGCTTCTTGCAGTACTGACGAGTCTTTTCCGAAGGTTCTTACTCTCCGGCGACGTGTCCGGCATACGGTCGTCTGGACTGTTGTTCTCGCCGGGCTTGGATTGATTATCTGACTCATCATGTTCGGACGGTTGCTTATTTGCATGTTCGTCGTCCAATTGTGAGCCCTGCCGTATTGCGGGCTCCTTGGGAGCGTTGTTGTCGTCGAGGCGGGACTTAGGGCGGCGTCTACGCCGTCGTTTTGGTCGTTTATCGGCGGGGTCATCTTCTGCCGTGGCCCGTTGGTCCTCTTTATCGCTCTCCTTTGGGGTGTCCACCATATATATGTCATGCAACGAGGTGGTCCTGTCGTGCTGTATAAGCTCTGTTTTTTCTTCGTCTCCGGCATCGTCGTCTATAGCGTCGATGTCTTCGGAGTCGTAGTCTAGCATGTCGGTTAGATCGTCGACAGTGGCTACAAAGTGGGTGGTGGGTGGGATCTGAATTTCTTCGTCGTCTGAACCCCCACCATCCTGGCCATAGTCCGGCCAGGACTCTCCTGATAACGAGAGATGCTTTAGTGCATTCAAGATATCGCCAAAAGGCGAGTGTTGAAAGATGTCCGCGGCAGTGAATTCCGTAACCGGCGCCCAATCCGGATCGATTGGTAGGGGCGCGGGAGGTTCGGAGTCCGCGAGAGTCCGCACCTCGAATCACGAGTTCCGCAGGGGACAAGATCAATGTTCGGCTCCATCGCCGTGGATGTTGAAGTCCCCAGGGCGGCGTCTATCCACCGGCCCTTGATCTGGGCGATCGGCTCCGAGCTAATAGCCGAAGTGGATCCGTGTGCGGCCACCAAGGCACTGTCCGGCGGCAGAGCTAGATCATGCCCATCGTCACAGTGTGGCGCGCTTGGCGTGGGCTCGAGTCCATCAAGATCAAGTCTCCGCGACATCGGCCGTGAAGTTTAAGCTTCAAATCTGACTGACGCCAGGGCGTAGCTTCGATCTGCTCCAGATGGCCAAGTGAATTGGCCCGCAGATGAAGCCGCCGAATACAAAGATCTGTCCGGGAGAAAAGTCTCACCACGACAGCGTCGTTGGTTGAAGATGCCATCAAGCCTATCGGTGGCGACACGGAGGAACTCTCAATGAAAGCACCAATGTCGGTGTCAAAACCGCGGATCTCGGGTAGGGGTCCCGAATCTGTGCGTCTAGGCGGATGGTAACAGGAGACAAGGGACACGACGTTTTACCCAGGTTTGGGCCCTCTCGATGTAGGTAAAACCCTACGTCCTGCTTGATTAATATTGATGATATGGGTAGTACAAGAGTGGATCTACCACGAGATCAAGGAGGCTAAACCCTAGAAGCTAGCCTATGGTATGATTGTTGTAATGTATGTTGTCCTACGGACTAAAGCCCTCCGGTTTATATAGACACCGGAGGGGGCTAGGGTTACACAGAGTCGGTTACAATGGTAGGAGATTTACATATCCGTATCGCCAAGCTTGCCTTCCACGCCAAGGGAAGTCCCATCCGGACATGAGCCGGAGTCTTCAATCTTCTATCTTCGTAGTCTTGGAGTCCGGCGGATAATGATAGTCCGGCTGTCCGGACACCCCTTAGTCCAGGACTCCCTCAGATCCGATTTTAGCAACGAAAATCTTGCCTTCAGATCTGTGATAGAAGGTGTACCCAATAGTCTCTTTTGGGTATCCTATGAAGACACATTTCTCCGATTTGGGTTCGAGCTTATCTGGTTGAAGTTTCTTCACATAAGCATCGCAGCCCCAAACTTTAAGAAACGACAACTTTGGTTTCTTTCCAAACCACAGTTCATATGGCGTCGTCTCAACGGATTTTGATGGTGCCCTATTTAACGTGAATGCGGCCGTCTCTAAAGCATAACCCCAAAACAATAGCGGTAAATCAGTAAGAGACATCATAGATCGCACCATATCTAGTAAAGTACGATTACGACGTTTGGACACACCATTTCGTTGTGGTGTTCCGGGTGGCGTGAGTTGCGAAACTATTTCGCATTGTTTCAAGTGTAGACCAAACTCGTAACTCAAATATTCTCCTCCACGATCAGATCGTAGAAAATTTATTTTCTTGTTACGATGATTTTCCACTTCACTCTGAAATTCTTTGAACTTTTCAAATGTTTCACACTTGTGTTTCATTAAGTAGATATACCCATATCTGCTCAAATCATTTGTGAAGGTGAGGAAATAACGATACCCGCCGCAAGCCTCAACATTCATTGGACCACAAACATCAGTATGTATGATTTCCAACAAATCAGTTGCTCGCTCCATAGTTCCGGAGAACGGCGTTTTAGTCATCTTGCCCATGAGGCATGGTTCGCAAGTACCAAGTGATTCCAAAAGCCCATCAGTATGGAGTTTCTTCATGCGCTTTACACCGATATGACCTAAACGGCAGTGCCACAAATAAGTTGCACTATCATTATCAACTCTGCATCTTTTGGTTTCAACACTATGAATATGTGTATCACCACTATCGAGATTCAATAAAAATAGACCACTCTTCAAGGGTGCATGACCATAAAAGATATTACTCATATAAATAGAACAACCATTATTCTCTGATTTAAATGAATAACCGTGTCGCATCAAACAAGATCCAGATATAACGTTCATGCTCAACGCTGGCACCAAATAACAATTATTTAGGTCTAAAACTAATCCCGATGGTAGATGTAAAGGTAGCGTGCCGACCGCGATCACATTGACTTTGGAACCATTTCCCACGCGCATCGTCACCTCGTCCTTAGCCAATCTTCACTTAATCCGTAGTCCCTGTTTCGAGTTGCAAATATTAGCAACAGAACCAGTATCAAATACCCAGTTACTACTACGAGCATTAGTAAGGTACACATCAATAACATGTATATCACATATACCTTTGTTCACTTTGCCATCCTTCTTATCCGCCAAATACTTGGGGCAGTTCGCTTCGGTGTCGATCTGCTTGCGGTAGAAGCACTCGCTTTGCTTAGGTCCAGACTTGGGTTTCTTCTCTTGAGCAGCAACTTGTTTGCTGTTCCTTTTGAAGTTCCCCTTCTTCTCCCCTTTGCCCTTTTTCTTGAAACTGGTGGTCTTGTTAACCATCAACACTTGATGCTCGTTCTTGATTTCTACCTCCACGGCTTTTAGCATTGCGAAGAGCTCGGGAATAGTCTTGTTCATCCCTTGCATATTATAGTTCATCATGAAGCTCTTGTAGCTTGGTGGCAGTGATTGAAGAATTCTGTTAATGACACTATCATCAGGAAGATTAACTCCCAGTTGAATCAAGTGATTATTATACCCAGACATTTTGAGTATGTGTTCACTAATAGAACTATTCTCTTCCATCTTGCAGCTATAGAACTTATTGGAGACTTCATATCTCTCAATCCAGGCATTTGCTTGAAATATTAACTTCAAGTCCTGGAACATCTCATATGCTCCATGACGTTCAAAACGTCGTTGAAGACCCGATTATAAGCCGTAAAGCATGGCACAATTGAACTATCGAGTAGTCATCACTTTGCTCGCCAGATGTTCTTAACATCGTCGGTTGCATCAAGAAGCAGTTCGGCACCCAGCGGTGCTTCCAGGATGTAACTTTTTGTGCAAGAATGAGGATAATCCTCGAGTTACGGACCCGATCCGTGTAATTGCTACCATCATCTTTCAACTTTGCTTTCTCAAGGAACGCATTAAAATTCAATGGAACAACAAAGACGAGCCATCTATCTACAAACAAACATAGACAAGCAAAATACTATCAGGTACTAAGTTCATGATAAATTTAAGTTCAATTAATCATATTACTTAAGAACTCCCACTTAGATAGACATCTCTCTAGTCATCTAAGTGATCACGTGATCCAAATCAACTAAACCATGTCCGATCATCACGTGAGATGGAGTAGTTTCAATGGTGAACATCACTATGTTGATCATATCTACTATATGATTCACGTTCGACCTTTCGGTCTCCGTGTTCGAGGCCATATCTGTATATGCTAGGCTTGTCAAGTATGACTGAGTATTCGCATGTGCAACTGTTTTGCACCGTTGTATTTGAGCGTAGAGCCTATCACACCCGATCATCACGTGGTGTCTCAAAGACGAAGAACTTTCGCAGCGGTGCATACTCGGGAGAACACTTCTTGATTATTAGTGAGAGATCATCTTAAAATGCTACCGTCAATCAAAGCAAGATAAGATGCATAAAGGATAAACATCACATGCAATCAATATAAGTGATATGATATGGCCATCATCATCTTGTGCTTGTGATCTCCATCTTGAAGCACCGTCGTGATCACCATCGCCACCGCACGACACCTTGATCTCCATCGTAGCATCATTGTCGTTTCGCCATCTATTGCTTCTCGACTATCGCTATCGCTTAGTGATAAAGTAAAGCAATTACTGTATGCGTTGCATTTCATACAATAAACCGACAACCATATGGCTCCTGCCATTGCCGATAACCGGTTACAAAACATGATCATCTCATACAATAAAATATAGCATCACGTCTTGACCATATCACATCACAACATGCCCTGCAAAAACAAGTTAGACGTCCTCTACTTTGTTGTTGCAAATTTTATGTGGCTGCTACGGGCTTAGCAAGAACCGTTCTTACCTCGCATCAAAACCACAACCATAGTTCGTCAAGTTAGTGCTGTTTTAACCTTCGCAAGGACCGGGCGTAGCCACACGATTCAACTAAAGTGAGAGAGACACACCCGCCAGCCACCTTTAAGCACGAGTGCTCGTAGCAGTGAAACCAGTCTCGCGTAAGCGTCTGGCGTAATGTCGGTCCGGGCCGCTTCATCTCACAATACCGCCAACCAAAGTATGACATCTTTGGTAAGCAAGATGACTTATATCGCCCACAACTCACTTGTGTTCTACTCGTGCATATAACATCAACGCATAAAACCTAGGCTCGGATGCAACTGTTGGGGAACGTAGTAATTTCATAAAATTTCCTATGCACACGCAGGATCATGGTGATGACATAGGAATGAGAGGGGAGAGTTTTGTCCACGTACCCTCGTAGACCGTAAGCGGAAGCGTTAGCACAACGCGGTTGATGTAGTCGTACGTCTTCACGATCCAACCGATCCAAGCACCGAACGTACGGCACCTCCGAGTTCAGCACACGTTCAGCTCGATGACGATCCCCGGGCTCCGATCCAGCAAAGCTTCGGGGATGAGTTCCGTCAGCACGACGGCGTGGTGACGATGATGATGTTCTACCGGCGCAGGGCTTCGCCTAAACTCCGCGACGATATGACCGAGGTGGAATATGGTGGAGGGGGCACCCCACACGCCTAAGGAACGATCCGTAGATCAAGTTGTGTGTCTCTGGGTTGCCCCCCGCCCCCGTATATAAAGGAGCAAGGGGGAGGCCGGCCGGCCCAAGGGGGGCGCGCCAGGAGGAGGAGTCCTCCTCCTAGTAGGAGTAGGACTCCCCCTTTCCTACTCCTACTAGGAGGGGGAAGGAAGGGGGAGAGGGGGAAGGAAAGAGGGGGCACCGCCTCCTAGTCCAATTCGGACCAGAGGGAGAGGGGGCACGCGGCCCACCCTGGCCGCCCCTCTCTCTTCCCACTAAGGCCCATGTGGCCCATTAACTCTCCGGGGGGTTCCGGTAACCCTCCGGCACTCCGGTTTTCTCCGAAAACGTCCGGAACACTTCCGGTGTCCGAATATAGTCGTCCAATATATCAATCTTTATGTCTCGACCATTTAGAGACTCCTCGTCATGTCCGTGATCACATCCGGGACTCCGAACAAACTTCGGTACATCAAAACTTATAAACTCATAATAAAACTGTCATCGTAACGTTAAGCGTGCGGACCCTACAGGTTCGAGAACTATGTAGACATGACCTAGAACTATTCTCGGTCAATAACCAATAGCGGAACCTGGATGCCCATATTGGTTCCTACATATTCTATGAAGATCTTTATCGGTCAAACCGCATAACAACATACGTTGTTCCCTTTGTCATCGGTATGTTACTTGCCCGAGATTCGATCGTCGGTATCCAATACCTAGTTCAATCTCGTTACCGGCAAGTCTCTTTACTCGTTACGTAATGCATCATCCCATAACCAACTCATTGGTCACATTGCTTGCAAGGCTTTATAGTGATGTGCATTACCGAGAGGGCCCGGAGATACCTCTCCGACAATCGGAGTGACAAAACCTAATCTCGAAATATGCCAACTCAACATGTACCTTCGGAGACACCTGTTGTACTCCTTTATAATCACCCAGTTACGTTGTGACGTTTGGTAGTACCCAAAGTGTTCCTCCGGTAAACGGGAGTTGCATAATCTCATAGTTAAGGAACATGTATAAGTCATGAAGAAAGCAATAGCAATATACTAAACAATCAAGTGCTAGGCTAACGGAATGGGTCATGTCAATCACATCATTCTCCTAATGATGTGATCCCATTAATCAAATGACAACACATGTCTATGGTTAGGAAACATAACCATCTTTGATTAATGAGCTAGTCAAGTAGAGGCATACTAGTGACGTTATGTTTGTCTATGTATTCACACATGTATCATGTTTCCGGTTAATACAATTCTAGCATGAATAATAAACATTTATCATGATATGAGGAAATAAGTAATAACTTTATTATTGCCTCTAGGGCATATTTCCTTCAGGTAGAACATCATCACCATCACCACGCCGTCGTGCTGACGAAACTCTTCCCCGACACCCTGCTGGATCGGAGTCCGGGGATCGTCATCGAGCTGAACGTGTGCTGAACTCGGAGGTGCCGTACGTTCAGTACTTGGATCGGTCGGATCGTGAAGACGTACGACTACATCAACCGTGTTGTCATAACGCTTCCGCTTTCGGTCTACGAGGGTACGTGGATAATACTCTCCCCTCTCGTTGCTGTGCATCACCATGATCTTGCGTGTGCGTAGGAATTTTTTTGAAATTACTACGTTCCCCACAAATGGTATCGAGCCGTTTTTATGCGTAGATGTCATATGCACGAGTAGAACACAAGTGAGTTGTGGGCGATAGAAGTCATACTGCTTACCAGCATGTCATACTTTGGTTCAGCGGTATTGTGAGATGAAGCGGCCCGGACCGACATTACGCGTACGCTTACGCGAGACTGGTTTCACCGTTACGAGTATTCGTTGCTTAAAGGTGACTGGTGGGTGTCTGTCTCTCTCACTTTAGTTGAACCGAGTGTGGCTACGCCCGGTCCTTGCGAAGGTTAAAACAACACTAACTTCACGAACTATCGTTGTGGTTTTGATGCGTAGGTAAGAACGGTTCTTGCTCAGCCCGTAGCAGCCACGTAAAATTTGCAATAACAAAGTAGAGGACGTCTAAATTGTTTTTGCAGGGCATCTCGTGATGTGATATGGTCAAGACATGATCCTATATTGTATGAGATGATCATGTTTTGTAACCGAAGTTATCAGCAACTGGCAGGAGCCATATGGTTGTCGCTTTATTGTATGAAATGCAGACGCCCTGTAATTGCTTTACTTTATCACTAAGCGGTAGCGATAGTCGTAGAAGCAATAGATGGCGTAACGACAACGATGCTACGATGGAGATCAAGGTGTCGCGCCGGTGACAATGGTGATCACGACGGTGCTTCGGAGATGGAGATCACAAGCACAAGATGATGATGGCCATATCATATCACTTACATTGATTGCATGTGGTGTTTATCCTTTATGCATCTTATCTTGCTTTGATTGATGGTAGTATTTTAAGATGGTCTCTCACTAAATTATCAAGAAGTGTTCTCCCTGAGTATGCACCGTTGCGAAAGTTCTTCGTGCTGAGACACCACGTGATGATCGGGTGTGATAGGCTCTACATTCAAATACAACGGGTGCAAAACAGTTGCACACGCGGAATACTCAGGTTAAACTTGACGAGCCTAGCATATACAGGTATGGCGTCAGAACACGGAGACCGAAAGGTCGAACGTGAATCATATAGTTGATATGATCAACATAGTGATGTTCACCATTGAAAACTACTCCATCTCATGTCATGATCGAACATGGTTTAGTTGATTTGGATCACGTGATCACTTAGATGACTAGAGAGATGTCTGTCTAAGTGGGAGTTCTTAAGTAATATGATTAATTGAACTTAAATTTATCATGAACTTAGTCCTGGTAGTATTTTGCAAATTATGTTGTAGATCAATAGCTCGCGTTGTTGCTTTCATATGTTTATTTGATATGTTCCTAGAGAAAACTGTGTTGAAAGATGTTAGTAGCAATGATGCGGATTGGATCCGTGATCTGAGGTTTACCCTCATTGCTGACAGAAGAATTATGTCCTTGATGCACCGCTAGGTGACAAACCTATTGCAGGAGCAGATGAACACATTACGAACGTTTGGCTAGCTCAAAATGATGACTACTTGATAGTTTAGTGCACCATGCGTAAACGACTTAGAATCGGGACTTCAAAGACGTTTTGAATGTCATGGACCATATGAGATGTTCCAGGAGTTGAAGTTAATATTTCCAGAAAATACCCGAGTTAAGAGATATGAAGTCTCCAACAAGTTCTATAGCTAAAAGATGGAGGAGAATCGCTCAACTAGTGAGCATGTGCTCGATTATGCAGGTACTTCAATCGCTTGAATCAAGTGGGAGTTAATCTTCCAGATAAGATAGTGATTGACAGAATTCTCTAGTCACCATCACTAAGTTACTAGAACTTCATGATGAACTGTAGTATGCAAGGGATGACGAAAACGATTCCCGAGCTCTTCGTGATGTTGAAATCGACGAAGGTAGAAATCAAGAAAGAGCATCAAGTGTTGATGATTGACAAGATCACTAGTTTCAAGAAAAGGGCAAAGGGAAAGAAAGGAAAACTTCAAGTAGAATGGCAAACAAGTTGTCACTCCCGTGAAGAAGACCAAAGTTGGACCAAAGCCTGAAACTGAGTTCTTACACTGCAAAGGAAATGGTCACTGGAAGCGGAAATGCCCTGAATATTTGGTGGATAAGAAGGATGGCAAAGTGAACAAGTGTATATTTGATATACAGGTTATTGATGTGTGCCTTACTAGTGTTTATAGTAGCCCCTGAGTATTTGATACTTGTTCGGTTGCTAAGATTAGTAACTCGAAACAGGAGTTATAGAATAAACAGAGACTAGTTGAAGGGGAAGTGACAATGAGTGTTGGAAGTAGTTCCAAGATTGATATGATCATCATCGCACACTCCCTATACTTTCGGGATTAGTGTTAAACCTAAATAAATGTTATTTGGCGTTTGCATTGAGCATGAATATGATTCGATCATGTTTATTGCAATACGATTATTCATTTAAAGTCAGAGAATAATTGTTGTTCTGTTTACATGAATAAAACCTTCAAATGGTCATACACCCAATGAAATAGTTTGTTGGATCTCGATCGTAGTGATACACATATTCATAATATTGATGCCAAAAGATGCAAAGTTAATAATGATAGTGCAACTTATCTGTGGCACTGCCGTTTGGGTCATATCGGTGTAAAGCGCATGAAGAAACTCCATAAAGATGGATTTTCGGAATCACTTGGTTGTGAATCATTTGATGCTTGCGAACCGTGCCTTTTGGGCAAGATGACTAAAAACTCCGTTCCCCGGAACAATGGAACGAGCTACTGACTTATTGGAAATAATACATACCGATGTATGCGATCCGATGATTGTTAAGGCTCGCGGCGTGTATCGTTATTTTCTGACCTTCACAGATGATTTGAGCACATATGGATATATCTACTTGATGAAACATAAGTCTGAAACATTTGAAAAGTTCAAAGAATTTCAGAGTGAAGTGGAAAATCATCGTAACAAGAAAAATAAAATTGTACGATCTAATCGTGGAGACGAATATTTGAGTTACGAGTTTGGTCTTCATTTGAAACAATCTGAAATAGTTTCGCAACTCACGCCACCTGGAACACCACAATGTAATGGTGTATCCGAACGTCGTAATCGTACTTTACTAGACATGGTGTGATCTATGATGTCTCTTATTGGTTTACCACTATCGTTTTGGGGTTATGCATTAGAGACAGCTGCATTCACGTTTAATAGGGCACCATCTAAATCCGTTGAAATGACACCGTATGAACTATGGTTTAGAAGTAAACCTAAGCTGTCATTTCTTAAAGTTTGGAGTTGCGATGCTTATATGAAAAAGGTTTTCAACCTGATAAGCTCGAACCCAAATCGGAGAAGTTCGTCTTCATAGAATACCCAAAGGAAACTGTTGGGTACACCTTCTATCACAGATCCGAAGGCAAAATATTCGTTGCTAAGAATGGATCCTTTCTAGAGAAGCAGTTTCTCTCGAAAGAAGTGAGTGGGAGGAAAGTAGAACTTGATGAGGTAATTGTACCTTCTCCCGAATTGAAAAGTAGTTCATCACAGAAATCAGTTCCAGTGATTGCTACACTAATTAGTGAGGAAGCTAATGATGATGATCATGAAACTTCAAATCATGTTACTACAGAACCTCATGGGTCTTCCAGAGTATGGTTCGCACCAGTGTGGTACGGTAATCCTATTATGGAAGTCATGTTACTAGACCATGATAAACCTACGAACTATGAGGAAGCGATGATGAGCCCAGATTCCACGAAATGGCTTGAGGCCATGAAATCTGAGATGGGATCCATGTATGAGAACAAAGTGTGGACTTTGTGGTGGAGTTGCCCAATGATTGGCAAGCCATATTGTATAAATGGATCTTCAAGAGGAAGACATATGTTGATAGTAGTGTTACTATCTATAAAGCTTGACTTGTTGCAAAAAGGTTTTCGACAAGTTCAAGGTGTTGACTACAATGAGATTTTCTCAACTGTAGCGATGCTTAAGTCTATCCAAATCATGTTAGAAATTGCCACATTTTATGAAATCTGGCAAATGGATGTTAAAATAGCATTCCTTAATGGATTTATTAAAGAAGAGTTGTATATGATGCAACCAGAAGGTTTTGTCAATCTTAAAGATGCTAGCAAAGTGTGCAAGCTCCAGCAATCCATCAATGGACTGGTGCAAGCATCTCGGAGTAGGAATATACGCTTTGATGAGTTGATCAAAGCATATGGTTTTATGCAGACCTTTGGAAAGGACTGTATTTACAAGAAAGTGAGTGGGAGCACTACAGCCTTTCTGATAAGTATATGTGAATGACATATTGTTGATCAGAAATAATGTAGAATTTTCTGGAAAGCATAAAGGAGTGTTTGAAAGGATTTTTTTCAAAGAAAGACCTCAGTAAAGCTACTTACATATTGAGCATCAAGATCTATTGAGATAGATCAAGACGCTTGATAAGATTTTCAATTAGTACATACCTTGACAAGATTTTGAAGTAGTTCAAAATGGAACAGTCAAAGAAAGAGTTCTTGCCTGTATTGCAAAGGTGTGAAATTGAGTAAGACTCAAATCCCGACCACGGTAGAAAATAGAAAAGAGAATGAAAGTCATTCCCTATGCCTCAGTCATAGGTTCTATAAAGTATGCTATGCTATGTACCAGACCTATTGTATACCTTGTTCTGTATTTGGTAAGGGAATATAATAGTGATCTAGGAGTAGATCACTAGACATTGGTCAAGAATATCCTTAGTAAGGACTAAGGAAATATTTCTCGATTATGGAGATGATAAAAGAGCCCGTCGTAAAGAGTTACATCGGTGCAAGCTTTTACACCAATCCAGATGACTCTAAGTCTCAATCTGGATACATATTGAAAGTGGGAGCAATTAGCTAGAGTAGCTCCGTGCAGAGCATTGTAGACATAGAATATTTGCAAAATACATACGGCTCTGAATGTGACAGACCCGTTGGCTAAACTTCTCTCATGAGCAAAACATGATCACACCTTAGTACTCTTTGGGTGTTAATCACATAGCTATGAGAACTAGATTATTGACTCTTGTAAACCCTTTGGGTGTTGATCACATGGCGATGTGAACTATGGGTGTTAGTCATATACAGATATGAATATTGGTGTTAAATCACATGGCGATGTGAACTAGATTATTGACTCTAGTGCAAGTGGGAGACTGAAGGAAATATGCCCTAGAGGCAATAATAAAGTTATTATTTATTTCCTTATTTCATGATAAATGTTTATTATTCATGCTAGAATTGTATTAACCGAAAACATAATACATGTGTGAATACATATACAAACATAGTGTCACTAGTATGCCTCTACTTGACTAGCTCGTTAATCAAAGATGGTTAAGTTTCCTAACCATATACATGAGTTGTCATTTGATTAACGGGATCACATCATTAGGAGAATGATGTGATTGACTTGACCCATTCCGTTAGCTTAGCACTTGATCGTTTAGTATGTTGCTATTGCTTTCTTCATGACTTATACATGTTCCTATGACTATGAGATTATGCAACTCCCGTTTACCGGAGGAACACTTTGTGTGCTACCAAACGTCACAACGTAACTGGGTGATTATAAAGGAGCTCTACAGGTGTCTCCGAAGGTACATGTTGAGTTGGCGTATTTCGAGATTAGGATTTGTCACTCCGATTGCCGGAGAGGTATCTCTGGGCCCACTCGATAATGCACATCACTATAAGCCTTGCAAGCATTGTAACTAATGAGTTAGTTGCGGGATGATGTATTACGGAACGAGTAAAGAGACTTGCCAGTAACGAGATTGAGCTAGGTATTGAGATACCGACGATCGAATCTCGGGTAAGTAACATACCGATGACAAAGGGAACAACGTATGTTGTTATGCGGTTTGACCGATAAAGATCTTCGTAGAATATGTAGGAGCCAATCTGAGCATCTAGGTTCCGCTATTGGTTATTGACTGGAGACGTGTCTCGGTCATGTCTACATTGTTCTCGAACCCATAGGGTCCGCATGCTTAAGGTTTCGATGACAGTTATATTATGAGTTTATGAGTTTTTATGTACTGAAGGAGGTCAGAGTCCCGGATAAGAACCGGGACATGACGAGGAGTCTCAAAATGGTCGAGTCATAAAGATTGATATATTGGAAGTCTATATTTGGATATCGGAATAGTTCCGGGTGAAATCGGGATTTTACCAGAGTACCAGGGGGTTACCGGAACCCCCCGGGGGTTAATGGGCCTACATGGGCCATGAGGGAGAAGAGGAGGGCTGGCCAGGGCAGGCCGCGTGCCCCCTCCCCCCTAGTTCGTATAGGACAAGGAAGGGGGGGGTGGCGCCCCCCTTTCCTCTTTCCCCTCCCCCCTTTCCTTCTCCAACAAGGCAAGAGGAGGGAGTCCTACTCTCGGTGGGAGTAGGACTCCTCCAGGCGCACCCCTAGGGGGCCGGCCGCACCTCCCTCCTCCCTCCTTTATATACGGGGGCAGGGGGCACCCCAAGACACACAAGTTGATCTTCGTGATCGTTCCTTAGCCGTGTGCGGTGCCCCCCTCCACCATATTCCACCTCGGTCATATCGTAGCGGTGCTTAGGCGAAGCCCTGCGTCGGTAGAACATCATCACCATCATCATGCCGTCGTGCTGACGAAACTCTTCCCCGACACCCTGCTGGATTGGAGTCCAGGGATCTTCATCGAGCTGAACGTGTGCTGAACTCGGAGGTGCCGTACGTTCGGTACTTGGATCGGTCGGATCGTGAAGAGGTACGACTACATCAACCGCATTGTCATAACGCTCCCGCTTTCGGTCTACGAGGGTACGTGGACAACACTCTCCCCTCTCGTTGCTGTGCATCACCATGATCTTGCGTGTGCGTAGGAATTTTTTTGAAATTACTACGTTCCCCAACATTATCGTCATGGAAGTGGACACTTCTGTGATGATAATTTTGGTAATGTCATGGAACACTTTTACGACAACACAGGTATGACTATCTTGATTCTGTCATAAAATCGTCATGGATGTACATACATCACAGAAAACGCGACCTACTGTGACAAACACGTATCATCATGGAAGTGTATTTTTTTGTAGTGTATGTGATTATCATCATAAGAGAAATATCAAGGATTAGTCATAGGCTTATGTCTTGCATGTATCCAAATGGAGTCCCTACTCCAAGTTTGAAGCATCAATGATGTTCAATTCACCTCTTAACCTGCAGAACACTTTCTTATCAAGTGGTTTAGTGAATATATCTGCCAATTGTTTGTCGCTACGAACATGCTTAAGGTTAATATCACCCTTAGCAACATGATCTCGAATGAAATGATGACAAACTTCAATGTGCTTAGTTTGAGAATGTTGCACGGGATTGTGAGCAATCTTAATAGCACTTTCATTGTCACAAAGCAAAGGAACATGTTTCACATATATCCCTTAATCTTTAAGAGTTTGGGTCATCCAAAGTAATTTAGCACAACATGAATCGGCGGCAATGTATTCCGCTTCGGCGGTGGATAAGGATACCGAGTTTGTTTCTTGGAGGACCAAGACACAAGAGATCTACCAAGAAATTCACAAGTACCCGAAGTGGACTTTCTATCAACCTTGTCTCCGGCATAGTCTGAATCAGAGTAGCCAACAAGATCAAAGGAAGACCTCTTAGGATACCAAATGCCAAAATTTGGTGTATGTATTAAGTATCTCACTATCCTTTTTACAGCCTTAAGATGACATTCTTTAGGGACAGCTTGATATTGTGCACACATGCACACACTTAGCATAATATTGGGACGAGAGGCACATATATATAATGAATGTTGAGGATATCGCTTATCGTTAGCGTCTCGGTCAACTGGCGATTAGAGATTAATCAGAAATTGGCCGATTAATCAATTTTATCGGTGGACTATTAATCAACCATTTTTTTGCAAATCCCAAGTTCCCAACACTAAAATATGATTATATTCAACACCAAAACAATATTGGAAAGAAGTGTTACCGTGATTCCTAGCCTTTGAATCCTCGTATAATCACAAACATAATAGGACAATAGTGCATATTGTATAAAAAGGTCCAGAAAACACAAATAAACATAGTTTTTGCAAACATAATGTTAGTTATAGGCCCGATTTATTGGTATATTTTTGATAAATCGCTTCTCGGAGTGATAAATCGGTCCAAACGATAAATGGTTAAGATAAGGCATAATCTTATCGATCACCCCATGAGTAGCGATAAATCAGATGATAAATCGCTGAATCGGAAGATTTTTTGAATAGTGGATCATATAATAATGAACCAATCATAGAGCAGTAAACCTTTTGATCAACGTGTTCACCATCTTTAGTCAAGTCAAGATGTCCACTAGTAGGCATGGGCGTACTCATACCTTTGCATTCTTGCATATTGAACTTCTTGAACAAGTCCTTGGTATACTTTGTTTGAGAGACAAAGGTACCTTCCTTAGTTTGCTTGATTTGCAAATCAAGAAAGAACTTGAGTTCACTCATCATAAACATCTCAAACTTCTCCGACATAAGCTTTCCAAACTTCTCACTAAAATGAGGGTAAGTTGATCCAAATATAATATCATCAACATAAATTTGGCACACAAATAATTCTCCATTAACCCTTTTAGTGAAAAGAGTAGAATGAAATTTTCCAATCTCAAAGCCTTTTTCAATAAGGAACTTGGTCAAGCATTTATACCACGCTCTAGGAGCTTGTTTAAGACCATAAAGAGCTTTGTGGAGTTTGTAAACATGATTTGGTTTCTTAGGATTAACAAAGCCGGGAGGTTGTTTAACATAAACTTCCTCCTCAATTTCACCATTTAGAAATGCACTTTTAATGTCCATTTGGCATAAAGTGATATCATGGTGATTAACATAGGCAAGTAAGATGCAAATGGACTCAAGTCTAGCAACGGGGGCATATGTCTCACCATAGTCCATACCTTCGACTTGAGTGTAGCCTTGGGCGACGAGACGTGCTTTGTTGCGAACTACTTGTCCATCATCATCTTGCTTGTTGGGAAACACCCATTTGGTACCGATGATGTTGTGGTTGTTGTCGGGCTTCTCGACCAATGTCCACACTTGGTTTCTCTCAAAGTTGTGTAGTTCTTCACGCATGGCATTTATCCAATCCGGATCTTCCAATGCTTCTTCAACCTTCATGGGTTCAATGCTAGAGATGAATGAATAATGTTCACAAAAATTAGCCAAACGAGATTTAGAGCGAGTGATTCTCCCAGTTTGGATATCATTGTAGATTTGCTCGACAGGATGGTCTCTAGCGACTCTTGCTCGAACTCGTGAGAGCTTTTTCTTTGATCGGGGTGGAACATCTTCTTCATCATCTCGTTCTTATTCTTGGCCTTCTTCATTGTTGACGTTGTCGTTCTCTCGTCGTGGTGGAGAAGGAGGTTGATGTGGTTCATCTTAGTGTACTTCCTCGTTTTCTTCATCTTGGTGTGTCCCACTTGTGGAGGCTTCCATATCAACTCTTGGTTCACCTTGCCGTGAGGTAGAAGCTTCCACTTGAATGGACAAGGTACTCTCCTCACCTCCGTGGGACGAATCTTGCTAATAAACAAGTCCTGGATTGCTTCCGAAGGGTCTTTGTCACCTACATCAATTGGCAATTGCTCTACTTGCGAGCCATTAGATTCATCAAACTTTATATCTACTGTCTCTTCAACCTTTCGGGTGAAATTGTTGTAGACACGGTAAGTGTGAGAGTTTGAGCCATAACCAAGTAGGAAACCTTCAGGAGATTTGGGAGCAAATTTAAAACGACGATGCTTATCAAGAATGTAGCACTTTGAGCCAAATACTCGAAAGTATCCAACTAGGGGTTTGTTACTGGTGAGGAGCTCATATGCCATCTTGCCGAGTAGCTTGTGAAGATACAAAAGATTTGTTGCATGACAAGATGTCTCAACCACTTCCGCCCAAAAGTGTTTTGGTGTCTTGTATTCATCAAGCATCGTTCTTGCCATTTTGATGAGTGTCCGGTTCTTCCTCTCAACAACTCCATTTTGTTGAGGTGTGTACGTAGCTGAGAACTCATGTGAGATCCCTTCTTCGTCAAGAAAGGTGTCCACATTGGTGTTCTTGAACTCCATTCCGTTGTGGCTGCGAATCTTCTTGATCTTCACTTGAAATTGATTTTGGGCCTTCCTAGCGAAGTTCTTGAAGATCTTTTGGACCTGCGATTTATCATCGAGAAAGAACACCCATGTAAATTTTGAAAAATCATCAACTATAACTAGACCAAATGAGTTTCCACCGAGACTTTTGTAAGCATTGGGACCGAAAAGATCCATGTGAAGTAGCTCGAGCGGTCTCCTTATGGTCATGATGTTCTTCACGGGGTGGCTTCATCCAACCTGTTTTCCTGCTTGGCAAGCGCTGCAAATTCTATCCTTGTCAAATATGACATCTTTAACACCAAGGATATGATCACCTTTAATAAGCTTGTCAAGGTTTGGCATGCCCACGTGACCTAATCGTCTATGCCACAACCAGCCTTTGGAAGATTTAGCAACTAAGAAAGTTCTAGGATGAGCCTTTTTAGTGAAATCAACAATGTATAGATCACCTCTACGTATGCCGGTAAATACCATTTTATGATTATCTGTACGAAACACTTGGCAATCTACTTTAGTAAATAGGACATTGAAGCCAAAGTCAGCTAGTCAAGAAACAGAAAGCAGATTATAGCCAAGAGATTCAACGAGCATGACATTTTGTATGGAGCAATCGTGTGAGATGGCCACCTTACCAAGGCCAACCACCTTACCCTTTGAGTTATCACCAAAAGTGACATCTTTCGAGGGCCGTCGTTTTCAGAAGCTCACGAAACATATCTTTATCTCCGGTCATGTGATCGGTACATCCACTATCAAGGACCCATTGCTTTCCTCCTGCCATGTATCCCCGAAGATTTCCATAAGACCAAAGTGTCTCATTGCATCATCAAGATCATAGTCACTATCATCATCCTCATCATAGTATCCATGCTCAACATCGTCATGTGGTGGATCAATTCCTAGAGAGGGTGATTCATTAGATAAATGATTTTGACAATGATCATCTTTACGAATTTTAATAGCTTCGAAAATAATATTGCTAATAATTCCAACATCTCCTTTGGCACGCATAAGATTTGTAAGCTCAAATAGACAATCACCAAACTTAGGATCATTGGAATTCATCTTACTCAAGGCAATAGACTTATGAAGAATCTCATCGAGATTTAGCTAGGAATAGTTTGGAAATCTTTCCTCAAGATATCTCCATATAGTGTAGGCACAATTAAAAGTAGGCAAGCAACCAATCAAGTTTCTAGGTAAACCTCTAGTGATAAGATTAACAGTTCTAAGATTGCGAATCATGTCAATGGACTCATCAAGAGTAGGGTGCATAGGATCAACATGAGGTGCACAAGGGCTACTAATGTACTTGTTCAAATGATATTCATTGAAAATCACAAGCATCTCATTTTTCCACTCATGAAAGTACTCTCCATCAAGTATAGGCACTCTATGTCTAAGACTCCCCAAAGTAGACTCATCCCTCTTCCTCCAATGGTGTTTAAACCAAATAAATGGAAACCAAAGCTGTGATACCAATTGAAAGGATCGAGAAGAGGTGTCTAGAGGGGGGGGATAGACACTCAACACACAAAGTTGTCAGTTTTTAAGTTTTTCAAGTTGAGGTGGAGTTTAAGCACAAGTTTAACCATTTACAATACATATCAAGCAATCATGCAAAGAGTATATGAGCAGCGGAAAGTAAGCATGCAACTTGCAAGAAAGTAAAGGAATGGGATTGGAGTGTGCAAACGCAATTGGATACACAGAGATTTTTTGCGTGGTTCCGATAGGTGGTGCTATCGTACATCCACGTTGATGGAGACTTCAACCCACAAAGGGTAATGGTTGCGCGAGTTCACGGAGGGCTCCATCCACGAAGGGTCCACGAGGAAGCAACCTTGTCTATCCCACCATGGCAATCGCCCACGAAGGATGATACGTCTCCAACGTATCTATAATTTTTGATTGTTCCATGCTATTATATTACCCGTTTTGGATGTTTATGGTCTTTACTTTACACTTTTATATCATTTTTGGGACTAACCTACTAACCGCAGGCCCAGCCCGAATTTTTTTTGCCTATTCGGTGTTTCGAAGAAAAGGAATATCAAACGAAGTCCAAACGGAATGAAACCTTTGGGAGCGATCTTTTTGAAACAAATGCAAATCAGGAGACTTGGAGTGGACGTCAAGCAACAAACGAGACGACCACGAGGGTGCCCGGCGCGCCCCCTGGGGGTGGGCGCGCCCCCCACCCTCGTGGGCCCCTCGTTGCTCCCCTGACCTACCTCCTTCGCCTATATATATCTACGTACCCCAAAAACATCCAAGAGCACAACAAAAACCTAATTCCACCGCCGCAACCTTCTGTATCCGTGAGATCCCATCTTGGAGCCTTCGCCCGTGCTCCGCCGGAGGGGGAATCGACCATGGAGGGCCTCTACATCATCTCCAAGGCCTCTCCGATGAGTTGTGAGTAGTTTACCACAGACCTTCGGGTCCATAGTTATTAGCTAGATGGCTTCTTCTCTCTCTTTGAATCTCAATACAAAGTTCTCCTCGATCTTCTTGGATATCTATTCGATGTAACTCTTTTTGCGATGTGTTCGTCGAGATCCGATGAATTGTGGGTTTGTGATCAAGTTTATCTATGAGAAATAATTGAATCTTCTCTGAATTCTTTTATGTATGATTTGTTATCTTTGCAAGTCTCTTCGAATTATCAATTTGGTTTGGCCTACTAGATTGATCTTTCTTGCAATGAGAGAAGTGCTTAGCTTTGGGTTCAATCTTGCGGTGTCCTTTCCCAGTGACACCAGGGGCATCAAGGCACGTATTGTATTGTTGCCATCGAGGATAAAAAGATGGGGTTTATGTCATATTGCATGAGTTTATCCCTCTACATCATGTCATCTTTCTTAATGCGTTACTCTGTTCTTCTTGAACTTAATACTCTAGATGCAGGTAGGAGTCGGTCGATGTGTGGAGTAATAGTAGTAGATGCAGAATCGTTTTGGTCTACTTGCCATGGACGTGATGCCTATATACATGATCATGCCTAGATATTCTCATAACTATGCACTTTTCTATCAATTGCTCGACAGTCATTTGTTCACCCACCGTAATACTTATGCTATCTTGAGAGAATCCACTAGTGAAACCTATGGCCCCCGGGTCTATCTTTTATCATATAAGTTTTCCATCTACTTTTATTTGCATCTTTTACTTTCCAATCTATATCATAAAAATACCAAAAATATTTATCTTATCTTATTATCTCTATCAGATCTCACTTTTGCAAGTTACCGCGAAGGAATTGACAACCCCTTTATCGCGTTGGTTGCGAGGTTCTTGTTTGTTTGTGTAGGTGCGTGGGAATTTTGAGGAGCCTCCTACTGGATTGATACCTTGGTTCTGAAAAACTGAGGGAAATACTTATGCTACTTTGCTGCATCACCCTTTCCTCTTCAAGGGAAAAACCAACGCATGCTAAAGAGGTAGCAAGAAGGATTTCTGGCGCCGTTGCCGGGGAGGTCTTCGCTCAAGTCAAGACATACCAAGTACCCATCACAAACTCATCTCCCCCGCATTACATTATTTGCCATTTTCCTCTCGTTTGCCTCTCCCCCACTTCACCCTTGCCGTTTTATTCGCCCTCTCTTTCCCAATCTTCTCTCTCTCGCTTGCCCTTTTGTGTGCTTGTATGTTGGATTGTTTGTCACGATGGCGCAAGATAATACCAAATTTTGTGACTTTTCCAGTACCAATAATAATGATTTCCTTAGCACTCCGATTGCTCCTCTTAATGATGTTGAATCTTGTGAAATCAATGCTGCTTTGTTGAATCTTGTTATGAAAGATCAATTCTCTGGCCTTCCTAGTGAAGATGCCGCTACTCATCTAAACAACTTTGTTGATTTGCGATATGCAAAAGGAAAAAGATACGGATAATGATATTGTTAAATTTAAGTTATTTCCGTTTTCACTTAGAGATCGTGCTAAAACTTGATTTTCGTCTTTGCCTAAGAATAGTATTGATTCATGGAATAAGTGCAAAGCTGCTTTTATCTCTTAAGTATTTTCCCCCCGCTAAGATCATCTCTCTTAGGAACGATATTATGAATTTTAAACAACTTGATCATGAGCATGTTGACCAATCTTGGGAAAGAATGAAATTGATGATTCGCAATTGCCCTACGCATGGTTTGAACTTATGGATGATCATACAAAACTTTTATGCTGGATTGAATTTTGCTTCTAGAAATCTTTTAGATTCAGCCGCGAGAGGCACTTTTATGGAAATCACCTTAGGAGAAGCTACTAAGCTCCTTGATAACATTATGGCTAATTATTCTCAATGGCACACCCCGAAAGATCTACTAGTAAAAAAGTGCATGCTATAAAAAAAATTAATGTTTTGAGTGGAAAGATGGATGAACTTATGAAATTGTTTGCCACTAAGAATGCTCCTATTGATCCTAATGATATGCCTTTGTCTACTTTGATTGAGAATAATAATGAATCTATGGATGTGAATTTTGTTGGTAGGAATAATTTTGGTAACAATGCTTATAGTGGAAACTTTAATCCTAGACCGTTTCCTAGTAATTCCTCTAATAATTATGGTAATTCCTACAACTCTTATGGAATTTTTAATAAGATACCCTCTGATTTTGAGAATAGCATTAAAGAATTTATGATCTCTCAAAAGAATTTTAATGCTTTGCTTGAAGAAAAATTGCTTAAAGTTGATGAATTGGCTAGGAACGTTCATAGACTTTCGCTTGATGTTGATTCTTTGAAACTTAGATCTATTCCACCTAAGCATGATATCAACGAGTCTCTCAAAGCCATGAGAATTTCCATTGATGAGTGTAAAGAAAGAACCGCTAGGTTGCGTGCTAAGAAGGATTGCTTTTTAAAAGCGTGTTCTTCTAGTCTCCATGAAAATAATGATGAAGACCTAAAAGTTATTGACATATCCCCTATTAAATCCTTGTTTTTCAATATGAATCTTGATAATGATGGGACTGGAGATGAGTCAACTTTAGTTAAAAGGCGTCCCAATAATTCGGAGTTTTTAGATCTTGATGCTAAATTTGGTAAAAATGGGATTGGAGAGGTCAAGACTTTACATAGCATTGAACCCACTATTATGGATTTCAAGGAATTTAATTATGATAATTGTTCTTTAATAGATTGTATTTCCTTATTGCAATCCGTTTTGAATTCTCCTCATGCTTATAGTCAAAATAAAGCCTTACCAAACATATTGTTGATACCTTGATGCAATCTTATGAAGAAAAACTTAATTTGGAAGTTTCTATACCTAGAAAACTTTATGATGAGTGGGAAACTACTATAAAGATTAAAATTAAAGATCATGAATGCTATGCTTTGTGTGATTTGGGTGCTAGTGTTTCCACGATTCCGAAAACTCAATGTGATGTGCTAGGTTTCCATGATTTTGATGATTGCTCTTTAAACTTGCACCTTGCGGATTCCACCATTAAGAAACCTATGGGAAGGATCAATGATGTTCTTATTGTTGCAAATAGGAATTATGTGCCCGTAGATTTTATTGTTCTTGATATAGATTGCAATCTTTCATGTCCTATTATTCTTGGTAGACCTTTCCTTAGAACGATTGGTGCAATCATTGATATGAAGGAAGGGAATATTAGATTCCAATTTCCATTAAGGAAAGGCATGGAACACTTTCCAAGAAATAAAGTTAAATTACCTTATGAATCTATCATGCAAGCTACTTATGAATTGAATGCCAAAGATGGCACTACTTAGATCTATCCTCGCTTTTATGCCTAGCTAGGGGCGTTAAACGATAGCGCTAGTTGGGAGGCAACCCAATTTTATTTTTGTTTCGTACTTTTTGCTTCTGTTTATTAATAAATATTTCATCTAGATTCTGTTTAGATGTGTTTTCATGTTTTAATTAGTGTTTGTGCCAAGTAGAACCTATAGGATAACATACAGTGATAGTTAATTTGATTCTGCTGAAAAACAGAAACTTTTGCGCGCACGAAAATAATTTTAGTAAATCATGGAAATGTGCTTTTGCGATGATTCTTTTTGCTGTAAATAAATAGACAAATTTCCCAGGACTTCCTATTTTTGTAGGAGTTTTAGAGTTCCAGAAGTATTCTAAAGTTACAGATTGCTACAGACTGTTCTGTTTTTGACAGATTCTGTTTTTCGTGTGTTGTTTGCTTATTTTGATGCATCTATGGCTAGTATCGGGGGGTATGAACCATAGAGAAGTTGGAATACAGTAGGTTTAACACCAATATAAATATAGAATGAGTTCATTACAGTACCTTATGTGGTGGTTTTTCTTTCTTGCACTAACGGAGCTTATGAGATTTCCTGTTGAGTTTTGTGTTGTGAAGTTTTCAAGTTTTGGGTAAAGATTTGATGGACTATGGAATAAGGAGTGGCAAGAGCCTAAGCTTGGGGATTCCCATGGAACCCCAAGATATTCAAGGATAACCAAAAGCCTAAGCTTGGGGATGCCCCGGAAGGCATCCCCTCTTTCGTCTTCGTCTATCGGTAACTTTACTTGGAGCTATATTTTTATTCGCCACATGATATGTGTTTTGCTTGGAACGTCTTGTATAATATGAGTCTTTGCTTTTTATATTACCACAATCATCCTTGCTGTACACACCTTTTGGGAGAAACCCACATGATTTGGAATTTATTAGAATACTCTATGTGCTTCACTTATATCTTTTGAGCTAGATAGTTTTGCTCTAGTGCTTCACTTATACCTTTTAGAGCACGGCGGTGGTTTAATTTTGTAGAAATTGTTGATCTCTCATGCTTCACTTATATTATTTTGAGTCTTTTAGAACAACATGGTATTTGCTATGGTTATAAAATTGGTCCTAGAATGATGGGCATCCAAGTTGGGTATAATAAAAACTATCATAGGAAGTGAATTGGATGCTATGATCAATTTGATGCTTGATAATTGTTTTGAGATATAGAGGTGGTGATATTAGAGTCATGCTAGTTGGGTAATTGTGAATTTAAATAATACCTGTGTTAAAGTTGGGAAGTCCCGTAGCATGCACGTATGGTAACCGTTGTGTAGCAAATTTGAAACATGAGGTTGTTCGCACACGAACACGTCACTGTGTACCTCCAACATCGAGGGTGATGCACCGTAGCTCACGTCGAAGGAGACCCGTCTGGAAGCGCGGTACGCAAGCAATCCGGCCGGCGGTTTTGAAGACCCGAAACCTCATACGCCCGGGAGGGACCCCGTCAGGGCACGCGGCGGCTATGGGCTTCCCTAGGTCGACATGATCACCCCTAAGGCCTCGAGGTTCGCCGCCCTGCAACAAGAAGAACATACGAAGAACGAGGAAGAAGAAGAACTAGGGTTAAGGAGAAGATAAAAGATAAAAAGTGGTAGATGATTTGATCGATTGTGTGTTGTTCAATCGGCCGTCACCCCTTCGATATATAAGAGGCAGCTGGACTTCCCGTGCAAGGAAAAGGCTTGGATTCACGTCCAAAACCCTAGTCAAATTCGGATTGGTTTTGTCTGAACTTTCCAAAACTGTTCGGTTTAAACTGGCTACACCTTGCGGGTCTTTTTGTGTGGTGGTAAACATCTTGGATGGAAACGAGCCCAAAAGAAATCTTGACCGCTTCGATGAGACGAACAACTTTCATGTTGAACGTTTTTTGATCAGAGGTCATCTTGAGGGTCAAATTGGTCGCGCAAAACAGGCTATTCCCTCGCGCTACCCATCAGACATGTGTCTGGTGGGGCGCGCCACATCTCGCCTCGTGACAGGACTGCACTCTGATTGCTCTAACTTTTGTATACGAACTCGGATTTGGACGATTTTTATATCAAAATCGATAGTTTCGAGGAGATGAAGACTATCCGTGTAGATCATTTTTCCATTTGATGTCGTCTTGGGGGCTTAATCGGCCAAACTGTACTCTGAATATAAGATCTTAGTACTTTGAGCATAGTTTCGGCCTTCGAGATGAAATTGGACGGCTATGACCCAAACTTCAAAGATGTTCATATCAACAATACGGAACTCTTTCATGTAGGTCACTTCTCCATTTGAGGCCATCTTAAATAAGCTCTTGACCGTGCCAAAATCTGGTGTCAACACATGCCCCCCTGTTTTTCGGCAAAGCTTGTGTGCCGAAAAATAACTTGCACATAGCTTGCTCTAAGGACGATGTCAATACTTCGTCGGCTATTTTGCATATGGTTAGGGCGATAAGTTTATATCGGCCATTGCTTGTGTGAATATTTTGCTGCAAGCTTGGGTGAAACTTTCCCAACTTCATTAATCCGACTATAAAGTTCCATAGGTATGCATGTCAAGACCATCCATCAACCATATTTTCCACCCTTCTGCTAGGATCTTGCAGATAATGAACAATGAACTTTCTCGAATCCTTGCTTTGTCTGCATAAAAATTTCATTAGTGGCTGAGGTGGTGAGCTCCAATTCGGCCTTACCTATGTTGGCAAGAATAAGTATAGGCTATTGATAGATGTGCAATACACCATGACCGACGTGGTAGCCGGATGCTTACTAAGACAACTATCTCCAATTATTATGTCTAGATATATGAGCAATGCTAAAGTAATTTAAAGTAGAAATTATATCTAGACATTTATCAAGATAAACATGAAGTGATTCGCCAAAACATTGAAAAACTTTGGATATTAGTTGCACTACTAATAACGAATCACCAAAAGCCTCAATATGTTTATCACATATGACAAAAGTTCCAAACCGAATAACATTGCATATTCGACTTTGATTGTTGTGCAATAAATATTTTAAGAGGCATGAGACTTCACAGAACAACACTATATGGAGATATATAAACAACACCAACATCGTGGCCATTGTTATGAATTCAAATATCAAAACATAATCTCCTTGTCTCGCTCTCCAATCGAACTAAGGACGATGTTAGAATACTACACCGGCCATACTTTGACATACTCTTGGGGCGATAGGTAAATATCATCCGTTAACATAAGGTCCATGTAAATGTCATCCACCAAAGCATGTATAGCCGAAATAAACAAATGAAATAACAAATCAAGTATTTCGGCCCTCTGGATCAGCAACAACTTATAACTAATCAAATATATAGTGATTTGGTAATACCCTTTCACGATATAAGAAATTATATTGCATCCACGGATCAAAATAAGCCCATGGAACGTAACCATTCATACCTGGGGATGAATTCCATGGCAAAGACATCGATGGCATGTTTGACGAATATGGATGACGTGCTAATCGAAGATTCTGATGGGATGATGCACACCTTCGGCTTAATTGTATTTCGCTTCCATCCTTATCTTCCTTCACTTTTGTAACCCTTGTTGCAATAGAAGGTTGCACATCATTTTTATTTTGACTGTTCCTCTTGGGAACCCATGCCATGTTCTTCTTTTTCAGCTCTCGTGCACTAAGCTTTTGTAATTCCTTCTTTTGCCACTACAATAAACTGAGTGGGCACCTCGATTGTGATATTGTCTGAAGTAATGGAAATTCTTGTTTTACCTTGTGCACTCTCAACTTCTTATCTTCAGATTTGGCACTTGATTGACTTACCTCATTGCCTTTAGTAGCCAATGTTAATACTTTAATTGTCTCCTTTTCATTTAAGATCAAATCTGAGGTAGCACTCTTACGACCATCTCTTTTAACACGGTAAACTTGCTTTACCACCTCTTTATTCTTCCTTGAGCTCTTAACCGATTTCTTTTGATTGAAACGGTCTTTAATATGCGACTGTTCAAATGTTGATCTTCTTGGAGCTGCATAATATTGGTGAGATAGTCTAAAATAAGATGGAGAATGTGCCCTTGTATCATACATGTCCCATGGTGGATATGAATCAACATGAGCATAGGGAGGCATCCACGGCATTGGCATTGGCGGCCCAAAATAAGGATATGAATATCTTGTATTAAAATTATCACTTTGCCAATACCAATCCTCATATTTGCACCTTGGGGGTGATCTTGGTTTCTTTGCATGATTTGGCCGATAAGCATTCTTCTCTTCAATCTTCTTTTGATATTTATCCAATAGTTCAGCGAAGGTGATTTTTGATCTCTTACACTTGCGCTTATTTCGGCCTTTGTTTTCTTTTGGTTTGCTTTCATCGATCATTGGATTTGCTAGCTGCCCCCTAGTCCTTGGCGTCTCCATTGTAGCTTCGATGGAATTTTCGCCCTCAAGATTATTTTCATTATGCTCTTCAACAACTTCTTTACTTGAAAGCTTGATCCCATCACCTGCAGTTTTTACCTTCTCTTTAAATGGATCGGCTTGAAGCAGCCGATGCAAAAACTTTCTACCATCGGGACCAATCGGAATAGGCTTGTCATCTCTTGGTGTCTCAACAAATGTCAATCATCCTTTATCAATGGTCGATTTAACTATTTGATGAAACATGTTGCAATCCAAAAAATTATGTTTGAACGAATGATGCAACCTACAATACATTCGTCCTAGGTTTGATGGCTTGATGCAGTGATCAAGAATTCTAATGTAATTATTTTTCAACAACAAATCAAAGATTTGATCACACGTGTTTGAATCGAAGGTATACTTTTTGTTTTCTAGCCGATCTTGGTGTGCGAACAGCTTTGGAGGTAAGCAAACGAATGGTTCAGATTTGGAATCTCCCCATTCAGCTATGCAATGTGTTTTGCACTCTATATCCGATGTCTTTTGATAGGAAATCATAATAGCATCGGTTTTCTCAAAAGAATTTAACCTTGGCTTTAAATTTCTGAAACAAAAATAGTTAGAGCATACATGTCTCAATTGAGACCAAAGGCAAGCCAAGTAGTAAATAAGCAAAGCTACCCTATTAGATATGAATTCTATATAAAGAAATGGGGAAAGCCTTGGCTGCAACAACAAGTCATTATCGGTCTTTATAAATGGCGCAATGGGTTGACCGATATGCTCAATAACAATTTTATTGCCAACAAGTAAATTACCCTTCTTCATTGGTCTTTCAAAATTACTTGTGAGGATTTGTCTAATAGATGCATCAACAATAAAGTTGTGACCAAATCTAAAAATAGGTAAATTACTTGACAGCCATACCTCTTCAAATATGTTGGGAGAGCATGACAATGGTGTAATTTGAATGATACTTTGTTCCGCTTTCGGTTGGCTCCCCAACGCCTTGGCATCCTCTTTTTCCTCAATAGATTCGGCAAATATAATATTTGATTCGGCTTTTTCAATAACCAAATTTTCTTTCTTACCTAAATCAATACTTTTATCTTTTTGAATTTCCAAGGCCTTTCGCTCTTGTCTAATTTTAGCCCACATCTCAGCTTGGCGAGCTTTAAACTTTTTCATCTCAATTTCCATCCACTCCTCATGAGATTGCCTCCCAATACTTTGAGACTCTTCCGACAATGAGGTGCCGAAACTTTGCAATTGTTTAGGGGGTACACTGGATGGTACAACACTGGGCGAATGCATCATTTGCACAACTCTAGCTTTTACAATAGCAAAATCATGAGGCTTCCCGCTTTCTATTAGTTCTTGTCGAATGGAGTTGCACAAATCCCAAGAAAATATAAGGTTGTTCTCAATTACCCAGTCTGGATATGGTTGCCCCCCAATGCTTTTAGACTCTTTCGGCAATGAGATGCTGCCGAAATTTTGTAATTGTGTAGGGGGGACATGATATGCCACGGTAGTAGGTGAAGGCATTTGTGCTCCTGTAGAAGTTTAACTTATTCGGCCATGACCATTAAGGTGCGAAGCCGAATTATGGACATCAACAGTTGCGTATGGTGCCAAAAAATTAGTAGCATGAGGTGTAGCATATGATGTTTGAGGGTAATTGGCCAAATAACTAGTAGTAGCATGGCCAATTCCCCTATCCACCGACATGTTTGGATAAACATGTTGCAAATTAGTTGCCGATGAATAAAAAGATGAAACACTATGTTGCATGCCATTGAAAGTTCCTACATGGGGTGTTTTAACTTGATTAACCGAACTCATCATGTTGTTCATCGGCATATAGATTTGTGGGGTTGCTGATGCATGGGATTTGGGATACATATGTTGCATGTTGCTAAAATTATATAAATTTTAAGCATGAAGATTATTCTGAATCGGCTGTTGCACATAATTAAATGCATGATTGATAAAACTAGGGCTAGCCGATACATTATGTTCATTAGACGATCTAGCAACAACATATGCATTATTTGCATCTACAAAAGTGAATCGAGTATTCATATTACCTTTGTAGATCGCAAACCCTAGATGACGATTGTCGGTGTCAAAACCGGCAGATCTCGGGTAGGGGGTCCCGAACTGTGCGTCTAGGCGGATGGTAATAGGAGACAAGGGACACGATGTTTTTACCCAGGTTCGGGCCCTCTCGGTGGAGGTAAAACCCTACTCCTGCTTGATTAATATTGATGATATGGGTAGTACAAGAGTAGATCTACCACGAGATCAAGGAGGCTAAACCCTAGAAGCTAGCCTATGGTATGATTGTTGTTCGTCCTACGCACTAAAACCCTCCGGTTTATATAGACACCGGAGAGGGTTAGGGTTACACAGAGTCGGTTACAATGGTAGGAGATCTACATATCCGCATCGCCAAGCTTGCCTTCCACGCCAAGGAAAGTCCCATCCGAACACGGGACGGAGTCTTCGATCTTGTATCTTCATAGTCCAGGAGTCCGGCCAAAGATGATAGTTCGGATATCCAGACACCCCCTAGTCCAGGACTCCCTCAGTAGCCCCTGAACCAGGCTTCAATGACGACGAGTCCGGCGCGCATATTGTCTTCGACATTGCAAGGCGGGTTCCTCCTCCGAATACTTCATAGAAGATTTTGAACACAAGGATAGTGTCTGGCTCTGCAAAATAAGTTCCACACACCACCGTAGAGAGAATAATGTTTACACAAGTTCAATCTACTGACGTATTCCATGGCGTGACATCACACCACGGCCAGGCCTTTATTCGAATTGTTTTTACTGTTCCACCTCAGCGCGTTTAGCGAAGCGGTTTCCATGGCACGTCTTGTCAAAGCAGATCGTGTCCCCTTATTCCGGGATTCTCATCAATACGGGCGTGGGTAAACCAACCGCGCCATTGATTACGACGCTTGGGAGATAAGCGAGTTTTACCAGGCTGGTGGGGACGCATAGTTTCGCCCGTCCATATAAGGGGATAGGATCCACCTTTTTACCTACGCCTTCTTCCTCCTTTGCTTATCCATTTCCGCATACTCGAGCTCCAGCGCCCAAGTCCGCACATCTTGCCTCAACCTTCCCCTAAAGGAAATATGCCCTAGAGGCAATAATAAAGTTATTATTTATTTCCTCATATCATGATAAATGTTATTATTCATGCTAGAATTGTATTAACCAGAAACATGATACATGTGTGAATACATAGACAAACATAACGTCACTAGTATGCCTCTACTTGACTAGCTCATTAATCAAAGATGGTTATGTTTCCTAACCATAGACATGTGTTGTCATTTGATTAATGAGATCACATCATTAGGAGAATGATGTGATTGACATGACCCATTCCGTTAGCATAGCACTTGATTGTTTAGTATATTGCTATTGCTTTCTTCATGACTTATACATGTTCCTGTAACTATGAGATTATGCAACTCCCATTTACCGGAGGAACACTTTGGGTACTACCAAGCGTCACAACGTAATTGGGTGATTATAAAGGAGTACTACAGGTGTCTCCGAAGGTACATGTTGAGTTGGCGTATTTCGAGATTAGGTTTTGTCACTCCGATTGTCGGAGAGGTATCTCTGGGCCCTCTCGGTAATGCACATCACTATAAGCCTTGCAAGAAATGTAGCTAACGAGTTAGTTACGGAATGATGCATTACGTAACGAGTAAAGAAACTTGCCGGTAACGAGATTGAACTAGGTATTGGATACCAACGATCAAATCTCGGGAAAGTAACATACCGATGACAAAGGGAACAACGTATGTTGTTATGTGGTTTGACCGATAAAGATCTTCGTAGAATATGTAGGAACCAATATGGGCATCCAGGTTCCGCTATTGGTTATTGATCGAGAATAGTTCTAGGTCATGTCTACATAGTTCTCGAACCTGTAGGGTCTGCACGCTTAACGTTACAATGACAATTTTATTATGAGTTTATAAGTTTTGATGAACCGAAGTTTGTTCGGAGTCCCAGATGTGATCACGGACATGACAAGTAGTCTCGAAATGGTCGAGACATAAAGATTGATATATTGGACGACTATATTCGGACACCGGAAGTGTTCCGGGTGATTTCGGAGAAAACCGGAGTGCCGGAGGGTTACCGGAACCCCCCGGGAGAGTTAATGGGCCACATGGGCCTTGGTGGGAAGAGAGAGGGGCGGCCAGGGTGGGCCGCGCACCCCCTCTCCCTCTGGTCCGAATTGGACTAGGAGGGGGGGGCGCCTCTTCCTTCCCCTCTCCCCTTCCTTCCCCCTCCTAGTAGGAGTAGGAAAGGAGGAGTCCTACTCCTACTAGGAGGAGGACTCCTCCTCCTGGCGCGCCCCCCTTGGACCGGCCGTCCTCCCCCTTGCTCCTTTATATACGGGGGCGGGGGGCACCCCATAGACACACAAGTTGATCTACGGATCGTTCCTTAGCCGTGTGCGGTGCCCCCTCCACCATATTCCACCTCAGTCATATCGTCGCAGAGTTTAGGCGAAGCCCTGCGCCGGTAGAACATCATCATCGTCACCACGCCGTCGTGCTAACGGAACTCATCCCCGAAGCTTTGCTGGATCGGAGCCCGGGGATCGTCATCGAGCTGAATGTGTGCTGAACTCGGAGGTGCCGTACGTTCGGTGCTTGGATCGGTCGGATCGTGAAGACGTACGACTACATCAACCGTGTTGTGCTAACGCTTCCACTTACGGTCTATGAGGGTACGTGGACAACACTCTCTCCTCTCGTTGCTATGTCATCACCATGATCTTGCATGTGCGTAGGATTTTTTTTGAAATTAGTACGTTCCCCAACAGTGGTATCAGAGCCTAGGTTTTATGCGTTGATGTTATATGCACGAGTAGAACACAAGTGAGTTGTGGGCGATACAAGTCATACTACTTACCAGCATGTCATACTTTGGTTCGGCGGTATTGTGAGATGAAGCGGCCCGGACCGACATTACGCGTACGCTTACGCGAGACTGGTTTCACCGTTATGAGCACTCGTGCTTAAAGGTGGCTGGCGGGTGTCTGTCTCTCTCACTTTAGCTGAATCGAGTGTGGCTACGCCCGGTCCTTGCGAAGGTTAAAACAACACTAACTTGACGAACTATCATTGTGGTTTTGATGCGTAGGTAAGAATGGTTCTTGCTAAGCCCGTAGCAGCCACGTAAAATTTGCAACAACAAAGTAGAGGACGTCTAACTTGTTTTTGCAGGGCATGTTGTGATGTGATATGGTCAAGACGTGATGCTATATTTTATTGTATGAGATGATCATGTTTTGTAACGAAGTTATCGGCAATGGCGAGCCATATGGTTGTCGCTTTATTGTATGAAATGCAACGCATACGTAATTGCTTTACTTTATCACTAAGCGGTAGCGATAGTCGTAGAAGCAATAGATGGCGTAACGACAACGATGGTGCGATGGAGATCAAGGTGTCGCGCGCGGTGGCGATGGTGATCACGACGGTGCTTCAAGATGGAGATCACAAGCACAAGATGATGATGGCCATATCATATCACTTATATTGATTGCATGTGATGTTTATCCTTTATGCATCTTATCTTGCTTTGATTGACGGTAGCATTTTAAGATGATCTCTCACTAATAATCAAGAAGTGTTCTCCCTGAGTATGCACCGTTGCGAAAGTTCTTCGTGCTGAGACACCACATGATGATCGGGTGTGATAGGCTCTACGTTCAAATACAACGGATGCAAAACAGTTGCACACGCGGAATACTCAGGTTAAACTTGACGAGCCTAGCATATATAGATATGGCCTCGAAACACGGAGACCGAAAGGTCGAACGTGAATCATATAGTAGATATGATCAACATAGTGATGTTCACCATTGAAACCACTCCATCTCACGTGGTGATCGGACATGGTTTACTTGATTTGGATCACGTGATCACTTAGGTGACTAGAGAGATGTCTGTCTAAGTGGGAGTTCTTAAGTAATATGATTAATTGAACTTAAATTTATCATGAACTTAGTACCTGATAGTATTTTGCTTGTCTATGTTTGTTTGTAGATAGATGGCTCGTGCTGTTGTTCCATTGAATTTTAATGCGTTCCTTGAGAAAGCAAAGTTGAAAGATGATGGTAGCAATTACATGGATCGGGTTCAGAATCTCGAGGATTATCCTCATTGCTGCACGTAAAAGTTATGTCTGGAAGCACCGCTGGGTGCCAGCTGCTTCTTGATGCAATGATGGCGTTAAGAACATCTAGCGAGCAAAGCTGATCACTACTCGATAGTTCAGTGTGCCATGCTTTATGGCTTAGAACCGGGTCTTAAACGATGTTTTGAATGTCATGGAGCATATGAGATGTTCCAGGAGTTGAAGTTAATATTTCAAGCAAATGCCCGGATTGAGAGATATGAAGTCTCCAATAAGTTCTATAGCTGCAAGATGGAAGAGAATAGTTACGTCGGTGAACACATACTCAAAATGTCAGGTATAATAATCACTTGATTCAACCGGGAGTTAATCTTCACGATGATAGTGTCATTGATGTAATTCTTCAATCATCGCCACCAAGCTACAAGAGCTTCGTGATGAACTATAATATGCAAGGGATGAACAAGACTATTCCCGAGCTCTTCGCAATGCTAAAAGCCACGGAGGTAGAAATCAAGAACGAGCATCAAGTGTTGATGGTTAACAAGACCAGTAGTTTCAAGAAAAAGGGCAAAGAGAAGAAGAAGGGGAACTTCAAAAGGAACATCAAACAAGTTGCTGCTCAAGAGAAGAAACCCAAGTCTGGACCTAAGCCTAAAACTGAGTGCTTCTACTGCAAGCAGACTGGACACTGGAAGCGGAACTGCCCCAAGTATTTGGCGGATAAGAAGGATGGTGTCGTGGAATTAACACGTCAGATGTCCTTAGTGTCAGGACTTAGTCGCGAGGCCAACGCACTTATGTGGTAGCTTGAGAGGGGTTGAGCAGAATCAAGAGACACAACACAAGATAGGGATTTAGACAGCTTCGGGCCCCGGGAAACATCATCCGGTAAAAACCCTACATGCTGTTTGAGGCTAGGTCTCATTATCATCACGAGGGAGTCGCCGTAAACCGGCTCTCCTCTTTGTGTCTAGCCCTAAGATTGTTTCTTCTTGCTTGTAGCTTGTCCCTCCTTGGGGAGCCCTGCCCCTCCTTATATTTGTTGAAGGGGCGGTTTACATGACTAGTCCTAGTTGGATTAGGATTACTCTATTACAAGTGGAGTCCTAGTCTTGCTTCCTTTGTAGGAGAATAGTCCTTATGCTTTCCTCATAAACCGGCCCACCATTAAATGTGAACCGGCCTTCTGGGCCATGGGCCTCGTCATCCATCTGACCCGCCCGCCGGGTTACGAATGAACCGCCAAGACCGAGCGGGTATCCCGTTGTCGGCGTACTAGAGTAGGGGTACCCTAGTATCCCGAACTTGTGCACGGGCAGTCGCAGCACCCCGCGGCAGGGCTTGCCGGGCGACCGCCAAGGTCCTCCGTGGTTCCTTTGGAGCCATTCAAGAACAAAGTGTTCAAGCCAAGGAGACAAGGCCCCGGCAAGAGGAGCTTGCCGGGAAGGCCAACTAAGGCATCTCAAGGAACATGCCGCGACGCGCCACGCGTCCCGGCAAGGCCCGGTGAGCGACAAGCTTCCGGGCGCGACAAGACAACGACCGCGGCAAGGCGCTTGCCGTGGCAGGCTACCACTCTATACCCGCGCTCCAGCACATCCACCAACGTGTCGCCCTGGGACCTTTCCAGGCGCGCGTGGCAAGAAGTTGTGCAGCCAGCGGTGCGAGGTGGCAAGCGACGCTGACAAGATTGCCATCGTGGCAAGCGGTGGCGCCCCTGACGGTCCTTTTCTTGCAATTTGTTTGGGCGACCTGGTGGCATTTAATGCTTTTGTCCCCTGCCGTCAGGGTTAGGTATGATACACTGTACAAGTAGTTGTACCAACCGCAATCTCTTTTCCATTTTTGCCCTTGACTGCGTTGCCACCTGTCGGTGACCCCTTGAACATATAAAAGGAGGCCCATGTGCAACGTAGAGGGGGGTTGGAAACCAGAAAATACTCACGCTCGGTCTCGTTAGCAGCTAGTGTGTATTGTAGCACTCAGCGCTCCCGAGCAAGAACTCAATACAATCAGACAAGCAGCAGTAGGAGTATTATCTCTCCGGAGAGCTCCGAAGCTGGGTAAACCGCTCGTGTGCTCCGCCTCGATCTGCTCTTCGTGCGATCTCCGCCCCCCGCCGAACCAAAAGGGGCCCGGTCCGCCGGCCCCATAGGTGTTCGTTTCCCACGACATCTTTGGCGCGCCAGGTAGGGGGCGTCGAGGTTGTGTGAACCTGATCCGGCGTTCACGTGAGCTAGATCTTCATCTTCTTCATCAACATGCCACCGAAGAAGAAGGCTTCAGAGGTGGCTGCTCTATCCGCGTCGAACCTGCCGCCACCGGAGCAAACGGGTGGTGGGGTAGACGCCGGCAGAAGAACGGGCGTCAACGAGGGAGCTCACGGTGCTGCCAGGTCCAAGGACAAGGCCCCGCAGACCTCGGCGTCCGTACATGCACCGCGCCCGTCCCAGGAGGCGCAGGACCGACAGCGTCATGGTACTCGCGGTACCATACGTTCGTTGGACCAAGATCGAGCTGGTGGATCTGGGGGTGCTCAAGACCAGCATGCACGCCAACATGCTGGCACGAGCAAGGCACGGTCGCCTGGACGGGATATTGCTCCTTCTAATATCCCGCTCCTCGCACCGTTCGCCAATGCCACCCACCACTCCAGCAGAAGCTTTAGCACGAGCTCAACTACTCCTGGATTACCCTCCAACGGTGGACAAGATCGACGAATGGAGGGCCACCATTCAGAGTCTCATCGGCTTCGCCAACGGCGACACTCCACGGCAGCCGGGTACATCGCAGCCGCGGCAAGATTGCCAGGCACGAGCCGATGGCGACAAGACCGGTGGGGGTGCAACCACCGTGCACTCCCCACCCCGAAGGCCAAGATCGCCGACTCGCCGGGTCAACCTCGACACTGACTCCACCGCGTCATCAGATCCACGAGCTCGTCGCGATCAGCGCCAAGTTCTTCACGAATGACAGCGAGAAGACGCTCGTACTCGCATCGAGCGTCAAAGAGAAGCGCGGCGTCAGTCAGACCAGCGCGCCGGGCCCACTGTCGACATGCATGCGCCAGGGGAACCAGGCGACTTGCCGTACGCGGTAGGTTGCCCTGCGTTCACTTGTGAGCTGCGGCAAGTCCAGTGGCCCAGCACAAAGAATTTCAAGCCGACGCGTGCGGAGAAGTACGATGGCAAGACGCATCCGTCGGAGTTCCTCAAGATCTACACCATCGCGGTGCAAGCTGCGGGGGCGGGGCGACAAGATCCTGCCAACTACTTCCCGGCGGTGCTCAAGCCCAATGTCAGATCCTGGCTCATGCACTTGCCGGACAACTCCATATCCTCATGGGCAGATCTATGCCATCAGTTTGTCGGCGCCTTTACAGGCGGCCGCAAACCTCATGGCCAAGAGAGCGACCTTCATATACTCGTCCAGAAGGAAGGAGAGTCCTTGCGCAAGTACACTCAGAGATTCAGCCGTGTACAGCACAACATCCCAGATGTCCACCCTGCTGCGGTCATCGGACGCTTCCATCGAGCGTGCGTAACGCGAGATGCGGAGGAGATGGCGATGTGCAAGATCAGAGATGTCAGTGAGCTATATGCCCTGGCCGACAAGTGTGCACGTGCTGAGGAAGGGAGGAGACTCCCCGGAGAGAATACAGAAGCACGAGGATCTGATAGCGAAGATGCTGCCTCGGCAAAGAGAAACCGGCGGCGGAACAACAGGAAGAGGAAAGGCAAAGACGTGCTAGTTGTTGAGCAGTCCGGCAATGGAGGTGGCGCCGAGAAAGCCAAAGCTGGTACCTCCGGCGAGGCTGTGGCGGTCGCCGACAAGCAGGACGGCACCAACAAGCAGTACTGCAAGATCCACCGCACCAAGGGCCATGATCTCCAGAGCTGCAAGAAGGTCGAGCAGCTGAAGGCTGAAATACGAAAGGACGCGACAAGGAGAAGGCCCAAGAAGGTCTTTGGGGATCCGCAAGAAATGTCGGCCGGGAGGGCGCCGCGACAAGGCCAAGCAGGCGGCAAGGAGATGACCTCCCGCGCGCGACAAGGATGAAGTTGACGATGACGATGAAGATATGGATGATGACGAGGCCGATGAGCAGGAGTTTCAGAAAGCCACAGAGGTCCTGTGCGTTGACGGTGGTACTTCTCTGCATACTTCACACTGCCAGCTCAAGCAATGGGTGCGGGAAGTCAATGCGGCAGAACCACCTGTCGAGTCACGCAAGCCTCTGAAATGGTCCAGCACGCCTATCATCTTTGATATTGAGGACCACCCTGATCGCATAATTGCGGTCGGGTGCTTGCCGATGTTGGTTTCACCAACTATCCGCAACCTCAAGGTCACTAAGATGCTAGTTGATGGCGGGGCCGGCTTGAACCTGATCTCCTCTGCGGTACTCCAGAAACTCCAGATCCCTGACAGCGAGCTTGAAGAGACCGACACATTCCAAGGAATCAATCCGGGAAGGAGCAAGCCGAAGGGAAAAATCACGTTGCCGGTGACATTTGGCAGCGAGTTGAACTTCAGGACTGAGAGGGTCACTTTTGACGTTGCTGACTTTCCATTGCCTTACAATGGGATACTCGGCCGTCCAGCGCTCGCCAAATTCATGGCAGCCTCTCACTATGCATACAACGTGCTAAAGATGCCCGGCCCGATGAGTGTCATCTCTGTCCCTGGCGACAAGAAGGATGCTCTTATCTGCGCCGACAAGATCTACCGGGAAGCAACAGCCGCAACAGAATGCAAGTCACCTGCCGTTGAAGCTCCCGGGGGAAGAAGAAGGCCAAGTCCGGCAAGAGTTCTGATGCCCACTCCGGCAAGCGCACCTCTTCGGAGTGCTGCGCTACTGTCGAGGATGCACCATCGAGCTCCACCGGCAAGTGTAAGAAGACAATGGCAGCTCCGCCAGAGACCAAGAAGGTGTCCGCCAAGGAGGACGGCACTGGTGGTACCTTCACCATTAGTGCCACTCTCGACCCTAAATAGGAAAGCGCGCTTGTTGCTTTCCTGCGGGCGAATGTCGATGTGTTTGCGTGGCAACCGTCTGACATGCCTGGTGTTCCCAGGAAAGTAATCGAGCACCATCTTGCCGTCTGTCCTCATGCGCGGCCCGTCAAGCAGAAGGTCAGGAAACAAGCAGTGGAGCGCCAGGAATTCATTGCAGAAGAAATCAAGAAGTTGGAAGCAGCAGGCCTTGTCAGAGGAGTGCTCGATCCTACGTGGTTGGCCAATCTTGTAGTCGTGCGTAAGGCAAACGGGAAATGGAGGCTTTGTATCGACTTTACCGATGTTAATAAAGCTTGTCCCAAAGACCCATTTCCCTTGCCGCGCATTGACCAGATTGTTGACTCCACGGCCGGATGTGACTTGCTTTCATTTCTTGATGCATACTCAGGATACCATCAGATCTTCATGGCAGAAGAGGATGAGGAGAATACCGCATTCATTACTCCATGTGGCACATACTGTTTTGTACGAATGCCTTTCGGATTAAAGAATGCTGGTTCAACATTTGCAAGGGTAGTCCATGACGCTTTTGAGCCACAGATACACAGAAATGTGGAAGCCTACATGGATGACATAGTGGTCAAGAGCAAGGACAAGGCAACTCTGATTCAGGATTTAGATGAAACCTTTGCAAATCTGCGCAAGATCAACCTCAAGCTCAACCCTGAGAAGTGTGTGTTTGGAGTCCCCTCCGGCAAGCTTCTCAGGTTCTTCGTGTCTCAGCAGGGAATTGAAGCCAATCCCGACAAGATCAAGGCCATTGAGCAGACTGAAGCACCAAAGCGCGTCAAGGATGTACGAAGACTTGCGGTTGCGTGGTTGCTCTCAAGAAGTTTATCTCTAAGTCTGCTGAAGGCCTACGCCATTTTCAAAATATTGAAAAAGGCAGGTCCAATGAAATGGACTCCGGAAGCGGAGGCTACGCTGCAGGACTTAAAGAGATACCTATCCTCCACTCCAATACTTGTCGCACCTAAGCCACAAGAGAAGTTGCTGCTCTATATAGCGGCAACCAATCAAGTGGTTAGTGTTGCGTTAGTAGCGGAGAGGGAGGCGGATGATGAGCCAGCAATCACGGCAGATGCATCCAGCGACAAGCAGGGGGCTTCACCGATAAGCTCTGGTCCCGACAAAGATGGATCTACACAGGCGCATAAGGAGATCTGAGAGAGAATGGTGCAATGCCGGTTTACTTTGTCGGTTCCCTTCTGCGAGGGGCTAGGTCAAGGTACTCTAGTGTGCGAAATTGCTTTTCGGCCTTCTCATGGCCTCGAGAAAGCTGCGCCATTACTTCCAAGCACATGAGATCACAGTTGTCACTCGTTTTCCGGCAAGAGGATACTGCGAAATCCGAAGCAATAGGTAGGATTGTCTAGTGGGCACTTGGAACTGTCAAGCTTTGGCCTCAAGTTTGAGAGCACCTCAACTATCGAGCGAGCATTGGCGTAATTCATAGCAGTGGGCGCCAACACCGCATTTAAGAAATTCCGAAACGAGCATCCCGTCAAGGAAGCAAGCAAAGAGTGGCTGATGTACTTTGATGGTGCCTTCTCGCTGCAAGGCGCCGGTGCGGGCGTGCTATTTGTCGCACCCACCGGAGAGCACCTCAAGTACGTAGTCCAGATGAACTTTCCCAAGGAGCAAGCAACAAACAATACTGCAAAGTATGAAGGTTTGCTTGCCGGTCTCAGGATCACAGCAGACCTTAGGATCAAGAAGCTAATTGTCAGGGGTGACTCGCAGCTTGTCGTCCGCCAAGTGAACAAGAATTATCAGAGTCCGTTGATGGAAGCTTACGTTGATGAAGTGAGAAAGTTAGAAGAGCACTTTGACGGCCTGCAAATGGAACATATTCCAAGAGCTCAGAACGACATTGCAGATGGCCTGTCAAAGTGCGCCGCACTTAAGTTACCTGTGGAACCAGGGATCTTCGTGCTCAAACTGACTCAACCGTCTGTAACGCCATCAACTGGACAGAGCAAGAAGAGGAAGTTGATTTCTGGTGACTATTTTCCGGCAGAGCTCCCTGAAGCTGCCGCCAAGAAGGTCCCCAAGATCAACACCAAGAGTGCTGAGGAGCAGTCTGCTCCGGCAAGCCCTAGGGTTTGTTCCGTTGAAGCAGACGCTCCCAACAAGTTTTGCTCCGGCAAGCTTGCCGGGGAACGTCAAGCTCGGCTGAGCCGCGAGTTCTCGCCAGAAAGCGGATGTTCTGCAGCAGATATGTGCCTTTAGTCCTTGTTGTCAAGCCGCAAGCTCCGGCATGGGCACAAAGAGATTGTCCGTTTCCTTGAGACGGAGAACTTCCGAAGAACAAGAAGAAGCGAAAAAGTAGCCCGGCGGTCAAGTATGTACCGGTTTGTCGACAACACACTGCATGTAAGAAGACTCAACGGTGTGAAATTGAAGTGTATTACCGGGAAGATGGACAAAAGCTGTTGGCAGAGATACATGGAGGAATATGTGGTCACCACATTGGTGCAAGAGCGCTTCTTGGCAAAGCATTCGGCAAGGTTTCTTTTGGCCGACAGCCCTCCGGATGCAACTGCACAAGTAACCAAGTGTGAAGCGTGCGGTTCCATTCCAAGCGAGATACACCAGCTAGCTCAAGCTCTCTAGACGATTCCTTTATCCTGGCCATTTTCGGTCTGGAGGCTCGACATCCTCGGCCCCTTTCCCGAAGTTGTCGGGGCTTTGAGTACTTATGCGTTGCAATCGACAAGTTCACAAAGTGGCCGGAAGTGGAAGCGATGAGGAAGGTGATAGCACGGTCGGATCAAGTTCTTTAGGTCGATTGTTTGCGCTCCGGGATCCCTAACGGATCATCATCGACAACGATGCGCAATTCACGAGCCGCACCTTCATGCGATCGTCCAAGATCTTTGCGCCAAGGTGCCGCTTTCGCTTCGCTTGCTCATCCGAGAAGCAACGGTCAGCGGAGAGGGCAAATCTTTGAAGTCTTCGCGGGCTCAAGACCGGGACTTTCGACGGTGCACAGTGTGGAAGGAATCGGATTGAGGAGCTGCGGTGGTTCTTTAGTCGTCGAGACAACGCCAAATCGAGCCACCGGCGGACACCTTCGCTCTAGTTTATGGAGCAGCAGGCGGTTCTCCCCACGGAACTTCGTATCACGGTCGCTTCGAGTGCTCGCTTACGATGAGCTTGAGCAAGAGCAGCTGCGACAAGATGACGCGCTGCTCCTTGAGGAGGACCGTCTTCAAGCTGCTGTACGAGCTGCTCGATACCAGCAAGATTTGCGCCACTACCATAGCCGCAAAGTTAATGCCAGAAGTCTCGAGGAAGGCGACCTTGTTCTTCGGCGTGTTCAGTCCGCCAAGAATTCCAACAAGTTGGCGCTTGAAGTGGGAAGGCCCTTACGGGTGAAGCGAGTCACTAGGTGCGGCGTCATGCCAGAGACCGAAGATGGCTTTCCGGTGAGCAACTCTTGGAATATTGAGCATCTTCGTAAGTTTTACCCGTAAGGCGCGGTTGCGGGAACCTGTTCCGGCAAACCACCTTTTGTACAAGTCTTGCCGCTGTTGCATGTAATCCTTTGTACAAAGCCGGGCGCTGACCCCATGCATAAATAAAGCTCATGTGCTCCGCACGTCTTGTCAATTTCATGCTTTCTATTTTTTGCATGTGCTATCTGACATTTTGTGCAGCACCTACCCCCGGTAAGCAATAACGAGCCGTAAGGCTCCATATCTTTATTTTCTCTTCTTTCTTTTTCTCAAAGAAAGGGAAGGTTCCCTCGCCCACAAGTTTGCCGGGGGAAGGAGAAGATAATGGTGTGGACCAGGCATCGTTCAAGAAAGTTTCGCCTTACTGGGATACAAACGACAGAAAAGCTAAGTTGCCAAAGTTTGAGCAATCATTTTTAAATTTTTTTAAGTTATCTTCCTTGAACGACCGTGCTTTGTATGGAAAACCTGTGCGCGCAGGAACCAACTCTAGCTAGTTGCGCCCTTACTTTGTTTCGAGTCCGCTCAACAACTTAAGTGAGCTGCGACTAGTTGCGACAAGGTTTCTTGTCGGTAGCAGCACCACCAGCAGGCTGCTGACGTCCCACACTCAGCGCTCGCGGCTAAGGTGCCTGCGCCGACAAGTTCCCTAAAAGCGTAAGGCAAAAACATACAAAGGAAGGAATCAAGTAAAGGAAATAACATAGCAGTCGATACCCAAAATAAAGTTATATTACAAGATAGCTTGTCGCAGCTCTAACAGATTGTTCTCGTAACATGACCAGCAGCGGCAAGAAAAGGAGAAAACGGGCGGCCTAATCTACGCGATCGCCGTCAACCCTCGTAATCCCGCTCACCTTGTCCACAATGGGTGCGACAAGGGCCTTGAGCGCTTCCAGATCAGCATCCGGCGGCAAGGTCCTGAGGACGCGGGTGAGGTTGAGGCCCGGGCTGCGGAAAGCCACCTTCACGAACACCTTTTGAAGAACTCCTGCGCAGATCTGGCGCGACTCGTCGGCCAGTTGCTTTGGGATCCTCTCCCGGATTCGCTGGAGGGCCGTCGCCACGCCTTTGAAGAACAAGGTGAGCTTGGCGCTGGGTTGGAGGTTCTCATCGGAGGGATACCCGAAGTCCTCCATCCTCAGCTACGCCAGCTCCCCGTCAATAACTGCGGCGATATTCACGAGACCCTCTGTCCAGAGTTCCACAGTCTCCCTAAAAGTGTTCTGGGTTTCGGCGGCCCCCGTCAGCAGCGCTTCGTTGGTCTTGATCTCCTCCTTCAAGGCCACCTCCCGCTCCTTGGCGCCGTCCAGCGTCTCGGTCAAAGTAGCCAGCTTCAACTCAAGATCTGCATTGGAGTCCTTGGCGGCGCTAAGTTCCTTGCCCTTCTCGGCGAGACTACCCTGCAGCTCGCCAAGAGTGTAGGCATCCTTCTCGCGCTCATGCTTGAGCGCGGCAAGCTCTTCGCCGCTCGCTTTGAGATCGGCCTCCAGCCTCGCCACCTTCGTCTCCAGCTCCTTCTTGGCAGCCTCGGCAGCTGCGGCAGCATCCTTTGCTTCCTTGAGAGCCCCGCCGAATGTTTGCTCACGCGCGGCAAGCTCCTCCTCATGGCTGTCAAGATTGACCTTCCGCTGCGCCAACTCACCTTCCCGCGCAAACAGCTCCTCGGCGGCAACCGCTGTTGCTCTTCAGCTTCAGCCTTCTCGAGGAGGAAGGCTTTCCGCGCCTCGGCGAGTTGCGCCCGCTCCTCTGCAAGGGACCGGAGAGCTTCCTGATTGCATTCCCGGAGCTCCTCCGCGCGCTTCTCGATGTCCACTCCCGCCTTGGTGACAAGCGCTTCTCGGGATTCCACCTTGGCCTGCCGAGCGCGGTAGAGCGACAACAGCCTCCGCAGCAGCTGTTCCTCCTCAGGCTCGCCGCTGCTGCTACTCGGCGCGTCAACCAGCGTCAGCCCGGCGGAGGCGAGCACCTCTCCGTCAAAGACTTCTCCTTCGACCGGCGCCCTGGAGCTTGACGCCCAGGGGAGCTTGATGAAGACGCCATCGCCGGCCTTCAAATAGGCGCCGGCCGGGCTCTTGAGCTGCACTGCGTAGCGGGAGGATCGGCGGTCGGCGTGGCGCGACGGTCCTGCGGCCTCGGGCCGTCGGTCGATCGCCAGATCCTCGCCCGGCTCTGCAAAGAGCATTGGCGGCCCTCTTCGCCAGGCGGGATCATCGGCGCCGCCCTCTTCGTGGCAGCGGCGTCGTTGGTGTTGCCTTGCGTTCTCCTCGCCGGCAACCTCGGTCTCCATCGGCTCCGTGGAAGATGGATCTGGCGGCCTAAGAGGGAGAAAAATCAAGCAATTGTCCAAAAGAAAATCAGAGGAAGAAGAATCCAAGGGAAGTTTTGAGCAAGAGGGTTACTGCATTAGGTTCTCTGATCCACGGTCTCCGCCACGGGATCGCTGGTCTTGTCCTTGCCGGAGAACTCTCCCTTGCCGGAGACTTCTCCCTTGCCGGAGAACGCTCCCTTGCCGGGGAATCCTCCCTTGGCGGCGTAGTCGAAGCAGATGTCAGGTTGGGGGCGGCTTCCGGCTGCTCCTGGTGAGGCTGCTCTGCTCCTACACAAACCAAGAGTCAGATATCAGCAAATAAAGAGCACCCATGCGCGCCTAACAGCGGGGAGTAAACCATATACTTACGCTGGAGGCTGCGCTGGGGGCTGCTTTGGGGAACAGTTGCCGGGTCCGGCAAGATGGTCTCGGACATGCCCCCTGTTGTCGCGGTGGGTTCGTCCTCGATGACAATCACCGGGGCCTTGGCTCTCTTCGCCGCTCTCTGGGCCAGAGTCCTGAAAAGGAATGAGTTCGGAGTCAAGCAAGTCAGATACAAGACAAAACAGCAAGAATTGAAGAAATACAAGTACAGCAAAGAATCTTACTCTTCTTCCTCGTCGGAGCTGAGCGCAGAGAGGTCGAAGTCCGACCCACCTTCGGCGCGACTAGGCGGAGGAGAGGGTTCCCTTGATCGCTTGGCGGGGGCAGCGGCAGGAGCAGAAGCGGTGGTCCGAGAGGACCCCGCTCCAGTTGCCGCAGCGGCGTGAGGCGCTCCCGCGGCAACAGTGCTTGTCGCGGTGGAGCGTGTCGCGCGGCGCGACGGCTGTTGACTCGTCTGCCGCCCTGCTACGTCCCCGGCCTTGTGGAGACACCTTCTTGGTGGAACTGGGGGCTGCGCCGGGGCTCTGCTTGCAGCAAGCTGCCTGAAGATGGCGGGCCGCTCGGGCCCTCGGCGGGCTCGCTCGACTCAGCCTCAGGATCGGCAAGCTCTCCCTCGCCGGCAAGCTCTCCCTTGCCGACAAGCTTGTCTCGATCGGCAAGGCTTGCCGCCTCCGCTGCCTCTGCCTCCTCCACGATGAATCCAAACTCGCCCGCGGCAGCGGCTGCCGCCGCCTCTTCCGCTCTGGTGGCGATGCGCTGCATCTCCGCATCGGTGGTGTCGCGGGTGAGGCTTTTCTGCTCATCGGAGCGGACCGCCACTTTCACCAAGCCGTCGAAGAACTCCCGCACGACGTCGTCGCGAGCTCTTGCCAAGTTGGGACAAGTCCATGCGAGTCGCCAAGTATCATCATTCTTGCGGATGCGGTCGAGCGAGGAGTTGTTGCACACGCGGGCGACACCCTTCGCAACCTAAACCATTCGGGATGTTGAGGGTCGTGCTTGAACAATTCCTTGAGCATCGCGTCCGCCCAACCGGTGAAGTTGAAATTGAGGCCCGGGCGCAGCCTCATGATATCCGTCGGACCCCCGAACTCCAGTGCAGGTCTCCTCCTCTCTTGCGGGGCGTCGCGGCGAAAAATCTCGCCTATGGCGCCTCTGATGAGCCGGCAAGCCTGAGGCGCAAGATCCGGGTGAAGGCAATCTTCAGCCTATCGTCTTCCGGGGCCACACTACTCCAATCGTTGCCGCGCACTACTGGGGCTTGGCGCTGGGCGGTAAATAGCTGCGGATTCTCCTCGACAATCCAGCACCATTCCGCTCTCCATTCCTCCCATTTGCTGCGAAGCTCTCCCTCCAGATAGGCTTCCTTCTTGCCGGCTCTCAAGATCCAGGCGATTCCGCCGGATAAGGGCTCCCCTCTCTCAACCCGGGGCATAAAGAAGTGGCGGAAAAGGGCTACATTTGGATGGACTCCGACAAAGTTTTCGCAGAGATGTGCGAAAACTGCCATGGTCAGAACGACATTGGGGGTGAAGTCAAGGAGGTGGAACCCGTAGGTGTTCATGATATCGCAGAAGAATTCAGAGAAGGGCGGGCAGAGCCCGCAGAGAAGAGCAAAGGCGAAGAAGGATATCCATTCGAGCGGTTCAGCGGCGGCGAGAGTACCTTCGTCTTGCGCGATGCGCTCGCGTCTCCGTCGACCGAAGAGGTAGTAGTACTCCTCGGCTCCTTCAGCGAGCGAGCTCGGGGAGGAAGGTTGCCCGCTCCTTCGCGGCGCCTCGAGCAGCGCGCCTCGGCCGACTTCACGGCCTTCCCTTGCCGACTTCGAAGCCATGGCGGAGGTGGTGGGGAGATCGGCGGCGTTGGTGGTGCTGGTGGCGATGGGGGCGGGCGCTGCTCTCTTCGGCTTTGGAAGAAGGGGAGCGGCGGAGATTTCGAGATTGGGATAGCAATCTGGCGAGATGGGGAACTGCCCTGTTTCCCTGCTTATAAAGAGGAGGCGGACGTTCCCGCTTTCGAATAAAGAAACCACCCACGATCTCTCCCACGCGCCGCATTCAACGCGTGCCGTTAGGGAGGCGCGGTGAATCTGAGTAAGATCTGGCGTAACCCGGGCAGCGTGCCGTGCCTGTTTTGGGCTGGCCCAACAGCCTCGGCACCTTGTGTGGCCCAGTTCGGGGCTCCTATCGGTGTACAAGAGTAGGGTACCCTAGTATCCCGAACTTGTGCACGGGCGATCAGAACACCCACGGGCAGGGCTTGCCGGGCGACCGCCAAGGTCCTCCGTGGTTCCTTTGGAGCCATTCAAGAACAAAGTGTTCAAGCCAAGGAGACAAGGCCCCGGCAAGAGGAGCTTGCCGGGAAGGACAACCAAGGCATCTCAAGGAACTTGCCGCAACGCGCCACGCGTCCCGGCAAGGCCCGGTGAGCGACAAGCTTCCGGGCGCGACAAGACAACGACCACGGCAAGGCGCTTGCGCGCAGCTACCACTCAGTACCAAGGCCCAAAGACATCCACCAACGTGTCGCCTGCGACCTTTCCAGCGTCGCGTGGCAAGAAGTCATGCATCCAGCGGTGCGAGGTGGCAGCGACGCCGACAAGATTGCCATCGTGGCAGCGGTGGCGCCCACACGGTCCTTTTCTTGCCTTTGTTTGGGCGACACGACGGGCATTTAATGCTTTTGTCCCCGCCGTCGGGGTTAGGTATGATACACTGTACAAGTAGTTGTACCAACCGCAATCTCTTTTCCATTTTTGCCCTTGACTACGTTGCCACCTGTTGGTGACCCCGTGAACATATAAAAGGAGGCCCATGCGCAGCGTGGGGGGTTGAAACCGAAAACACTCACGCTTCGGTCTCGTTAGCAGCTAGTGTGTCTTGTAGCACTCAGCGCTCGAGCAAGAACTCAATACAATCGGACAAGCAGCGGTAGGAGTATTATCTCTCCGGAGAGCTCCGGCTGGGTAAACCGCTCGTGTGCTCCGCCTCGATCGCTCTTCGTCGATCTCCGCCCCGCCCGAACGAAAGGGCCCGTCCGCCGGCCCCATAGGTGTTCGTTCCCCGACACCGTGAACCGCCAAGCTCGGGCGGGTTACCGTGAGTCGTCGATCCGCCGGTTAAACTTCCGCGGTTTACACCAAGGTATATCCTCGACATTAGCCCCAGTTTAATTTGGATTTATCCATGTTAAACTGATCTGTAAAATAAACACAAGAACAAACTTGATAGGTTGTGCTCCGGTTAAGAATTCTTGTAAACCGCACCGATCATCCTTAAGTCCTTGTCATTTCCTCCTTCTAGAAAATCCAGGTCAATAAGCCAGCGTCATACTCAATTTTCTGACATTGGTTTCTCACAGAAAAATATTGTGAAGAATAATCCACTTGAGTTGGCTTCCAAAGCACCGGTTTAAGAAATATTGGTCTTGAAATATTCATCTGATATTCAGCCGGTTTGAAGATGTAAAAAACTTGCCGGTTTATGATTACCACCTTTGTCAGGTTATAAAAACTAATAATTCCGGGTCATGATTGTTGCCAACGCCGGTTCATGATTGTTGCCAACGCCGGTTCATGATTATTGATGATGCCGGGTTGCAGACACAGGGTCGTAATGATTGGTGACGCCGGGTCAATCCGGTTTGCTCAAAACAGAGAATTTGAAAATAGTTCTTCGATAATATAATACCTGTAGCCCCCAAGTCTTGAGCAGAACAAAGTGATGGCTTAAGACTTGCTTCAATGTAAATACTGCCACTTAAGAAGAAATCCATGTTGTTCATCCCAGTCACTTAGTAAAAACTGAATACTCCATATTATGTAGCCCCCAAGTGTCGGGTTGTCCTGCTTGCAGCAACCTGTGACTTGTAATTGTCTTATACTCATAAAAACTTCAACCAGTGTAGCCCCCAAGGGCCGGGTCATTATGCAATAATGAGCAGGGACTTGATATATACTTTAATGAAAATAACATCATATGATGTAACCCCCATCATGGGGCTTGAATCCATGTCCACAAGGTTAAGAGCCTTGTGCTTTACCAACTGAGTAGTGGACCCTTCAATGATAAATGAAAATTTGTGTACCTTGAATTGTTGACAGGAGCAATTGGTAGCTCCCAAGGGCCATCCCATTACGATGTGATGAGTCGGGTCTTCAATAAGGTGAGCAAACAATGACTTTGCATTAGCCCCCAAGTGCCATGGTGCATGCTGGCAGTGACATGGGACTTGCATATTCGATGTAATCTCAATTTGAATAATGTAGCCCCCAAGTGCCGGATCATAAGCCTGCAGCGACTCGGGACTATTCCTTTCATTGTAGAATAAATCATATCCTTTGATAAAATAATAGCCATTGCGCTAGAGCTACTTTGAAAACCTCAATAATACCGGTTATTAATAACCATAATAAAAATCTAGCCATGTTGGTTATTCAAGATAATATAATCTGGTATGAAAAACCTTATTCATTCAATATCATAATGAAAATTCAGCCAAGTTTGGTTATTTGAATAATATAACCCAATGATTTATAAGCGCATGATTCCAATGGCGCAATCCAAATATGTACTGGCGACTTATAGTCCAAAGCCAGGCCGGGTTAACAAACACCGGATAATTTCTCATCATATACTGGCGACTTATCGTCTTAAAGTCAGGCCAGTTTAATAAACACCGGATAATTTATCATCATGCTTTATTCAACCTATCTCTGCATACAACAAGTTTAAAGTGTCCTGGCGGTTTACCGCCGGACGGGTCATAATGCCCAACATGTAACCTAGGTTTATAACCAAGGCTGCACTTAAGAATAATCAAATATGAAATATATCATACCTATGACATTGAATCACATCATTGGTTTACCAACTTTTTTGTAGTAAGGGTGATAACCCCAATCTTGAGTAATGATAACTCCTTTCATACTGTGACGGTTTATGATAAAACCGTGCGGGTTATGATAAACACGGTTTAACCATATATATCTTGGCGACTTCGTAGTCAAACCGCATCAAGCGAGATAGTCTCCGGATTATGATTTGATCATGTACTAACAACTTGTAATTGAAAGTCAAGCGGTTAATGAACACGGTTTACTCCATAATAAGATGGTAACATAAAATCAAACCGGGCGAGATAGTCTCAGTTAAGATTTGACCGTGTTCCGCCAATTTGTAATTGATGAGCGAACCGGATTAACAATGTCGGTTTAAAAAAGCAACAAAAATAATAGTCATTTAAGAAAAAGACTGAAGCAAAAGGCAATGATAAAACCGTTTGCAAGAAAAATGCTTTATTGAGCTGATCAGATGGTGTTACCATGGTCAGACAGGACCAAGCCCCCAATAGGTGTGGCGATGGTTCAAGTCAGCCAGGTCCCCAAATGAAACCGTGGCATTTATGCCGATCAAAACATGGCAATGGTTCGGGTTCGACCAAGCCCCAAGTGATTCTGTGGCCTTAGGCGATCAAGAGGCGTGTTGGTTCAGACTTGACCATGTCCCCAAGTGATCTGGTGGCTTCGCCTATCAAAAGGTGTTGCATTGGTTGAACGCGACCAAGCCCCAAGTGATATTGTGGCATTGCGCCGATCAAGAGGTGTGACTATGGTTCGTACATGACCAAGCCCCCAAGTGATCAATAACATGATAAGCCAATAAGGCATGATACCCATGTTTGAACCGCGCATCATGGCAGCAGTCCTCTTTGGCACCCTTTAACTTTTGCAAGAGATAAATCCTTCTTGAGCCGGACGTTAAACCGGATATTGAGAGCTTCAAAGCTTTGTGGGAGACATCTTTCCTTGAACCGGATTTTAAACCGGAATCTTCATTTTCAGCGGAAATTTTACGACGGCCTTTAAACTCGAACTTGCGAGAAGTTAATTCCTTTTGAACGGAAATTCTTAAACGGTTTGAGAGCTTCAAAGTGAGATCGGCTTCCCTTGAGCCGGATTTTAAACCGAATCTTTTCGATGACCGAAATTCTTCATTGAGCCGGATTTTGTAATTCTCATATACTTTCTAAGCGGAAATTTTCCGACGGCCTTCAAATAACAATAGCCTCCGGACCGGGTTATCTTTCCCTCCATTGTCTGGGGTTTTTAAATTTGCTGAAACTGCAAGACTTGTTGCGTCATATCATCGTAGCCCCGAGTCTCGGTGTGACTCGAAGAGTTGGCTTGAGATTCTCCATATTTGACCGTCATATAAACCGCATAACTTGTATATCATTGGTGTTGATAGCATGATGTGAATCCACGTAAGGTTGAGGTGATCGCGGCGGGTTATAAATGATCCCGTATGAGCCGTGTCAACCTTTCGGCCAATGGTTCCTTCAAGCGGTGATTTGAAGTTAACCAAACCGTAATGGCGGCGACTTGTCGCTGCCCGATGAACCACCAGTCGCGACAGCGGTTGATAGTATATGATAATTTGCCTCCATTTTGCTTGAAAGAAAACCGGGCTACCCAAGCTGTGACTTGCTCCTACTCAATAAACAGCTCATGCGAGCGAGTGCGGCCGGTGTGTTGATGTAGACCGGGCGCGAGAGCGGATGGTGAAGACGACCGGCCGCAACATCTGAGGCGGCACAGACAGATGAACCGGCCGTGGCGTTGTAAGCCGGTGCGGACGGGCAAGTTGTCCTCCTTGTTGTAAGCCGGCGCGGACGTGTGAACCGACCACGAGAGCGGACGGGTGAGTCGTCTGCGGTGTTGTAAACCGGCACAGACGGGTGAGTCGGCCTGGGCGTGGTAAGCCGGTGCAGACGAGAGAACCGGCCGCGACATTGTAAGCCGGCGCGGACGAGAGAGTCGCCCGCAGCGTTGGAAACGGCTCGGCCGCCGGCGCAGACGATGAATCAGTTGCGTGTGTTGATGTAGCGGGAGCGGCAACTTGCGCATGTATCCGTCCAGCAGCACGGCACGGACAAGCGCTAATGTCCCTTTGCGATACTTTTGTAATGAATAATGATCCTGCGAAAAAATACCAACCAGAGGCCAGAATGATTGTTCTCAAACAAAATGTGCTGATAAAATACTTAGAAAAAATAGCACCTGATGTTTTGTCGGGTGAACGCGGACATTGGCTGGATCGTTGCACGTAGTAGGTTTGTCCTTATCTCTTATCTGCTTCTGCCTTCCCGTCTCTGAAAAAACAACAAAGCACGGCGGCGCACAGTGGCTCACGGCGGGCGGGTCAGGCGGGCGGGCGCTCGAAGTGGCGCGAGGCAGCAGCATTAGGGGCCCGACGGTTTTTGCACAGGGCGGCTCGGCGCTCGAAGTGGCGCGAGGCAGCAGCATTAGACTAGCCATAGTGGGTAGTAACATAGAGTAGTAACATTCTTATGTTATTAGTCTATGTTACTACCTCCATAGTGGGTAGTAACATAGAGGTAGTAACTTGAGGTTTTCATTTATTGTTTTGTGGGATCTATACTAGTACTTCAACTTTGTGATCTATATGTGGCATGTATCAATATGAAATTTTGTTTGCCAGTACCCATATATAAATACAAGAACACAAATTCGAATGGACCTATAATAAATAATAAGTGCCAATATAATATAATTAAAATATATAAAACATGTTTAGAGCCTTATGCTCTATGTTACTCAATAATAAGTGCCAACATGGATCAAGTCTCAAATATAATCTATCGTCGCCCAAACTTTCTCCATACATGCTCAATCAAATCATTTTTTAGAGCCTTATGCATCGGACGATCACAAATTCTAGAATCTCTTTGAAGTACCTCGGCAAATATTGGCATGTCACCATGAGTAAATACTGATGGGAAAACAATTGATGAGCCTGCTTCCTCATTCAAATCAAGCATATTGCCCGCCTCTTCTTTTTCATCCTCAACTATCATGTTGTGTAGAATGATGCAGGCTAACATAATATGATGGAGATCGCCCCGGTCATATAAACGTGCCGGGCGCCGTAAAATAGACCATCGCGCCTGGAGCACACCAAATGCACGTTCCACATCCTTCCTTGCACCTTCTTGATGTTTAGCAAACAACCTCTGTTTTTCTGTTTGAGCCATCGGCACCTTCTTGATTGTATTTGGTCAGGTACATAACTTATTTCTCTTTGTATCAAAGTCTAACTTGTAAATACTTATCTTAATAAAACTGCAGTAGGATAATCCTACTGTGTTCCTGCTATATATAAAGCATAATCAATCCTTTGTTCAAAAAGCATGTCCTAACTAGTGTCTCGATATGATATATCACTTGTTCAATGAAGAAAGCAAAAGCAAAAGGATGTCAACTGAAGCTCACGGTTTTGATAATTCAGGCCACACCTACACACGCTGAATCAGACTTAGAAATTCAGACTTAGATGTGACTAAAGACTTGGCAGTACAGAAATTCCCTGAAGACCTACACACGCTGAATCAGGTATTCGAGAGGGACGTACACGTACGGTGGTGTGGAAGGGCTGGCGGACGAGCTCGTCGGAGCGCCGGGGTAGAAGAGTTGTTGTGGCCAGCGGTTGGCGCACGAGCTTGCCGGGGCGCCGGGGATGTGCTGCTGTGGCGGCGAGGTCGCCGATGACCGGGCACTAGACTTGGCCATGATTCAGGTGGCCTCGCGTCGCCGGCCAGAGCTGCTGCCGGGCGGCGAGACGGAGAGCGGGGCGAGGGAGATGGAGGCGGCAGGGAGGGAGAGGATGGAGACGGCAGGGAGGAAGAGGATGGAGCGGTGGGGAATTTTTCTCCGCGATGGGGACGCCGCAATGGATCGATTTGCATTAAAAAATTGTGGGGCCAAGCGCGAAGTTACGGTAACCAGCTATGTTACTGCTATACTCTCTCTCCTCATTAAATCATTGCCACGTATGCAAATCTGCTGAGTTGGAATCTATGTTACTGCTAAGTTACTACCCACTATGGCTAGTCTTAGGGGCCCGACGGTTTTTGCACAGGGCGGCTCGGCGCTCGAAGTGGCGCGAGGCAGCAGCATTAGGGGCCCGACGGTTTTTGCACAGGGCGGCTCGGCGCTCGAAGTGGCGCGAGGCAGAAGCATTAGGGGCCCGACGGTTTTTGCACAGGGCGGCTCGGCGCGTAGGGCGGCCTGGAGCAGCGGCTTGATAATGACGGCTCAAAACACCTTGGTGTGGGTAGCAACTGAGGCGGAGGCAGGAGTAACTCCATAGCGGCAACGGTCTTCGGACGGCGGCGGCTCGCGCAGCGAGATGGAGGCAGAGCGGAACGGGTACGGCCAACGCGAGGTCGAAAATGGCTCGGAGCCGTCGTGCACTTATGACCAAATCCTCCCCCGAGTCATTGTAGGTTCCGGTCTTTGCGCGGAGATCATGCTGTAGCTGAGAAACAGAGGTCCGGTCCGGTGACTCAGTGCGGGATTGCAGCGGAGGAGCGGAGGGCTGGTCTGGCAACTCAGCGCGGGACGTAAGTGGAGGCCGAGGCAGCCCAGAGCGCACAATGGCGGCTGGCAGCTGAGATTCTCGCAAAGCACAGCAGAAATTGACGACGGGTTAGAGAGACGCCGTTCACTGGCGACTCAGGGGCGCCGGTCTTCGGGAGAGGTAGAGGCACGACGTGAGGCAGCCGGCGCAGGTGGAGCCTCATGCCAGAACATGTCCGGATGATCAGCTGCGAGCCTGGACGCACCATCTCAGCCTCCTCCAAGCAGCGGACGTATTCCTCGTTGGGGATCTTTTCCTTTAGGCTGTAGAGAGAGACTTGCTCGAACAGCACCATAGAGCATGACAATTGAAGAAAGAAAAGTAGCCTGAAATTGATTGCAGCTTCACGTAATCATGTGACCGAGTACTAGTAGTACTTGGATTTGACTAGTCTTGTCTTCCACGTGATGGATGATTGTCTTTCTTGGAGATTGTGCCATTGTAATTCCGTTTCAATTAGCACTAGTAGCAAGTCTTTGGAAAGTAACTGCCATGGAGACACGGGACAGCGGTCAGGCTGCAGCCTTTTTCTTTTTTAATGTAGATGACTGCCGCTGATCCATAGTATTTTGCCCTTTGACTCCTTGCGTACTAGTAACAACATCTGGTGTCACGTTGGTTTGATCCATAGACTGTCTTTTTCTGTGATCTGTAGTGCCTTCGTGGCAGAAGAAAAGGCAGTAGTACACAGTTAATTGCTACGGCCTGGGATTTGTGGACGTAGAGCAGCAGCGATTCAGAGTTGATCCGGTTTAAAAACGCGAAGTTGACTCGGAACAGACCGGCAATTCGGACGAAACTGCAGTGAAGCGACGGTGGCTTGGTGCGGCCGTTCAACCAGGGTTGACCCGTTGGTGAAAGCGTTGCCTTGGTAATTTCTGACTGATGGGATTTGATGCCTACGTGAGTGGCAGCTTTCCTGGTGCGGGTCCCTCCATACTAATTAAGGAAAACGCTGCAATCTTTGGCCACTTTCAATCGTATTCCACGAACCGTGTCGGACTTTCTTGGGATATTGAAATCTTCGTGGACGGCAACCACTCGTACGTGGCCGATCGGACAGCCGCCCGATACAGTAGTCATCGGACCCGCTCGCCGATTCTCCGCTGACAGCTCTTGTAGCAGTAGTTTTGGTTTTGACGAGAATAATTCCTTCTCTTGATCTCGGCGAGTTATGGCGGTAGCAACGATCCAGCCCTAATGTTCTCTTGATCTTGAATCTCAAATATACCGTTTGACTGTTCGTCGACGATGTAAACTTCTGCGCCGGTTCTTTTCCATCCAGCAAATCACGAACTTCTCAATCCCTGAAGAGATCCTCCAAGATCTCAACACCACCGCGTCTTGAGCCCACGGGGTATGCCAACCGTCGGGAATTAACACGTCGGATGTCCTAGTGTTAGGACTTAGTCGCGGCCCAACGCACTTATGTGGTAACGAAAGGGGTTGAGCGGAATCGAGAGACGCAACACAAGATAGGGATTTAGACGACTTGGCCCCGGAAACATCATCCGGTAAAAACCCTACATCTTGTTTGAGGCTAGGTCTCATTATCATCACGAGGGAGTCGCCGTAAACCGGCTCCCCTCTTTGTGTCTAGCCCTAAGATTGTTTCTTCTTGCTTGTAGCTTGTCCCTCCTTGAGGAGCCCTGCCCCTCCTTATTGTCACGCCCAATATGCGACCCTATCCAAAAGGAACTCGAAGGTCCCACCAAGGATAGACCCGCTTATTGGAACGCTTTTGCAAGGTGGATATCATTACATCAACATTACATAATAGAGGGGATACATACAATGTCACATGCATACAACAATACAACATACAAGAACAACATCCGACTACGGATGAATCATGAACAGAAACTCAAACAATATCCACCACGCTAGCCCAGTGCCGACCGAACCTATCCCCGATCGAAGAAGAAGCGGAAGAAGAACTCAAAGCAAGCAAGCATCGCTCTCGCGTCATGATCATCGCATAACCTGTACACCAAGAATTGTTGTAGTAATCAGTGAGCCACGAGGACTCGGCAATCCCATTACCATGGGTATCAAGACTAGCAAAGCTTAATGGGAAAGGAAGGGGTAAAGTGGTGAGGTTGCGATGGCGACTAAGCATGATATGGTGGCTAACATACGCAAATAAGAGCGAGAAGAGAGCAAGCGAGCGGTCGTGAACTAGCAATGATCAAGAGGTGATCCCGAACACCAACTTCGTCAAACATAACCTAGAAACCGTGTTCACTTCCGGACTCCGCCGAGAAGAGACCATCACGGCTACACACGCGTTGATGCGTTTTAATTCGGATCAAGTGTCAAGTTATCTACAACCGGACATTAACAAATTCCCATCGCCACATAACCGCTGGCACGACTCTCAAAAGTTTATACCTGCGGGGTGTCCCAACAGCCCATGACAAGCTCTCGCGATCAACGAAGGAATAGACCTTCTCCCGGAAGACCCGATCTGTCTCGGAATCCGGTTTACAAGACATTTCGACAATGGTAAAACAAGACCAGCAAGACTGCCCGATCTTGACAATCCCGATAGGAGCTGCACATATCTCGTTCTCGAGCAACACCGGATAAGCTAAGCGTCACAGTACCGACGAATCCAAGTTGCCAAGGAATGGTCCCATACGGTGCTCTAGTTTGGACCAACACTTAGACAAGCATTGGCCGGGGGGCTATAATAAAGATGACCCTTGGGTTAATTACTCCCAAGGAAAAAGTAGGTGGTGGTGAGGCAAATGGTAAAACCAAGGTTGGGCCTTGCTGGACAAGTTTTATTCAAAGCGAACTGTCAGGGGGGTCCCATAAATCACCCGACCGCGTAAGGAATGCAAAATCCGGGAACATAATACCGGTATGACGGAAACTAGGGCGGCAAGAGTGGAACAAAACACCAGGCATAAGGCCGAGCCTTCCATCCTTTACCAAATATATAGATGCATTAATAATATAAGAGATATTGTGATATCCCAACATAACCCTGTCCACAATGGAGAAATCTTCAACTTCACCTGCAACTAGCAACGCTATAAGAGGGGCTGAGCAAAGCGGTAACATAGCCAAACAACGGTTTGCTAGGAATGGTGTCAAAGGTTAGAGGTTCGTGGCAATTTGGGAGGCTTGAAGAGCAAATGATAGGTAACACCGCATAGCGATAGAACGAAACAACTAGCATAGCAATGATAGTAGTGAGATCCAGGGTAGCGGTCATCTTGCCTGAAATCCCGCTAGGAAGAAGAACGAGTCCATGAAGAAGATGAAGCCACGAAGACGAACCAAGCGTAGACGAACGAATCCTCACGATCGCAACGAAACGGGAACTATCGAGAAGAAGCACACAACATAGTAAACACACCACACATAGACAAGACATGATGCACAACAAGCATGATGCATGACAAAGCTACATGAAGCTACTCATGGCAAGAGACGATGCAAACTAGAACACATCAAGGCAAGTTTAAATGAGGCCGGAAACAACATATAACAATTTCGGTAAGTCCTCATATGCATATTTCGAAATTGGTCCAGAACTGAACAAACCTTATGTTCAAGTTGTTAAACAGCAAGTTAAAGATCACCAAGATGATCTACACGAAATTCTGGTCAAGTTACATATAAAGTTCATTAGATTCGGAGCTACGGCCTAGAAGATATGAGCAAAACAAGTTCAACATGGCATTGATGCAAAATGCATACAAACATCAAGCAAACACCTCAAAACAAGGATGCAACATGGTAATACGAAACTACATGCAAAATCAAGCAAGTTTCATATAGAGCACACTCAAAACGGAGCAACGGTTCAACACATGCACACTATACAAGTCATAACAACAATCTGTCCATAACAGCAACTAGGCATCTTGCGAGCATCAAAACAATAAGCTACAGCACCCCAACATAATAACAAAAGGCATGGGCATTGTTGGGGAACGTAGTAATTTCAAAAAATTTCCTACGCACACGCAAGATAATGGTGATGATATAGCAACGAGGGGAGAGTGTTGTCTACGTACCCTCGTGGACCGAAGCGGAAGCGTTGACGCAACATAGAGGAAGTAGTCGTACGTCCTCCCGGTCCGACCGATCCAAGCACCGTTACTCCGGCACCTCCGAGTTCTTGACACACGTACAGCTCGATGACGCACCCCCGATCTCCGATCCAGCAGAGGCGCAGGGGGGAGTTCCATCAGCATGACGGCGTGGTGACGATCTTGATGTTCTCCTGTCGCAGGGCTTTGCCTAAGCACCGCTACAATATGACCGAGGTGTAATATCATGGAGGGGGGCACCGCACACGGCTAAGGAACGATCTCAATGATCAACTTGTGTGTCTAGGGTGCCCCCGCCTCGTGATATAAAGGAGGGAGGAAGGAGGAGGCCGGCCTAGGGAGGAGGCGCCATAGGGGAGTCCTACTCCCACCGGAGTAGGATTCCCCTTTCCTAGTCCAACTAGGGATCCTTCCATGTAGTAGGAGTAGGAGACTAGGAAGGGAAGAGAGAAGGGAAGGAAGGAGGGGTGCGGCCCTCCCCTAGTCAATTCGGACTAGGCCTTGGGGCGCGCAGCCTGCCCTAGGCAGCCCTCTCACTTTCCCTTGAGGCCCAATAAGGCCCAATACTTCTCCCGGCGAATTCCGTAACTCTCCGGTACTCCGATAAATACCCGAATGACTCGGAACCTTTCCGAACTCCGAATATAGTCGTCCAATATATTGATCTTTACGTCTCGACCATTTCGAGACTCCTCGTCATGTCCCCGATCTCATCCGGGACTCCGAACTCCTTCGTACATCAAAACTCATAAACTCATAATATAAGCATCATCGAAACCTTAAGCGTGCGGACCCTACGGTTCGAGAACAATGTAGACATGACCGAGACACGTCTCCGTCAATAACCAATAGCGGGACCTGGATGCCCATATTGGTTCCTACATATTCTACGAAGATCTTTATCGGTCGAGACCGCATAACAACATACGTTGTTCCCTTTGTCATCGGTATGTTACTTGCCGAGATTTGATCGTCGGTATCAATACCTAGTTCAATCTCGTTACCGGCAAGTCTCTTTACTCGTTCCGTAATACATCATCTCATAACTAACTCATTAGTTACATGCTTGCAAGGCTTAGGTGATGAGTATTACCGAGAGGGCCCAGAGATACCTCTCCGACAATCGGAGTGACAAATCCTAATCTCGAATTATGCCAACCCAACATGTACCTTCGGAAACACCTGTAGAGCACCTTTATAATCACCCATTTACGTTGTGACGTTTGGTAGCACACAAAGTGTTCTTCCGGTAAACGGGAGTTGCACAATCTCATAGTTGCAGGAACTTTGTATAAGTCATGAAGAAAGCAATAGTAGTATACTAAACGATCAAGTGCTAGGCTAACATAATGGGTCATGTCAATCACATCATTCTTCTAATGATGTGATCCCACTAATCAAATGACAACACATGTCTATGGTCAGGAAACATAACCATCTTTGATTAATGAGCTAGTCAAGTAGAGGCATACTAGTGACTATAGTTTTGTCTATGTATTCACACATGTATCATGTTTCCGGTTAATACAATTCTAGCATGAATAATAAACATTTATCATGATATGAGGAAATAAATAATAACTTTATTATTGCCTCTAGGGCATATTTCCTTCAGTCTCCCACTTGCACTAGAGTCAATAATCTAGTTCACATCGCCATGTGATTTAACACCAATAATCATATCTGTATATGATTAACACCCATAGTTCACATCGTCATGTGACCAACACCCAAAGAGTTTACTAGAGTCAATAATCTAGCTCACATTGCTATGTGATTAACACCCAAAGAGTACAAAGGTGTGATCATGTTTTGCTCATGAGAGAAGCTTAGTCAACGGTTCCGTCACATTCAGAGCCGTATGTATTTTGCAAATATTCTATGTCTACAATGCTCTGTACGGAGCTATTCTAGCTAATTGCTCCCACTTTCAATATGTATCCAGATTGAGACTTAGAGTCTTCTGGATAGGTGTAAAAAGTTTGCACTGATGTAACTTTTACAACAAACTCTTTTATCACCTCCATAATCGAGAAACATCTCCTTAGTCCTTACTAAGGATATTCTTAACCAATGTCCAGTGATCTACTCCTAGATCACTATCATACTCCCTTGCCAGATTCAGAGCAAGGTATACAATAGGTTTGGTACATAGCATAGCATTCTTTATAGAACCTATGACTGAGGCATAGGGAATGACTTTTCGTTCTCTTTCTATTTTCTGCTGTGGTCGGGATTTGAGTCTTACTCAATTTCATACCTTTGCAACACATGCAAGAACTCTTTCTTTGACTGTTCCATTTTGAACTATTCCAAAATCTTGCCAAGGTATGTACTCATTGAAAATCTTATCAAGCGTCTTGATCTATCTCAATAGATATTGATGCTCAATATGTATGTAGCTTTTATTGAGGTCTTTTCTTTTAAAGAACTCCTTTAAAACACTCCTTTATGCTTTGCGTAAAAATTCTACATCATTTCGATCAACAATATGTCACTCACATATACTAATCGAAAGGTCAGTAGTGCTCCCACTCACTTTATTGTAAATCTGAGGCTTCATCGTAAGTCCATATAAAACTATATGCTTTGATCAACTTATCAAAGCGTATATTCCAACTCGAGATGCTTGCACCAGTCCATAGATGGATCATTGGAGCTTGCATATTTTGTTAGCACCTTTAGGATTGGCAAAACCTTCGGTTGCATCATATACAACTCTTCTTTAAGAAATCCATTAAGGAATGCAGTTTTGACATCCATTTGCCGATTTCATAAAATGTGGCAATTGCTAACATGATTCGAGACGAGTTAAGCATCGATACGAGTGAGAAAATCTCATCGTATTCAACACCTTGAACTTGTTGAAAACCTTTCGCAACAAGTCGAGCTTGGTAGATAGTAATACTACTATCGGTGTCCGTCTTCCTCTTGAAGATCCATTTATTTAACATGGCTTGCTGATCATCGAGCAAGTCAATCAAAGTCCATACTTTGTTCTCATACATGGATCATATCTCAGATTTTATGGCCTCGAGCCATTTCGCGGAATCTGGGCTCATCATCGCTTCCTCATAGTTCGTAGGTTCATCATGGTCTAGTAACACACTACTAGGAAAAGGGCTATAGATAGGATTGATTCTAATGACGCACCGTGGAGGCAGTGCGCCACTACTATATACTAATGGCGCACCTGTTCCTGATACGCCATTAGTGTGGAAGACACTAATGGCGCACCGTGGACAGGGTGCGCCACTAGTATGATTTTTTTTCCATTTTCCCATACATACTAATGGCGCATGAGGTCTACAATGCGCCATTACTATATATAACTACTAATGGCGCACCAAGCGGCAAAGGCACCATTATCAGTAAATTTTGTTTTATTCTTTTTTTGCAAAACTACTAATGTCACACCCTCTGCCGATGCACCATTAGTAACCAGGGTTACTAATGGCGCATCAGCAGACAATCTTGCCATTAGTAACCCAGGGACCAACAAGATATTTTGGACAGCCCACACCTACCCACTCACTTTCCCCACTTCATTCCATCCACCTCCTTCTCCAAGATTTCGCCATCTCCTCCTCCTCACCTCATTTCCACCATAGATTCAACAAAATTAAGTGGTGAAATTACCTTTTTTGATAGGTAAGTAAGGAAAGCTATCTTCATGATATAGATCTACTTTTTTTCTCCCTAGCTCGCTCCAACAACGTGCACATGCACTTTTGTGGCCTAGCTAGATCTATGTATGTTTGTGGTGTTGCAAGTGTTTGTGGTGTTGCATATATGTTTGTGTTTGAAGGTACCGTATTTGAAATATCGATAGTTGCCAATATTTTGCCGGATGTTTTGATTCATTTCCGTTTAAAGAGAATTTTGGCACTATGCATTCTTTTTGGTCCTATTTTTAGGGAAGGTCATGCCAAATTTTTCTTGGTTCTAACATATCATTTTGCTCTACCCAGACGACCATGGTCCGCATGATGACCGAAGGCATTGTGAATAGGTTTTGAGCTCATGCCAAGGCCGAGATGCTTCAAAAGAACGAGACGGAGATAAGATGTCCATGTCGAAGATGCAAGTGAAGAGCCTTATTGCGGACCCGGATTCCGGCAGGTCTTGACCACCTGCTCTTGCATGGTTTCATGGATGGCTATCGGTGGCAAGGTGATGAAGATGACTATCAAGTCGTCCATGGCCGGGGCCGGGCAAGAAATGAGGAAGGGCAACAAGACAAGTACCACCGCGGCGAGGGCGGGCGAGAAGACGAAGAATCTCGTGGACAAGATCACGACGGTGATCTTGTACCGATCATCATGTAGAAGATGTCGTACATGATGATGAGGAAGATCAAGACGAAGGGCATGATCATGAAGATGAAGATGCCGGAGCAGACGACGATGGAGGCTGGGTGCAGGACCCTCATATTCAAGAGCTGCTTCTCAAGCGGACGGATAACGCAAGAGCTGCCGCCCGAGAGAAAGCCAAGCTGGATCAACTAGAGATAGACGCGGTTACTCCATTGTATGAAGGATGCAGGCCCGAGGATACCCGCCTGAAAGTAACGCTCATGGCTCTGGAGATGAAGGTAAAACACAAAATGACCGACGCATGCTTCGACGAGAACATGTCATTCTGGCACGAACGTCTTCCCAAGGGGAACAAGTGCCCGACCAGTTTCGAGGAGGCGAAGAAAATCGTGTGTCCTCTGGATTTACCGCACGTGAAATACCATGTGTGCATGAAAAATTGCATCATGTATCGGGACGAGCACGCGGAGTCTACCATATGTCCGGTGTGTGGCGTCACTCGATACAAGAAGAGGAAGAAAGCTCCTCGAAAATCGGTGTGGTACTTTCCGATCACTCCTCGTCTGCAGCGGTATTTCGCGGACCCTAAGGTAGCAAAGCTCCTGCGTTGGCACGCGGATAGGGAGGAGAAGAAGCGAAGATGACGCAAATGATCCGGAGATAGATAAAAAGACAAGATCTTGAGTCACCCTAAGGATGCGAGCGATGGCAAGCGTTGAACTTCAAGACCCGAATTTGGGAAGGATCCAAGGAACATCGTCTTTGGGCGCGAGCACCGATGGAGTCAATCCGTTTGGCAGCCGAGAAGCACACATAGCACCTGGCCTGTGTTTGTGTGGATGTACAACCTTCCCCCTGGTTGTGCATGAAGAGGAAGTACATTCACATGAGTATGCTAATTGAAGGGCGAAACAACCAGGGAACGACATCAATCAGACCGGGGCTCTTTGAAGGAGGAGCTAGACACGCTGTGGAAAACGCCAGTAATCGTGGGGCCGCAGAGAAAGAATATTTCCCTATGAGAGCCGCCTTGCTCACGACGGTGCACGACTATCTCGATTCACGGATATCTCGCGGGCGGGTAGTCCACGGATTTTCGGATGCGTAAGGTGCATGGATGACACAACGATCGCCAGACTAGATAGAGATCCGGGTCTTGAAAACCGTGTTCATGGGACATCGAAGGTGGCTTCGCGACGATGACCCGTGGAGGAAACGCAAGGATCTGTTCGATGGTGAAACCAAACCCAGCGCCCGTGTACGAGGAGCGGCAAGGAAATAGACAAGCTGTTGAAAAATTGGAAAGACCGCCCACCGCCGAAAGATGCGAAGGCGCCAGAGCAGCTGCTGAAGGTATGGAAAACGAGGTCTGTTTTACGGGACTTGCCGTCTTGGAAGATCCACCGTGTGCCTCACAGCCTTGATGTCATGCATATCACGAAGAACGTGTGCGAGTCTGCTTGGTACCCTGCTCAACATGCGAGAGAGGACCAAAGATGGGCGAAAGCAAGGGCGGACTTGAAATCAATGGGCATCGGCAGGAGCTTCACGCTAATGATGATGATGAGGCGAAGCAGACACGGAAAGTCGCCGCAAAGGCAAAAGGCCAAGAAGACCGGAAATGACTACCCTCCGCGTGCTTCACTCTAAGTCGAGGAGATCGAGCAGTTTTCACCGCCTCCTAGAAGTAAAACTTCCTTATGGTTCTGCGGAGAAGATAAGCGGATACCTAGACCCAGTGAAGCGAAGTTCAGCGGGATGAAGTCTCACGATATCACGTCTTGATGACGCAGATACTTCCGATTGCAATCCGTGGGATCATGGATGCGCACGTCCGTGAAACGCTATTTGGCCTGCATGCAACTTTTTGACGTCATCTCGGAAGTCGATTGGCATGAGGCAACTCGAAGGCTACAGGAAGAGATCGTGGTGATACTATGCGAGCTTGAGATGTACTTCCGCCCGCATTCTTGACGTTATGGTGCATCTGCTGGTCCATATAGTGGAGGATATCATCCAACTCGGGCGACGTTCCTGCACAAAGATGATGCCTTTCGAAAGGATGAATGGTGTCATCAAAGGATACGTTCGCAACATGTCACGTCCAGAGGGAAGCATAGCCAGGGGCTTTCTGACCGAAGAGTGCATCTCCTACTACACGAATTATCTAGGCATCGAGAACCCCGTTGGTCTGCCCGTCAACAGGCACCTCGGCAGGCTCGCTGGATGGGGTCACCATGAGGGTCGCCACGAAATGCATGTCGACTTCGAGGGTCGACTCGCCGACTTTGAAAGAGCAAACCTAGTCGCGCTACAACACATAGACGTGGTCGATCCTTGGGTGGTAGAGCACAAAACCTTTATTAAGAAGACGTACAATGACCGAGGCCAACAGAGGACGGACGGAGATATACTCAAAGAGCACAACTCATGTTTCACGCGTTGGTTCAAGCGAAGCTTCGTCAGTACCCTTTACATGAGGATTCTTCCGCGGAAGAACAACTCATATTCGCCTTGTCACAGGCGCCGAGCACAACCTCGATGACCTATGAGGCGTCACGATATCAACGACTACACATTCTACACCGAGGACAAGGACATGAAGAGCGATGGTTATCGAACTTCGGGGTAACGATGGAATCCTACACCGGTAACGACAAGGACCGATACTACGGAAGGATCGAGAAGATCTGGGAGCTGAGCTACGCTGGAGAGAAGGTCCCGATGTTCCGTGTCAGATGGGCCAAAAACGTCATAAAAGAAGACCGGTATTTCACCACCATGGTTATACCCGAAGCCAAATCCAAGACCGTGGGCGCAAACGTCACCGCGAAAAATGAGCCATGGGTACTGGCTTCCCAAGTGGACCAATGCTTCTTCATTACCGACCCGCCAAAGCCCAGTCGTGTTGTCGTGAGGAGAGGCAAAAGGAAGATCATCGGAATGGATGGAGTAGCCAATGAGCAAGACTTGACAAGCACGGGCGACCAAGATCGAACATGACGACGACGATGAAGTAGCAGCACACACCACAAGAAGAAGCAGGACCACCCTACCTAAAGGACGTCCGTTCCACAGAAGAACTCCGTTTGCGAAAAAGAAGGGCAAGAAGATTGTGAACAGATAGCTAGCTAAGACCGATTGTATTTAAATCGTAGTCTTCATTTCTCGATTGTATTTCATGGGCACTTTTTGATATCATGAATATTTTTAAATTTCATGGGCACTTTTTGAATTCATGAGGACACTTGATCTCGATTCCCCTCCATCTCGATCTCGATCCCCCTCCATCTCGATCGCACCAAGACCTCCCGCTTAGCTCCACCCATCGCAACCTCCCCGCTCCACCGCCGAGCACCGCCCGACCCCCACCAAGACTTTTTGAACATATTTTAATTTTTTACTATTTTTATAAAAATATTACATGTTATAATTTAAACAAGTTTGAACATATTTAAACACAAATAAATATAAAAACAGCATTTAAAATGCATAAAAATATTACTGTTATGATTTAAACAAGTTTGAACATATTTAAACTCAAATAAATATAAAAACACCATTTAAAATGCATAAAAAATATTGGGGATCACTGGAATCAAACCCAGGACCTCCCGTGTGTGTGTCTTTGCGTGCTAACCATCGGGCTAGTGGGTGGGTTACATTGTAGATAGGGTTGGGCTGTAGATATGGCTACTAGGCTAGGTTGAAACAAAATTCTAATGGCGCACCGAGGGTGGTGCGCCATTAGAACAATCAGACTTATGGCGCACCTGCCTGTGGTGCGCCATTAGAATCTTCCTCCACCTATTCCCTCGGCCTCTCTCCTCCCTCGCGGATCCCCGCCCACTGACCTAACTTTGCCCCGCTGTCAGCTGTCCCCCTCACCGCCCCCCTCGCCTCCTTCGCCATCCCGAGCCGAGCGCCTCCCACGCCGTCCCCGAGCCGAGTGCCTCGACGCCCTTCCGCCTAAGCGCCCCCCCCCAGCCCCGCCAAGGCGCCCTTGACGTGCTTCAGACGCTCAGAGGACCACCACCGCTCGACGCCCTCGATCATGCTGCCTGCCCAGAGGACCGCCGCCCGACGGCGACCTGGTCGCTCCGCCTCGACTAGCTCCGGATGCCCTGAGTCGCCCTCGACCTCCCAAGTGAGCACCCGAGCCGCTTCCCCCTCTTCCCCCTCTTTATTTCCTTCTGATGTGTTCTAGGGTTGGGGGTTGGAGAAATTTGGACAAGGAAAGGGGGTTGGAGAATTAAGTAGCTAGGGTTGTCCAAATGTTCAAATCTCTGAGCTTGCATTTAGATGCATTTTAGAGGATACTAGTCTCAACTAAGCATCCGCCTAGAGATTCTTTCTTTAAGTAGCTAGGCTCAATTAGTGAATTTTCTAGTGAGTTTGGATTCATGCAACAATATGAAACATTAATTACTATTCTTTCTGGCCACTAATGATAGATGTAACATGTAAGAAGTCCATAATTGATTAATGGATCTGTTAGTTTGATAGTTTTTTAGTGTTGCACCTTTTCCTTCTACAACTTGCAGATGTGCACATAGTTTTTTGTGTTTAGTTTAGGAGTTGGTCCTTGGGAAGCATAAATAAAACATTATTGGCAAGTGCAGTCTTGTTACTCCTAGGTATCTACAAATGAGTAGATGAATATTTGTTACCAGGAGGGGTTACAATATCTTTCAAACTGATGTTGTTCTCATGATCATGCTTTCTAATGGTTTGATATCACCCAAAGTTTGGCATGGAAACTACAGAGTACTAGCATACTGACTAAACTATCCAGATAGTGAGATAGTAAGAAGGAAACTAAGCATACTAGTTTTTTGTAGTGAGACAGTAAGATAGTGAGACAGTAAGAAGGAAACTTCCTGCATTATGTAGATGATAAAATGGCGTAAACACAGGAGGTTCGGTTTGTCAGATCTCCACCAGTTTGGGTTGGTGAATGTGGATGATTTTTTATCCTGTGAACTCATTGTACTTTGCTACAAGAATTTGGTATCATCATGGTGTAATTTTGTTAACATTTTGGTTTTGTTAGATAGTGGCGCTTATAACATCATGTGGAATTTTTAAGTCTGCTTACAGCTCTAGTACACTTCTCTTACACTTCTTGAGGACTTGTATTTGCTATTGTTGTGTTGTTGTTCCTATCTGTAATTGCTTCAAATACACTACCATGACTTAATGTTTACAATAGCTGTTTTCTTTGTGTCCAATAGTCGGCGATATTTTTCTTCGAGGTAACTAGTCAAATGTTCAAGGTGTATGTCTCGAACTTGAATGTTGCAACACTGTTTTCTTCAGAGGCTCTTGTCAAAAACTTTAGCTATTGTCTTGCAAAGATGATGATCATCTTGCTAGTTTGTTGGGTTTTGTCTCCGACCATCGTGTCGTGATGAATTTGCAGTACCCGAGAGGCCCTTGAGTTTGCCGGAATGTCGATTAACTTCCGTTCCGGCAAATTGGAATACTCCATATGTCCTATTTTCAGCAAAGGTCATGCTGAAATTTTCCATGAATTTTAGCATGACTTTGCTAAAAATAGGACATATGGGGTACTTGCGACTAATGCATGGGCCGGGCTATCTTAGTACTTAGTTAAGTAGGATCAACTGCCCTGCCATTCTTGCTGCATTAAATCATAAGGTGGCAATAGAGCCAAGTGATTAGGCCCAACTTAGAATTATCCTTAGCATCGATAAACCCTAGATGATAAACGCAACATAGGTGGCAATAGAGCCAAGTGATTAGGCCCAACCTAGGGTGCCTCGGCATCGATAAACCCTAAATGATGAAAACTTAACTTGGCTGCTGTAACGCCCCGGATCCGATGCGCCAGGTGTCCGTCAGTTATTCGCCGTCGTTGCCATGTCATTTGCTTGCGTGTTGCATTTTGCCATGTCATCATCTGCATTTCATATCATGTCATCATGTGCATCTCATTTTGCATACGTGTTCGTCTCATGCATCTGAGTCTTTTCCCCGTTGTCCGTTTTGCAATCCAGCGCTCCTATGTCCTCCGGCGTCTCCCTCTTCTCTCTTCTCTTGTGCGGGTATTAAACTTTCTCGGAATGGCCCGAGGTTTGCCAAGCGGCCTTGGTATAGTACCGGTAGACCGCTTGTCAAGTTTCGTGCCATTTGGAGGTCGTTTGGTACTCCAACGGTTAACCGGGTAACCGTAAAGCCCTCTTTGAGTTGCAGCCCAACACCCCTTCCAAAGTGGCCCAAAACCCAGCAAACTCCCCTCCATGCTCTCGGTTGTTCGATCACGATCGCGTGGCCGAAAACCGCACCTCATTTGGACTCTCCTAGCTCCCTCTACCTATAAATATGCCCTCCCCTCCAAATTCGCGGTCTAATCCCCCGAAATCCTAGCAAAATTCCCCTCTCCGCCGCCGGACGTGTCCGCCCGCGCCCGACGCGTCCGCCGGACGCGTCGCCCCGGCCAATCCCCGCATGCGCGTCAGCCTCTCTCTCTCTCGCCGCCGCCCCACCGGGGCCGAGGCAGGCCCGCCTGCCCGACGCGCCGCCGCTTCGCCGCCATGCCCCGTTCGCTCGCCCGAGCTCCGCCTCGCTCCGCTGCCTCCCTGCGCCGCCTCGCCCGCCGCGACCCCCGCCAGCGCCTCGCCGAGCGCGCCCGCGCGCCATGCCGCCGGTTCGCCGTCGTCCGCGTCCTCGCCGGGATCCCGCCGCCTCGCGCCGCCACCTCGTCGGAGGCCGCCATCCCCGCCGCCCTCGAGTCCATGCCGCCCTTGGGATCCGCCCGTCGCCGGCTGGCCTCGCCGTCGCCGAGAACGGAGCTGCCAGCCCAGATCCGCCGGATCCGCCGGGCGCCGCCCCATGGCCTCCTCCGCCTCGCCCGGCCCTCGCCGAGTCGGCCGCCGCCAGCCTCGTCCCCGTTTGAGACGACGGCAGCGTCGCCGCCACATGGGCGCGCCTCCCACTGCCCAGCGCCTGGCCCAACCCGGTGGCGCGTGGGCTTCCAGCGCGCCTAGGCCCAGCTTCGCCACCAGCCTCCCTCTCCAAGCCGACCGGGCCAAGGCCCACTGGGTGAGAAGCCCCAGCCCCTCCTCTCTACTGGCCCAGCAGATTCGGCCCCATATATTTTTTTCCCGATCCTGCGAATTTAACATTATCCAGTGAATTACCTGTTTTGCAGAAACCCCCTTGCACTTCATGCATATAATAACTCATAATCCGTGCATCACATGTAAAAACTTTGTATATGTAAAATGCTTAGAATTTCATCTAGTTTCATAATATGCCATTTTCTTCCATGTTTGAAATGATTAAAATGCTGTTTGTTTAAATTTGCTCAAATGCCATGTTAAAATGATTTAATTCATAACTAAATAACCGTAGCTCGGAATTAAATGTTCTTTATATGTAAATGGGGTAGAATTTTTCCTAGTTTAACATGGTGTACTTTATTTTCCTGTTTAACAACTTTAAAATATGTTTTAGGGCAGAATAGTACCAAATTCAAAATATGCATATGGGGATTTTCCGGACTTGTTGTTCGTTGTTTCCGGCCTCATTTAAACTTGCCTTGATGTGTTGTTCTTGTTTGCATCATCTCTTGCCATGAGTAGCTTCATGTAGCTTGGTCATGCATCATGCTTGTCGTGCATCATGCCTTGTTCATGTGTGGTGTGTTTACTATGTTGTGTGCTTCTTCTTGTTAGTTCCTGTTTCATTGCGATCGTGAGGATCCGTTCGTCTTCTTCATGGACTCGTTCTTCTTCCTTGCGGAATTTCAGGCAAGATGACCGCTACCCTGGATCTCACTACTATCATTGCTATGCTAGTTGCCTCGTTCTACGCTATCTTTCGCTACCTATTACCTGCTTGTCCAGCCATCCCATATTGCCATGAACCTCTAACCTTTGACACCTTTCCTATGCAAACCGTTGTTTGGCTATGTTACCGCTTTGCTCAGCCCCTCTTATAGTGTTGCTAGTTGCAGGTGAAGTTGAAGATTTCTCCATGGTGGACAGGATTTTGGTTGGGATATCACAATATCTCTTATATTATTAATGCATCTATATATTTGGTAAAGGGTGGAAGGCTCGGCCTTATGCCTGGTGTTTTGTTCCACTCTTGCCGCCCTAGTTTCCGTCATACCAGTGTTATGTTCCTGGATTTTGCGTTCCTTACGTGGTCGGGTGATTTATGGGACCCCCCTGACAGTTTGCTTTGAATAAAACTTGTCCAGCAAGGCCCAACTTTGACTTTTACCATTTGCCTCACCTAGCCCTTTTTTTCCCTTGGGAGTCGCGATTTCGAGGGTCATCTTATTTTACCCCGGGCGGTGCTCATCGTGAGTGTTGGTCCAAATCTGTCGACCGCCGGTGTACCGAGGGCAACTCGGCTGGCCTACCGAAGTTTGGACAATCCGGTGTGCCCCGAGAACGAGATATGTGCAGCTCCTATCGAGGATTTGTCGGCACATTCGGGCGGCTTTGCTGGTCTTGTTTTACCATTGTCGAAATGTCTTGATGTACCGGATTCCGGGACCGATCGGGTCTTCTGGGTGAAGGTCTATTCCTTCGATGATCGCGAGAGCTTGTCATGGGCTAAGTTGGGACACCCTGCAGGTATAAACTTTCGAGAGCCGTGCCCGCGGTTATGTGGCGATGGGAATTTGTTAATGTCGGTTGTAGATAACTTGACACTTGATCCGAATTAAAACGCATCAACGCGTGTGTAGCCGTGATGGTCTCTTCTCGGCGGAGTCCGGGAAGTGAACACGGTTTCTGGGTTATGTTTGACGTAAGTAGGTGTTCAGGATCACCTCTTGATCATTGCTAGTTGACGACCGTTCCGCTTGTTCTCTTCTCGCTCTTCTTTGCGTATGTTAGCCACCATACTTGCTTAGTCGCTGCTGCAACCTCACCACTTTACCCCTTCCTTTCCCATTAAGCTTTGCTAGTCTTGATACCCATGGTAATGGGATTGCTGAGTCCTCGTGGCTCACGGATACTTCAAAACCAGTTTGCGGTGCCTATGTTACCGAAAGCGGTGACGCAACCAAGCTCAAGGAGGAGCTCGATGAAGATCTTGCCCTTTGTGTTGTTTCGTTCTAGTTGATCAGTAGTGGAGCCCAGTTGGGGTCGATCGGGGACCTTTTGTCGCATTTGGGGTTCTTCTTTTATTTTGGTTCCGTAGTCGGACCTTGATTGTATCTGGATGATGCAATGCTTTATTCATGTATTTGTGTGAAGTGGTGATTGTAAGCCAACTATGTATCTCTTTCCCTTATGTATTACTTGGGTTGTGTGAAGATTACCTCACTTGCGACATTGCTTTCAATGCGGTTATGCCTCTAAGTCGTGCTTCGACACGTGGGAGATATAGCGCCTTTCCCGACCTTAGGAGCCCCACTGCTTGATCGTTTTTAGCGGCCGAGTTGTGTCTAGAAAAATGTTTTGAGTCATTAGGATTATATATATCGGAGAGTTAGGAATTCTTTTTACTTCTCAGTCCCTTCATCGCTCTGGTGAGGTATCCTGACGTAGAGTTTTGACTCTTCTCTTCTCAAATTTCACTAAATTTTTTTTAGGATCACGCGGGTATTTTGGAATCGTTCCGATGGTTTTATGATGACAACATTGTCTTGGTGCCTCCTGTCAGCAGGGGTTTTTTTAGTGGAGGTGTCCCGGGGAGTTGAGCTCTGAGGTGTTGTCGTCATAATTTTATCGTTGCAGTTCTGGAATACCTGAGTTTAGTACTCCGACATCGAAAATCTCTTTTATGCAGTTGTTGGTGAGATAACCCGATAACCCGATCTTGAGGTGAGTACGGAGTATTGCCATGACTCGTATAACGGATGCTTTTGAAGGTTGAGGTAGACGATTTCGAAGGTTTCTTGGTTATGTGTTGACGGATGGATACAATGGATGTAGGGATTGTTAGTTTGGGTGAGATATATTGCTTCCTGTATCCCCAACACCGATTGCATAACCGTAAAGTTTCGGAGTTTATAGGTGGGAATTCAAGTAGCTCCTAGAATATCTTTCCGACAGATGCATGATATGGGATTGGGTAAATCTCTATCATATGTATTTGTTCCGGCCTATTCTGCAAGCCAAATCCTTTGGTTTTGTTTTATTTGTGGTATTCGAGTTGCTTCGATGTCAAATGTTGAATCCATACCTTTCCGAAATGGTGTTCTCATACTCCGATGTGAATACCAATCCTTCTCGACAATCGAGATTGTCATGTCAATCCTTTCCAACCGGTGTGCTTCTCTTCAAGTGGATCCGGTCATTCTCCCCATCTGCAAGATCAATTCTAAGTTTTTCTCAACGGTGTTTCTTTCGTTCATCCCAAGTTGTCTTTGTTTTTCCCCACCCTCCCACCCTTTTCTTCAAGGACTCATTTATTTTAATCAAGTATCCATTTATTCATGTGAAGTCACTTCACTCTTTTCAATCAATGTTCTTATCCGGTGATCCCTCGTGAAGATGCTCACGAGCTTCAAGTTCATCATCCTCCTTTCTTTTCTTCTCCGGTGGATCCAATTCAAGCTTTCAGTGTTGATCATATTCTTTTCCTCATTTCAATGTCTTCTCATACCGGTGCACCTCATTATCATTCTACTTCTCGCTATTTGTTATTCCGGAGTGCTCAAGATATCTCGAAGATTTGTGTTTCCATTCTTAATTCGTTCAAGCTCTTTCGAGATTGGTATCTCATTCAAGTCATCTAATTCAACCGGTGCAACATCTCTTTTAAATCTTTTCAACGGTGTTCTTTTGAGTGGGCCCTAACCCACAGGTCTTTTCCCAGGATCTTTCCCGACTCTTCTATTTTCCCAGAGCTATCCTACATTCTTCTCCAAGTTTGACGTAAGAATGAGTTATCATCAGTCAAATGCTTTTCTCCAAGATCTTTCAAATTCTTTTCATAGTTGGCTCAACCTCTTCGCTTTTGATTCTTCCGGTGTGCCTCAATAATTCTTAGTGGTGTTTCTCGTTGTCATTCTCATCATTTGAAGACCGAAGAAGAGTTTCTCTTTAATCTTGCTCTATTCACTTCAAGATTCATGGTTCTAGCTTGATGCCATCCTCTCATAATTGTTTTTGATTGTGACAATTCTTTTCACCCATTCGGAGCATTTCATGAGTTGTTTCCATTTCTTTCCTCCGAAGGCCATCATGTCATAATTCTTCATTCTCAGTGTGTAGCTATCGTTCTCTAAATCTTACCGGTGATCCGTTCAAATATCCTCTAATCAGCTCATGATCTCTTCGTTCATGTTTTTAAATCCCCTCAAGTATCTTCATTCGTTTTCCAATTCTTCCTGGTGAATTGTGCCTTTGCTACGTTCATTTTCAATTCTTACGGTGGCTCGTTCAAGATTTCACCTCTTTCGTTATCATTTAATTTAATTCATTCGTTCTTTCCAATCCTACCGGTGGTTCGTTGAAAACCTTCTCAAGTTTCGATATATCTCTTTTAATCCTTTCTACGAGAATAAGTAGTATGCCAAATCCGTTGATTGTCATCAATTTAATTGGTGAAGGATACGCATAACATAAGTCTTATTCTTGTTTCATCCAAGCGATTAATCCCTTCCTTCCGGAGATTGTTCATGATGAAGTAATTCTCGGCTCTAGTGTTTCATCTTTTCTTGTCCGGAGTTCCAAGTTTTCCGCATTATCGTCGCGAAGCTCCATCTGTATCATTGCAAGGCTTAAATCTTGTTTGCTTCAACCTTCAATTCTTTTATGTTATCATTTCCTATCCGGAGTTCTTCATGGAGGCAACATGGTGATTTGTCAAGGATTCTTTTCATTCTTCAATTGTTCTTCAAGATTTCTCTTGAAGTTATGATCCCCCAAGCTATACTCAAAAATAAACATGGTGTTCAACACATGTTTTGTTTTGAGGAGCTCAAGTATTCTTCATCTTGCATTCCAAAGTGCAATTCTTTCTACCTTATCTTTTGAGGTGGTGTTATGTCACTCTTGACAATTTCCAGTCATGTTTCATGATTCATATGTTGTCAAGAATGAGGTATATTAAATCCATCAAAATCTTTGTTGGAGTTATCTTGTGTCATATTTCACCTAAAGCTTTCCCTAAGGATTGTTGCTATTTATGGTGCTTATAAATGACCCAAGTTATTCTTTATCCTCCCGGTGATATAAGTTTCTCGTCTCCTTGTTGATATCAATCCAACCATTTGTTTCCGTTAGTGGCCGGTTGTCACCTCATCATTTTGAGATGTTTGCCATAAGCCCACAACAAGCTTGTGCTTTTCGTTGTTGATTTTCCAACAACTCCATTCGATTCTTCTTTGCAAGGATGCTTTCCAAGTTCACTTGTGGCAAAAGTTGTCATTTTATTCTCCGTCCCTTTATCCCAACGGTCTAACTTCTATTTCTTTCGTTACGGAGGCATTGTGATGTTGTGCTCTTCACCCATCACCTCGTTTTGTGAGCATCGTGTTCTTTTCTTGCTTATCCATTTAACCGGAGTGTTGTATCATCTCCTCAATATCAACTCATCCTATCAAGTTTTCCTTCTTCTTTCAGTCGGAGTGCTGCCCAAATTATATCAATCTTATTCCTTCTCTATCTAGTTTTAACCGGAGTGGTTTTGAATTCTATCTTGTCCATTAAACTCTTGATTCATGTCTTTGCAACCTCTTGGTTCTTGTTGTATCCCTTGTTCCTCTTTTCTAACAGAGTGTTTTCAACTTTGCTCATCTTCGTTGTTTTCTTCCTTTCATTGTGTTCAACCTCTCAAGGTTCTTTGGTTTCACTCATTGGTCAAAGAAGCAACTTAGTTTTACCTCTCCTCTTCCTCTTCCTTGTCCCTCCGGCGCCATTCTAGATCTCGGGACGAGATCCTCTCGTAGTGGTGGTGTGTTGTAACGCCCCGGATCCGATGCGCCAGGTGTCCGTCAGTTATTCGCCGTCGTTGCCATGTCATTTGCTTGCGTGTTGCATTTTGCCATGTCATCATCTGCATTTCATATCATGTCATCATGTGCATCTCATTTTGCATACGTGTTCGTCTCATGCATCTGAGTCTTTTCCCCGTTGTCCGTTTTGCAATCCGGCGCTCCTATGTCCTCCGGCGTCTCCCTCTTCTCTCTTCTCTTGTGCGGGTATTAAACTTCCTCGGAATGGCCCGAGGTTTGCCAAGCGGCCTTGGTATAGCACCGGTAGACCGCTTGTCAAGTTTCGTGCCATTTGGAGGTCGTTTGGTACTCCAACGGTTAACCGGGTAACCGTAAAGCCCTCTTTGAGTTGCAGCCCAACACCCCTTCCAAAGTGGCCCAAAACCCATCAAACTCCCCTCCATGCTCTCGGTCGTTCGATCACGATCGCGTGGCCGAAAACCGCACCTCATTTGGACTCTCCTAGCTCCCTCTACCTATAAATATGCCCTCCCCTCCAAATTCGCGGTCTAATCGCCCGAAACCCTAGCAAAATTCCCTCTCCGCCCGGGACGTGTCCGCCACACGGACGCGTCGCCCGCCAATCCCGCATGCCACGTCAGCCTCTCTCTCCCCCCGCCGAGCCCACGGGGCCCGAGGCAGGCCCGCCTGGGCCCGACGCCGCCGCCCTTCGCCGCGCCATGACCGTTCGCTCGCCCGAGCTCCGCCTCGCTCCGCCGCCTCCCATCGCCGCCTCTGCCGCTTGCGGCGACCCGCCGCCAAGCGCCTCGCCGAGCGCGCCCGCCATGCGCCCGTTCCGCCGTCGTCCGCGTCCTCGCCGGATCCATCCGCCTCGCGCCTTCGCCACCTCGTCGGAGGCCGCCATCCCCGCCGCCGTCCTCGAGTCCATGCCGCCCTTGGGATCCGCCCGTCGCCGGTAGCCTCGCCGTCGCCGAACGGAGCCGCCAGCGCCAGATCCGCCGGATCCGCCGGGGCGCCGCCCCATAACCTCCTCCGTCTCGCCCTGCCCTCGCCGAGTCGGCCGCCGCCGGCCTCGTCCCCGTTCGGGAGAGACGACGGCAGGCGTCGCCGACCACGTGGGCCACGCCTCCCCAGCCCAGCCGCCCCAGCCTTCATGGCACGTGGGCTTCAGCCCAGAGCCTAGCCGCCACCAGCCTCCCTCTCCAAGCCGTCCGGGCCAAGGCCCACTGGGTGAGAAGCCCCAGCCCCTCCTCTCTACTGGCTCAGCAGATTTGGCCCCATATTTTTTTTCCTGATCCTGCGAATTTAACTTTATCCAGTGAATTACCTGTTTTGCAGAAACCCCCTTGCACTTCATGCATATAATAACTCATAATCCGTGCATCACATGTAAAAACTTTGTATATGTAAAATGCTTAGAATTTCATCTAATTTCATAATATGCCATTTTCATCCATGTTTGAAATGATTAAAATGCTGTTTGTTTAAATTTGCTCAAATGCCATGTTAAAATGATTTAATTCATAACTAAATAACCGTAGCTTGGAATTAAATGTTCTTTATATGTAAATGGGGTAGAATATTTCCTAGTTTAACATGGTGTACTTTATTTTCCTGTTTAACAACTTTAAAATATGTTTTAGGGCAGAACAGTACCAAATTCAAAATATGCATATGGGGATTTTCCGGACTTGTTGTTCGTTGTTTCCGGCCTCATTTGAACTTGCCTTGATGTGTTGTTCTTGTTTGCATCATCTCTTGCCATGAGTAGCTTCATGTAGCTTGGTCATGCATCATGCTTGTCGTGCATCATGCCTTGTTCATGTGTGGTGTGTTTACTATGTTGTGTGCTTCTTCTTGTTAGTTCCTGTTTCATTGCGATCGTGAGGATCCGTTCGTCTTCTTCATGGACTCGTTCTTCTTCCTTGCGGAATTTCAGGCAAGATGACCGCTACCCTGGATCTCACTACTATCATTGCTATGCTAGTTGCCTCGTTCTTTTGCTATGCTGCGCTACCTATTACCTGTTTGTCCAGCCATCCCATATTGCCATGAACCTCTAACCTTTGACACCTTTCCTATGCAAACCGTTGTTTGGCTATGTTACCGCTTTGCTCAGCCCCTCTTATAGCGTTTCTAGTTGCAGGTGAAGTTGAAGATTTCTCCATGGTGGACAGGATTTTGGTTGGTATATCACAATATCTCTTATATTATTAATGCATCTATATATTTGGTAAAGGGTGGAAGGCTCGGCCTTATGCCTGGTGTTTTGTTCCACTCTTGCCGCCCTAGTTTCCGTCATACCGGTGTTATGTTCCCGGATTTTGCGTTCCTTACGCGGTCGGGTGATTTATGGGACCCCCCTGACAGTTCACTTTGAATAAAACTTGTCCAGCAAGGCCCAACTTTGACTTTTACCATTTGCCTCACCTAGCCCTTTTTTTTCCTTGGGAGTCGCGATTTCGAGGGTCATCTTATTTTTACCCCCCCAGGCCAGTGCTCGTCATGAGTGTTGGTCCAAACTGTCAGCCGTCGGTGGCCACCAGGAGCAACTCTGGGCTGGCCTACCGGAAGTTTGGACAATCCGGTGTGCCCTGAGAACGAGATATGTGCAGCTCCTATCAGGATTTGTCGGCACATTCGGGCGGCTTTGCTGGTCTTGTTTTACCATTGTCGAAATGTCTTGATGTACCGGGATTCCGAGACTGATCGGGTCTTCCTGGGTGAAGGTCTATTCCTTCGATGATCGCGAGAGCTTGTCATGGGCTAAGTTGGGACACCCTGCAGGTATAAACTTTCGAGCCGTGCCCACGGTTATGTGGCGATGGGAATTTGTTAATGTCCGGTTGTAGATAACTTGATACTTGATCCGAATTAAAACGCATCAACGCGTGTGTAGCCGTGATGGTCTCTTCTCGGCGGAGTCCGGGAAGTGAACACGGTTTCGGGTTATGTTTGGCGTAAGTAGGTGTTCGGGATCACCTCTTGATCATTGCTAGTTGACGACCGTTCCGCTTGTTCTCTTCTCGCTCTTCTTTGCGTATGTTAGCCACCATACTTGCTTAGTCGCTGCTGCAACCTCACCACTTTACCCCTTCCTTTCCCATTAAGCTTTGCTAGTCTTGATACCCATGGTAATGGGATTGTTGAGTCCTCGTGGCTCACCAAATACTTCAAAACCAGTTTGCGTGCCTATGTTACCGAAAGGTGGCGCAACCAAGCTCAAGGAGGAGCTCGATGAAGATCTTGCCCTTTGTGTTGTTTCGTTCTAGTTGATCAGTAGTGGAGCCCAGTTGGGGTCGATCGGGGACCTTTTGTCGCATTTGGGGTTCTTCTTTTATTTTGGTTCCGTAGTCGGACCTTGATTGTATCTGGATGATGCAATGCTTTATTCATGTATTTGTGTGAAGTGGCGATTGTAAGCCAACTATGTATCTCTTTCCCTTATGTATTACTTGGGTTGTGTGAAGATTACCTCACTTGCGACATTGCTTTCAATGCGGTTATGCCTCTAAGTCGTGCTTCGACACGTGGGAGATATAGCCGCATCGAGGGCGTTACAGCTGCCCCGGATGCCTCGGTGTCGATGAGAAACTAAATGATGAAAGCTTAGGCTTTTAGGGTGCCTCGGTGTCGACAAACCCTAAATCATGAGACCATGATCTTGTTCCTTGACAATAACCATCTTTTTGACCAAACTTTTTCCTATTTAGAGAGAAACATGGCCCACAACGATGAGGCCGATGGTTGGGCGACAAGCAATTCAGGAGCTGTCCCAAGAGATGGAGGAACAACAACCTCACCGCTATGATGGCGCCGCGAAGACACCGATCCTGATTACACAACCCCGGTGGCGTCGGGGATGCCACCACCGATGGTGCCGCCGAGGATGCCACCATCGATGATGGCGGCAAGACACACGAGATGGTGGCGGCGCACACGATGGCAGCCAACCGAAGAAGCAAAGGAAGGACCGGCGCTCAATGCGCTCCGCACCGTCAAGGAGGAATTCACTCAAGTGGACTCCGCGGGAATCCAACGGAGCCCAAACATATAGTCAAGGTGCAGCGGTTCAGCTCGGGTGCATTCTCCGGAACACCGCCTCGATCAACACCGAGAACCTTAGGCATAAGGACCGAGGGAATTTGCGCAGCCTCCTCTTCACGAAGTTGCACGAACGATACAAGTTCCCGCCGATTTGAAAACACACGCCTCTCGTGGAATAGAGTGAACAATGCCGCCTCACGAAGATGAGCACGGCCCTGTCTACTTGGAGAAGCGCGGTGAAGAGAATGATTGATAAAGGTGATAGTTATGACAAGATCAAGGCGAAATATCATTTGATGAGCGAAGATGAGTACAAGGAGTTCAAGATCAAGTGCCAGAGCCCCGCAAGCTCCGAATCAAGTCAGTGGGGGAAAGAAATGCGGGAGTTGAACTTAGGGGAACACAAACTCGGTCTCGGCAGTTATAGAGTGGCGGAGCCTATATGGGACAAGGAGGACATGGAGCGTGCCGAGCAAGGCCTACCGCCCCGATTCGAGAAATACAGCGGTGACAAGCAGACCAGGAACTAAGTCAGGGCCCGGTACAAGGAGGACCCGATAACAAAGGAGCTTACCACGGATCCAAGACCAGGCGCTTGAGCTTGTTCTCGTAAGGAATACACCCCGCGTAATTAGCTCCATATGGTTGCACTCTAATTAATCCCCAATATTTCTAAATGGCTCATGTTCCTTTCGCGGACAATGAAAGCAGATGCGGGGTCGTCTAAGAGCTCCCCTTCGACACCCCTTTAAATAGGGCGTTGAACGTAATGAAAAGAAGGATAAGCTCGATAAGCCGACGTCACCGGTCGTGTGGCCGACAAAGGCTTGTCCACAAAATGGGGTCATACTATACCGCTGGTGTGCGGAAGGAGAAAAGGCCAGCTTGGAAAGCCGACGCGCGAGGTTGAAGCACTCAAGGCACAAGTGGCGCGGATTCGGAGCTTGTCCAAGAGCAAGTGGAACAACAGCTGGGAACGGCTCGAAGCCATGGTGCCTACGTTGATTCATGGGTCGACGACGTGGATTGCGGGCGGCCAAAGGGCCTCCCGGTTCCCAGCTTCACGGCCAAGAACTTCGCCTGACAAGGGCGGCGGCACCATTGGTGTCTCCGGCGGCGGCGCCATTGGTGTCTCCGGCGGCGGCACCATTGGTGTCTCCGGTGGCGGCGCCATTGGTGTCTCCGGCGGAGGCGGTATTCGTGTCTCCGGCACCGGCACGGGTATTGGAGCTTAATGCACCCGGGTGTACACCGACCGGCACCTCGCCACAAGCGCCCCTCCGTCGATTGCACGCCCGCCGTTGGCGGTGCCTCGACATTAGCCGAGCTCGGCGGCATCACGGTAACTAAGCCTCTCGGCCGATGACTTCATCTCCTTGCCTTTGATCGGGCATCCTCGACGCCCTACACATGTTTTCGCAGGCACCGCCGACGTTCCTTGCACTCTTCGCGCCGTGGGCGCCGAGTTGGTCGATGTCGCCAAGGGCAGAATCGTTCAGCGAGCAACCCCATGTTCCACAAGAATCCGATGCCAACCACAATGTATAGGGTTGAAGTGGTCCGGTGCTGCCAGCTGCGACGAGCTGTTACCTCCGATTCGACCGGCCGGGCCGACGAAGAAGATGAGATGACCCTCGGCACTGCGTAAATCTGGACCTGCTATGGCGAAGAGCCAGATTCGTTTGGGGCGGGGACACCACCCCACGACAAGACCGCCAGTCGTGCCGGTGCCAAGCCATGGCAAGAACGCCGCAACGCTACCGGACCTGCTGGACATCCCTATGGCACAGGATCCGGACAGCCCTATGGCACAGGATTCGGATGGTGACGACAACGACGACGGTACATTTACCAAAGTTGACAAGTACTTTGCCGAACATGGGTACGCTGACGAGTTCTGCGGGCCTCTTTCTCAAGAACCCAGCCAAGACCACCGCGATCTAGCTGGTACGGCAGAGAAATCCAATTGCAACAAGCGTCGTCTGGCGTTCAGTTCACAGGACACGCCTCCAGCTCCAATCTTCACCAAGCCTCAGATAGCTGAGGCGCGAAATATTATCAGCCCCAACACGCTGAAGAAGGCGGTCTGTGAGCAGAACTCGGTCCCATTATAGGAGATCAAGAAGAAGGGCCGGAAACGAAAGACTAACAAGGGCGCCGGTGCGAGCCAGCCGGCACCGAAGTTCGATCCGTGCTCGGGGCGGGCCACCTTCACCTAAGGATATCTCGAGGAGGTGCATGTGGCGGTAGGGCGATGCTACCGCCAAATATGCTGAATGCTGCAACCGGTGCTATCGGAGTCTGCACGATAGTGTTCTGATTTTGGAGAAGCGGCATCTCGAGAGAAGGATGTGGCATACCCGGTTTTCGTGGCCAAGGTGCCAGAGAACAAGGGCTTTGTGGATGGCGACATCGGGGGTATGATCGTCCTGCGGTTTGATGACATCTTTGCTATGTTTAACCTTCATCCGTTGCACTACACCTTCGTTCGGCTGTTTTCGCTAAGCATGCGGTCACGGATCATTAGAGACAATACCGGACATCGTGATAGTCGACCCTTCTACATGCGTGCCAAGCACTTGAGCAGCGCTGGGACCGCCAAGTTGCGAGTTCACACCTCAAGGCGTCATTCGCAAACGCAGATAAGGATAACTTCCTTGTGCCTTACTTTCCCGAGTAAGTCATCCCTTAACCGCCCGTAACATATGATTTCTTAGATTTCGATCGTTCTTTTTTCTAACATTCCGTGTTACGTGCGGTGACACACATTGCACACTCATCCTCTTAAGCCCGAAATATTCCATGGCCACGTATTTCGACCCGAACGGTAACTCCATGATAGACTACACAAATGTGAAGAAAGTTCTTGATGATGTTCTCCCGCCTCGCCAAATCTGGAGGCACCTTCACGGGACAGTTAAATAAATGCGGCAAGCACATCTTCTCACTGTCTGAAGTTCTCTGCGTCAAGCAGCCGCTTTGTGATCGAAGGATGCCTACTACGCCCTCCATCACATGCGGCGTCGTAAGGACCATCATCACCTTCGCTACCAAATAATCTCAAAGATTGGGCCGCAAGCTTGTCGGCAGTCCCGGCGCGGACCTCGCACAAGAATTCTTCGCATCCAGCCGGAGTTTGCGGACATCATCCATCAAGATGTCCTTCATACGTCGGGCAGTTCTTCCTCGTAAATCAACCGTCCAACGGTGAGATAGATGGAATGCTACAAATGCAGGGTGACAACGATCATGATTTCATGACCATCGCGACAAACAGCGGCTTCATCCACGCTCTGTCCGATGAGTCGAGTCGAAAGTAGTGATGTGTAGTTCGAAACATTGATTGGCTCATGTTGTAATTAAACTTTTAATGAATTCGTATGTCTCTTTGGTTTGGACGGTTGTTCAACTTAGATGTAATCGATGCTATTTATTAGTAGGACCATGAATCATGCTATTAATGTCTTGCTTTTCTCTTAGATCCTTTTGTTGCATACTTACACATTGCTTATGTATTGTCTGTTGTTTGGCTTGTGCATAGAGATGCCGTCGTATGTCGTGTACAAGGGTAAGGTTCCCTGAGTCTCGATGACGGGAGGAGTGTCGGAGACAGGTTCACCGTTCAGCGATATGATTACAAAGGGTACACCACTAGGGCGGAGGCGAATCTAGATACGCCCGCTATCTAGCGGAGAGAGGAGGGGGCGTTGGAGGAACCGGATGAAGACCAGTTTGATCGCGATGATGCTCATCGTGATGACCACAGCTCTCTTCTATGTGATGGTAGTTTAGATGATCGAAATCGACTTGTAATGTGAAGGAAAACTCGATACTCGCGGTCTTGAGACTTGTAATGTTTTATCTTTGTCCGGTCTTTTGAATCCGGAGACTAATATGATGAATTGTATTCGGAGACTAATCTTCTATTGTATTTGATGAATCTGATGTTGCTGTGTGCTGCTGTATATATTCTATGCAATAATATATTTTGTAACCTGTGCAAAAATCAGAAAAGCAAAAAAAAAATAAAACCTAATATTCATACTAATGGCGCACCACAAAAGACACTAATGGCGCACTGTGATCATCACACTAATGGCGCATTAGCAGCTGATGCGCGATTAGAATGCCATAGCACATTTGTACTTATGGCCCCTGGGAGGCATTCTAATGGCGCACTGCAGGCTATACTAATGGCGCACTAGGTGGTGCGCCATTAGAACACCAGATACTAATGGCGCACCGGCAGTGCACCATTAGAATTTAATTCTAATGGCGTGATGCCAGTGGCGCACCAGTAGTGCGCCATTAGAAGGCAAAACTAGTGCGCCACTAGCATGCCTTTTCCTAGTAGTGACATGACTTCCAGAACATGATTACTACACCACTCTGGTGCGGATCTTACTCTGGAAGTCCTACGAGGTTCTGTAGTAACTTGATCTGAAGTTTCATGATCAATATCATTAGCTTCCTCACTAATTGGTGTATTTGTCACAAGAACTGATTTACGTGATGAACTACTTTCCAACAAGGAGCAGTGCAGTTACCTCATCAAGTTCTACTTTCCTCCCACTCACTTCTTTCGAGAGAAACTCCTTCTCTAGAAAGGATCCATTTTTAGCAATGAATATCTTGCCTTCGGATCTGTGATAGAAGGTGTACCCAACAGTTTCCTTTGGGTATTCTATGAAGACGCACTTCTCCGATTTGGGTTTGAGCTTATCAGGATGAAATTTTTTCACATAAGCATCGTAGCCCCAAACTTTAAGAAACAACAGCTTAGGTTTACTGCTAAACCATAATTCATACGGTGTCGTTTTAACGGATTTAGATGGTGCCCTATTTCAAGTGAATGCAGCTGTCTCTAATGCATAACCCCAAAACGATAGTGGTAAACTGGTAAGAGACATCATAGATCGCACCATATCTTATAAAATACGATTACAACGTTCGGACACACCATAATGTTGTAGTGTTCCAGGTGGCGTGAACTATGAAACTATTCCACATTTGTTTTATATGAAGGCCAAACTCGTAACTCAAATATTCTCCTCCACGATCAGATCGCAGAAACTTTATTTTCTTGTTACGATGATTTTCCACTTCACTCTGATATTCTTTGAACCTTTCAACTATTTCAGACTTATGTTTCATCAAGTAGATATATCCAATATCTGCTTAAATCATCTGTGAAGGTCAGAAAATAACGATACTTGCCACGAGCCTTAATACTCATTGGTCTTTATACATCAGTATGTATTATTTCCAACAAGTTTGTTGCTCGTTCCATTGTTCCGAAGAACGGAGTTTTAGTCATCTTGCCCAAAAGGCACGGTTCGCAAGCATCAAATGATTCATAACCAAGTGATTCCGAAAATCCATCTTTATGGAGTTTCTTCATGCGCTTTACACTGATATGACCCAAACGGCAGTGCCACAAATAAGTTGCACTATCAATATTAACTTTGCATCTTTTGGCATCAATATTACGAATATGTGTATCACTACGATCGAGATCCAACAAACTATTTTCATTGGGTGTATGACCATTGAAGGTTTTATTCATGTAAATGAACAACAATTATTCTCGACTTTAAATGAATAACCGTATTGCAATAAACATGATCAAATCATATTCATGCTCAACGCAAACGCTAAATAACATTTATTTAGGTTTTAACACTAATCCCGAAAGTATAGGGAGTGTGCGATGATGATCATATTAATCTTGGAACTACTTCCAACACTCATCGTCACTTTCCCTTCAACTAGTCTCTGTTTATTCTCAGAACTCCTGTTTGAGTTACTAATCTTAGCAACCGAACAAGTATAAAATACTCGGGGCTACTATAAACACTAGTAAGGCACACATCAATAATCAGATATCAAATATACCCTTCTTCACTTTGCCATCCTTCTTATCCACCAAATATTCGGGCATTTCGCTTCCGGGACCATTTCCTTTGCGGTGTAAACACTTAGTTTCAGGCTATGGTCCAGCTTTGGGCTTCTTCGCAGGAGTGACAACTTGCTTGTCTTTCCACTTGAAGTTCCCTTTCTTTCCTTTGCCCTTCTCTTGAAACTAGTGGTCTTGTCAATCATCAACACTTGATGGTCTTTTATTGATTTCTACCTTCGTTGATTTCAACATCACGAAGAGCTCGGGAATCGTTTTCGTCATCCCTTGCATACTATAGTTCATCACGAGTTCTAGTAACTTAGTGATGGTGACTAGAGAATTCTGTCAATCACTATCTTATCTCGAAGATTAACTCCCACTTGATTCAAGTGATTGAAGTACCAGACAATCTGAGCACATGCTCACTAGTTGAGCGATTCTCCTCCATCTTTTAGCTATAGAACTTGTTGGAGACTTCATATCTCTCAACTCGGGTATTTGCTTGAAATATTAACTTCAACTCCTGGAACATCTTATATGGTCCATGACGTTCAAAATGTCTTTGAAGCCCCGATTCTAAGCTGTTAAGCATGGTGCACTAAACTATCAAGTAGTCATCATATTGAGCTAGCCAAACGTTCATAACGTCTGCATATGCTCCTGCAATAGGTCTGTCACCTAGCGGTGCATCAAGGACATAATTCTTCTGTGCAGCAATGAGGATAAACCTCAGATCACGGATCAAATCCGCATCATTGCTACTAACATTTTTCAACACAATTTTCTCTAGGAACATATCAAAATAAACATATGAAAGCAACAACGCAAGCTATTGATCTTACAACATAATTTGCAAAATACTACTAGGACTAAGTTCATGATAAATTAAAGTTCAATTAATCATATTACTTAAGAACTCCCACTTAGACAGACATCTCTCTAGTCATCTAAGTGATTACGTGATCCAAATCAACTAAACCATGACCGATCATCACGTGAGATGGAGTAGTTTTCAATGGTGAACATCACTATGTTGATCATATCTACTATATGATTCACGCTCGACCTTTCGGTCTCCGTGTTCCGAGGCCATATCTGCATATGCTAGGCTCGTCAAGTATAACCTGAGTATTCCGCGTGTGCAAAACTGGCTTGCACCCGTTGTAGATGGACGTAGAGCTTATCACACCCGATCATCACGTGGTGTCTCGGCACGACGAACTTTGGCAACGGTGCATACTCAGGGAGAACACTTCTTGATAATTTTAGTGAGAGATCATCTTAAAATGCTACCGTCAATCAAAGCAAGATAAGATGCATAAAGGATAAACATCACATGCAATCAATATAAGTGATATGATATGGCCATCATCATCTTGTGCTTGTGATCTCCATCTTCGAAGCACCGTCATGACCACCGTCGTCACCGGCGCGACACCTTGATCTCCATCGTAGCATCGTTGTCGCTTCGCCATCTATTGCTTCTCGACTATCGCTACCGCTTAGTGATAAAGTAAAGCAATTACAGGCATTGCATTTCATACAATAAGCGACAACCATATGGCTCCAGCCATTGCCGATAACCGGTTACAAAACATGATCATCTCATACAATAAAATATAGCATCACGTCTTGACCATATCACATCACAACATGCCCTGCAAAAACAAGTTAGGCGTCCTCTACTTTGTTGTTGCAAATTTTACGTGGCTGCTACGGGCTTAGCAAGAACCGATCTTACCTCGCATGAAAACCACAGCGATAGTTTGTCAAATAGACTCCGTTTAACCTTCACAAGGACCGGCGTAGCCACACTCAGTTCAACTAAAGTTGGAGAAACAGACACCGCTAGTCACCGTGTGCAAAGCACGTGGTAAAACCAGTCTCGCGTAAGCGTCTGGCGTAATGTCGGTCCGGCCGCTTCATCCAACAATACCGCTGAACCAAAGTATGACATGCTGGTAGGCGGTATGACTTATATCATCCACAACTCACTTGTGTTCTACTCGTGCATATAACATCAACACATAAAACCTAGGCTCGGATGCCATTTGTTGGGGAACGTGGTAATTTCAAAAAATTCCTACGTACACGCAAGATCATGGTGATGATATAGCAGCGAGGGAAGAGTGTTGTCTCGTACCCTCGTGAGCCGAAGCGAAGCGTTGACGCAACGTAAAGGAAGTAGTCGTCGTCCTCCGGTCCGACCGATCCAAGCACCGTTACTCGGCACCTCCGAGTTCTTGACACACGTACAGCTCGATGGCGCACCCCGATCTCCGATCCAGCGAGGCGCAGGGGAGTTCCGTTAACCTGACGGCTTGGTGACGATCTTGATGTTCTCTGTCGCGCAGGCTTCGCCTAAGCACCGCTACAATATGACCGAGGTGTAATATCGTGGAGGGGGGCACCGCACACGGCTAAGGAACGATCTCAATGATCAACTTGTGTGTCTAGGGTGCCCCCTGCCCCCGTATATAAAGGAGGGAGGGAGGAGGAGGCCGGCCTAGGGAGGAGGCGCGCCATAGGGGAGTCCTACTCCCACCGGGAGTAGGATTCCCCCTTTCCTAGTCCAACTAGGGATCCTTCCATGTAGTAGGAGTAGGAGACTAGGAAGGGGAAGAGAGAAGGGAAGGAAGGAGGGTGCGGCCCAACCCCCTAGTCCAATTCGGACTAGGCCTTGGGGGCGCAGCCTGCCCTAGGCAGCCCTCTCTCTTTCCCTTGAGGCCCAATAAGGCCCAATACTTCTCCCGGCGAATTCCGTAACTCTCCGGTACTCGATAAATACCGAATGACTCGGAACCTTTCCGAACTCGAATATAGTCGTCAATATATCAATCTTTACATCTCGACCATTTCGAGACTCCTCGTCATGTCCCCGATCTCATCCGGGACTCGAACTCCTTCGTACATAAAAACTCATAAACTCATAATATAAGCATCATCGAAACCTTAAGCGTGCGGACCCTACGGTTCGAGAACAATGTAGACATGACCGAGACACGTCTCCGGTCAATAACCAATAGCGGGACCTAGATGCCTATATTGGTTCCTACATATTCTACGAAGATCTTTATCGGTCAGACCGCATAACAACATACGTTGTTCCCTTTGTCATCGGTATGTTACTTGCCCGAGATTTGATCGTCGGTATCCAATACCTAGTTCAATCTTGTTACCGGCAAGTCTCTTTACTCGTTCCGTAATACATCATCTCATAACTAACTCATTAGTTACATGCTTGCAAGGCTTAGGTGATGAGTATTACCGAGAGGGCCCAGAGATACCTCTCCGACAATCGGAGTGACAAATCCTAATCTCGAATTATGCCAACCCAACATGTACCTTCGGAAACACCAGAGAGCACCTTTGTAATCACCCGATTCGTTGTGGCGTTTGGTAGCACACAAAGTGTTCTTCCGATAAGCGGAGTTGCACAATCTCATAGTTGCGTGAACTTTGTATAAGTCATGAAGAAAGCAATAGCGATATACTAAGCGATCAAGTGCTAGGCTAACAAAATGGGTCATGTCAATCACATCATTCTTCTAATGATGTGATCCCACTAATCAAATGACAACACATGTCTATGGTCGAAACATAACCATCTTTGATTAATGAGCTAGTCAAGTAGAGGCATACTAGTGACTATAGTTTTGTCTATGTATTCACACATGTATCATGTTTCCGGTTAATACAATTCTAGCATGAATAATAAACATTTATCATGATATGAGGAAATAAATAATAACTTTATTATTGCCTCTTGGGCATATTTCCTTCAGGCATGAAGTACAGGTAAAGCATAACAAAACATGAACACTGAGCTATCTCCAGAAATCACTAGAACATGCTCGAACACACATGGTAAGATTGCAAATAATAACAGTTTCAGACTTTAGCAGAAATAACATCAGGTTGCAATGTTTAGAGCTATCAAACAACATGTTACAGGAACATATCATGGCAAACAAAGGCATGGCATGATACTACTAAAGGCATAGAACAACAGACCCTTACTGACCATGAGCCAAAAAGGCACAGAAAATATGATGGCACCCATGTAAACATGGCAAGTTATATAACAGATTCATACATGGCAGGAACAACAATAAGTAGGCATGTTCGTGAGCTTGAACCACTCACCACAGAGCAATACATGGCATGGCAAGGCAACCAATAGTAAGAAGACATGTTTATGAAGCTAAGCATGGCAAGAGCAAGTTCATAGGGTGCATGGATCACTAGCAAAACACATGGGAACAAGTGAACTTAATGTTAACAGGCTGACACCAACGTTATTTAGCAAGTTTGGAGCAAGATATGAACAATCTACAGCAAGCTATAAATGCAACCAGGGGCATGGATGGATAGGGCATAACATGTAGATCAAAACATGTTTATAGAACATCTCCAGATTATGCACGAAATGACTTGTAGAAGCATGTTAACATAGCAACAAAATATAACAGAATCTGTCAGGAAAACAGCAACAACAACTACCCTACTTAGCAAGCTCGATGCACTCAGCACACAGCTCACAAAAATACATAGATAGCACCTCTGGAAAGATGGCATGGCATAGATCAAAACACATGTAGAGCTCAACCTCATAGGATGCACACATCAATCATGGCAAAAATGATAAATGAGCAAGTTATAACAGTTTCAGCAGATTAACATCAACATGCACTCTTCCAACAGCATTTCGGGCATCAAGATGAGCTCAAATGAAAATGATGCAATGGAATGAAATGAAGTACTCGTCGAGGCGAACAATTTGACATATTATACCGACGAAACGGAGCTACGGATGCAGAGATACAACAGGTCAAACATGGCATGATTATATGAAAAACTGGGGACTTTGAGAAATATACCCTGTGAAAAAAAAACGAAGCGGATCGGGCGAGGAGGCAGAGCGGGTCGGGTCCGGGCGCGGATCGGGCCGGACGGGACCCGGGCGGCGGCGGCGGCTCCGGGCGAGGTCGGGAAGCGACGGCGAGGCGGCCCGGACGGATCCGGCGGGCGGCGGGCGCTTGAGGCGCTTCGAGGCGCGGGCGCGGGGAAGAACGGCGGCGGGCGGCGCGAGGCGCCGCCGCCGGCAGAGGGCGTGTCGGTGCGCGAGGTCGGCGGGGCAAGCGTCGCGCTGGAGGCGGCGCGCGGCGGGAGGGCGGCGGCGCTGCGCTGGCTGGCGCGCGCGAGGCGGCGACGCTGGGAGCAGAGCGCGGAGGATCCAGACGGCGGCGTGTCTCTCCGGCGAGGGACGCCAGCGAGCGGCGGCGCGATGACCGGCCTTTCGGACGGCGGGAGCCGCGGGCGGCGATGGGCTCGGGGCCCGACCGGGCTCAGGTGGGCAGTGGCGGTGGGGCGGCAGCGATACCACGTGTCGGCGGCGGGGCTGCGGCGTGGTCGGACGCGTCCGGTCCAGATCGGACGTGTCCGGCGGGCGAGAGGAGCGGGCTAGGGTTTCGGGGGGAGAATCCATCCGCGAATTTCGGGGGAGGGGGTGTATTTATAGGTAGAGGGAGCTAGGCGTGTCCAAATGAGGAGCGGTTTTCGGCCACACGATCGTGATCGAACGACCGAGAGCATGGAGGGGAGTTAGATGGGTTTTGGGCTACTTTGGAAGGGGTGTTGGGCTGCACACAAAAGAGGCCTTTACGGTTACCCGGTTAACCGTTGGAATATCAAACGACCTCCAAATGGCACGAAACTTGACAGGCGGTCTACCGGTGCTATACCAGGGCCGCTTGGCAAACCTCGGGCCATTCCGAGAAAGTTTAATACCCGTACAAGAGAAGAGGCAAAAAGGGGAACGCCGGAGGACATAGGAGTGCCGGATTGCAAAATGGACAACGGGGAAAAGGCTCGGATGCATGAGATGAACATGTATGCAAAATGAGATGCACATGATGATATGATATGAAATGCATATGATGACATGGAAAAGTGCAACACGCAAGCAAATGACATGGCAACGACGGTGAATAACTGGCAGACACCTGGCGTATCGAATCCGGGGCGTTACAACACTCCTCCACTAACAAGAGATCTCGTCCCGAGATCTTAGGACCGAGACGGAAGGGAAAAAGGAAGAGGTGAAACAAGAACTGAAGAGAAGAAGCAAAGAATCGATAGCACTCGAGAATAAGAGAGGAACGACAGAGAATGACGAGAATCAAAAGCTCACTGAATTAGATAGACTAAGAAACGACTCGTTCTAACCGGAGTGGTTAGAATGAGAGAAGAAACGAATAAGACTGAAACGATTTAGGCAGTACTCCGGCTGAAAATGGAAGGATTAGAACACGCGCTTGAGAGGATGGAATGATACTTGATGAACTCTTGAAGAATGAATTAAATCATGAAGAACCACCGTGAAGAACTCCATTGACAAAAAGGATGATGAGATAGAATGAAGGATGAAAGAATAGAAGAGCGTTGCAATGATTTAGATGGAGGTTCTGACGAAATGACCGAGGAAATTTGAACTCCGAAAAAGAAAAGATGAAAAGACTTGGAACTAGAATTTATTCATTAAGAACAAACTCCGAAGGAAAAGGATTAAACACTTAGATGAAATAAGAATAAGATTTATTGTATGCTTATCCTTCATCAAATTAAATTGATGACAAGCAATGGATTTTGCATACTACTTATTCTTCTTGAGAAAGGATTGAGAAGGGAAATATCGCAAACTTGAGAAGGTCTTCATGAATCACCGGTAGGATTGAAAGAACGAATGGATTAATATGATAGTCCAGGAAAAAGAATCTTGAATGAACCACCGTAAGAATTCGAAAATGACTGATGTAAGAGACTGAATCACCGGGAAGAATTCGAGAACCAATATGCTAGAGGGAATTTAGATGCAAAAGAACGAAGAGATCATGAGCTGATTAAAGAGCACTTGAACGAAGCACCGGAAGAATACTGAGATGAACGAAGCGGCACGGATATAGAACAATTGGAGAACGAATTTGAAAAACTTAGAACGAAGAAATCTTCCGAAAAGGTGGCCTCCGGATGATCGAGAGAGAAAGCAACTCCTGAAATGCTCCGGATTGATGAAAAGAATTTGCATGTCTTGAAACAATTTGATAGGATAACATCGAGCTAGCACCGCGAATCTCCGGGGAACGGACAAGATTTAGGGGAAAAACTCTTTTCAATCTTCAAATGATGACGAGAGACACCACCAAAATTACTGAGATACTCCGGAAGAATGAAAAGCGAAGAGGTTGAGTCAACAATGAAAATCATTTTGAAAGCGATCTTGGAGAAGGCATGTGACTGATGAAATTCATTCTTACGTCACACTTGAAAAGAATTATGAATGACTCCGGGGGAATTAGAAGAGTCAGGTAAGATCCTGGGAAAAGATCTGTGGGTTAGGGCCCACTGAAGAGAAAAAACACCGTTGGAAAGGGATGTTGAACAGATAGATGATGCACCGGAACAATTGAAATATTTGAATGAGGTAACAACCTCGAATTAATTGGAACATAGACGAATCTCATGAGATATCTTGAACTCCGGAATGATTGAATGGCGAGAGGCAAACGAGCAAGGAAAACACTTGAGCCGAGGAAAAAAATATGATCAACCCGAAAAACTTGAATTGAGTGCACCGGAAAAGAAAAAGAAATGAAGAATGACGAACAAAAGAGAATTCACCGGTTGAAATGATTGAGGGAAGACTAAAGAGACTCCGCACGAATGAAATTGATGGTCGAAATAGACTTAGGCTCCGGGAAAAAGAGGGTGGGAGGGCAGGAAAAACAAAGACAACTGGAAGTGGAAATTGACGAATATCTTGAAGAGAAAACACCGGTTGAAATAATTGAGGAAAGAAAGCAAAGACTTTGCACGAGTAGGATGGATACTCGATTACGGACTCCGGATTCGAGAAGAAGAAGGGAGGGCGAGTGGGAAAAGAAAATAACTGAGGATTGAACTCAAAGATGAAGAGGCTCGAGTCAACTTGACAAGAGATGCACCGGATAAAAGAGCTGGGGAACAACGATCGGAAAAACCAACTGCGTGATCCTAAAGAAAAATTTGAAGGGGAAGAGGAGTAAATCAAAACACCTACGTCAAGAATCCTCACCAGAGCGACGAAGGGGCTGAGGAGTAAAAAGAATTCCTACTCTCCGATATAACTAGACTCAGAAAACAGTTTTCTTCTAGACTCAACAACGGCCAAACTACACGATCAATCAAGGGGGGCTCCTAGGGTCGGTCGAGGCTCTGATACCAACTTGTCACGCCCAATATGCGACCCTATCCAAAAGGAACTCGAAGGTCCCACCAAGGATAGACCCGATATTGGGCAGCTTTTGCAAGGTGGATATCATTACATCAACATTACATAATAGAGGGATACATACAATGTCACATGAATACAACAATACAACATACAAGAACAACATCCGACTACGGATGAATCATAAACAAAACTCAAACAATATCCACCACCTAGCCTAGGCTGCCGACCGAACCTATCCCTAATCGAAGAAGAAGCGGAAGAAGAACTCAAAGCAAGCAAGCATCACTCTCGCGTCATGATCATCGCATAACCTGTACACAAGCAATCGTTGTTGTAGTAATCTGTGAGCCACGAGGACTCAGCAATCCCATTACCATGGGTATCAAGACTAGCAAAGCTTAATGGGAAAGGAAGGGGTAAAGTGGTGAGGTTGCAGCAGCGACTAAGCATGATATGGTGGCTAACATACGCAAATAAGAGCGAGAAGAGAGCAAGCGGAACGGTCGTGAACTAGCAATGATCAAGAGGTGATCCTGAACACCTACTTACGTCAAACATAACCCAGAAACCGTGTTCACTTCCCGGACTCCGCCGAGAAGAGACCATCACGGCTACACACGCGGTTGATGCGTTTTAATTCGGATCAAGTGTCAAGTTATCTACAACCGGACATTAACAAATTCCCATCTGCCACATAACCGCGGGCACGGCTCTCGAAAGTTTATACCCTGCAGGGGTGTCCCAACTTAGCCCATGACAAGCTCTCGCGATCAACGAAGGAATAGACCTTCTCCCAGGAAGACCCGATCAGTCTCGGAATCCTGGTTTACAAGACATTTCGACAATGGTAAAACAAGACCAGCAAGACCGCCCGATGCGCCGACAATCCCGATAGGAGCTGCACATATCTCGTTCTCAGGGCAACACCGGATAAGCTAAGCGTACATGTACCGACGAATCCAAGTTGCCAAGGAATGGTCCCGCACGGTGCTCTAGTTTGGACCAACACTTAGACCAGCATTGGCCCGGGGGGGCTATAATAAAGATGACCCTTGGGTTAATTACTCCCAAGGGAAAAGTAGGTGGTGGTGAGGCAAATGGTAAAACCAAGGTTGGGCCTTCTTTGGACAAGTTTTATTCAAAGCGAACCGTCGGGGGTCCCATAAATCACCCGACCGCGTAAGGAACGCAAAATCCGGGAACATAATACCGGTATGACGGAAACTAGGGCGGCAAGAGTGGAACAAAACACCAGGCATAAGGCCGAGCCTTCCACCCTTTACCAAATATATAGATGCATTAATAATATAAGAGATATTGTGATATCCCAACATAACCCTGTCCACAATGGAGAAATCTTCAACTTCACCTGCAACTAGCAACGCTATAAGAGGGGCTGAGCAAAGCGGTAACATAGACAAACAACGGTTTGCTAGGAATGGTGTCAAAGGTTAGAGGTTCGTGGCAATTTGGGAGGCTTGAAGAGCAAATGATAGGTAACGCCGCATAGTGATAGAGCGAAACAACTAGCATAGCAATGATAGTAGTGAGATCCAGGGTAGCGGTCATCTTGCCTGAAATCCTGCTAGGAAGAAGAACGAGTCCATGAAGAATATGAAGCCACGAAGACGAACCAAGCGTAGACGAACGAATCCTCATGATCGCAACGAAACGGGAACTATCGAGAAGAAGCACAAAACATAGTAAACACACCACACATAGATAAGACATGATGCACAACAAGCATGATGCATGACAAAGCTACATGAAGCTACTCATGGCAAGAGACGATTCAAACAAGAACACATCAAGGCAAGTTTAAATGACGCCGGAAACAACATATAACAATTCCGGTAAGTCCTCATATGCATATTTCGAAATTGGTCCAGAACTGAACAAACCTTATGTTCAAGTTGTTAAACAGCAAGTTAAAGATCACCAAGATGATCTACACGAATTTCTGGTCAAGTTACATATAAAGTTCATTAGATTCGGAGCTACGGCCTAGAAGATATGAGCAAAACAAGTTCAACATGGCATTGATGCAAAATGCATACAAACATCAAGCAAACACCTCAAAACAAGGATGCAACATGGTAATACGAAACTACATGCAAAATCAAGCAAGTTTCATATAGAGCACACTCAAAACGGAGCAACGGTTCAACACATGCACACTATACAAGTCATAACAATAATCTGTCCATAACAGCAACTAGGCATCTTGCGAGCATCAAAACAATAAGCTACAACACCGCAACATAATAACAAAAGGCATGGGCATGAAGTACAGGTAAAGCATAACAAAACATGAACACTGAGCTATCTCCAGAAATCACTAGAACATGCTCGAACACACATGGTAAGATTGCAAATAATAACAGTTTCAGACTTTAGCAAAAATAACATCAGGTTGCAATGTTTAGAGCTATCAAACAACATGTTACAGGAACATATCATGGCAAACAAAGGCATGGCATGATACTACTAAAGGCATAGAACAACAGACCCTTACTGACCATGAGCCAAAAAGGCACAGAAAATATGATGGCACCCATGTAAACATGGCAAGTTATATAACAGATTCATACATGGCAGGAACAACAATAAGTAGGCATGTTCGTGAGCTTGAACCACTCACCACAGAGCAATACATGGCATGGCAAGGCAACCAATAGTAAGAAGACATGTTTATGAAGCTAAGCATGGCAACAGCAAGTTCATAGGGTGCATGGATCACTAGCAAAACACATGGGAACAAGTGAACTTAATGTTAACAGGCTGACACCAACGTTATTTAGCAAGTTTGGAGCAAGATATGAACAATCTACAGCAAGCTATAAATGCAACCAGGGGCATGGATGGATAGGGCATAACATGTAGATCAAAACATGTTTATAGAACATCTCCAGATTATGCACGAAATGACTTGTAGAAGCATGTTAACATAGCAACAAAATATAACAGAATCTGTCAGGAAAACAACAACAACAACTACCCTACTTAGCAAGCTCGATGCACTCAGCACACAGCTCACAAAAAAAATAGATAGCACCTCTGGAAAGATGGCATGGCATAGATCAAAACACATGTAGAGCTCAACCTCATAGGATGCACACATCAATCATGGCAAAAATGATAAATGAGCAAGTTATAACAGCAGTTTATTGATTAACATCAACATGCACTTTTCCAACAGCATTTCGGGCATCAAGATGAGCTCAAATGAAAATGATGCAATGGAATGAAATGAAGTACTCGTCGAGGCGAACAATTTGACATATTATACGCACGAAACGGAGCTACGGATGCAGAGATACAACAGGTCAAACATGGCATGATTATATGAAAAACTGGGGACTTTGAGAAATATACCCCGCGAAAAAAAACCGAAGCGGATCGGGCGAGGAGGCAGAGCGGGTTGGGTCCGGGCGCGGATCGGGCCGGGACGGGACCCGGGCGGCGGCGGCGGCTCCGCGAGGTCGGGAAGCGACGGCGAGGCGTTCTCGGACCGGATCCGGCCGGTGGCGGGCGCGGAGGCGCTGTGAGGCGGCGCTGGGCGCGGCGGTGAAGAACGCGGCGGGCGACGGCTGCTGGCGGGCGGCGAGGGCGGCGCCGCGCGCGTGAGGTCGGCGGGCAGGCGTCAGCGCTTGAGGCGGCGCGCGCAGTGGAGGGCGGCGGCGCAGCGCGGCTCGGGCGCGCGAGGAGGTGGTACGGGAGCAGAGCGCGGCGGAGGATCGTGACGGCGGCGCGTCCTGCTCTCGGGAGGGCACGCCGGCGAAGCGGCGGCGCGGCGCCTTCGCTTCGCGGCGGGGAGCCGCGGTGGCGATGGGCTCGGGGGCCGACCCGGCTCAGGCGGGCAGCGGTGGTGGGGCGGCGGCAATGCCACGTGTCAGCGGCCGATTGGCTGCGGGCGGACGCGTCCAGTCTAGATCGGACGTGTCCGGCGGGCGAGAGGAGCGGGCTAGGGTTTCGGGGGGAGAATCCATCCGCGAATTTCGGGGGAGGGGGTGTATTTATAGGTAGAGGGAGCTAGGAGTGTCCAAATGAGGAGCGGTTTTCGGCCACGCGATCGTGATCGAACGACCGAGAGCATGGAGGGGAGTTAGATGGGTTTTGGGCCACTTTGGAAGGGGTGTTGGGCTGCACACAAAAGAGGCCTTTACGGTTACCCCGTTAACCGTTGGAATATCAAACGACCTCCAAATGGCACGAAACTTGACAGGCGGTCTACCGGTGCTATACCAAGGCCGCTTGGCAAACCTCGGGCCATTCCGAGAAAGTTTAATACCTGCATAAGAGAAGAGGCAAAAAGGGGAACGCCGGAGGACATAGGAGTGCCGGATTGCAAAACGGACAACGGGGAAAAGGCTCGGATGCATGAGACGAACATGTATGCAAAATGAGATGCACATGATGACATGATATGAAATGCATATGATGACATGGCAAAGTGCAACACGCAAGCAAATGACATGGCAACGGCGGCGAATAACTGGCAGACACCTGGCGTATCGAATCCGGGGCGTTACACTTATATATGTTGAAGGGGCGGTTTACATGACTAGTCCTAGTTGGATTAGGATTACTCTATTACAAGTGGAGTCCTAGTCTTGCTTCCTTTGTAGGAGAATAGTCCTTATGCTTTCCTCATAAACCAGCCCACCATTAAACGTGAACCGACCTTCTGGGCCATGGGCCTCGTCATCCATCTGACCCGCCCGCCGGGTTACGAATGAACCGCCAAGACCGGGCGGGTATCCCGTGAACCGCCAAGCTCCGGGCGGGTTACTAGTGAGTCGTCCAGTCCGGCCAGGTTAAACTTCTGGCCAGTTTACACCGCGGGGTATATCCCCGACAGATGGCAAAGTGAACAAAGGTATATGTGATATACATGTTATTGATGTGTACCTTACTAATACTCGCAGTAGTACCTAGGTATTTGATACTGGTTCTGTTGCTAATATTTGCAACTCGAAACAGGGACTACGAATTAAGCAAAGATTGGCTAAGGACGAGGTGACGATGCGCGTGGGAAATGGTTCCAAAGTCGATGTGATCGCGGTCGACACGCTACCTCTACATCTACCATCGGGATTAGATTTAGACCTAAATAATTGTTATTTGGTGCCAGCGTTGAGCATGAACATTATATCTGGATCTTGTTTGATGTGAGACGGTTATTCATTTAAATCAGAGAATAATGGTTGTTCTATTTATATGAGTAATATCTTTTATGGTCATGCACCCTTGAAGAGTGGTCTATTTTTATTGAATCTCGATAGTAGTGATACACATATTCATAGTGTTGAAACCAAAAGATGCAGAGTTGATAACGATAGTGCAACTTATTTGTGGCACTGCCGTTTAGGTCATATCGGTGTAAAGCGCATAAAGAAACTCCATACTGATGGGCTTTTGGAATCACTTGATTATGAATCACTTGGTACTTGCGAACTGTGCCTCATGGGAAAGATGACTAAAACGCCGTTCTCCGAAACTATGGAGCGAGCAACTGATTTGTTGGAAATCATACATACTGATGTTTGTGGTCCAATGAATGTTGAGGCTTGCGGCGGGTATCGTTATTTCCTCACCTTCACAGATGATTTGAGCAGATATGGGTATATCTACTTAATGAAACACAAGTCTGAAACATTTGAAAAGTTCAAAGAATTTCAGAGTGAAGTGGGAAATCATCGTAACAAGAAAATAAAGTTTCTATGATCTGATCGTGGAGGAGAATATTTGAGTTACGAGTTTGGTCTACACTTGAAACAATGCGGAATAGTTTCGCAACTCACGCCACCCAGAACACCACAACGAAATGGTGTGTCCGAACGTCGTAATCATACTTTACTAGATATGGTGCGATCTATGATGTCTCTTACTGATTTACCGCTATCGTTTTGGGGTTATGCTTTAGAGACGGCCGCATTCACGTTAAATAGGGCACCATCAAAATCCGTTGAGACGACACCTTATGAACTGTGGTTTGGCAAGAAACCAAAGTTATCGTTTCTTAAAGTTTGGGGCTGCGATGCTTATGTGAAGAAACTTCAACCAGATAAGCTCGAACCCAAATCGGAGAAATGTGTCTTCATAGGATACCCAAAAGAGACTATTGGGTGCACCTTCTATCACAGATCTGAGGGCAAGATTTTCGTTGCTAAAATCGGATCCTTTCTAGAGAAGGAGTTTCTCTCGAAAGAAGTAAGTGGGAGGAAAGTAGAAATTGATGAGATAACTATATCTGCTCCCTTATTGGCGAGTAGTTCATCACAAGAACCGGTTCCTGTGACAACTACACCAATTAGTGAGGAAGCTAATGATATTGTTCATGAAACTTCAGATCAAGTTTCTACTGAACCTCGTAGGTCTACCAGAGTAAGATCCGCACAGTGGTGCGGTAATCCTATTCGGAAGTCATGTTACTTGACCATGATGAACCTACGAACTATGAGGAAGCGATGATGAGCCCAGATTCATAAAATGGCTAGAGGCCATGAAATCTGAGATGGGATCCATGTATGAAAACAAAGTATGGACTTTGGTTGACTTGCCCGATGATCGGCAAGCCATTGAGAATAAATGGATCTTTAAGAAGAAGACCGACGCGATGGTAAAGTAATCGTCTATAAAGCTCGACTTGTTGCGAAAGGTTTTCGACAAGTTCAAGGGGTCGACTACGATGAGACTTTCTCACCAGTAGCGATGCTTAAGTCTGTCGAATCATGTTAGCTATTGCTGCATTTCATGATTATGAAATTTGGCAAATGGATGTTAAAACTGCATTCTTGAATGGATTTACGGAAGAAGAGTTGTATATGATGCAGCGAGAAGGTTTTGTTGATCCAAAAGGTGCTAACAAAGTGTGCAAGCTCCAAAGAATCCATTTATGGACTGGTGCAAGCAACTCGGAGTTGGAATAAACGCTTTGATAGTGTGATCAAAGCATATGGTTTTATCTGAGACTTTTGGAGAAGCTCAGATTTACAAGTGAGTGGGAGCTCAGAGCATTTCGATATTATATGTAGATGACATATTATTAATTGGAAATGATATAGAATTTCTGGATAGCATAAAGGGATACTTGAATAAAAGTTTTTCAATGAAAGACCTCGGTGAATCTGCTTACATATTGGGCATCAAGATTTATAGAGATAGATCAAGGCGCTTAATAGGACTTTCACAAAGCACATACCTTGATAAAATTTTGAAAAAGTTCAAAATGGATCGTGCAAAGAAAGGGTTCTTGCCCGTGCTTCAAGGTGTGAAGTTGAGTCAAACTCAATGTCCCACCACAGCAGAAGATAGAGAGAAATGAAAGATGTTCCTATGCTTCAGCCATAGGCTCTATCATGTATGCAATGTTGTGTACCAGACCGACGATGCTTAGCAATAAGCTTGGCAGAAGGTACCAAAGTAACCAGTGGATCATCGGACAACGGTCAAGAACATCTTGAAATACGAAAAGGACTAAGGATATGTTTCTCGTATATGGAGGTGACAAAGAGCTAGTCGTAAATGGTTACGTTGATGCAAGCTTTGACACTGATCCGGACGATTCTAAATCGCAAACCGGACACGTATTTTTATTAAACGGTGGAGCTGTAAGTTGGTGCATTTCTAAACAAAGCGTCATGGCGGGATCTACATGTGAAGCGGATTACATAGCTGCTTCTGAAGCAGCAAATGAAGGAGTCTGGATGAAGGAGTTCATTTCCAATCTAGGTGTCATACCTAGTGCATCGGGACCAATGAAGATCTTCTGTGACAATACTGGTGCAATTGCCTTGGCAAAATAATCCAGATTTCACAAGAGGACCAAGCACATCAAGAGACGCTTCAATTCCATTCGGGACCAAGTCCAAGTGGGAGATATAGAGATTTGCAAGATACATACGGATCTGAATGTTGCACACCCATTGACTATGCCTCTCTCACGAGCAAAACATGATCAGCACCAAGACTCCATGGGTGTTAGAATCATTACTATGTAATCTAGATTATTGACTCTAGTGCAAGTGGGAGACTGAAGGAAATATGCCCTACAAGCAATAATAAAGTTATTATTTATTTCCTCATATCATGATAAATGTTTATTATTCATGCTAGAATTGTATGAACCGGAAACATGATACATGTGTGAATACATAGACAAACATAACGTCACTAGTATGCCTCTACTTGACTAGCTCATTAATCAAAGATGGTTATGTTTCCTAACCATAGAGATGTGTTGTCATTTGATTAATGGGATCACATCATTAGGGGAATGATGTGATTGACATGACCCATTCCGTTAGCCTAGCACTTTATCGTTTAGTATATTGCTATTGCTTTCTTCATGACTTATACATGTTCCTGTAACTATGAGATTATGCAACTCCCGTTTACCGGAGGAACACTTTGGGTACTACCAAACGTCATAACGAATCGGGTGATTATAAAGGAGTACTACAGGTGTCTCCGAAGGTACATGTTGAGTTGGCGTATTTCAAGATTAGGTTTTGTCACTCCCATTGTCGGAGAGGTATCTCTGGGCCCTCTCGGTAATGCACATCACTATAAGCCTTGCAAGCACTGTAGGTAATGAGTTAGTTAGGGAATGATGCATTACGTAACGAGTAAAGAGACTTGCCGATAACGAGATTGAACTAGGTATTGGATACCGACGATCAAATCACGGGCAAGTAACATACCGATGACAAAGGGAACAACGCATGTTGTTATGCGGTTTGACCGATAAAGATCTTCGTAGAATATGTAGGAACCAATATGGGCATCCAGGTTCCGCTATTGGTTATTGATCGAGAATAGTTCTAGGTCATGTCTACATAGTTCTCGAACCCACAGGGTCCGCACGCTTAACGTTACGATGACAGTTTTATTATGAGTTTATAAGTTTTGATGAACCGAAGTTTATTCGGAGTCCCGGATGTGATCACGGACATGAAGAGGAGTCTTGAAATGGTCGAGACATAAAGATTGATATATTGGACGACTATATTCGGACACCAGAAGTGTTCCGGGTGATTTCGGAGAAAACCGGAGTGCCGGAGGGTTACCGGAACCCCTCGGGAGAGTTAATGGGCCACATGGGCCTTGGTGGGAAGAGAGGGCGGCCGGGGGGGGCGCGCCTCTCCCTCCGGTCCGATGGACTAGGAGGCGCCCCCTCTTCCTTCCCCTCTCCTCCTTCCTTCCCCCTCCTAGTAGGAGTAGGAAAGGAGGAGTCCTACTCCTACTAGGAGGAGGACTCCTCCTCCTGGCGCGCCCCCCTTGGGCTGGCCGTCCTCCCCCCTTGCTCCTTTATATACGGGGGCGGGGGGGGCACCCCATAGACACACAAGTTGATCTACGGATCGTTCCTTAGCCGTGTGCGGTGCCCCCTCCACCATATTCCACCTCAGTCATATCGTCGTGGAGTTTAGTCGAAGCCCTGCGCCGGTAGAACATCATCATCGTCACCACACCGTCGTGCTGATGGAACTCATCCCCGAAGCTTTGCTGGATCGGAGCCCGGGGATCGTCATCGAGCTGAACGTGTGCTGAACTCAGAGGTGTCGTACGTTCGGTGCTTGGATCGGTCGGATCGTGAAGACGTACGACTACATTAACCGCGTTGTGCTAACGCTTCCGCTTACGGTCTACGAGGGTACGTGGACAACACTCTCCCCTCTCATTGCTATGTCATCACCATGATCTTGCGTGTGCGTAGGAAATTTTTTGAAATTACTACGTTCCCCAACATCCCCAGCCATGTCCGGAGCGGGAGGCAAGTGGATGGCTTCCTCCGTCACGGAGGGGCACATCAAAAAGTTGAGGAAAGCCGGACACCTGCACAACGATATTGCGCACCGGCTTCTAGACGAGGGGCAGCTCGTCCCGACCCCCAGGCCCCATGAGAGGGTGGTGTTCCTAACCCACTTCCTCCGCGGACTAGGTTTTCCACTTCACCCATTTGTCCGGGGGATCATGTTCTACTACGGCCTGGATTTCCATGATCTGGCCCCGAATTTCATCCTCAACATCTCAGCGTTCATCGTCGTGTGCGAGGCCTTCCTCTGCATCCAGCCCCACTTTGGCTTATGGCTGAAGACCTTCAATGTCAAGCCGAAGGTAGTGGGCGGCCGCCAAGTGGAGTGCGGAGGTGCCATGGTGGGCAAGATGCCCAACGTCCTATGGCTCGAGGGCTCCTTTGTGGAGACCATAAAGGGATGGCAATCGGGGTGGTTCTACATCACCGAGCCGCGTGACCCTGAATGGGCAGCGGCCCCCGAATTCAGATCTGGCATCCCCACACGGCTCACCTCCTGGAAATAGAAGGGCCTATCATGGGGTGATTCGGAGGAGCTGACCGGACTCCAATCCTTCGTCCAAACCTTGGTGAACAAGAAGCTCAAGCTTGTCAACGTAGTCCAGGTCATGCTCATCCGCCGGATCCTCCCGTGCCAACAACGGGCTTTCAACTTGTGGGATTTTGATCCGGCACATCACTAGACCTTGAGCAGGCTCTTCGACACTACGTACGAAGACACTTGGAAGGTGCTGTTCAAGGGCACCGAGGCTCCCACATCCGCTACCGAAGATCGCGGATTCAGCTCGCAGCGTCAAGCCGGCGAGGTAAGCTATTTTACCCTTTACGGGACACTTGTTTTTCATAGTTTGACTCTATGCAGGATCTAAACTCCCTTTACCTTTGACAGGCCTGGCAAAAGACGTCCCGCAGTTAATCGTCCAGCTCCTTGCCGAAGACCCAAAGTGGGCGCCTGATTATCGGGGCTGCTGCTCCGCGCCTTTACGTGGTCTTTGAGAAGAAGGCCAAGAAGAAGGCCACGGGAACTCGGAGGAGTTCCTGACGCCAGGTGTTATCGGACTCATCGTCCGATGACTCCAAGGCGGACTCCTCCCACGAAGACGAGGAGGAGAAAAAAGAGGCTTCTCCCCCAGTGGGGGGAGAGAAGAAAAGGAAGGCTTCCCCAACGGGGGAGGCCGACGGGTCCAAGAAGGGAAGGACCCTCCCCCCGGACTACTCCACAAATGCCGATGACGACGAAGAGGAGTGGCCACCAAGGACTAAGCCCCTGGCGACTTCGTAAGTGTCCGGATACCAGAATAACTCATGGTGTTTCATTTGTTGCATAGAATCTCTTAACGCCGAATATAACCCTGCAGCCCGCCCAAGGACGGGCTCGACACTTCAACGAGCGGCTCCCTGGCGCCATCGGACGTGGATAGCACTTCACGTCCGGCCGTCTCCTCTCCTCGCGCTGCGGATGACGCCGAGGTGGGGTCCCAAAAGGGGCCCAGCCAGGAGGAGGAGGTTCCGGAGGTGCCGCAGGGCAACCTCCCGGACTTTGGGCACGAGGGGGATCAACCCCTAAAGGGTTCTGAGTTCGGCCCTGGGCCGGACTCCGCATCGGAACCTTCAGTGGTTCCGGAGCCCGGCGGGCGGCCCCTTCGTAAGAAGGGCGAGACTGCAATGCCGGTGACCTCCGTCCAACCGGAGGCGCCGGATAATTCTTTGAGGCGCTTAACGGGCGCCCCATCGACGAGGAGCACTGCATCGCATGAGTGCGGTGATCCGAAAGTTCAGTCTGCCAAGGGCGGGCTGACTGAAGCCTGTACCAGCCTTCTAACTGGCTTTGAGGTATGTAATTAAGATATGTGAAATAGTACCGCATAGATAGTAGCCCCTGATGCTCAGTTTGGTGTTCGGAAAGAAAAGCCGAACTGAGGATCTAAAAAGATACACGCAGGAGTCTAACATGAGCATGTCAATATGGGAATGCAGGCTGCGCTGCTGACCTCTGCCGCACTGACTGCGGAGGTCAATTTATTGAAGGAAAGCCTCGAGCGGTCCGAGAAAGAGCTCGGCCGTGCCAAGAAGCAGCTCGAGGACAAAGAAGGTAAGTAATACCTTATTAAAGTAATACCTTATAGAAAGGATTTGGTTGCAAAAAATGACAGGAATAACATGAGTATTGCAGGGGCCACGAACGAGGTGGCGACCCTGAAAGAGGCAGTGTCCAAGGCCGAAAAAGGTGCGGCTGCGGAGTGCACCGAGCGAGAGAAGCAGGAGGCGTGGGTGGCGGAGGTGCGGCAAGAGCTCCAGGCTCTCGTGGAAAAACATGAGAGTTTGGAGCGTGACTCGAAGACTCGAGAGTCCGAGCTCGCCTCGGCTCTTGAGAGTGCCAAAGCCGCTAAGGCCGAAGCCCAAAAAGCCCTCCAAGAAATTGAGGCGATAAAAAAGATAGCGGCGGGTAAGGCATTCTTCATGCAAAGCAAGCATGTAAAAGTGAATTATCTGTTACTTACCCGAATTCGGAGCTCTCCAGGAGCGTTCACAGATCTGCCCCGTAGTGTGTCCGTTGCTGCCGCGTTCTACCGAGCCGAGGAGGGGAGCTCGACGGAAAAGGTGTTTTGGTCTCAATATGCTGAGGCCGGACATCCGGTGCCCCTGAGCGACCAGCTGAAGCAGCTGGTCGAGCTCCACAAGGTGGCCGAACAGGCCATGAAGGGTCTCATAGTTCGGCTGTGGCCTGAAGAAGCCATGCACAGGAGCTACTTTGGTCTGGTGCGGCGGCTGGTGGACGCCTGTCCATGGATTGAAGTCATCAAGCGTTCCGTCTGCATTGAAGGTGCCCGTCGGGCCCTTGCCCGCGCTAAAGTGCACTGGGGCAAGATGGACGCCGAGAAGCTTGTGACGGACGCGCCACCGCCGGGCAAGGAGTATCGCACGCCCGAGATGTACTATAAGGGTGTCCTGAAGGGTGCCCGCCTTATAGCGGGTGAGTGCTCCAAAGATGTAATTTTTGAGTAGACTCGCATTTGTTATCCTGTACGCTGAAAACTTTGTTCATATGCGCTAAGCAACGCTTGTTAATTTAAAATATTACCTTCTGTGCGGCCGTTTATCAAATTTGAGAGATGGCAAGTCGTTGGCTTCAGCCCCCATGCCACGAAAGTGCCGGGTGTTCGGATAAACTTGAGTGCTCTTGTTCCCATTTTGGGTCCTTCGAGGGAGGCGCCAACACAAAAACGAGGCAACCGGACTTATAATGCTTGAACACTCCCACTTAGCCATAGAATTCTATAATTTTAAATTTCGTGAAGCCCCTAGTGTTCGAAGACCAATTGGGGTGCTATCCACGCTGGGCGGACAAAGCCGGCTCCTCGCCTAAGCGGCATAAGTCTTTAGGGACTCGAAAAACCTCTCGAACAGCGATCGCTCTCGCCCTATCATGACGGCCGTTTTAGCTTTCTCCTTCGAGGTGCTCAACCCAGCTCAAGCTGGGCACAATCGCAGTGGTTCTCCCAGCACTACCTTAGCCGATATAACGGAACGTAAGGTACCAAAACATGCGAGCCGGGCAAACCCAACTATTGACCCAAGACATGATTCGGAGCCGATGCATATAATGCTATAAGTTCGGGGTGCCGCACTTGTGAAAGTGTTCAGACTTATCACACCATATATTGGGGAACTTAAGCCCCTGGTGTATCTGGCCGTACCAAAGCATATGGATGCAACATGTCATAAGTGAACATATATAGATAGAAAAAAGAATGCAATAATAGGCAAAAAGCGATGCATTGTTTATTCAAAAAATACTGCAATGAAAGCAGAACGATGCAAATGGCGCGATAAGCAAGGGATGGGACTATTTAACATGTCCCCCTCTAGGGGTAGGCTGCGGGATGGTATGTAAAAACAGGTATACTGCTCGTAATAGAGACCACCTGGACACTCGACGTAGCTTTTCTGCTTCCCTGGTTGTTGCATCGTGAGTTCGGCAATTCTACTACCGGACAGGGCTTCTGGAAAACGGAGTCCTAAGAATAAGAAAGAAAAAAAAGAATGACACAATTGGGAGCCCCTGGTGCGGTTGAGCCGCTCTCCGGGCATGCCGTGGTCGTGCCCCTACCCCTATGCCATGGTATCTCCAGAGCGTAGTTATGTACGCGTGGTACTAGTCTCGCGATTTCGCTGGGGCTGGGTTAGGGCGCATTACTACGCATGCTCGAACGTGCTGTGGTCTTGTTGTAGGTTACTCCGGCGCACTTGACGGTGTCCGGCCGCTAACACCGGACTCGAGAATTGCCTTAAGAGGCTGCTTTGTACTTCCGCCGCGAGCATTGCCAGATGCTCCTCCGCTCGAGAGAGCGCTCGTGTTTCCGCTGACCGTAATGACTCCTCGAGGGCTGGCATCTTGAGCTTGAGGTATGCGTAGTGCAGCATCACATTGAACTTTGCAAATGCGGTTCGTCCGAAAGCAAAGCATGATAGCCGCTGCAGCGGGACTATGTCAAGATTAACTCCTCGCCGGAAGTTATCCGGGATCCAAGACCACTTCAAGTGTAACCAAGCCTGTCATAGCTTGGCCTCTACACCTGGTATGATGCCTTTGAAGGTCATCTTTGTGGGTTTAATCCTTGAGGGTCTATGCCCATCTTGCGACTTGTATCCCGATAAAGCAGGTTCAAAGGCCGCCGCCGGCCATCGTGACTCTAGTGAGGTGAAATCCTCGACGATTGGGTCTAGAACCAATGCGGCGAATCCGCCATGGCGGATGCTAGTGGGTGGTCTCTTCGATCAAAAGTGATCGGGCAGGAGGACCACGGATTGAACTTTGGGGCGATCGCTCCATCGCATATACGCCCACGAGTGCACGCTCGCCCCTTTTGGGTATGTGGGTTGCGTATATCATGTTCACCGTCCGCACTTGTGGGGGAAACCCTTCGTCCTCTATTGTTCGGGCGGGTCTCCTCCTCGTCATTGCTATGCAGCCCTTGTCATTGTTTTGGCGCTTAACCTGCCGCTGCTTGAACACCCAACAATCCTGTTGGTGTGATTGGCTGGCTTTTCGAAGTCTTGTGTATCCGCACAAGCAATCGAGTATTCGGTCCAAATTGGACGGCCCCGGAGTATTTCTTTTGAATGGCTTTTTTCGCCGACCGGGTTTAGAGCCTCTGAATCCGGCATTAACTGCCGTATCCTCAGTATTGTCGCCATTAATGTGGCGCTTGTGCTTGTTGCGATGTGACCTGCCGTTGGTGTCCTTGGTATCCGAATTACCAGGGCTCTTGGTCATGTTGTTACTATGAGCTAGCCAGCTATCCTCTCATGCGCAGAAGCGGGTCATGAGTGTTGTGTGGGCTGCCATGGATTTCGGCTTTTCCTGTCCTAGGTGCCGGGCAAGCCACTCATCGCGGATGTTGTGTTTGAAGGCTGCAAGGGCCTCTGCATCGGACAGTCGACGATTTGATTTTTCTTGGTTAGGAACTGTGTCCAGAATTGTCTGGCCGATTCTTCTGGCTGCTGAATTATGTGGCTTAGGTGATCGGCGTCTGGTGGTCGTACATAAGTGCCCTGGAAGTTGTCAAGGAATGCGGCTTCCAGGTCTTCCCAACAACTGATTGAGTCTGCTGGCAAGCTGTTAAGCCAATGCCGCGCTGGTCCTTTAAGCTTGAGTGGGAGGTAGTTGATGGCGTGTAGATCATCACCGCGGGCCATGTGGATATGGAGGAGATAGTCCTTGATCCAGACCGTCGGATCTGTTGTGCCATTGTATGATTCGATGTCTACGGGTTTGAAACCCTCTGGGATTTGATGATCCATTACTTCGTCTGTGAAGCATAGTGGGTGTGCGGCGCCTCTATATTGGGCTATATCACGACGCAGCTCAAATGAGCTTTGTCTACTGTGTTCGGCCCGGCCGGAATTGCTGTATCCGGCGTGACGGTTGTCATCACGTATCGTGGGGCGCCCACGCGATCCGTAGATCGATCTTGTTTGCCTTGCCTTGTCCTCGAGTATATCCCACAGGTCTGGCGCATTTTCCCACACCTTGGTATTTTTTGAGCGGTGCCGGGGTGCGGCTTGAGTGTAGGGCCGTGAGGCCTTTTTGTCGCGGCCACGAGGTGGCCGGTCGGCCGTATTATGCGCCGGTGATGTAGGTTTAGGTGCTTCCTCCTCTAATCGGGGTAGCAGCCTGCATTTTGGGTAGCTCTTGGAGGGGCGTTCGAGTTCATACTCTTCGGCCGCAAGGACTTCAGTCCATCTATCGGCTAGCAAGTCTTGGTCAGCTCTAAGCTGTTGTTGCTTTTTCTTGAGGCTGCTTGCCGTGGCCATAAGCCTGCGTTTGAAACGCTCTTGTTCGACGGGATCCTCATGCACGACAAATTCGTCGTCGTCGAGGCTTGCCTCGTCTTCGGAGGGAGGCATGTAATTGTCGTCCTCTACCTCTCTGTCTACCGCTCTCTCATGAGGGCTGGTTTCTCCATCCACCTACACTGAATCCTGCCGGAGGGGGTTGTCTTCGGCACTGCCCGGGGTGTTATTGTCTTCGGTGCCGGAATCTCCATTTTTGCTGTGGCGGGATTTAGAGCGGCGCCGCTGACGCCGGCGCTTAGGCTGTTTCTTGGAGGGGTCGTCCTCCGTTGTTCCATCGACATTCCCATCCTTCGGGATGTCCACCATGTAAATGTCGTATGACGAGGTGGTCTTCTAGTGCCCTGTAGGTGTTGGTTCTTGGTCGTCTCCTGCATCCTCGTCCATACCGTCGATGTCTTCGGAGTCGAAGTCTAGCATGTCGGTTAAGTCATCGATGGTGGCTACGAAGTGGGTGGTGGGTGGGCGTTGAATTTCTTCGTCGTCCGCATCCCAACCTTCCTGACCATAATCCGGCCAAGGCTCTCCTGATAAAGAGAGACACTTTAGTGAATTCAGGATGTCGCCAAAGGGCGAGTGCTGAAAGATGTCCGCAGCGGTGAACTCCACGGTCGGCGCCCAATCGGACTCAATTGGCGGGGGCGCGGAAAGTTCGGAGTCCGGAGAGGAGTCTGGCACCTTGGAGTCACGAGCTTCACAACGGACAGGGTTGGTATTCAGCTCTATCGCTGTAGAGGTAGCAGCCCCCGAGGCGGTGTCCAACCACCTGTCCTCGACCGGCGCAGTCGGCTCCGAGCTAAGGGTCGGAGCGGACACTTGTGCGGCCTCCAGGGCACTGTCCGGCAGCAGAGCTAGATCATGCCCATCGTGACAGTGTGGCGCGCTTGGCAGTGGCTCAAACCCATCGAAGATCAAGTCTCCGCGGACGTCAGCCGTATAGTTCAAACTTCCAAATCTGACTGATGGCGGGGGTAGCTTCGATCTGCTCCAGATGGCCAAAAGAGTTGGCCCGCAGCAAAGCCGCCCGAATCTGAAGATCTGTCCGGGGAGAAAAGTCTCACCCTGGACCGCGTCGTTGTTGACGATCGAAGGAGCCATCGGGCCTGAAGGTGACGACACAGAGGAACTCTCAATGAAAGCACTAATGTCGGTGTCAATACCAGCGGATCTCGGGTAGGGGGTCCCGAACTGTGCATCTAGGCGGATGGTAACAGGAGACAAGGGACACGATGTTTTTACCCAGGTTCGGGCCCTCTCGGTGGAGGTAAAACCCTACTCCTGCTTGATTAATATTGATGATATGGGTAGTACAAGAGTAATCTACCACGAGATCAAGGAGGCTAAACCCTAGATGCTAGCCTATGGTATGATTGTTGTTCGTCCTACGGACTAAAACCCTCCGGTTTATATAGACACTAGAGAAGGTTAGGGTTACACAGAGTCGGTTACAATGGTAGGAGATCTACATATCCGCATCGCCAAGCTTGCCTTCCACGCCAAGGAAAGTCCCATCCGGACACGAGACGGAGTCTTAGATCTTGTATCTTCAGAGTCCAGGAGTCCGGCCAAAGATGATATTTCGGCTATCCAGACACCCCCTAGTCCAGGACTGCCACAACGATCTCTTCGTAGCAAGAACAGGTCGGAGACCGTTCAAAGCTTCGTCCCCAGCGGAGTCGCCAAAAAGTGTGTTCGCACACGAACACGTCACCGTGTACCTCCAACGTCGAGGGTGATGCACCGTAGCTCACGTCGAAGGAGACCCGTCTGGAAGCGCGGTACACATGCAATCCGGCGGGCGCTTTTGAAGACCCGAAACCTCACACGCCCGGGAGGGACCCTATCAGGGCGCGCGGCGGATATGGGCTGCCCTCCCCTAGGGCCTCGAGGTTCGCCGCCCTGCAACAAGAAGAACAGACGAAGAACGAGGAAGAAGAAGAATTAGGGTTAAGGAGAAAAGATAAAAGATAAAAAGTGGTAGATGATTTGATCGATTGTGTGTTGTTCAATCGGCCGTCACCCATTAGATATATAAGAGGCTACTGGACTTCCTATGCAAGGAAAAGGCTTGGATTCACGTCCAAAACCCTAGTCAAATTCAGATTGGTTTTGTCCGAACTTTCCAAAACTGTTTGGTTTAAACTGGCTGCACCTTGCGGGTCTTTTCTGTGGTGGTAAACATCTCGGATGGAAACGAGCCTAAAAGCAATCTTGACCGCTTCAACGAGTCGAACAACTTTCATGTTGAAAGTTTTTTGATCAGAGGTCATCTTGAGGGTCAAATTGGTTGCGCAAAACAGGATATTCCCTCGCGCTACCCATCACACATGTGTCTGGTGGGGCGCGCCACATCTCGCCTCGTGACAGGGCTGCACTCCGATTGCTCTAACTTTTTGCATATGAACTCAGATTTGGACAATTTTATATCAGAATCGATCATTTCGACGAGACGAAGACAATCCGTGTAGATCATTTTTCCATTTGAGGTCGTCTTGGGGGCTTAATCAGCCAAACTTTACTCTGAATATAAGATCTTAGTACTTTGAGCATAGTTTTGGCCTTCGAGATGAAATTGGACGGCGATGACCCAAACTTCAAAGATGTTCATATCAACAATACGGAACTCTTTCATGTAGGTCATTTCTCCATTTGAGGCCATCTTAAATAAGTTCTTGACCGTGCCAAAATCTGGTGTCAACAGAGGTGTTCTTAGATTGTCATCCTTATGAGTGGCGGTCAGGGACGAGCGATGGTCTTTTCCCACCAATCTATCCCCTAGGAGCATGCGCGTAGTGCTTGGATTTTGATGACTTATAGATTTTTGCAATAAGTATATGAGTTCTTTATGACTAATGTGAGTCCATGGATTATACGCACTTTTACCTTTCCATCATTGCTAGCCTCTTTGGTACCGTGCTTGGCCCTTTGTCACCTTGAGAGTTGGTGCAAACTTTGCCGGTGCATCCAAACCCCGTGATACGATACGCTCTATCACACATAAACCTCCTTATATCTTCCTCAAAACAGCCACCATACCTACCTATTATGGCATTTCCATAGCCATTCCGAGATATATTGCCATGCAACTTTCCACCGTTCTCTTCATCATGACACGCATCATCATTGTCATATTGCCTTGCATTATCATGTAGCTGACATCGTATTGTGGCAAAGCCACCTTCATAATTTTTCATACATGTCACTCTCGATTCATTTCCCATCTGGGTACACCGCCGGAGGCATTCATATAGAGTCATATCTTGTTCAAGTTTTGAGTTGTAACTCATGAGTTGTAAATAAATAGAAGTCTGATGGTCATCATTATTAGAGCATTGTCCCTTATAAAAAAGAAGGGCCAAAAAAAGAAAGAAAGGCCAAATAAAAAAAAGGGAAGGCCAGATAAAAAAAGGAAAGCCCACCCCCCAAAAGGGGGACAATGCTACTATCTTTTTCCACACTTGTGCTTCAAAGTAGCACCATGTTCTTCATAGAGAGTCTCATTTGGAGAAGTGCATCGCTGCACGCAGCGGCAGCTGCACGCAGCGCATCGACGGTGCACAGCGCGTCGCGATGCATTGCAAATGAGCGTGCTACTTGGAGTATATAGGAAAGTGGGAGAGCGATATGCTGCGTATTGTTGGATTTTGATGGACCACACTGATAGATGACACTGACACGCTGCTGCATATAGCACTGTACATGCGCAGCGCAGAGGGCAGCGTTTTAATCGCTTCTCTGCTTTTGCAGGAGACGCTAGAGAGAGAGGCTTGTTTCCGACCACGTTTCCACACCAAATCATCATTAATCCATTTTCTATCATATATGTTTCTTTAAAAGGTTAAAATGCATTATCAAAAGATACACGAGGGCAGGAGCGGCAGTAGTTCAAATGATCACAGCAACACACCAGTGATTAGCTGCCGCTGCTTGACCACGCACAAACAATCGGTAGGAAGTGAGATGTCCAAATGAGAGCACGCACAGCAACTGATCTGCAGTACGTACCCGGGCCGGTAAAAGTCCAATCAGACGTAGGGGTCGCGTAGTATGCGGCGTAGCTGCTTGTAGCTGTTGCATGGAGCAGAAGAGATGAGCTCATCATGGTGCGCATGCATCGGTCTGCACCGCACCATCGTGCGAGGGGTGAAGTCTAAAAAAACCTTGAACTCATACGCTCTGTCTAAAATAAACCCTAACCTCTTAATCCCTGAAATCAGTACCCTATACTCAACAATCCCGGTCAAACTCGACCCTAACCTGTTTGGCGCACTGGGAAAAATATTGATCCCGACCGGGATAAGAGGCTACTCTCACTGACATCTATGTCCCGTCTGTCTATTTATCTTCATCCACCAACCAGCCATGACAACGACCCATGGCCGGCGCAGCTCCTCCGGCTCACGCCATCGTGCGCCCATAAGAATCTTGTTCGACGCGCGTGCTCCGTCGCCGGTGTCGGCGCCTTCGTGCGCCCATAAGAATCTCGTTCCGCTGCGTTGGAATCGCGTCTTGCTTCACGGGCATGACCCTGCCGCCGTCTTGTACGTCGTGCTGCACCCGCCTTTATTGTTGCTATGGACGTTCTGCCAGACTGCCACGACGAAACGTTCCTTCCACAGCTACATTTTGGTTGGCGGTTTCAAGTGCATGCCTCGAGTAGCAGAATCGATCACTGCAGCCGTTCTACACACACGAGGACGTAACAACATGCTGCAGAATGCTCTTGCATTATTGCACCGGGCCATTGGCAGCTCACCATTAGCCGGATGGACAATGGGTACATATGCAATGCATGCTTGCGTGTGAAGATGTGGAAGCGAGCGACATCACCTTGTATGCCGTGCTGTAGCTACCATAGTACCATTGCCGAGCATCTCGGCGGACGCGCGCAGCAGTTCCTCCTGGCTTGAACCGGTTCCATCCCAGGTCCTAAAGAGTTATTACACACGCTTGCCTCCTCCCCCGCTCCCCAGCTTCGCCATTTGCTCCTCCCGTAGCCACCAACATTCCGTTGAACAGTTGGTGTGCGTGCACTCCCCTGTAGCTCACCTTGCCTCCGACCACCCCTGTGGATTCCGGCGACTATCCTTCGCCATACCGCATCATTAGAGGAGCTCCAGTCATCCTCTCTCCCTCTATTTCTCCCTCCGATCCTCGCTCTAGATCGTTGTTTTGCGCCACCGCCAGGCCGAACGCATGCATGCATCTCACCGTGTTGCGTCGACGGCGCGAACAAAGACGAGACAAGTGCCCATGCGTCCATTCCTCTCGCTCTTCTTCCCCATGAGGCACACCTGGACCTCCCCATCGCTTCGCTGCCCACACCTCACTGTTCTGAACGAACACAACAGCTCTTGCGGAGAGAGATAAGAAAGAAGATGAGTATGACATGCGGACCCATGCAATCAGTGACAGAAGAGAGTGATCCCGGCCGGGATCATTATTTTCCTAGCGTGACAAACTGGTCATGGCGGGTTTAGGGTTGAGATAAACCAGGATCAAAGACTACAGGGTGTTAATTTCAGGGATTTAGAGGTTAGGGTTTGATTCCGACGAGCAATACGAATTCAAGGTTTAAAACAGACTTTACTCATCGTGCGAGAGAGTTTTGGGTCGACGCACACAAACACACGTGGGAATGATTAGCCTGTTTCCATCCATAAGTAGCTTGAAAATTTAATTTATTCTCACAGTCCGACGTCCAACAACACACGCACATAAGCACACTTGCTACGATGCTAAATCACTAAACGGAAGCATTCAAGCCAACGCTGCACGCTTCATTGACGTCCCAAGCATGTTCAATGGTAGCGAAGACGTTGTACACGCTGGAGGAGGCGTCCCCTGCATGCTGGAATGGTGCACGCACGCCGCCGCCAATGTTGACCAGGGGGTCGTAGTCCCCGACCTGCTCGTACAACACACTGGTCGCCGGCCCCTGTATATGTCAAATCTGTACCTGGGCGAGCCCACCAGACCGATGTGGGCGATGTATTTGCTGGTACCAAGGATGTATGTCTGCTTTACTCACTTTGACAGATTCTTTTGCACCGATCACCTCGCGCAGCACTGCCGTCGATGCGCTGCGTGCAGGACGTCCGCACTCGTCTCATTTGTTGTCACTTTCATATACTAGTGGGAATTTTTCATTATGGAACTTGGCTTGTATATTCCAATGATGGGCTTCTTCAAAATGCTCTAGGTCTTTGTGAGCACGCAAGTTGGATGCACACCCACTAGTTTCTTTTGTTGAGCTTTCATACATTTATAGCTCTAGTGCATCCGTTGCATGGCAATCCCTACTCCTCATGTTGACATCAATTGATGGGCATCTCCATAGCTTGTTGATTAGCCTCGTTCATGAGACTTTCTTCTTTTTTGTCTTCTCCACACAACCTCCATCATCATATTCTATTCCACCCATAGTGCTATATCCATGGCTTACGCTCATGTATTGCGTGAAAGTTGAAAAAAGTTTGAGATTACTTAAGTATGAAACAATTGTTTGGCTTGTCATCGGGGGTGTGCAAGATGAGGACATTCTTGTGTGACGAAAATGGAGCATGACCAAACTATATGATTTTGTAGGGATGAACTTTCTTTAGCCATGTTATTTTGAGAAGACATGATTGCTTTGATTAGTATGCTTGAAGTATTACTATTTCTTATGTCAATATGAACTTTTATTTTGAATCATCTGGATATAAACATTCATGCCACAATAAAGAAAATTACATTAAGGATTATGCTAGGTAGCATTCCACATCAAAAATTCTTTTTTATCATTTACCTACTCGAGGACGAGCAGGAATTAAGCTTGGGGATGCTTGATACGTCTCCAACGTATCTATAATTTTTTTATTGTTCCATGCTATTATATTACCCGTTTTGGATGTTTATGGGCTTTACTTTACACTTTTATATCATTTTTGGGACTAACCTACTAACCGAAGGCCCAGCCCGAATTGCTGTTTTTTTTGCCTATTTCAGCGTTTCAAAGAAAAGAAATATCAAACGGAGTCCAAACGGAATGAAACCTTCGGGAGCGATCTTTTTGGAACAAATGCAAACCAAGAGACTTCGAGTGGACGTCAAGCAACAAACGAGGCGGCCACGAGGGTGCCCGGCGCGCCCCCACCCTCATGGGACCCTCGTTTCTCCACCGACGTACTTACTTCGCCTATATATACTCCCGTACCCTGAAAATATCCAGGAGCACCACGAAAACCTAATTCCACCGCCGCAACCTTCGGTATTCGCGAGATCCCATCTTGGAGCCTTCGTCAGCGCTCCACCGGAGGGGGAATCGACCATGGAGGGCATCTACATCATCTCCATGGCCTCTCCGATGAGTGTGAGTAGTTTACCATAGACCTTCGGGTCCATAGTTATTAGCTAGATGGCTTCTTCTCTCTCTTTGAATCTCAATACAAAGTTCTCCTCGATCTTCTTGAAGATCTATTCGATGTAACTCTTTTTGCGGTGTGTTTGTCGAGATCCGATGAATTGTGGGTTTATGATCAAGTTTATCTATGAGAAATAATTGAATCTTCTCTGAATTCTTTTATGTATGATTTGTTATCTTTGCAAGTCTCTTCGAATTATCAGTTTGGTTTGGCCTACTAGATTGACCTTTCTTGCAATGGGAGAAGTGCTTAGCTTCGGGTTCAATCTTGCGGTGTTCTTTCCCAGTGACAGCAGGGGCAGCAAGGCACGTATTGTATTGTTGCCATTGAGGATAAAAAGATGGGGTTTATGTCATATTGCATGAGCTTATCCCTCTATATCATGTCATCTTTCTTAATGTGTTACTCTATTCTTCTTGAACATAATACTCTAGATGCAGGCAAGAGTCGGTCGATGTGTGGAGTAATAGTAGTAGATGCAGAATCGTTTCAGTCTACTTGTCACGGACGTGATGCCTATATACATGATCATGCCTAGATATTCTCATAACTATGCACTTTTCTATTAATTACTCGACAGTAATTTGTTCACCCACTGTAATACTTATGCTATCTTGAGAGAAGCCACTAGTGAAACCTATGGCCCTCGGGTCTATCTTTTATCATATAAGTTTTCCATCTACTTTTATTTGCATCTTTTACTTTCCAATCTATATCATAAAAATACCAAAAATATTTATCTTATATTATTATCTCTATCAGATCTCACTTTTGCAAGTTACCGTGAAGGGATTGACAACCCCTTTATCGCATTGGTTACGAGGTTCTTGTTTGTTTGTGTAGGTGCGTGGGACTTTTGAGGAGCCTCCTACTGGATTGATACCTTGGTTCTCAAAAACTGAGGGAAATACTTATGCTACTTTGCTTCATCACCCTTTCCTCTTCAAGGGAAAAACCAACACATGCTCAAGAGGTAGCAAAGGACTTGCCTCACTAGGGTAGATCTTCACAAAGTAGGCAATCTCCTTGCCCGTACAAAATCCTTGGTTCAACTCCACAATCTTGACGGAGGCTCCCAAGTGACACCTAACCAATCTAGGAGACACCACTCTCCAAAAGGCAATAGATGGTGTGTTGTTGATGAACTCCTTGCTCTTGTGCTTCAAATGATAGTCTCCCCAACACTCAACTCTCTCTCATAGGATTGGATTTGGTGGAAATAAGATTTGAGTGGAAAGCAACTTGGGGAAGGCTAGAGATCAAGATTAATATGCTTGGATTGGAAATCTTGGCCTCAACATATGAGTAGGTGGTTCTTTCTCAGAAAATGAATGCTGGAAGTGTAGGCATGTTCTGATGGCTTCCTTCACGAATGATGAGAGGGTGGAGGGGTATATATAGACTCCACACAAAATCTAACCGTTACACACAATTTACCAAACTCGGTGGGACCGAATCATAAAACTCGGTCGGACCGATTTAGTTCATAATGTGACCGTTAGGCATTTCGATGGGACCGATATGATCACCTCAGTGGAACCGATGTGCAAGGATTAGGGTAAAACCTCATCTTGGTTTGACAGATTACAGAACTCGGTGGGACCAATTTGGTAATGAGAAAAATAGAGAGTTGGTCAGGCAAACTCGGTGTGACCTATTACATATTCTCGGTGAGACCAAAAATATTGCAATAGACAACAGGGAGTTTGCAAGCCCATCTCGGTGTGACCGAGATCCCATCGATGAGACAGAATTGACTAGGGTTTCTGGCAGTGGCTATGTCAAATGAACTCGGTGGCGCCGGATGGATCAAATTGGTGGGACCGAGTTTGACTTTTGGTTTGGGACATATGTGGATATGAGAAAGTAGCTGAGGGCTTTTGGAGCATATCACTAAGCACTCTGAGCAAGCAAGCCATTAAGGAACACCTCATCCCCTTTTAATAGTATTGAATTTCCTATGGACTCAATGTGATCTTGGATCACTGAAAATAGAAACTGTAGAGTCCCGAGCTTTGAGCTTGAGCCAATCCTTTGTCCTTAGCATCTTGAAGGGGTTCCACATCCTCTTGTCCATGCCACTCCACTGTTGGACTTATCTGAAATACACTAGATAAAAGTATTAGTCCAACAAGAGATATGTTGACATTAATTACCAAAATCACCCAGGGAGCACTTGTGCTTTCACCACGGTGAGCGCCAAAAGGAGGGCGAGGCGCTGGCGCCAGATCAATGGACGAGGCGGCAAAATTGGGAAGGAGGAAAGAAAGTCCGCGCGCGGTAATCTGCGAAGGGCGAGCTGCACTAGCAACAGGCGACTACTGGGCCTGCCAGATATCAAGGCGGCATGGGGAAGTGGAGATGCCCACGTCCCATCAACCACCATGTGTCATCAAGGCCGCAGGCGGTTAGGGCCCGCTGCGCTCCGCACTTAGCCTTTGGCTTCGCCTGTAAGCCAAGTCCGAGCGCGCCTTGGGCCCAGGGGCTACTGTCGGTGTTCTGGACATGGGGGTATCCAGCCCTACCTCCCTGCGGCCCACCATGTGGCTTCATCGACGGCCTGGTACGGCCCAGCTTCGGAATCAGCAACCCAAGACCCTCGCAAGGGGCCAAGTCTCGCGAGGCAGATGACGCGAAGACCCCCGAGGGGATCGGCCTCCTCAGGCTGGCTCCCGAGGGGCGGAGAGTTATATGCAATGTCTACCTCACGAGGCTCAGCTAACGTGAGCCATGACGACCAAGGCTAGGCGGGCGCCAGGCGGGCGCAGAGCGTAGGTTTCCTCTTCGGTGCAAAGGAGGCAAGCCACGAGCGCGGAGTCCCGAGGAATCAGCCAAAGGTTTCCATTATGGTGCAACGAGACCAAGACCGCGAGGACGGCAGGACGGAGGTCATCGACGAGCCCACCACAGTGTCACGACTAGAGGCTTTTCACAGGCGAAGACTACTTTTGTCAGGATAAGCTGTAGTACTTGTCCCCTTTCAAATCCGCCCGTTGTGGGATCCCTTCCCACCAACATTTGGGAAGAGGACCAATGCCACTATAGATAGGACAAGCCACAACCATAGAGGCAAGACAAGTCGAACTAGCCCACACCACACCAGCTCCCTTGAGCTCAAGAACACCTCTTCTCCTGAGGCCAGTTCATCCACAAACCTCCGAGGCAATCCACCAAAACGCTGGAGTAGGGTATTACACCGCAAGGTGGCCCGAACCAGGATAAACTGTTGTGTCTCTTTGTCTCTCTGAGCTTGTCGCGCTAGGCTTAGGAGGATCGCGAGTAGGCAGGCTAGGTAGGTTGAGATCTCTGCACGCACCCCAGAGTTCGAACCTCTCAAGGGTTTGCGGAACCCGTAATCCGACAATGTCATGCAAGTTCTTTTAATAAAGTACGTATGACTATTTACGGAATACATGCCTACATTATATCGATGAACTGGAGCTAGTGGCATATCGCCCTAGGTTATAACTGTCACATGATGAATATCATCCAATGAGTCATCGATCCAATGCGTACGAATTTATCTTATACTGTTTCTGCTAAGTTACTACTGCTATTGCTATTGTCACACTTGCTACAAAATACTGCTATTACTGTTACTGTTATTGTTGCTGCTGTCGCTACTATCAAAACTATTATACTACTGTGCTACTAATCACTTTGCTGCAGATAATTAATCTCCAGGTGTGGTTGAATTGACAACTCAGCTGCTAATACCTTCAAATATTCTTTGGCTCCCCTTGTGTCGAATCTATAAATTTGGGTTGAATACTCTACCCTCGAAAATTGTTGCGATCCCCTATACTTGTGGGTTATCATACCTTGTTATCGTAGGAGAGCCCGATAACCTCGCCGCCCTCCACGCCAGCAAAGATCACCCGCTCGGCCTCCACGAGCCCCGGGTGCTGCTGGCGGAGCTCTTGCATGTAGGCCTCGTCGGCAGCCTCAGCCTCGAGGCGCTCCCACACCTTGCGGTTCTCCCGCGCCATAGCTGAGCTCACCACCCCTAGCTCTGGCAAAACGATGTGGAACGGATGTGTGCCGAAGGGGAAATTGAGCCTAGCCGCCGCGCCGTGGTAGCGGACCTGCCAGCGGCCATACACCATGGCCGCGAGCTCGGTCGTGTGGAAGCTACCGAGCCACCGACAGGTGTGGGTCTCCCGATCTGTAATCTCGGCAACCCACGTCCCCCACCGCCATTGGCCGGACCCCCAGGTAGGACCTCATCGGCTACCGGGTCCGTGGGAGGACGGGAAAGTCCTCGAACCGGCATAGGGGCGTGGCGGTGGGCGGATCGGGGGACTAGCAACGACGGATCTATAAAGAGCCCATAGAGGACGACGGGGACACCTCGGCAGCCACCTCACCGGCGTCGGGCGAAGAGGGCACAATAAACCTCTCTTGGGCCATTACCTCCTCGAGCTCCCCGACACACAGGCAGAGGTTGAGGATGGAGGTGGCGGCGACCTACCAATGGTTTCGGGGGTGGTGTGTTTCTGTGAGCGGAGGTTTTGGGGAGTGTGTGGTGTGTGTGGAGGGGGGTGGTTAAGGTGGTGTTTGAGGAAATACCGCGGCAACTGAAAATTTTACTAGGCAGGAGTAACAAGGCGGGGCTATTGAAAATTTGGATCAAGGGCGAGCAGATATTTTTGAGATTGCGAGGGATGCAGAGGCGGTAGTATTTGGGGAGCGAGCTAGTGTGCTTGACACGCCAGCTGTGGACTATAGCCGACGCACCTTCTCGCGTAAGCCATAGGCGTACTATACACCGACGGTGCTCCAAGATATTATGCACTGCATCTCACATGGTTGGTGATAATAAACTGTGTGCGATCTACTTGATTTTTTGTCTTGATTTTAATTACATAATGGGGTCATAGCTGGAATGGACGTTGTGCATAATTCTAAATTGAAATACATGCACATGCTCCAGTCCATAAAACCGGGTTGAAAAAAAAATCAAATGTTTATCCTTGGTTGCTGATGACCCACAAGTATAGTGGATCAATTGTATCTCTTTTCGATAAGTACGAGTGTCGAATCCAACGAGGAGCAGAAGGAAATGACAAGTGGTTTTCAGCAAGGTAATGTGTGCAAGTGCTAAAATTGTAAGTAGCAGAGTAGTTTGATAGCAAGATAATTTGTAACGAGCAAGTAACAATAGTGGTAACAAAATTGCAGCAAGGTAGCCCAATCCTTTTGAGGCAAAGGAAACGGTCTCTTATGATAAGCAAAGTGTTCTTGAGGGTACATGAGAATTTCATCTAGTTACTTTCACCATGTTGGTTCGATTTGTGTTCGCTACTTTGATAATTTGATACGTGGGTGGACCAGTGCTTAGGTGTTGTTCTTACTTGAACAAACCTCGTAATTATGATTAACCCTCCCGCAAGCATCCGCAACTACGAGAAAAGTATTAAGAATAAATTCTAACCATAGCATTAAACTTTTGGATCCAATCGGTCCCTTACGGAATAGCGCATAAATTGGGGTTTAAGCTTCTGTCACTCTCGCAACCCATCATCTAATTGCTACTCCACAATGCATTCCCTTAGGCCCAAATATGGTGAAGTGTCATGTAGTCAACGTTCACATGACACCACTAAGGGAATCACAACATACATACTATCAAAAATATCGAACACATATCAAGTTCACATGATTAATTGCAACATGATTTCTCCCATGACCTCAAGAACAAAAGTAACTACTCAAAAATGATAATCATGCTCAAGATCAGAGGGGTATTAAATAGCATATTGGATCTGAACATATAATATTCCACCAAATAAACCATATAGTAATCAACTACAAGATGTAATCAACACTACTAGTCACCCACAAGCACTAATCTATAGTTCCAGTAAGAAGATTGAACACAAGAGATGAACTAGGGTTTGAGATGAGATGGTGCTCTTGAAGAAGTTGTTGGAGATAGCCCTCCCCAAGATGGGAGAGTTGTTGGTCACGATGATGACGATGATTTCCCCCTCCGGGAGGGAAGTTCCCCCGACGGAATCGCTCCGCCCGAGGGCAAAAGTGCTCCTACCCAAGTTCCGCCTCGAGACGGCGGCGCTCCGTCCCGAAAGTACTCTCCTTATATCTTCTAGGTCAAAATGACCTATATACCAGAAGATGGGCACCGGAGGTGGGCCTGGGTGAGCACAACCCACCAGGGCGCGCCTGGGCTCCCTAGCGCGCCTAGGTGGGTTGTGCCCACCTGGTGGGCTCCCTCTGGTAGTTATTTTCTCCAATTTTCATCATTTATTTGATAAAAAAAACTCCGTGAAGTTTCAGATTGTTTGGAGTTGTGCAGAATAGGTGGCCTGGCGTAGCTTTTACAGGTCCAGGTTTCCAGCTGCTGGAATTCTCCCTCTTTGTGTTTACCTTGCATATTATGAGAGAAAAGGCATTAGAATTACTCCAAAAAGCATTATTATGGATGAAAACATCATAAATAACAGTAAGAAAACATGATGCAAAATGGACGCATCAACTCCCCCAAGCTTAGACCTCACTTGTCCTCAAGCGAAAACTGAAATCGAAAAACATGTCCACACTATACGGACATAGAAGCATCATGTCCATTATTATAACAGCTTGCCCCTTGTGATAGCGACCTTTATTATGCAGTCTGTCCCTCTTATTCCTCACCATCACAAGTTCGTGCAACGCTCAATTTTCTCTTACACTAAATGATCTTACACATTTTGATGCAATTTTTATTGCCTTTTTGCACCGGTGACAACTTACTTGAGGGATCTTGCTCAATTCCTAGGTAGGTATGGTTGACACTTGAAAATAAGATTTGGGTTTAAGGGTTTTTGGATGCACAAGTAGTATCTCTACTTAGTGCGGAATTTTTGGCTAGCAAAGATATGGGGCAAGCATCACATGTTAAAGGATCTATGACAATATGACTTCTATTTGAATATGAACATCATAAATCATTAAGTTGTCTTCCTTGTCCAACGTCAACAATTTTGGCATATAATATTTTGATGGGGGCTCACAATCACAAAAGATTTCTAGGATAGTATATTTATGTGTGAATCTTCTCTTCCCTTATTAATTCTTTCATGAGTTGCATCATTGACTAATGCTATGTTTCTCAATCTCTATAATAAATTTTTCTACTTATACTTTTCCTTATGTGGTGCCATCACCTACCATAACATTATTATATGATCTTCTTTATTTATTTCCTTTGTTTTTATTTATTTCTTTTCTTTTAATTGCAACAAGAAATTAAAGACAGCAAAAACTCAAACTAAACTTTATTATATATCTTGCACACGATTACAAGGATAGATCACTAAGCAAACTCTCAAAGTAGAAAGGATTGAACTAAACTTTTATTCATCTAAAGGAAAAGATCGAACTAAAATAAGTAAAGGTAAAAATATAGTGGGGATGATATGATACCGGGGCACCTCCCCCAAGCTTGGCGGAAGCCAAGGGGAGTGCCCATACCCGATACTCAGTTTTCCTTTGGTGAAGAAGAAGAAGGAGGTGGTGATGATGTAGAGGGTTTTGTTGGGGAACGCAGTGATTTCAAAAAAATTCCTACAATCATGCAAGATCTATCTCTAGGTAATGCATAGCAACGAGAGGGGAGAGTGTTGTCTATGTACCCTCGTAGACCGAAAGTGGAAGCGTTATGACAACGCGGTTGATGTAGTCGTACGTCTTCACGGTCCGGCCGATCCTAGCACTGAAGGTACGGCACCTTCGCGATCTGCACACGTTCAACTCGGTGACGTCCCACAAACTCTAGATCCATCTGAGGTTGAGGGAGAGTTTCGTCAGCACGACGGCGTGGTGATGGTGATGATGAAGTTACCGGTGCAGGGCTTCGCCTAAGCACTACAACGATATGACCAAGGTGGAAATCTGTTGTCGGGGAAACTGACCCACAAACACCTACGAGACCGGTGGACCGAGCCCCTTTCGGTTCGGCGGGGGGCGGAGATCGCACGAAGAGCGGATCGAGGCGAAGCACAGGAGCGGTTTACCCAGCTTCAGAGCTCTCCGGAGAGATAATACTCCTACTGCTGCATGTCTGAGTGTATTGAGTTCTTGCTCGGGAGCGCTAAGTGCTACAGTACACACTAGCTCCTAACGAGACCGAGCGTGAGTGTTTTCTGCCTTCGAACCCCCCTCTACGTTGCGCATGGGCCTCCTTTTATATGCTCAAGGGGTCACCGACAGGTGGCAACGCAGGCAAGGGTAAAAATGGAAAAGTGTTGCGGTTGGTACAACTACTTGTACAGTGTATCATACCTAACCCTGACGGCAGGGGACAAAGGCATTAAATGCCCGTCTATGTCGCCCAAACAGTGCAAGAAAGGGACCGTCAGGGACGCCACCGCTGCACACGATGGCAATCTTGTCACGCCGCCACATCACAAGACCACCGCTGCACAGCCTTCCCTCCACGCGCTACCGAAAGGTCCTGTATGCACACGCTGGTGGATGTCTTTGGAGCGCGGTACAGAGTGGTAGCTTGCATGCAAGCGCCTTTGCTGCGGTCGTTGTCTTGTCGCGTCTCGAAGCTTGTCGCCACTCACCTCGCGGGCGCTGTGGTGCATCGCGCAAGTTCCTTGAGATGCCTTGTTACCTTCCCGCAAGCTCATCTTGCCGGGCCTTGTTTCCTTGGCTTGAATACTTTGTTCTTGAATGGCTCCAAAGGAACCACGGAGGACCTTGGCGGTCACCCGGCAAGCCTTGACGCGGGGTGCTGCGACTCCCCGTGCACAAGTTCGGGATACTAGGGTACCCCTACTCTAGTACACCGACAGAGCCCCCGGCCTGGGCCACACACGGTGCCGAAGCGCTGTTGGGCCAGCCCAAAATAGGGCACGGCACGCGCGCCCGGGTTACGCCATATCTCACCAGATCCACCGCGCTTCCCCGAACGACATGCGCCGAATGCGGCGTCGTGGGAGAGATCGTGGGTGGTTTCTTTATTCGAAAGACGGAACGTCCGCCTCCCTCTTTATAAGCAGGGAAACAGGGGCAGTTCGCCCATCTCGCCGCTATTCCAATCTCAAAAAAACCTCCACCGCTCCCCCCTTCTTCCCAAAGCTGAAAGAGAGCAGCGCTCCGCCCCCCCCCCCATCGCCACCGGCACCACCGACGCCGTCGATCTCCCTCACCACCTCCGCCATGGCTCCGAAAGCCGGGAAGGCCGTGAAGTCGGCCGAGGCGCAGCGGCTCGTGGCGCTGCGAAAGGAGCGGGCAACCTTCCCCCCCAAGCTCGTCGCGAAGGAGCTGAGGGAGTATTACTACCTCTTCTGGTCGACGGAGACGCGAGCGCATCCGCAAGACGAAGGTACTCTCACCGCCGCTTGTAACGGGCCCAATGGATATCCTTCTTTGCGTTGTTCTTCATCGCGGGCTCTGCCCGCCTTTCTCTGAATTTTTCGTGACATTATGAACACCTACGGTTCCGCCTCCTTGACTTCACCCCCAATGCCGCTTCGACCATGGCAGTTTTCGCACATCTCTGCGAAAAACTTTGTCGGAGTCTATCCAAATGTAGCTCTTTTCCGCCACTTCTTTATGCCCCGAGTTGAGAGAGGGGAGCCTTTATCCGGCGGAATCGCCTGGATCTCGAGAGCTGGCAAGAAGGAAGCTTATCTGGAGGGAGAGCTCCACAGCAAGTGGGAAGAATGGAGAGCAGACTGGTGCTGGATTGTCGAGGGGAACCCGCAGCCATTTACCGCCCAGCGCCAAGCCCTAGTAGCGTGCGGCAACGATTGGAGCAACGTGGCCCCTAAGACGATAGGTCGAGGATTGCCGCTACCGGATCCTACGCCTCGTGCTTGCTGGCTCATCAGAGGCGCTTGTTGGCGCAGATTTTCTTCGCCGCAGACGCTTCGCAGAGAGGAGGAGACCCGCCGGGAGTTCCGAACGCGGCGAATATCATGAGGCTGCGCCGGCCTCAACTTCAACTTCACTGTCCTCGAACCGACGCGATGCTCCCGAACTGTTCAAGCACGACCTCAACATCCCAAAGTGTTCAGGTTGCGGCGGGTGTCGCTCACAGGCAACAATTCGCCGACCGCATCCATGCAATGATGCCTGCTGGCGATTGGCATGGAATTGTCCCCACTTGGCAAGAGCCTGCAGATGACGTCGTGCAGGAGTTCTTTGACGGCTTGGTAGAAGTGCCGGTCCGCTCCGATGAGCATAAAAGCCTCACCCGCGACACCACCGATGCGGAGATGCAGCGACGCCACTAGGGCCGGAAGAGGCGGCGGCAGCCGCTGCCGCGGGCGAGTTTGGATTCACCGTGGAGGAGGCAGAGGCAGCAGAGGCGGCAAGCCTTGCCGAGCGAGAGTGGCTTGCCGGCGAGGGAGAGCTTCCCGGGCCTGAAGTCGAGTCGAGCGAGCCCGCCGAGGGTGCGAGCGGCTCGTTGGAGACCAACTCCTCTTCCTCCTCATCTTTAGACAGCTCGCCGCAAGCAGAGCCCCGAGCTCCACCAATAAGGCGTCTCCGCAAGGCCGGGGACGTAGCGGGGCGGCAGACGAGTCAACAGCCGCCCAAGGCGACGCGCTTCCACTGCGGCAAGCACTGCTGCTGAGCACCTCACGCTGCTGCAGCAACCAGAGCGGGGTCCTCCCAGACCACTGCTTCTGCTCCTGCCGCCTCTCACGCCGCGAAGGCGGCCGGAGCTGGGTCGGCTCAGACCACCGCCACTGCCCCCGCCAAGCGACTAAGGGAACCTACTCCTTCGCCTCGTCGCGCCGGAGGTGAGCCGGACTTCGACCTCTCCGCGCTCAGCTTCGACGAGGAACAAGAAGAGTAAGATTCTCTGCTATACTTGTAGTTTTTCAATTCTTGCTGTTTTGTCTTGTATCTGATTTGCTTTACTCCGAACTCATTCCTTTTCAGGACTCTGGCCCAGAGAGCGGCGAAGAGAGCCAAGGTCCCGGTGATTGTCATCGAGGACGAACCCACCGCGATAGTAGGGGGTGTGTCCGAGACCACCTTGCCGGACCCGGCAACTATTCCCCAAAGCAGCCCCCAGCGCAGCCCCCAGCGTAAGTATATGGTTTACTTCCCATTGTTAGGCGTGCATGGGTGCTCTTTCTTTGCTGACATCTGACTATTGGTTTGTGTAGGAGCAGAGCAGCCTCACCAGGAGCGCCCGGAAGCCGCCCCCGATATGCCATCTGCTTCGACTACATCGCCAAGGGATGGTTCCCCGGCAAGGGAGCGTTCTCCGGCAAGGGAGAAGTCTCCGGCAAGGGACAGCACCAGCGACCCCCCGGTGGTGGAGACCATGACTGCAGAACCCAGCGCAGGTAATCCTCTTGCTTGAAAACTTCCCTTGGGTTCTTCTTCTTCTGATTTTCTTTTTGGATAAATGCTTGATTTTTCTCCCCTTTTCCGGCCGTCAGATCCATCTGCCGCGGAGCCGATGGAGACCGAGGTTGCTTGCGATGAGAACGCGCGCGGCAATACCAATGACGTCACTGCTACCGAAGAAGCAGCCGACGCTGATGATCCTGCCGGCGAGGAGGCTGCCAAAGCTGCCGCCGCAAAGGCCGGCGAGGGGTCTGGTGATCGCACTGACAGCCCTGAGGCCGCAGGAGCGTCAGGCGCTACGCCGACCGCCGATCCCTCCGCCGCACGCCGCAGCCAGTTCAAGAGCCCCAGCCCGGCGCCTATTTGAAGGCCGGCGATGGTGTCTTCATCAAGCTCCCCGGGCGCCAAGCTTCGTGGCGCCGGTCGAAGGAGAAATCTTTGATGAAGAGGTGTCGCCTCCGCTTGGCCGACGTTGGTTGACGCGCCGAAAGCAGCAAAGGCGGCGCGAGCCCGAGGAGGAGCGGATGCGCGAAGCTGTTGTCGCTCTACCGCTCCCAAAGAAAGCTGGAATCCCGAGAAGCGCTTGTCGCGAAGGCGGGAGTGGACATGGAGAAGCGCGCGGTTGAGATCTGGGGACTTAACCAGGAAGCTCTCCGGTCCCTGGCAGAGGAGCGGGAGCGACTTGCCGAGGAGCGGAAAGCCTTCCTCCTCGAGAAGGCCGAAGTGGAAGAGCAACAGCGGCTTGCCGCCGAGAAGCTGTCTGCGCAGGAGGGCGAGTTGGCGCAGCGGAAGGTCAACCTTGACAGCCACGAGGAGGAGCTTGCGGCGCGCGAGCAAACATTTGTTGGGGCTCTCAAGCAAGCAGAGGATACTGCTGCAGCTGCCGAGGCCGCCAAGAAGGAGCTAGAGACGAAGGTGACGCAGCTGGAGGCCGATCTCAAGGCGAGCGGTGAAGAGCTTGTCGCGCTCAAGCGTGAGCGCGAGAAGGACGCCTACACCCTTGGCGAGCTGCAGGGTCGTCTCGCCGAGAGGAGCAAGGAGCTTAGCGCCGCCAAGGACTCCAACGCAGATCTTGAGTTGAAGCTGACTACTTTGACCAAGACGCTGGATGGCGCCAGGGAGCAGGAGGTGGCCTTGAAGGAGAAGATCAAGGCCGAAGAGGCGCTGCTGGCGAGGGCTGCTGTCACCCAGAACACTTTTAGGGAGAATGTGGAGCACTGGACAGAGTGTCTCGTGGATATTGCCGCGGCCATCGGCAGGGAGCTGGCGCAGCTGGGGATGGAGGATCTCGGGTACCCCTCCGATGAGAACCTCCAACCCAGCGCCAAGCTTACCTTGTTCTTCAAAGGCGTGGCGACGGCCCTCTAGCGACTCCGGGAGAAGATCCCAAAGCAGCTGGCCGACGAGTCACGCAAGATCTGCGCGGGAGCTCTTCAAAAGGTGTTGGTGAAGGTGGCCTTCCGCAACCCGGGCCTCAACCTCACCAACGTCCTCAAGACCCTGCCACCGGATGCTGATCTGGAAGCGCTCAAGACCCTTGTCGCACCCATTGTGGACAAGGTCAGCGGGATCAAGAGGGTTGAGGGCGATCGCGTAGATTAGGCCGCCCGTTTTCTCCTTTTCTCGTCGCTGCTGGTCATGTTATGAGAACAATCTGTTAGAGCTGCGACAAGCTACCTTGTAATATAACTCTATTTTGGGTAGCGATTGCTATGTTATTTCCTTTACTTGATTCCTTCCTTTGTATGTTTTTGCCCTACGCTTTTAGGGAACTTGCTTGCAGCACCTTAGTCATGAAAGCGCCGAGTGCGGACGTCAAGAGCTGTCTTGGCGGTGCCGCCACCGACAAGAAACCTTGTCGCAACTAGTCGCAGCTCACTTAAGTTGTTGAGCGGACTCAAACAAAGTAAGGGCTTAACTAGCTATGAGTTGGTTCCTCCGCGCACAGGTTTTCCATACAAAGCACGGTCGTTCGAGGAAGATAACTTAAAAATTTAAAAAATCTGATTGCTCAAACTTTGGCAACTTAGCTTTTCTGTCGTTTGCTTCCCGGTAAGGCGAAACTTTCTTGAACGACGCCTGGTCCACACCATTATCTTCTCCTTTCCCCCCGGCAAACTTGTGGCGAGGGAACCTTCCTTTCTTTGAGAAAAAGAAAGAAGAGAAAATAAAGATATGGAGCCTTACGGCTCGTTATTGCTTACCGGGGGTAGGTGCTATACAAAGTGTCAGATAACACATGCAAAAAATAGAAAGCATGAAATTGACAAGATGTGCGAAGCACATGAGCTTTACTTATGCACGAAGTCTGCGCCCGGCTTTGTACAAAGGATTACATGCAACATCGGCAAGACTTGTACAAAAGGTGGTTGCCGGAACAGGTTCCGGCAACCGCGCTCTACGGGTAAAACTTACGAAGATGCTCAATGTTCCAGGAGTTGCTCACCGGAATGCCATCTTCGGTCTCAAGGCGGACAACACCAGGCCTAGTGACTCGTTTCACCCGGTAAGGGCCTTCCCACTTTGGCGTCAACTTGTTGGAATTCTTGGCGGACTGAACGCGCCGAAGAACAAGGTCGCCTTCCTCGAGACTTCTGGCATTAACTTTGCGGCTATGGTAGCGGCGCAAAGCTTGCTGGTATCGAGCAGCTCGTACAGCGGCCTGAAGACGGTCCTCCTAGAGGAGCAGCGCGTCATCTTGTCGCAGCTGCTCTTGCTCAAGCTCATCATAAGCGAGCACTCGAGGTGACCCGTATACGAGTTATGTGGGGAGAACTGCCTCGCTCCATAGACTAGAGCGAAGGTGTCCGCCGGGCTCGATTTGGCGTCGCCCCGACGACCAAAGAACCACCGCAGCTCCTCAATCCAGTTCTTTCCGCACTTGCGCAGCCTCGCCGAAAGTCCCGGTCTTGAGCCCGCAAGAGCACTTCAACATTTGCCCTCTCCGCTTGACCGCTGCTTCTCGGTGAGCAATGTATTAAGCGCACCTTGGCGCCAAGATCTTGGACGATTTCATGAAGGTGCAGCTCTTGAATTGCGTGCAATTGTCGGTGATGATCCCGTTAGGGATCCCGGCGGCAAACAATCGACCAAGAACTTGATCGCCGACCGTCTGTCACCTTCCTCATCGCTTCCAGCTTCCGCCACTTTGTGAACTTGTCGATTGCAACGCATAAGTACTCAAAGCCCCCGACAGCTCGGGAAAGGGGTCGAGGATGTCGAGCCCCTGCACCAAAAATGGCCGTGATAAAGGGATCGTCCGAGAGCTTGAGCTGGCTGGCGATCTTCTTGGAATGGAACCGCACGCTTCACACTTGGTTACTTGTGCAGTTGCATCCCGGAGGGCTGTCGGCCAAAAGAAACCTTGCCGGAATGCCTTGCCGCAAGTGTTTTGCGCCAATGTGGTGACCACATATGCCTCCATGTATCTCTCGCCAACAGCTTTTGTCCATCTTCCCGTGAATACACTTCAATTTCACACCGTTGAGTCTTCTTCTCAGCAAAGTGTGTTGTCGACAAACTGGTACATACTTGACTGCCGGGCTACTCTTTCCGCTTCTTCTTGCTCTTCAGGAAGTTCTCCTGTCTGAAGGAAACGGACAATCTGTTGTGCCCATGCTGGAGCTTGCGGCTCGACAACAAGGAAAAGGCACATTTGCTGCTGCGGGAACATCCGCTTCTACGGCAAGAACCTGAGGCTCAGCCGGAGCTTGACGTTCCCCGGCAAGCTTGCCGGAGCAAAACTTGTCGGGAGCGTCTGCTTCAAGGAACAAACCCTAGGGCTTGCCGGAGTAGACTGCTCCTCAGCACCCTTGGTGTTGATCTTGGGGACCTTTTTGGTGGCGGCTTCGGGGAGCTCTGCGAAAATAGTCACCGAAATCAACTTCCTCTTCTTGCTCTGTCCAGTTGATGGCGTTACAGACGGCTGAGCCAGTTTGAGCACAAAGATCCCTGGTTCCACAAGTAACTTAAGTGCGGTGCACTTCGACAGGCCATCGGCAATGTCATTATCAGCTCTTGGAACATGCTCCATTTGTAGGCCGTCAAAGTGCTCTTCTAGCTTTCTCACTTCATCAACGTAAGCTTCCATCAATGGACTCTGATAATTCTTGTTCACTTTGCGGACGACAAGCTGCGAGTCACCCCTGACGATGAGCTTTTGATCCCAAGGTCTGCCATGATCTCGAGACCGCAAGCAAACCTTCATACTCTGCGGTATTGTTTGTTGCTTGCTCCTGGAAAGTGCATCCGACTACGACTTGAGGTGCTCTCCGTGGGTGCAACAAGTAGCACGCCAAGACCGGCGCTTTGCAGCGAGAAGGCACCATCAAAGTACATCAACCACTCTTTTCTTGCTTCCTTGACGGGATGCTCGCTTCGAATTTCTTCATCTTGTGTTGGTGTCCACTCGCTATGAACTCGCCAATGCTCGCTTTGGATAGTTGAAGTGCTTTCAAACTTGAGGCCAAAGCTTGACAGTTCAAAGGCCCACTGACAATCCTACTCGCTGCTTCGGATTCTGCAGATCCTCTTCACCGAAAACGAGTGACAACTGTGATCTCATGTGCTTGGAAGTAATGGCGCAACTTTCTCGAGGCCATGAGAAGGCCGAAAAGCAATTTCTGCACACCAGAGTACCTCGACCTAGCCCCCTGTAGAAGAGAACTGACAAAGTAAACTGGGCGCTACACCATTCTCTTCTGCACTTCCTCACGCGCCTGCGTAGATCCACCTTTGTCGAGACTAGAGCTTGTCGGTGAAGCCCCCTGCTTGCCGCTGGATGCATCTGCCGTGGTTGCTGGCTCATCATCCGCCTCCCTCTCCGCTACTAACGCAGCACTAACCACTTGATTGGTTGCCGCTATATACAGCAGCAACTTCTCTTGTGGCTTAGGTGCGACAAGTGTTGGAGTGGAGGACAGTATCTCTTTAAGTCTCGCAGCGCAGCCTCCGCTCCGAGTCCATTTCATTGACCCGCTTTTTCAATATTTTGAAAATGGCAGGCGCGCCAACAGACTCTAGAGATAAACTCGCCGAGAGTAGCCACGCAACCGCAAGTCTTCGTGACATCCTTGACGTGCTTTGGTGCTTCAATCTGCTCAATGGCCTTGATCTTGTCGGGATTGGCTTCAATTCCCCGCTAAGACACGAAGAACCCGAGAAGCTTGCCGGAGGGGACTCCAAACACACACTTCTCGGGGTTAAGCTTGAGGTTGATCTTGCGCAGATTTGCAAAGGTTTCGTCTAAATCTTGAATCATAGTTGCCTTGTCCTTGCTCTTGACCACTATGTCATCCATGTAGGCTTCCACATTTCTGTGTATTTGTGGCTCAAATGCGTCATGGAGTACCCTTGCAAATGTTGAACCAGCATTCTTTAAACCGAAAGGCATCTGTATGAAACAGTATGTGCCACATGGAGTGATGAATGCGGTCTTCTCCTCATCCTCTTCTGCCATGAAGATCTGATGGTATCCTGAGTATGCGTCAAGAAATGAAAGCAAGTCACATCCGCCGTGGAGTCAACAATCTGGTCAATGCGCGGTAAGGGAAATGGGTCTTTGGGATAAGCTTTATTGAGATCGGTGAAGTCGATACAAAGCCTCCATTTCCGCTTGTCTTGGCGCGCACGACTACGTGATTGGCCAACCACGTAGGATGGAGCACTCTCCGACAAGGCCTCGCTGCTTCCAACTTCTTGATTTCTTTTGCGATGAATTCTTGGCGCCCAACGCTTGTTTCCCGACCTTCGCTTGACGGGCGCAAGATGAGGAAAGACGGCAAGATGGTGCTCGACATTTCGGAACACCGGGATGTCGACGGTTGCCACGCAAACACGCCGACATTCGCCCGCAGAAAGCAACGAGCGCGCTTCCTATTTAGGGTCGAGAGTGGCACTGATGGTGAAGGTACCACCAGTGCCGTCCTCCTTGGCGGACACCCTCTTGGTCTCTGGTGGAGCTGTCATTGTCTTCTTACACTTGCCGGTGGAGCTCGATGGTGCGTCCTCGACGGTAGCGCAGCACTCCGAAGAGGTGCGCTTGCCGGAGTGGGCATCAGAACTCTTGCCGGAATTGGTCTTCTTCTTCCCCCGGGAGCTTCAACGGCAAGTGGCTTGCGATCTGTTGCGGCTGCTGCTTCCTGGTAGATCTTGTCGGTGCAGATAAGAGCATCCTTCTTGTCGCCAGGGACAGAGATGACACTTATCGGGCCCGCATCTTCAAAGATGTTGTATGCATAGTGAGAGGCTGCCATGAATTTGGCGAGTGCTGATTCGGCCGAGTATCCCATTGTAAGGCAATGGAAAGTCAAGAACGCCAAAAGTGACCCTCTCAGTCCCGGTTCAACTTCGCTGCCAAATGTCACCGCAACGTGATCTTTCCTTCGCTTGCTCCTTCCCGGATTGATTCCTTGGAATGTGCCGGTCTCTTCGAGCTCGCTGTCAGGGATCTGGAGTTTCTGAAGTACCGCGGAGGAGATCAGGTTCAAGCCAGCCCTGCCGTCAACTAGCATCTTAGTGACCTTGAGGTTGCGGATAGTTAGTGAAACCAACATCGGCAAGCACCCGACCACAGTTATGCGATCCGGGTGGTCCTCAATATCAAAGATGATAGGTGTCGGTGTCAAAACCGGCGGATCTCGGGTAGGGGGTCCCAAACTGTGCGTCTGGGCGGATGGTAACAGGAGACGAGGGACACGATGTTTTACCCAGGTTCGGGCCCTCACGATGGAGGTAAAACCCTACGTCCTGCTTGATTAATATTGATGATATGGGTAGTACAAGAGTGGATCTACCACGAGATCAAGGAGGCTAAACCCTAGAGCTAGCCTATGGTATGATTGTTGTAATGTATGTTGTCCTACAGACTAAAGCCCTCCGGTTTATATAGACACCGGAGGAGGCTAGGGTTACACAAAGTCGGTTACAATGGTAGGAGATCTACATATCCAGACGCCAAGCTTGCCTTCCACGCCAAGGAAAGTCCCATCCGGACACGGACGGAGTCTTCAATCTTGTATCTTCGTAGTCTTGGAGTCCGCGGACGATGATAGTCCGGCTGTCCGACACCCCTAGTCCAGACTCCTCAAGAGCTCTCGAACCAGGCTTCAATGACGATTAGTCCGGCGCGCATAATGTTCGGCATTGCAAGGCGGGTTCCTCCCTTGAATAATCCAGAGAAGATCATGAACACCAGGATAGTGTCCGGCTCTGCAAAATAAATTCCACATTCCACCAAGAGAGAATAAAATGTACACCAATCCAATCTACTGACGTATTATGCGGCGTGACATCACACCGCTACCAGGCTTTTACTTGAATCGTTTTTTACTATACCACCTTAGCACGTTTAGCGAAGCGGTTTCCTTGGCACGTCTTGTCGAAGCAGAGATCGTGTTCCCCTTATTCCGTGATTCTCATCAATACGGACGTGGGTAACCCAACCGCGCCATTGATGGTGGCGCTTGGGAGATAAGCGAGTTTTATCAGGCCGGTGGGGACGCACAGTTTCATCCGCCTATATATAAGGGATAAGGATTTACCTTCTCACCTACACCTTCTTCCTCCTTTGCTTATCCATATCCGCCAAGACTCAAGCTCCAATGCCCAAGCTTATGATCTCGCCGACCTTCTCCGAATACGCCCGAGGGGAGGCAAGTGGTTGGCCTCCACCGCTAAGGAGGAGTACATCACCAAGCTGCGCAGCGCGGATACCTCTCCGTGATATCGCAGATCGGTCGCCCGACGAGGGGCAGCTCATCCCTACCCCGGCCTCACGAGGGTCGTTTTCCTTCCCCACTTCCTCCATGGACTGGGCTTTCCGCCCATCCATTCGTCCGGGGCTCATGTTCTATTACGGCTGGATTTCCATGATCCGGCGCCAACTTCATCTCAACATCTCGACGCTTATCGTCAGGTGTGAGGCCTTCCTCTCGCATTCGCCCCACTTCGCTCAGGGCTCAAGACCTTCAACGCTGTCAAGGTTGTGAAGGGCATGCAAGCGAATGCAGAGGCGCTTATGTTGGGTAAATTGCCCAACGCCCTTGGCTTGAAGGGGCCTTCGTGACTCCGCCAAGGGGTGGCAATCGGGTGGTTTCAACACCGAGCCGCGCAAGAAGCCCACATGGGCGGCGCCCCGAAGTTTAGATCTCGCGCCCCCACGCAGCTCACCTCCCGAAAGAGAAGGGCTTGCTGTGGGGCAATCCGGGAGGTGACAGGACTCCGAGCCTGATCCGTGGCTAGTGAGCAATAAGCTCAGGCTCGCCGACGTGGTCCAAGTCATGCTCATCCGCCGGATTCTCCCATGCCAAGAACGGGCATTTAATCTGTGGAGTTTAATCCGAACAGCACCAGCGATGAGCGGCTCTTCGACACGACATACGGCGCTCGAGGGTGCTGCTTAAGGGCGCCAAGTTTCGTGATCCGCGACGGAAGATCAAGGATTTCGCCGCAGCATCCGGCTGACGAGGTAAGTGATTCAACCCCATTACGGGACACTTGTGGTAATCGAATTGATTCTAAGAGGGTTTCATTATTTCCTTTCCTTTGACAGGAATGGATGGAGAAGGCCAAGCAGCTTATCAGCCCGGCTCCTATGCCCGAAGACCCAGTGGACGCCCGTTTAGCAGGGCTGCTGGTTCCGGCACCACATGTGGTGCCGGAGAAGAAGGCCAAGAAGGTGGCCGCGGGGACTTGAAAGAGTTCCCGCAATCAGGTGTCCGACGACGAGGCGGAATCCTCCCCCGAAGACGAGGAAGAGGAGGAGGACTCTCTCCCGGAGGAGGGAGAGAAGAAGAGGAAGGCTTCCCCAATAGGGGCCGAAGGGTCCAAGAGGGGGAGAACTATCCCCCCGGACAGTTTCGCCAACACCACCATTGGCGAGGATGAGTGGCCTCCAAGGGCCAGGCGTCCGGCAAGATCGTAAGTATCCGGATCCTTGATATGCAATTTCTTTCGTGTCGCGTAGTGTCCTTCTAACGCCGCATTTTGTCCGTAGTCCGGCTGATGATGATCTCCCCGCTTCATCAAGCGGGTCCTTGGCCTCGTCGGATGTGGATTCACTCCCGACGGCCACTACCCCCCGCGCCGGCGAGGACGCCGAGGTGGGATCCCAGAGAGGGACACATCAGGAGGAGGCTCCGGAGGCGCCGTCAGGTTGCTCCCGGATTTTGTGCCGGACTCTACATCAGAACCCGCAGTGGTTCCAGAGTCCGGCAGCGCCCTTCAAAGAAGGGCAGATCGCGGACACCGGCGACTCCGCCCAACCGGAGGCACCGGACAACTTGTTGGAGGCGCTTAAAGGCGCTTCCATCGAGGAAGAACACCGCACTATCATGGGCGCGGTGATTCAGAAGGTTCAGCTTGCCAAGAGCGGGCCGACCGAAGCTCGCAGCAGCCTTCTAACAAGCTTTGAGGTAAGAAGTTAAAGTTATGTAATGTAATACCGCATAGACAAGAGTTTATGATGCTCACCCCGTGTTCGAAAGAAAAGCCGGACCGAGGATCTAACAAGATATACGCAGGTTGCTTAAAATATGTCAATATGGGTTTGCAGGTGTGCTGCTGACCTCTCGCCGCACTAACGGCGGAGGTCGATGTGTTGAAGCAGATCTCGAGCGGTCCGAGCGAGAGCTCGCCATGCGAAGAAGCAGCTCGAGGACAAAGAAGGTGAGTAACACCACTTTGAATAGTTACCTTACGTAAAAGGGTTTTGCTGCAATAAAGTTAACAAGGATAATATGTGTATTGCAGGGCCACTAACGAGGTGGCAGCCTTGAAGGAGGCTGTGTCCGCGCCAAACGCAAAGGCGGCCGCTGAACGGGCAGAGCGAGAAAGGCAGGAGGCACGGTGGCGGAAGTTCGGCAAGAGCTCCTGTGCTCTCATGGAGAAGCATGAGAGTTTGAGGGTGACTCCAAGACTCGAGAGTCCGAGCTTGCCTCGCCTCGAAAGTGCCAAGTCCGCCAAGGCCGAGTCCCATAAGGCCCTCCAGAGGTTGAAGATATAAAGAAGATAGCGGCGGTAAGGCATTTTTCATGCAAAGCAGGCATGTTAATGTAAACTACCGACACTTACCCGCATTCGAGCTCTCTGTATGCTCAGAGATCTGCCAGAGGCGTCCCGATGCCGCCGATTCTATCGTGGGCGAGGAGGGAGCTCGACGGAGAAGGTCTTCGGTCTCAAGACGCCGAGGCCGCCATCCGGCCCCCAAGCGACCAGTGAAGCAGCTGGTCGAACTCCACAAGGTAGCCGAGGAGGCCATGAAGGGCCTTATAATCCGGTTGTGGCCTCGACAGGTCATGCCTGGGAGCTACTTGCCTGCAGGCGGCGGCTGGTGGATGCATGCCCCGGTGGAGGTTATCAAGCGCCCGCCAGATTGAAGGTGCTCGCCGGGCCCTTGCCCGCACAAAGGTGCATGGGCAAGTTGGATGCGGAGAAGCTTCACGGACCCACCGCCACCGGCAAGGAGTATCGCACGCCTGAAATGTATTATAAAACTGTCTCAAGGGAGCCCGCGATATTGCGGATGAGTGCCCCGTAAATGTAATCTTTGAGTGAACTTGCTATGTATTATCCTCGGCGCTGAAACTTTGTTCATGTGCGCCTTGAGCAACGATTGTTTAATTTAAAATATTAGCTTCAGGCGCCGCTTATAAAATCTCGAGAGATGGCAAGTCGTTGTCTTCAGCCCCAAGCCACGAAAGTGCCGGGTGTTCGGGATAAACTTGAGCACTCTTGTTCCCATTTTTGGGTCCATCTAGGAGGCGCCAACACAACGTAACAAGGCGACCGGACTTATAATGCTTCAACACTCTCACTTAGCCATAGAATTTATAATTTTAATTTCAAGAAGCCCCGGTATTCGAAGACCGAATCCGGGCGCTTATCCACGCCTTCATCGGACATGGTCCGAACTCGCCAAGCGGCGTGAGTCTTTATGACCCAAAAGACCTCTCGAACAGCGACTCCTCGCCTTATCATGCCACTCAATTTTAGCTTTCTCCACTGAGGCGCTCGCCCAGCTCAACCGGGGCGCAATCGAAGTGGTTCTCCCAGTGCCACCTTAGCCGACAGAACGGAACGTAAGGCCCCAAAACGTGGGAGACCCAACTATTGACCCAAGACATGATTCGGAGCCGATTCATATAATGCTATAAGTTCAGGGTGCCAAGACTTAGAAAGTGTTCGGACTTATCACACCATAATGCGGGGAACATAAGCCCTCGTGTATTCGGGTCCGCACTAAAATATACGGGTGCAAGATGTCACGAATGAACATATATATAAAAAGTAATGCAATTGCAACCAAAAAGGTGCTGCATTATGTATGAAAGAAAGTCTGCTATGAGTGCGGATCGATACAAATAGTGCGGTAAGCAAGGGATTTGGACTAATTAAACATGTCCTCTCCGTGGGTGAGCTGCGGATTTGGTGTATATAATCAAATTGAATGCTCGAATTGAGACCACCCGAGAGTTCGCTGCAGCCTTCTTTCTTCCCCGGCTATTGATCATGAGTTCGGCAGTTCATCACGGACAGGCCTCCGTTACCGGAGTCCTGTGTACATAAAGAAAAAATAAAAAAAAAAAAAAAGAGGGCACACTTGCAGCCCCGTGTGGTCAAACCGCACTGGGTCCATTGCGATCGTGCCCTTCCCCGCGCCCATGGTATTCTAGAGCGTAACGATGTACGCGGAGTATTATTCTTGCGATCATGCGCTGGCGGGGTTAGCCGCATTGCTACGCTGCGGCTCGATCGCGCCAGTGGTCTTGGTTGGTATTGCTTCGGCGCTGCTTTTATCAGATCCGCCGCTTAACGGCCGGACTCGAGGATTGCCTTAAGAGGCTGCTCAGATTTCGCCGCGAGAGTCAGAGATGTTCCTCCGCTCGAGGGAGCGCCCGTATTCCCGCTGACCGTGATGACTCCACGAGGGCCTCGCATCTTGAGCTTGAGGTATGTATAATGCGGCACCGCTGAATTTTGCAAACGCGTTCGTCCGAAAGCAGAGCGTGATAGCCGCTAAACGGGACTATGTCAAGATTAACTCTCGCACCGAAATTATCCGGGATCCAAGACCACTTCCAGCAGGATCGAGCTCGCATAGCTTGGCTTCACTCGGTATGACACCTTTAAAGGTTGTCTTTGTAGGTTTAATCCTTGAGGGTCTATGCCCATTTTGCGCGACCGTATCCCGATAAAGCAGGTTCAGCTACTACCGCCGCATCGACTCTCATGAGGTGAAATCCATCGACGATTGGGTCTAAAACCACGCGCGAATCCGCCATGGCGATGCTGGTCGGATGGTCTCTTCGATCGAAAGTGATTGGGCAAGAGAACCATGGATTGAACTGGGCGATCGCTCCATCGCAGACATCCCTTAGTGCGCCGCTTCCTCTCCTCTTGGGTATATGGGTCACAGAAATCATGTTCACCGTCCGCACTTGTGGGGGAAACCCTTCGTCCTCTATTGTTCGGGCGGTCGGTCTCTTCCTCGTCACCACTGTTTAGCCCCTTGTCATTGTTTTCGCAATTAACTTGCTCGCTTGTTTGAACACCCAGCAATCTCTATTAGTGTGATTAGCTGGCTTTTCAGGTGCCATGTATCCGCATAAGCGGTCGAGTATTCGTCCAAATTGGACGGACCCGGAGTGGTTCTTTTGAATGGCTTCTTCCACGACCGGTTTAGAGCCTCGAATCCGCGCTGATTGCCGATCCTCCTTATCGCCGCCAAGCACGCGGCGCTTTGTTTTGTTTCGACGCGACCTGCCATTGTTGTCCTTAGTATCCGGACCGCCAGAATTTTTACGGAGATTGTTGCCGCGAGCTAGCCAGCTGTCCTCTCCCGCAAAAAAGCGGTCATTAATGATGTGAGGGCTGCCATGGATTTCGCTTTTCTTGCCCTGTGTGCCGGATAGCCATTCGTCCCGGATGTTATGTTTGAAGGCTGCAAGGGCCTCGATCCCGGACAATGACGATTTGGTTTTTCTTTGTCAAGAACCATGTCCGTAATTGTCCGCCGATTCGTCTCGGCTGCTGAATAATGTGGCTTAGGTCATCGGCGTCTCGTGGTCGCATACACGCGTTCTCGAAGTTGTCGAGGAATGCAGCTTCCGTGTCTTCCCAAAGACCCAATTGACTCTGCGGGCAAGCTGTTTAGCCAATGCTGAGCTGGTCCTTTAAGCTTGAGGGGAGATACTTGATGGCATGGAGATTGCCGCCGGGCCATATGGATGTGGAGAAGATAATCTTCGATCCAAACCGTGGGGTCTGTTGTGCCATCGTAAGATTCGATGTTTACGGGTTTAAACCCTTCAGGGATTTGATGATCCATCACTTCGCCGCTGAAGCATGCGGGTGTGCCGCGCCAGATTGGGCAATATCATGACGCAGCTCGAGAGAGCGTTGTCTGCTGTGTTCAGCCCGGCCAGGGTTATTGTATCCGCGTGATTCGGATTCGCTATGGGTCGTGGGTGCCCACGTGATCCGTAGATGGATCTGGATTGCCTTGCTTTGTCCTCCAATATGTCTCGCAAGTCCGGGCGTGTTCCCTCTTGGCTTCAGACTTTGGAGCGATGCCGAGTACGGTCTTGGCTGGGGCCTCGATGCCTTCTTCGCCACGCACCACGGGTGGTCGGTCACCATATCGCGCGCCGGTGATGGAGGTATGTGTGCTTCCTCCTCTAATCGGGGAGCAGCTTATGCCTTGGGTAGCTTTTGAGGGGCGCTCGAAGTTTATACTTTGTCATGAGGACCTCACCATCGATCGCCAGCAGGTCCCGATTAGCTTGAAGCTGTTGCTGCTTTTTCTTTAGGCTGTTTGTTGTGGCGATAAGCTCGCGCCAAACGCTCTTGTTCGACGGGATCCTCGTGTATGACGAATTCGTCATCGCTGAGGCTTGCTTCGCCTTCTGAGGGAGGCATATAGTTATGATCCTCAACCTCTTCATCCGCCGCCTCTTGTGAGAGCTTGCTTCAGATCCTCCTCGCTACCAGTCTTGCCGAGGGGATTGTCTTCGCACTCTCTGGGTATTATTATCTCCTCGTGCCGGAATCTCCATTCTTGCTGTGGCAGGATTTAGAGCGCGCCACGACGCCGGGCGTTTGGGCTACTTTTAAAGAGTCCACCTCCGCTTCTTCGCCGCCCCGCCTTTTGGGGTATCCACCATGTATATGTCATATGACGAGGTGGTCTTCCAAAGGCAATCGTAGGCGCTGGTTCCTCGATCGCTCGCATCATCGCCCATAGTGTCGATGTCATCGAGTCGTAGTCTAGCATGTCGGTTAGATCGTCGACGTTGTCTACAAAGTGGGTGGTGGGTGGGCTCAATTTCTTCGCCGTCTGCATTCCCAACCATCCTGCCATAGTCCGCCAAGACTCTCCCGATAACGAGATGCTTTAGCGAATTTAGGATGTCGCCAAAGGGCGAGTGTTGGAAGATGTCCGCGGGTGAATTTATAACCAGCACCCAATCCAATCGATTGGTAGGGCGCGGGAGGTTCGGAGTCCGCAGGAGTCCGCACTCAAATCACGAAGTTTCATGGGGACAAGATTAATGTTCGCCCATCGCCGTGGAAGTTGAAGCCCCGAGGCGGCGCTTCATCCACCGATCTCGATCTGGCGATCGGCTCCGGATCGACGGCCAAGCGGATTCTTGCGCGCTACCAAGGCACTGCTCGTGGCAGAGCTAGATCATGCCCGCTGCCACAAAGGCGGCGCTGCTGGCCAGGCTCGAGTCCGTCAAGATCAAGTATCCGCGACATCGCCATGAAGTTTAGGTTTCCAAATCTGACCTGACGCCAGGGGCGAAGCTTCGATCCGCTCCAGATGGCTGCTTAATTAGCTCGCAGCAAAGCCGCCGAACACGAAGATCTGTCCGGGAGAAAAGTCTCGCCAGACAGCGCGTTGGTTGTAGATGCCATCAAGCCTATCGGTGACGCACGAGGAACTCTCAATGAAAGCACCAATGTCGGTGTCAAACCGCGGATCTCGGTAGGGGGTCCCGAATGCAAGGCCCGGGCGGATGGTAACAGAGACGAGGGACACGATGTTTTACCTGTGTTCGCCCTCACGATGGAGGTAAAACCCACGCCCCGCTTGATTAATATTGATGATATGGGTAGTACAAGAGTGGATCTACCACGAGATCAAGGAGGCTAAACCCTAGACCTAGCCTATGGTATGATTGTTGTAATGTATGTTGTCCCACGGACTAAAGCCCTCCGTTTATATAAACACGGAGGAGGCTAGGGTTACACAGTAGTCGGTTACAATGGTAGGAGATCTACATATCCAGACGCCAAGCTTGCCTTCCACGCCAAGGAAAGTCCCATCCGGACACGGACGGAGTCTTCAATCTTGTATCTTCAGAGTCTTGGAGTCCGCGACGATGATAGTCCGCTGTCCGACACCCCTAGTCCAGACTCCTCAATAGGCGTGGCCGGACCATTTCGAGGCTTGCGTGACTCGACGGTGGTTCTGCGCTGCTGACTTCCCGCACCCATCGCTTGAGCTGGCGGTGTGAAGTATGCGAGAAGCACCACCGCCAACGCACAAGACCTCGCGGGCTTTCTCGAACTCCCCGCTCATCGGTCTCGCCATCATCCATATCTTCATCATCGCCGCTATCTTCATCCTTGTCGCGCCGCGGGAGGTCTGTCTCTCCTGCCGCCGCTTGGCCTTGCCGCTGCATCCTCCTCGCCGGGCGCTTCTGCCGGATCCTCCAGACCTTCTTGGGCCTTCTCCTTGTCGCGCCCTCAGATTCAGCCTTTTGTCGCCGACAAGTTGATCGACCTTATTGCAGCTCGAGGTCATGGCCCTTGGTGCGGTGGATCTTACAGTACTGCTTGTTGGTGCCGTCCTGCTTGTCGGCGACCGCCACAGCCTCCTCGCCAGAGCTACCAGTTTTGGCTTTCTTGGCGCCTCCTCCGTTGCCGGACTGATCAACGACTACCACATCTTTGCCTTTCTTCCTCCTATTGTTCCGCCGCCGGTTTTTCTTTGCCGGGGCAGCATCCTCGCTGTCAGATCCTCCTGCTCCTGTATTTTCTCCGGGGAGTTTCCTGCCTTCCTCAAAGACGCACACTTGTCGGCCAAAGGCATATAGCTCATCGACGCTCGATCTTGCACATCGCCATCTCCTCCCGCATCTCGCGATTTCGCGACGTTCGATGGAACGCTACCGATGACCGCGTAGGGTGGACATCCGATGTTGTGCTGTACACGGCTGAATATCTGAATGTACTTTGCGCAGGGCTCTCCTTCCTTCCGGGCGCAGCAGATGAAGGTCGCTTGGCCATGAGGCTTGTGGTCACCAAAGGCGCCGACAAACCGATGGCATAGGTCTGCCCAGAGGATATGGAGTTGTCCGCAAGTGCATGAGCCAGATCCGACATTGGGCTTGAGCACCGGGGAAGTAGTTGGCAAGGATCTTGTCGCCCCGCCCGCAGCTTGCACCGTGATGGTGTAGATGCTGAGGAACTCCGACGGATGCGACTTGCCGCCATACTTCTCTGTACATCCGCTAGAAATTCTTCATGCTAGGCCATCGACTTGCCGCAGCTCACGAGTGAACGCAGGGCAACCTATCACAGATGGCAAGTCGCCGGTTCTTCGGGCGCATGCATGTCGGCTGAGGGCCCAACGCTGGTCCGATTCACGCCGCTTCTTCGCCGCTCGCGCAGTACGAGTGTCTTCTTGCCGCTGCTCGTGAAGAACTTGGCGCTGATCGCGACGAGCTCGTGGATCTGGCGATTTTGTGGAGTCGCCGCCGAGGTAGATCCGCGAAGTCGGCGATCTTGGCCTTCGGTCGGAGAGTGCATGGTGGTTGCACCCCACCGTTTTGTCGCCATCGCTCGTGCTCGCAGTCTTGCCGCTGCCGCGGCGTACTCGGCTGTTGTGGAGGTCGCCGCTGGCGGCCGGCGAGACTCTGAATGGTGGCCTCCATTCGCCGATCTTGTCTCGCCGCTGAGGGTAATTCAGAGCAGCTTGAGCTCGTGCAAAGCTTCGCTAGAGTGGTGGGTGGCGATGGCGAACGGTGCGAGGAGCGGATATGCTCGCACTTCCAACCGGGTTGGAAGGAGCAAGATCCCGCCCAGCGATCAGAAATTTGCTCGTGCCAGCATGTTGGCGCGCATGCTGGTCTTGAGCACCCCGAGATCCACCGCTCGGTCTTGGTCCAACGAACATATGGTACCGCTTAGTACCATGACGCTGCCGGTCCCGCCTCCCGAGATGGGCGCGTGCATGTACGGACGCCGAGGTCCGCGGAGCCTTGTCCTGGACCCGCAGCACCGTGAGCTCCCTCGCCGATGCTGTTCTTCGCTGGCGTCCATCCCACCACCCGCTTGCTTCGTGGTGGTGGGATCGACGCGACGGAGTAGCCGCCCGCCTTCTTCTTTGGTGGCATGTCGATGAAAAAGATGAAGATCTAGCTCGTGTGAATGCCGGATCAGGTTCACACAACCTCGACGCCCCCTACCTGGCGCGCCATAGATGTCGGGGAAACTGACCCACGAACACCTACGAGACCGGCGGATCGAGCCCCTTTCGGTTCGGCGGGGGGCGGAGACCGCACGAAGAGCGGATCGAGGCGAAGCACACGAGCGGTTTACCCAGCTTCGGAGCTCTCCGGAGAGATTATACTCCTACTGCTGCATGTCTGAGTGTATTGAGTTCTTACCGGGAGCGCTTATGCTACAAAGACACACTAGCTGCTAACGAGACCGAGCGTGAGTGTTTTCTACCTTTGAACCCCCCTCTACATTGCGCATGGGCCTCCTTTTATATGCTCAAGGGGTCACCGACAGGTGGCAACGCAGGCAAGGGTAAAAATGGAAAAGTGTTGCGGTTGGTACAACTACTTGTACAAGTTGTATCATACCTAACCCCGACGGCAGGGGACAAAGGCATTAAATGCCCGCCTATGTCGCCCAAACAAAGGCAAGAAAGGGACCGTCAGGACGCCACCGCTGCCACGATGGCAATCTTGTCACGCCGCCACATCACAAGACCGCTGGCTGCACAGCCTCCCGCC